>OX387422.1:50824040-51440173 GCA_947563755.1 Lochmaea crataegi
CGGAGAGGAAATCACTCGAGCATTCTCGGACATTCTCGCTCATACTAGACGAATACCAAAAAATCTGCAATCTGATCAGGGGAAGGAATTTTACAACAGCAAATTTCAAAATTTAATGAAAAAACACGGCATAAATCATTATAGCATATTTAGTACAATGAAAGCTTCTATGGCTGAGCGTGTTATAAGAACGCTAAAATCGAAACTCTACAAGTATTTCAGTTTAAATGGCACCCACAAATGGATAGACATTCTGCCTGAAATTACTCAAATCTATAACAATACACAACATTGTACAACAAAATAAGCCTTCTCAAGTCAACAAAACCAACGAAAAATCTATTTTGAATAACACCTACAGTCATTTGAAGAAAGTCGGCCCGTGAAAATTTGAAGTTGGTTACATTGTGCGCATATCCAAGGCAAAACATGTCTTTGAAAAAGGATATAGACCCAATAGCATACTGTTGGTCGACAACACATAGCGCTGCTGCTAATATAATTATTAACATGATCTTTACCCTTACGTTATCCTCAAAGAACTAATCCCCAAACACATTATTAACAGCATATATATTTTTTCAAAAAACCTCCCCAATGACGTTTGACACATTTAAAAATGAGTGTTCAAAGTGCTGGTCTGATCGCTATGGTACTTTAGTGATTGACAATTGTGAAGGATTTCACCTTCAACGATGGTAGGTATCGCTAAGGATTCGATACATATGTAAAATTGTAGCGCATGTCTTTAGTCTACACCAATATGTCTGACGATAAGGTTACTGCTGCATTGGGCAAGAAAAAAGTGTCTGAACTTGCTAGATCAATTTGCAAGAAATACTTGGCGTTAAAATTAGGTAAATCAGAGCAAGATGAGCCTATTAATAAACTATTCAAGCCAATATCTGAATCACTTGAAGAAATTGTGCAATCTCCAAAGACATTACAAAAAACTATTACAAATTTGAATAAAAAAAAGAAATAAAGAAAGAAGAAGAGCCTGATGATGTGTTTACACCTTTTCTCGAAACGAAACTGGTAGCCGAAACTGATGAATCCGGCAATATTACACGTTCTGAATCTCCAGACGAGATGCGTCCCGAAATTTCTCAGGAACCTTTCGCAGACTATTTGGATCGATATCCTGCCATCAGTCATCAGTTCATTGAAGATTACTTCCAAAAAGATGATAAAATCGATAAAAGATACGGTCCGATAAACAATGATGAAATCGGTTGGTCATTAGGCAAACGTCGAATTGCGTTTGATGGAAAAACCGGTAATATAAACATACTACCTGAGAAAAACAAAGAAGGAAGATATGTTATTGGAACACCAGGCTTGTATGAGCTTCTTTTTTATGGAGACCCCAGTTACAACGATCAAGATTTACAGAACTATAAAAATCTTTTGGCAAAAACTGAAGTAATTTAGATACGTTAGATCGTCTTAAGGGCTCAAGTACAGAAAAATATCCCTACATCATAAAACATTTATTCAAAACAAAATCTCTAACGCCATCGAATAGATCGTCTCAGGTATTGACTCGTCTAAAATCGATTCCTTCAGCAAAAGCAAAATGTCTCGATCGGTAAAAATATAATGATAAGCCTATGGAGTATATTTATTGGGACGATCCCAATGAATTAGTGGATCGTTTGAAGTTGTTGATTGCTTCAAAAGAGGCAGCGAAATAGCAACAAAATAGTAGCAATTATCAATGAGCTCAAGGAGGCTGATATAATAGAATAATACAAGCTGAATCTTGTTCATTTCAATTTTGCCTGTCGTTAAATTCGGACATAGACATCAAACGCCCTATGCGCGTTTACCGGCGAAAATCACCTTACCTCATACACAGGACGGTAATATTGATATTGAAAATGTGAAAATTTGTAATGTTAAGGAACCGACAATAAATAGTGACGCTGCAACAAAAAAATATGTTGATGCGCAATTGAATGGCTTGCGTACTATCAACTCACCATTAATTCAAACACATGGTGTAGTGCTGCAGAAATAGGACCATGATATCATGAAGGATTTGGCAGTAGGATTGGATGAAATGAGAAAAGAGCTTAATACGACAAAAATTCCCATATTACAGACGCACATTGACAACTTACAAAAGAAAACTAACGAAATTGATTTATTTATTCCGCGAAATCCCCCTTTAGCAAGTAGGGATACGGCTACGAAAAAACGTGTTGACGATACAATTGTTACAACCAGTCTTTATTAGAAAAGAATTAAGTGCTTCTATGAACAAGTGTGTTGAAAGCATACGTGAATTGAAAAAATTATCTGCAGAAAATATGAAAACCGTCTCTGATTTGAAAAGTGACGTTCCAGGTATTATTGACACTATTAAGGTTATGAATTTGAATAACAATAACTGCACTCACACTCTGGAGCTGAAGCTGGCCGTTCACATAATATGCACTCTAAAGAAAAGATTGAGCTTGTAAACGAGCTCAACAAAATCCGATACGGAAAAAATTCCCATGAAGACATACTATTATTAAGGGCTTGGATGATCCTTGGAAATAAGTCTTATGTGCTCATGCCCCTCAAAATAAAAATCATAAAATGATACTAGTCGTTATTGATTGTTTTTCAAAGTTTGTGTGGACACGCCCACTAAAGACGAAGACCGGAGAGGAAATCACTGTAGCATTCTCGGATATTCTCGCTCATACTAGACGAATACCGAAAAATCTGCAATCTGATCAGGGGAAGGAATTTTACAACAGCAAATTTCAAACTTTGATGAAAAAACATGGTATAAATCATTATAGCGTATTTAGTATAATCAAGGCTACTAGAGCTAAGCGTGCTATGAGAACGCTCAAATCAAAACTCCACAAGTATTTCAGCTTGAATGGCACCCACAAATGGATAAACATTCTACCTGAAATTACTCAAATCTATAACAATATAAAACATTCTATAACAAAATATAAGCCTTTTCAAGTCAACAAATCGAACGAAAAATCTATTTTAATAGTCATTTAAAGATAGCCAGCCCGCGAAAGTTTGAAGTTGGTGACATTGTCCGCATATCCAATGCAAAACATGTCTTTGAAAGAGGTTACACCCCGAATGTCACAGTGGTAAACGAAAATTTTTAGAAATGTACCACATTAATAATACTTAGAACCCAATGAACAAAAAGTCTGACGTTGAATCACTCAGTGAAATTTACACATATTAGTAGATATAAAATGGGGAAGCATCGAAGCAAGTACTGACCTACTTCCGCAATCTATAATGGGGAACCAACGAAGTCAAGTAACTGACCTACTTTCGCAATCTATGTAATAGGGAACCAAAGAAGTAAGGTACGAATGACCGCAACTGACCTCTCTAATATGCAGTGACGGAAAATAAAAATTATACAGGGTAATGACATATAATAGTAGTGGGATATATACAGAGGGTTGCGAAAGTATGTATGTGTTCATTGGAAACATCAGTATACGAATGGTGCGTTAAAATTCAATATGCTCCGACATATAATAAGTGTGGGGTATATACAGGGTGCACCGAAAGTAACTACTTTAATAGGAGGGGGTATACAGAGCAGTAGTCAATTACACTATATGTAGTGAAGAGTAGTGAGTGAATTATTATTAATTTGAATAGAAATGGAAGCTAGTAGGTGTGTTACACCAGAGCTTATTTTTAATTGTGAATCATTTTTAGGCCTTGTCTGGATGCGAAATAATAATAGGAATGTAACTGTGTAGATAAAATCATATAAAAGATTAAACAAGTTATTATTTTAACCAATTTAAAAAGTTTTCCATTTAATAATAATTCGTTTTCATTGATCAGTATGCTGGAGCAATTGAAATATTCCAATTCGCGGTGAAAATAAAATTCTGATGTGAGACTAGTCTGCAAAGAAAGCAGGATACCATTTTTGGAATAACACGGAAGATTCGATGAGATTTAAATTTATGTATGTCGTTTCAGAAAAAATGGATTGTTTAAGGATGAATAAGTAGTACCCGTATGTACTTGGAAAAACACACTGGGAACATGTAATCATTGAAATTAATTGAAATAAAATTCTGATGTGAGACTATTCTGCAAAGAAAGCAAGTTACCATTTTTGGAATAACACGGAAGATTCGATGAGATTTAAATTTATGTATGTCATTTCAGAAGAAATGGATTGTTTAAGGATGAATAAGTAGTACCCGCATGTATTTGGAAGAACACACTGGGAAAATGTAATCATTGAAATTAATTGAAATAAAATTCTGATGTGAGACTAGTCTGCAAAGAAAGCAGGATACCATTTTTGGAATAACACAGAAGATGTCGATGAGATTTAAATTTATGTATGTCATTTCAGAAGAAATGGATTGTTTCAAGGATGAATAAGTACCTAGTACCCGCATGTATTTGGAAGAACACACTGGGAACATGTTCTCATTAAAATAAATTGAAATGGTAATGCGGGGGTGACAGAACCCATCTTGAAAATAACTTGTTTACATTGCAGTATTGTAGATATATAAGAGCTAAAATTCAACTTGAAAGTATAGTTTATTTTATCTCGTGAAATGAGAAGTCGTATTAAAGTAAATATATTGAGTGATTACAGAAAAACAAGTGAACAAACAGAATTTGAAAAGATGAATACAATTGAAAAAAGTATACCTATGATTATTAGAAGAGGACCTTCTGAGACAAAGTATCATATTAAAACAATAGATGATGACTGTTCATCACCAAATTCGATGATAATAATATCAGGAGAGAGTGAGGAATCTGAAGAAATCCAAAATCGGCCAGTGGAGGATATAAAAAACCAGCCATTGCAAAATTTTGAATATGATAATATTTCTATGGACGGAATTTTTGAAAATGAAATAGATCAACTCTTCCAACCAGAAGACTGAGATAGTGATTTAACAACTGCAGAAGAAGCGTTGGATGAAACTCAATCGAATGTGAAAACAATGATAACGAACCATAGTGATAACGTGACCAAGTTCTTCGAATCTAATAAAATCTTTTTGAGTGAAAGTCAAGAACAGAAAATAAGTTTGAAATTAAAGATTGAAAAATACAAAAGAAAATATATAACAACAAAGCACCTCTTGGAAAAGTTAAATCATAATATAAAATTAGCGGAATCAATCAATCGTTTAAACCTATAAATTAATTACAAAATATATTTTATCGTTTGGAATTTTTGAAAATGAAATAGATCAACTCCTCGAACCAGAAGACTGGACAACTACTGAAAATGCGTTGGATGAAACTCAATTGAATGTGAAAACAATGATAAATAAATTTAAAATTGTTTAAACCTATAAAGTATGTACCTATTTTCATTTCACGAGATAAAATAAACTATCATATTATAACTAATTGTGGTTGATTTACCCTGTAAATCCATTTAAAGTATATTTTTACAATATCGATATTTATAATTCGCTCTTTTTAAACAGTAACAAATCCATAAAATTAAGATATTGTATATATGTGAAAGAATCTTCAAGCGTTTCTTTTTATCAGCCTACAACTCTCGAATCCAATTCAATCGATATAACTTGTTTGTAACTGTATAATTAGTAGACACATTGCAATAACAGGGTCGGACTGACTTTTATGTAATATTGGAGTGGAAATTAAAGGCGACTTGAATGATAATATTTTATTCGATCAAACCCAAAAGTGTAGTGAAATAAAATCCACAGTACTGGATATGTGACTAATGTCATACATTTTTATGTTGAAAAATATAAAAAGGCACAATTGAATAGATATTAAAATAAATTAAATATAAAGTTGCATTAATATTAAAATTGTAGTGAAATAAAATCCACAGTACTGGATGTGTCACTAAATTTCAAAAATTTCAAATTTTTGAACAATACAAAAAGATACAATTGATTTAAAACAAAGTTATGGTGCAATAATGTTAAAATGTTTGTTGTTGCACAAAAAACAATAATCAACTATACAATATACAAATAGTTCTTTTTCACAAATAGAACATCTAAAACATGATTCTCGTAAAGTTCCTGCGCTACCGGTGAAATGCTCGCTGACATGTTGGGATTCTATGCTTTCACCATGTCCATTATTCAAATCAAAAAAACAACAGGTACATAATCGATATTCACTTGTCGAATAATAGTATTGTAGGATTCATATTGGTTTACCAAAACTGGCATTCATCCATTTCTGACTATCCACTGTTTCAATATGAAACGATTTGAAATCAATAGTGGAACCTGTATCAAGTTCCTGTTCCGAAGTACAGGAACTGATAACAGAATCCACTTCACTTCCTTTATCGTCATCGATTCTATTAACCTCTTGGTTTTCTAACAAAACCGCAAAATCGAAAGACTCGTTATCACTATCCATACTTTCTTCTTTTATTGCACTACAGTTTTGGGTTTGATACGTTTGCAGCGTTTAAACGTATTATATATAAAATTTCAGACATGCGCAAACAAGAGTAGCTAGGGCATGCGCAAAGGAAAGCACTATTCAGTGTCTCACCACAAAATCATTTATTATAATATAAGCAAGTAAAAACAAATTTATTGGCAGAGTTGTATTAAATATTTGTAGAGTATTCCAACGTCTTGTGTTATCCATCTTGTTGTTTTCTTTTTTGATTGATGTTTTCATCATCTTGGCAAACTTACAGTCTGGGCTAAATTTTGAATGTTCTTCATGAACGCAATCTTCGGATAACCACTCATGAATTTCCACATGACAATTAAAACAACGAGTTATGTCACTATAACCAACATAAAAAAAACCGCTAACGCCAAATCTCTAGGAGAAACTTTACCAGTCCAATTTTCAAATGATTGCAAGCGGTAGTCATACAATGATAATAAATCGGAGAAATCTTCTAAACCCATATTGATGGTGTGAGTCAAATTCATTTTGCTATAACTATTTATAGATTTCCCCATCCATTCCAATACTAGCATAATTTCTCCCACCACTTGCACATATCTATAAAAAGTCATGAAGAAACCATACCGAGCATAGTTTTGTCTTGTTAGTTGTGGGGAAATGTCTTCAAATATGGTTCCAAAGGAAGTGTTTTTGGGGGAGCGTCGATTTGACTTGAATCAGTCAAAGTCAAAGTTTGTTACAGTGTATTTATCAGCAGAGTGCACTCCTTGTGTAATAATTTCAGGGAACAGGAATAATTATATAGTTTTTCACGAAAAGGAATGGGAGGAATTAATATGTTTCAAGGATTTGATTGACAATTTTTTCACTGCAGCGGAAACCCTAGACCCTATAGATGCGGGCTATTTTTGGCTTCAATTTTAAAAGTTTGAGCAGAATAAAGTGCTAAAAATTTTAACTGGACACGCTAGTATTTGTTTGGGGTATGCAAGTATATCTGAGCTGTGGAAGATATTACCACTAATAAAGAACACCTTTGAAACATTAAAAAACCAGCAGTTTTTAGGAACTATGAAAATTTTACAACTGGCTGTTACTAAATCACAAGATGCTCCAAAAACAGCACTAGAAGTTCTACAACCAATCAAAAAAATCAATCCAATTACATACAACCTAGGTCTTGAATTAATTTACAGATTTCCTGAATTACTACAAGATGAAAAAAGTCAGCTTTAATGGAAACTTTAACAAAATACATGTTCTATATGTCTGGCGATATGCATATCATGCGGCAAGAAAAAACGATTGGCAAGCTAGATATCTCGATCAGTTACGCTTCAAGCAACGAATTCAACAAGCCGCCAAATTTATCAATCCTATTTTACATGTAATACATAGATGTAAAGTTTATAATAAAAGATATGCATTAATTATTATGTTTTATTTAAAAAATTAGTTTACAATACATTATTTTTATTAATCCAAGAGTTGTGCGAGTTATCTAATCCCAGCCATTTCACCAAAACCTTATTTCCTTTTTTTCTCAATACTTTTTCAACGAGATAAACGTCGGGGTGTTTCACTTTTAAAAGTTCCTCAGTGTAAAAAGCTCCTTGAATCGGTTGATTACTCTCGTCTTGTAAAAGATATGTGGTGGGATTGGTCAGCTTGACTTTATAGATTGTGAAAATTTCGGTTGACCAGTTGGGTGTATAACCTTTGGAAAATGATTCACGATATTTACTTATGCGTACAAAATCACCATTTTTAAATCTAGGTTTGCGGAGCAATAATATATTTGGCGTTTGTCTCATTCACCTTACTGGGAATAGCACCCGTTGTTGAATGCCTGGTATTATTGTATTTCTTAACAATTTTTGGTAGCAATTCCAACCATTTATATGACCCTTGCACACTAAATTCTTTCCACAATAAAGTTTTGAGTGTTCGAATAACTCTTTCTACGATGCTAGCTTTAATGTTTGAAAATGTGCTGTAATGATTTATTCAATACTGTTGCATCAGCTGTTGGAACTATTTGTTATAAAACTCTTTACCCATATCGGTCTGTAAATTTTTAGGTGGGCTCATTTGGGAGAGTACTTTTTGCATAGCCTCTGTAATGTCCTTGGCATTTTTTCGCTTTACAGGTTCAGCCCAAACGAATTTACTGAAAGTATTGATTATTACAAGTATATATCCAAAACCTTTGTTAACGCTTTTATAATTATTCAGAATCGCCAAGTCAGCCTGAAGAAGATCATGCAAAGCTTTGACAATCACATGTCGTCTCTTGTAATTTTTACGAGCCGGACTATGCAATTCATTAACTACATCTCGCTTCACATTACTCATATTTTTGTAGAGCACACTGAATTACAAATTCAACGAAAAAATGGTTATAACTAGGGTTTAACGCAAACTGTAAAGTATCGCCTTTTTCAACAGATTTATCAACTATACCAGATTGGTCAGATATTTTATTGTTATAGCGAATATATAGTCCATCAAAAATGCATTTAAAATGTTCAACTTTTCCTGATACTGGTATCGTAAGTGCTTGTATTACAGTCTAAGACGTAAAAAAATCTGTCTTTTAATTGACTACCATTTATCTTGAAAAAAATTTTGGTATGGAATTTATAGGGATCCCCAATATAAAAAGTATCACTGAGCAGTGGTGCTGCTACAATTTCGTCAGAGGGTTTTAACGCTTGACTGCGAAGAAAGTGTTGATTGAACCTGTTAATCGGCATATTAAGATTGAATGGACCATTTTTATCAAGGGGGTGCTATTTATTAAACTGTTTGCAACGGGCAAAGTAGGGTAAAATCAGCACACATATTATTTACAGAACCTACTTTAAATTCAATTTCATCGCCCTCTTCTATTTTCATGGTGGATAACTCATGATATTTATAAACCTTGCCATTTATCAAAACATCACTATCACTCGAGTAGTGCTTACAGCTTTCGATAGAACCTTCAACAGGAAAAACGAAAGCAGTCCCTCCATTCTCTAAAACATACAAGGGATTTTTTGTCTTTTTTACCCCTATTAATCGAATGATGCATGTACTAAAATATTCTTTTGGTGTGCAAATGTGAAAGGGTGTTTTAAGTATCGGTTCAGCGGTAGAAGGAACGTCTACACATTCTGAGGTGGAGAGGTAATGTTGGTTGAAATGATTTAACGGCATGCTAACGACTAAACAATTTATAAAGTAATCAAAGTATTTATTCGATTATACCACCCTCTCGTAATTCTTCAATAATGGATATAATTTCATTGCGATGACCTGTATTCCCTGCTGCTTGAGAAGCTACAATTAATCGTAACCCATCAACTATTTCATTAAAATCATCAAAATATTTATAATCAATGGGTTTGTTATTGTAATCCATCATAGTCAACTTCCCCCCATGTTTTGACATTTTACGTGTCAGTACACCAGTTAATAGAGACCGAGGGGCCGTACCAGCCCTCGGTCTAATCGGATTTGGTTTTAGTTCAGGCTTAATGATGAATGTATAATTATCTTTAATATCATTGGGGAATGTTCTGATGGGTAAATCGGGGTTATGTTCTCGACGAATAGCATTTATTCGTTTAATAATATCTACATAATTATCCACATCTCGTTTAGTATATACAATAGGGTTTTTTTTTAAAAAGCAACTCGTACAACCCAGGTGTACCCAAATATGTTATATGCTTTACGACAATATCTTTACCTTTAAAGTCTAGTTCAGAGTCACCAATGTAAAACTTTTCTTCGTTGGGATTATGAAAAACGCCCAAAATATGATCATATACCCCTTCCGTATCTCGTATCATCCCCTCGATAAATTCTCTAGGAAGAGGTGTGTCAAACTGTTCAAAATACTGTCTCAAAACGTTTGGGTCGGTGATTGTACGATAAAAATTACTTATGCTGTCATCGATAAATTGGTCTTGTCTGGTTCTATCTGGAATATCCCCCGAATCATTTCGAGATTCATAAGTTGTTTCATCTGTTAAAAATCTCGTGTTGTCCTGGAAAGTACTGTGAAAATCTGGATCGTTATCGGACTCAAAAAATGCTAGTTGATCGTAACGAGTTGTGGGTGATTTTTTAATGGTAATGTTACCTTTTGTCGGTGATATTTCTTGTTTAATAGGTTTCCCCAAAGTTGAAACAAATTCTTTAAGAGGCTGGTATGATTTTTCCAATTTACTTTGAGACTCATGCCTCTGCTGTTTGAGAAGTTTATATTTCTTTTTAATATCTTGACGTGATTATATGAGCTGTTTCCCTAATCGTTCATTCATTGTGACTAATAGATTTCACATTTTTTAAGGTCTTATATATACATCAAAGCCTTTTCGATATTTTCTAGAGGATAATGCACAGTCCTTATCAATAACTAAAAATCCAAACTTATCTTTCCAACAAAACGATCCCATGTCTTTAAATTGTTGAATACTCATGTCGATATTTGCATGGTCGTCAAAAATATGTTTCAGATTAGTAACATCTTGGGGGAACACAATTAACAGATTAGCATTATCCCGAATTAGTTGTTTTGGAATCGCTGAATATGTTTGACATAAATAAAAACAATCGGTCTCTTTATGTCGACTAAAACAAAAATAATTTTTGATGATATTTTGGTCACAAGACGCCACATCGTCAAATATAACTATGGAATTATGTTTAATATTTTCGGGGAGCGTAAAATCTTCACTTTTACTAAATTCTTGGTAACCGATCTCTCGCATGGGTTGTAGTAATAATCGCAGATATTGATATTTTGGTTGCTGCAGTGATTTCGAATATAAATAAACATTTTCATATTTCATACCATTAGGATGTTCCAACAAAGATAACATTACGTTGGTTTTACCACTTCCACTAGGCCCTACTATAAGTGTTCGTTTAGAATTACCTCCAAATAATACACCGTGATTATTTTCATTATTTGTAATGTCATAGTTTTTAACTGGTAAGGAAACTTGTTGTTTTACAAGCTTCATGTTGAAGACTGCTAGTATATAAAGAGAAGCACACATATATAGGTGTTAGTATGAAAAATAAAGCGGTACCACTTGAACGTCGTAGGACTAGAGGTAGAGGACTTGTTAATACATTAATAAATAAGCTCCCCTTTGAACTACACGCCCCTGGGGGGTATCGGTATTTAGGTCCTGGAACGAAGCTAGCAAAGAGATCAGCTCGAGGGGATAAACCAATAAATCCTTTGGACGAAGCAGCGCTACAACACGATATAGCATATTCTCAGAGCATCAATCTAAGTGAACGCCACGTGGCTGATAAAATTTTAGAGAACAGAGCTTGGGATCGTGTCACATCCAAGGACGCCAAATTAGGTGAAAAAGTAGCTGCCTGGTTGACAACAACAGTTATGAAAGGAAAACGCAAACTTGGAATGGGTCTAAGACGAAAACGTAAAACCACCTAAAATTGGAGGATTTTTACCATTTTTAATCCCTCTGATTGGGGCTTTAGCTACTGCCGGTGGCGGTGCTGCTGGTATCGCAGAATCCGTGAACGATGCTAAAGCTAATAGAGATCAATTAGCCGAACAGCAACGACATAATCTTGAAATGGAGCAAGCTGCTAAAGGTGGTAAAGGGTTATATTTAAGACCATATAAAGGATATGGAATGAGGCAAAAAAAACAAAAAATATGTAAAAAGGGGCGGGGTTTTTATTTGAAACCATATTCAAGAAACTCCCGATAAGATTACCTCAGCACATAATGACAGACTTTGAACTTGAAAAATATATAACGTTATTGCAAATTCCTTATTTTCGTGGCATTTACATGCGTAACTCCTTACCTACAAAAATTAACAAATACGAGTCTGGTATTATCAACTTGGATACACTGCAAGGTGTTGGAACGCACTGGACAGCTTATACAAAGAAGAGTAAAAATGTAACATATTTTGATAGTTATGGTAATTTACCACCACCAATAGAAGTCGTAAAGTATTTTACAAGTAATGGAAAAGTAGACATCCACTTCAATTACGAAACAGTACAAAGATTAGGTTACCAATGTGGACAGTATTGTCTTAGATTTTTATATAGTCAGTATAACTGAGTAGGCAACTCATTCCATAACCAACTGTCCAAGATGTCGTATACTTTCACGTTAAGTGGGGAGTCATCAATTCTAAGTGGTGACTTTAACCCACCCATTTACTTAGATGAGAATTCCGAGTATGAGATAGGATTAGCTAATTTTGATACATTCAATAGTATTCCAAACGTAACTCAAACCAATAACGTATCAGTGTGGGGTCAGAAAAGTCAATACAACTATATCATCCCTATAGGCTCCTATGAACTGGATGATATTATAAAATTAATTGAAAAAGAAATGTTTAATATAGCGGGTACTACAACCCGCATTGTGCCAGATAGTCGAACAGGGTCTGTAACAATGAAAAGCACTGAAACTATAAATTTTACAGTTGATAATTCAATAGGGGATCTGTTGGGTTTCTCAAAAGTCTTTCTTGAACCGAATAAGGTAAATACCTCAACAAAAATGATAAATATTTTAAAAGTTAATACTATATGTATTGACTGCAACATTGCAGTCGGATCATTTTTGGATGGAGAACCAGTACACATTATACATCAGTTTTTTCCACAAGTTCCCAGTGGGTATAAAATAGTGGAGCAACCTTTAACCATACTGTATTACCCTGTAAGCATTAAAACCATAAACAACATTACTGTTAGGGCTTTCGATCAAAGCGGTGATTTAATTGATTTTCAAAAAGAAACTATTACTGTTCGCTTACATCTTCGGAAAACTAATTGAAATGGTTTGGCAGTTTAATCGTATACATCCATATAAAAGCACATTTATTCACAAAACTATCAGTAGAGTGAAAACCACAGCATTGTTAACGTCTACAAATCGGAAATTTTTGCAGTCTTTGGGGTTCAAAGTGTTGGTATAATGGAAGTTTTACATGTTACGGGCGAACCTTTTAGCGACACTACCATTGAAGACTATCAATTCCATACATACCAACCGTATTCTTCTGCTAACCTCAACTATAATGATGGAATAAGAATTCCAATTCAAGATCTAGAAGCTCATACTCTCCCCAGTAATTCAGTTCTTTACATAGGAGGGAAATTGCTGACTGATAAAAATACTGTTCCAACAAAATTTAAGTTTATTAATAACGCTATTGCGTTTTTATTTAGAGAAATCAGATATGAGTTGAATGGTGTAATTATTGACGCTGTCCGACAAGTTGGTATAGCTACGACAATAAAAAATTATCTATCTTTAAACGAAAATGAGAGTAAGCTGATGAATAATGGGGGGTGGTATCCAAACAATGGAAAAATTCTAACAGATTCCAAGGGTAATTTTAATATATGTATTCCATTAAAACTACTCATGGGTTTTTTTGAGGATTTCAAGAAAATTATAATAAATATGAGACAAGAGTTGAGTATAATTCGAGACAAAGACGACATCGATGTTGTAGTTGCTTCTGATGAGTCTGAGAAACCAAAAATTGAGCTATTGAAAGTTTATTGGAATGTACCTCACATAACTCCAAGCATTAAAGAACAGCTGAGACTAAATAAAATTATTCATAGCAATATTGATCTACCAATTAAATTTAGGAGCTGGGAACTGATTGAATATCCTGCTCTTATTTATACCTCAAGGCATTCTTGGCCTGTTAAAACGACGACTAAAATTGAAACACTTCGACATATTGTGGTAGCATTCCTAAAGGGTAGAAAGGGCAAACTTTTGAAAGATATGAGTAAATTTGATCACTGTAACTTGACTAATTTACGTGAGTTTTTGAATTCTGAGCGTTATCCTTATTATGATTTACATCTAGATTTTGATAGTAATCGTTTTGCCACTTTGTATGAGATGTTTGCCAATTTTCAAGAAAGTTATTACCACATCCAAACTAATCAACCTATATTTAATCCAGAAGAATTTAAAACCAAAGCACCCATCGCCCACATCGACTGTTCTCGTCAAAAAGAGGTTTTACAGAGTGGTTATTGTTCTTCGAATAGAATTTGAAACCAGTAAAAATGTGGGTAATGATGTATCAGCATACTGTTTGATTATACATGAAAAAGAATTTTATTACAATCCCATGACAAAAATTGTTAGACAAGTGTAATGCGCATGCGTTTATGTGTTAAAAGTCTGCAGCAGCATCATGAAGTTTCTTTCAGTACACTATGGGATTTCGTCAACGACTCGAGCAGTATATTATTAACTTGGCTAAACTCAAAGCTGATATTGAGTGGTATAAAAAGAAAAAGCAACTAGTTGAACACTTTAAAAATTTACAAATATGAGATAAGTGATGGATGTTCAGGGTTTTAGGATTGAAAACAATAAATTTATAGTGAAGGAATTTGCGGCATACAACGGAAATCAGGTTTGTCATTATGTGTTTAAACCACCATTTCCTTTACGAATGCTGTCCCCCGATTTGCATAGACAGGCTGTTTTGCTCATGAAAAAGCATCACTCTATTGACTGGAATGTTGGTTTCACACCAATACATTTGTTTGGTAATATAGTTGCTAATTTAACAAATGATGCTGACGTGGTTTACGTTAAAGGAAAAGAGAAGGCTGACTATATAAAAAAATATTCAATGGCTCCAGTTTACGAATTCGAAGAACACCCTCCAGTTATTTCTTCTGAACCGAAATGTTTTTACCATAGTAATATTAATTGTATTTGTGCGCTATCGAATGTATTTTTTTTATATGAAAACCTTATAATGAAAGAATAAAATAATATAATGACTTTCAATTCACCTTCAGACCTATTGCGCATGCGTTTTCTTGTATATAAATGTAATTACAGAATTGATTCTGTTTAGTTTCATCATGCATTGTATCAACTGCGGTAAGCAATTTTCTAGAGCTTACCATCTTCGTCGACATCAGTTATGTTGCGGTCAACGTTCAACTACTTGTGACAGTTGTGGAAAACAGTTTTCAAGGTTTACTAATCTTAAAAATCATCAACGTAAGAGTTGCGATGGTCCATCTTTTATTCCTAAGAAAAGACTTAGACCTATGGGTATAATAAATTTGGAAATATTCAGTATATACATAATACCAGAGAAGGAGATTTCAGATATAAAGTCTATGAATACAGCCAACAAAGTTGTGAATACATCAACCTATTTGAAACATGTATATGAAGAATTTAAAGATGAAATTATGAACCAGGCTTCAGAGTTTCACGAAAAAGATAGTGGGTGGGCACTTCAAGAAATAATGTTTTTAGATGTGAACATAAACCGGTTTAATGCAATTTCCGCTTCTTCTTATATCAATTTGCCAAGGGTGATAAGTAGAAAACAGACTGTTTTGAATATCCGGAATAATGATAATGCATGTTTTGCTTGGTGTGTGAATGCAGCAATATTTCAACCCGAAGGAGATCCCACGAAGCCAGAATCTTACCCCCATTTTGATACCTTGCTAGATTTCACAGGAGTAGAGTTTCCGGTAACCCTGAAAGACATTATAAAATTCGAGAAATTGAATAATATATCTGTAAATGTTTATGGGTTGGAATCAGAATTTAAAGATGGAAAAAAAAGATATGAAGTTGTTGGCCCCCTTCATTTTACGTCAGAGCGGAAACCGACCCATATTAATCTCTTATTGATAACTGATAGAGATGGAAACACTCATTATACTCTCATCGAGGATTTATCTAAATTATTGAGAAGTCAAAAGACAACGCACAAAGAGAGAACTTTCTTTTGTGATGGATGTCTACAAAGTTTTTCAACAGAATCCAAATTACAACACCACCAAGAAAATGATTGTACTCACATATACACTAAGCTACCAACTTCTGAAATTAAAATAAACAAGTGTGGGGAGTGGTTACCAGAAAATACATTAAAATTCATCAACTTTGAAAAACAGCTGCAAGTTCCATTCGTTATATACGCGGACTTTGAAAGTTTATTAAAACCGATAGATCATTCTGAACCCCATGCTGGTAAATCCTTCACAGTTAAAGTGTGTGAACATGAGCCTTACTCGTTTGCTTTTTATGTAAAGTGTACATATGACTATAGTTTATCCAAATTTGAAATTTATGAAGGTGCCGATACAGCCGATGGATTCAATAGTTCAAGATTTGTACAATAACCATCTTAAACATGTTACACCGATGCGATCATTAACACCTGAGGAACAAGATAGATATGACACTGCTACCGTTTGTCATATTTGTGAAAACCCATTTGATGTTTTTGATAAAAAAGTTATGGATCATTGCCATGTTACCGGAAAATTTAATAATGCAGCCCATAACTCTTGCAATTTGAATTATAAACTTCCGAAATATATTCCAGTCTTTCTACATAATTTAAAAAATTATGATTGTCATTTATTTATCAAAGAAATGACTACCAAAGGTGAAAACATCAGTGCCTTGCCCCAAACAAAGGAGAAGTATATATGCTTCTCAAAATCTATTTTGGTGGAAAAGTTTAGTGATCCCAAGATACGAGATGTGTATATGACATTAAAATTTGTTGATTCCTTTAGTTTTCTAGCTAGTTCATTAGAAAAACTGGCTTCTACGTTGAATCCTGAACAGTGTAATGAGGTACGAAAGTTTTTCCCAAAACATTTTAATTTAATGAGACAAAAAGGCGTGTTTCCGTATTCATATGTGACATCTTTTGATAAACTACGCGAGCGGCAATTACCATCTAAGGAACATTTTTTTGATACCTTAAAAGGTGTTGATATCTCTGATGAGGAATATGCACGAGCTCAACTAGTATGGAATACTTTCAACCGCACAACTATTAGTGATTATGCAAAGTTATATTTAAAAACTGATGTGTTGCTTCTTGCCGACGTCTTTGAGAATTTTCGCAAAGTTTGTCTTATGGAATATAAGTTGGATCCAGCTCACTACCTTACCGCTCCTTCCCTGAGTTGGGATGCCATGTTGAGATGTACTCAGATTGAACTACAACTTTTAACCGATGTGGATATGCTTCACTTCTTCAAAAAAGGAATTCGAGGCGGAGTAGCTCAATGCAGCAAGAGGAAAGCTGTAGTAAACAATTGATACTTGGAAACCTTTGATGTGAACAAACCAGAGAGCTACATAATGTTTTTAGATGCTACAAACCTTTATGGGGCTGCAATGAAGGAATATCTACCATTTGGTGACTTTAGGTGGTTAACTGAATCTGAAATTGTATTATTCGATGTCGATACTATTGAAGACGATTCGCCTAAAGGATATGTTTTGGAAGTGGACTTGGAGTATCCTAGCAACCTGCATGATGCACATAACGATCTTCCTCTCTGCCCGGAAAGTATCATCCCTCCAAAATCCAAATATTCAAAGCTGATACCGAACTTGAACGATAAAACCAAATACATAATACACTATCGTAACCTTAAACAGTGTTTGAAAAATGGTTTAAAATTGAAAAAGATTCACAGAGTTATCGAGTTTTCACAGTCTGCGTGGCTAAAGACATATATTGAACTTAACACCAGTCTACGCAACAAAGCTACAAATGCCTTTGAAAAAGATTTGTTTAAACTTTTAATCAATGCAATCTTTGGAAAAACGATGGAAAATGTTGAAAAAGGAAAACGTATAATTATATCAAGTCATTGGGAAAACACCAGAGGATCCCTGGGAGCGAAAACTTTAATTGCGAAACCAGAATTCAAATCTTGTTCTGTGTTTAACGCTAATTTGGTGGCGGTTCAACTGAATAAAATTAAAGTAGTGTATGATAAACCGTTATATGTAGGATTTTCAGTTTTGGATATTTCAAAGACTATAAGACTATAAGTTGTGTTATACGGATACTGATTCATTAGTGTTGGAAGTATTTACTGAAGATTTCTACAAAGACATGAAGGAAAATATTGAATATTTCGATACATCCAATTATCAGACAAATAATATCCATGACATTCCTAAAACAATATCTATTGTCGGTAAAATGAAAGACGAGTTTGCTGGTGTAGTTGTTGAGTCTTTCTATGGAACTGGTGCTAAAGCATATTGTGTTAAATTATCGGAACGATTCAACAAGTCTGATATTTTAAAGAAGGCTAAAGGTATTTCTAAACATATAATTGAAACTCAACTCCATCTTAATGACTATAAACAAATCGTTGAAACTGGCGGTATTGTATATAGAAAAATGTATGTTTTTCTTTCCAATATGCATATTATCCACACAGAATTAAAAAACAAGGTGGCTCTTTCTTCAAAGGATGATAAGAGGTATGTAATACCAGATGACACAAATACTCTAGCATGGGGGCATTTTCTCCTAAATCCGTCCTCCAATTCAGACACATTAGATGATCTTCTCCAAGCATTAGAAGAAGAAGAAGCAGTGGAGAATTTATTCAGTGATGTGAATATAGAAGAATACTTAGATTCTACAGATTTAGATTTTTTAGATGTTTAACAAAAAATAAATGTTATTTATATACTTATTTCTTTTATTTCAACAAACGAAGGATAATTTTATAAAATAGTGTACCAGTCACAATAGTAGAACATGTAGCTATATAATATAATATATAAGTATGCGTATTTATGTGTGTGCTTGCGACCTGGTGAACTGCATACAACTGCAACCATTCGGATTCTTGGTAGTTTCCATTACCTTTGGAAAGACGCACTTTATATGTTGTACTATTGGTAGGTATTTCAGCTTTTAGGGTTACTGCATTATTTGGTGTATACGATTCCATTCGTATCCATTTTTCAGGCCAACTATCATTTTTTGTACCATTACTATCAAAACATGCAAACACTTTTCTAATATTATATGGATGCTGTATTAAAAGGTAGTTACCAATAATAGCTTGCAATATTATAAACGTTGGGGCCTGCATATCGACTAATACTAAATGAATGTTAATATATCCAATCTTTTATATATGATTTTTGGACGTTTCACATTTTTGTGTATTTCATTTCTATTATTATTGGTGGAACCCTTGTTTCTAGTCGGACAGTGTTGGATAATAGCATGGATTGAATATTGTTGTATCAATCAACCCCTCTCCTACCAATTCACCAGAGTCATCCTCTTGTACATCACTATTTTTTACGATTTGCACTTTTAATTCGTGGATACAGTTCACATTTAACAGGCTATACAAATCACATGGAATTACAAATTCGTAGATAGTATCATGTTTGAAATATCTATATCCGATTTATAATGTTCTTTTTATTTACATCTTTGATACACCAATATACAGCATTTGCAGCGATACTTGCTAATCTTGGTGCACTGTAGTATAAACAGTCTGAATTAAAAATAAGCTCTGGTGTAACACACCTACTAGCTTCCATTTCTACTCAAATTAATAATAATTCACCCACTACTCTTCACTACATATAGTGTAATTGACTACTGCTCTTTATACCCCCTCCTATTAAATGTAGTTACTTTCGGTGCACCCTGTATATACCCCACTCTCATTATATGTCGGAGCATATTGAATTTTAACGCACCATTCGTATACTGATGTTTCCAATGAACACATACATACTTTCGCAACCCTCTATATATATCCCACTCCTATTATAATGTCATTACCCTGTATAATTTTTATTTTCCGTCACTGCATATTAGAGAGGTCAGTTGCGGTCATTCGTACCTTACTTCTTTGGTTCCCCATTACATAGATTGCGAAAGTAGGTCAGTTACTTGACTTCGTTGGTTCCCCATTATAGATTGCGGAAGTAGGTCAGTACTTGCTTCGATGCTTCCCCATTTTATATCTACTCATATTCAATACAATACAAAAATGTCCAATCAGATAATGAAGGTAATTGTACTTTTGATTAATGTTTTCAGTTTTAAAATAGCAAATAGTGAGAAATTTGTTGTTTTCCGATAACACAAACATTATTTTTATAGTAACAAAATTCACAAATAAGCAAGAACAGCTTAGTGGGGATGCAAATGATTTCCATCCAGTCGGGCCATTACACTTGATTTTTTTTGAAAAATCTTTTACTTATAAAATTTTAACAATAAATCAGTCATGAGTGGGAATCCTTTGAATCACTACGGGGATTTTTCTTGTTTTTATCACAATAATAAAATGCTGGAATGGATTGTTAGTTTGGGAATACCTAACTGAGAAGTTTTGAAGTGTTCCTTGACTACTGATTTATTTCGTCATTCCATTAATAAATTAAAAAATGACAGGTGGCGGCTGTCAACAATATGATGGTCATATCACTGTTAATTCTCGCAATCTTTTTGTTATCGAGGGATGGACATTCTCTTTGCATTATTTTTTGAATTAGCACCAAAAATAACAATTTCACATAATGAAGGTCTTTCCGCCCTCTATTAGAGTATGATATTATATATTGAAAAAAGTTTTTTAATATATGACTTATTCTATGGTGCAACTGAGGCCATCTCAAATAATCTCTGCCATTGTAACAAAATAACTTTTTCTTGAAAAATAATTATGTGTTGTGATTCTTAATGATGAAAGATACCGATAAAAATGATATTCCTATCACTGAACGTCGCTCAAGCTAGTGTAGGTCGATAATTAGTTAATTTGATAATAACGCTGTAACTTGTTAACTATTTCACTTACAGATTCCAGCTTTGGTACATAATGTCTGTGAGTAAGAACGAATGATTTCACGAAACGCCGAGACATGGCAGTGATAGGATCTTGTGTTAAAATTGTTTATTTAACATTGCATAAACAATTATTTTTTATCGATCACTTTTGACCTAATTAATTTTTTTTTCGTACAAAGCCTAGTTTTGTAGGACTTTTGAAGGCGAATAAGAAAGTATTTTTTTTGTAAAATCCGAGGGAAAAAAATATAAGAGAAAAACGTAAAATATCCATAAAATGGCAGTTTTAATTGACTGTTAAACAATTTGAGGTTCGATTTGACGCTTCGGAAGCATAATATAGTCTTGTACATCGTTTATACTACCTGTACACAAAAAACAGCCGTTCGAAATCGTAAAACACGAAATGGTTATTTTCCGTCTATATTTCTCGGCCTAAATTATCGGCACACAGAGTAAGAATAAAAGAACCGGAATTAAATTAAAATATACCAAAACACATAAGTATGAATTATATATAAACGAATGGCGGAGAAAAAACAAAATCGTGAAATTAATAGAGAGCCGGCGAATAATTAATAAATCAAACGAACTTACCTAATTGAAGTTCGATCCAAATTATATGAAGGCCTTGTCGAAATAAATAAGATCAATATGCAGTACCTCTGTGTACGCAGTGAATCACACGCAGTTTGTAGAGAATCAATATCTGCCTCTTCCGTACCCCGCACTCACCGGTGCTAACCGTCTGGCCCATCGATATGCATTCTCCTAAAGCCCCGTTGGTTTTGTTGTTTTGTTATTTGTTGCAAGTAATTGGGCAGTATCACTGATGGGTGGGTGGGACTTATTTATTTCGACAAGGCCTTCATTTGATTAAGATCGAACTTCACATAGGTAAGTTCGTTTGATCTATTAATTATATATCGGCCTTGTCTCCTAAATAAGATCACTATGTAGATGTTCACAATATATTATAAACTTAATATTAGGGTATGAAACCAAATACCTACATTAAACAAACATATAAACGAACAAAATTAATCAATTTTCCTAGACACCAATATCCCGCAAAGATTCACAATTTTTTATAATTTTTTAACAACTTAAAACGGTTTCTGCGAAATTAAGTCTGTCTAGCAATGGTCTATTGTGAAAAGTTGCAAAAGTTTCCGATCGCTTGGACCAGCTTGCCGATAGTCTAATTGTATCGAAACTTACGCCCTCACGAGCTGGCTAGGGCTTCACACGAGTCGAGAGTGGGCGAGAGTATCAAAAATCTCGTCTCGTTCTCGTGAATTCCGAAGAAATTGAGTCTTGTTCAAGTCTCGGTCTTGTCCCGTCTCGTTCAAGTCTCGGTCTCGTCTCGCTTAATTCTAAATATTGATAATAAAATCCATAAATAATTTTTTAAAACTATATTCATAACGCTATTGTACAAAAGTATTTTTACATATAGGACATAATTTTTTTAATTTTACACTCTCTTAATTTTTTCTCTTAAATTACACGATGACCAATAATTTAAACAAAGTAACGCTTGCATCACATCATCTTTCAATGATGTACGAGATTTTGTCATAATATCCTGCTGTAGAAAATAATCGTTCAACAGGTACGGATGTAGTCATTATACTAAATAAATCCTTGGCCAACTTGGAAAGTGTATAGGAAAAACCTTTTCATGCACTTTCCACCACTCTAAAATATTTTGTTTTCCATGTGATCTTTTTATTATTAAATATTCTTTTAATTCAGCTTTCCAATGTTTCGAAGATTCTGTCGATGTTTTATAAAGATTATTATTGTCGATACCTTCTCAGTTGGTTGATCATTGAAAGTGTTTTTTGCATATTCCTTATAAAATTTTTCGAAACATTGGATAGCCTCATTCTTCATTTCTTTACCCCAATCGGTTTTATCGAATATTTCCACTTAATGCCGAGGATCCAAAATTGAACTCGAACAATAAATCCAATTGGTTTTTCGGTAATGTTTCAACATCTTATCTCTAGATGCTTGAAAAGCAATTAATAAAGTTTCATCAACAATAGTGCGATTTGGCTTACTGTCTAACTCAGAAATTGTCGATTCAATATCTGATATAAGTATATTAAAAGCAACAACAACTATTGGCAGAATCACGTATTTTTCACCACAAATTGCGTTCGAAACTATTTTGAAATTTTTTAAAAATATATATATTTATTCAAGTAATAACCACTCATCTTCACTTAATCTTAACATACTTATATTTTTATTGTGTTCGTGACTTAACCAGAATATATTTAAACTTTTTTTGAAACTAATTCCTACTTCTATCATATCATGAGTGCTATTCGATCTCGTCTTAACATCCAAAATAGGTTTAATATATTTTGTTTTTGTGATGTTACAAAAATCAACTAATTTATTTTGTAATTGCTCAGACTTTCTTATTTTAATGAAAGTACTGCGCAATTTACGAATAGCTGATGATGGACTGAAATCATTTGAAGTCATTTCAAACGATTCGTCTCCATCTTAATTTTCACTTCATCATCTATATTTCCTATTTTGGAGATTAAACTATCCAGACTATCACTCTCGGGTTCAAGAAAGTCTACTTTTAATATTTTCATGATATCTTGAACACCGAGATTTAAAATGTAGGCAAAACAACGAAAATGTTGATTTATATGATCGAACGATTGGTCATTATCTGCCATCAAAAAATTTAACTAAATCATAAATGTAGTGTTTGCCGATGCATTGTCAACGGTTATTCCTTGAATCTTATTCTCTAACGCGTATTCTTTAATACATTTAAAAAAACTTTTGCGATATCTTTTCCGCTATTTTGACCACAAGAAGGAATAAAATCTAAAGCTTAAGATTGTAGCTGCCAATTGCCATCGATGAAGTGAATAATTTCGCCGTAATATGATCTGAAGTCCAGCCATCAACTGTAAATGAAAATTTAGAACAGTTATTGTTCAAAATTTCCTCTACTCTCACTCGTTGCATATGAAAACGATCCACACCATTTGCCGAGCACAATTACGTCGGGGGACACTGATGTTGGAATTTACAATATGGAAAAAATTTTGAGTGTCATCGTCATCGAAAAAACTCAACGCCAATTTTTTTTTCGCCATCCACTCCACAATTGAAGCCTGAGAATCCTTCGGTGATCATTTATTCTGAAACATAATATTTTTTTTATGTTTCTACAACTTTACGAAAATTTTGGATTAAAAATATATATGAAAGGATTTTACATTATTGAAGTCAAAAAGACAATTATTTAATTGAATATAAACAGAAGGTAGTCTATTGATCTTTTAAATTTAGGTTTTGGAGTTGATAAATTTCTATTAATGAATTTGACAATTGATAATATATGGGTAACACCAAATCACCTATAATTATATTGTTTTATTTAGTTGTATTTTTTATAGGTTTTTATGTTCATATCAAAAAACGCCTACCCCTAAATTTTGAGACCTTAATTTTCAAAAGCCCCGAAGATATGAATTTTTGAAAATTGCAAAAAGACAACGGTATGGTAATCTTACAAAATTAATTCGGTACTCCAAAATAAAAATGCTTCTACTTATTAAAGTCATTAAAGATGTTTGAGAATGATATAAAATTGAATTACTTACGTGTTCAGAAAACATATCAGTCAATTTTTTTTGAGCAGATGACACTGATTTTTGAATCGAAGTTGAGCTCCCATAAATTTTTCCGTATGCTTTTGAATGAGCCGTCAGTAAATGCCTCTTCATACCGGTTGTGTTGTTATCTTTTCGACTAATAATTTTTTCACTCTTGATTTTTCACACACTAAACATATTGCTTTTTTCTCACCTTTAATTGTTTCAAGTTTGAAAATGTTTTCGAATTTTCAAGTTTTTTTTTTAGATGGTTGATAACAGTTTCAGTTTCACTTATTTCATCTTCATTTTCATTTGATCTTCGCCTCTTATTCGGGTTATTATCATTAACAATCACACTCGTGGACATTTTAATGTAACTGGAGTCCAAAAATCAAAGCAAACGACTGAAGGTTTAATGAAACATTGTTAATTTATACAGTGAATAAATACGGAATTTTAAGAATATTGACACAGTATTACAAAATGTTTACATGGAAATAGAGTAAGTACAAAAAAATCCTAAATACGGAATTCAACGAATATTAACAAAATTTACCTGGAAAAGTTGACCTGTAAATTCATTTATAACAATTACTCCTGACCTATCTTCTAGGTAAATAAGTTCAATAAGGGAGAATGGTTGATATATATTTGGTCGTTAAGAAGATTACCAGAATTTTTTTTTATTTATCTCAAGAGCTTAACCATTCTGCTGAATTTTAATACCCTATTGTATTTGAGGCGATACGTGTCGATTTAATTTTGGTGAAACCGACCTGTTTTATCATTTTATTTCACATAGAAAAAAAGAAAGACTCGCTCTATATTTATAGAACTTTTGAATAAATAATGAGGCACTTTGCCCCTTCGGAAAATAAAATAAATAGTATAGTTTTTATATTTGTAAATTCTATTTTTTCTTGAAAGAGAATCTTACTTATCGCAAGTTAATAACAAACATAATAATTGATATTCTTTCAAAAAAACTTGTATTTGTTAAACAATCGATGTTCAATATAGACAAAACACACTGGCGATTATTGTGGAAATTCTCTATATTTAATTATTTTATATATGTGTTGGAAAAGGACGCCTCAAATATAAAAAGAGTTTACTGTATGTCTGTTTAGTAAGGTAGAAAATTTCGAGCCAAAGAAACCCCTTCAATAGTACACACGTTTATGACTCTCTAGCTCGTAGATACACATACACAACCGAAATTAAGTTAACCCGTCGATCTTTTGAAACGAATCATTCGATATTAAATCTAAAATATAATAATCTGCACGGATAAGTATTTAGGATAAGTGATAAGTAACTATAAAAAGAGTTAACAAATTAAAGTAAAAATATGGAAAAATCATACTCTGTTAAGGAAGCCATGATGTTTTGTATTGATAAGCTACGATATATATTAATATGTATACTCAAAAAATTAGAGTTTTAACCTTGAGCTTTTTTTTAATTCACAATGAACTATTTCAAAGATGGTCACCAGATTTTATATATTGTAAAATGTATTGTTCTCTATGTAGACCTTTTCTAATTTTTCCAGTAAAAACCAAAAACGAGACGCTCGATTTGCGCTGTATGTGGTCTCGTCTCGTTTCGCTTTTTCGAGCCGATGCGAGAAAAATATCGCTCTCGTGTGAAGCCCTAGTCTCGTCTCGTCTCGTCTCGCTTTTACGAGACGAGAAAAATCTCGTCTCGTCTCTTCTCGTCTCGCTTTTACGAGACGAGAAAAATCTCGCTATCGTGTGAAGCCCTAGAACTGCCGCAGAAGTTGTAGCATGTCTGGTACTATGAGCCTTAAAGAAGATTTTCCCAACATTATTTTGATCCATCTACTTATGGATTGTGTGCTAGCATTTTTGTGAGGTTTTTTAGGTGTAATGAAAAGGTTACTACAATAGATATCCCGTAAGGGCTTTGTGAGTTCTGAATAGTTTAAAATTGCTGTGGCCACACAAAGCCTTGGATCTTGATCGGAAAAAGGTAAACTGAAATGGGCTAAAATTTATTTTGCCCAGAAGCTCTTATCCTTTTGGGAATTTTCATTGTGATGTTGTCTTGTGATTTGACAATATCTTCTGTCTGGGTACTGGCAACTGTCTGTACCCTTTGACCGGAAGCTAGTGCTAATAATATTGCTACTTTGTATGTTAATATGTCCAAATTCTCATTAAGTTGGGTATTTGAAAGATTTTTTATGTAAGTTAATACCACAGATGGATCCCAAGTTGTGATATATTTCGGTTAACTCGGCATTAAGCTATATATGCCTTTGAAAAATCGCTTCATCCGATAATCCTTCACGATGTCAGGGCCCCCGATTTGCGATATTGCCGATCTATAACAGTTGAGCGAGCTGTATGATGCTCCTTTATTGAATTGATATGTTAAAAATTCTAGAATTAGTGGAATTGAGACCTTAAATGCGTTAAACTTATTGTCTTTGCAAAACTGCTACCATAATTTCAGACCAACATTATATTGCTTCACTGTAGAGCTAGTAATAGATGCTAAATATATATTTAGGGAAGGTTATGGAACTTGTCCTAGTTGCAGTGCTTGCGAGATAAAGTTCCTGCCGCCTGGGTAAGTTTTTCCTATAGCGGATGTGGTGACCTGTCAAAAGAATGAAGTAGATCTGTATCTGGCTTCAAAATAAGTGGTGGTTTTGATAGTAGAAAGCAAAATGTTGGGTACCACGGGTGGAAGGTCCAATTTGAAACGATTAAGATTCCTACTGACTTGTCATCAATAATTTTCTGAAGTACTCTTAGGATTAGGGTGAAAGGCGGAAAAGCGTAGGAAAAAAACCTACTCCAGTCCAGCATGAAAGCATCCATCGCCCATGTGTCTGGATCTCTCAGCCATAAAACAAATTTTGTACATTTTTTTATTATTTCTGGATGAAAAAAGGTCGACAACTGGCGATCCGATTTGCGAATCATTTTAAGCCAAAGAATACGGTTCCTACTAGTTAATATAATGTTTCCTCTCCGATTCGTCCCATAGGCCGTGAGATTTGATACCCATGCAAAATATTCCTCATCCCGTTAACGGAGCGTCCGAAAAAATGTCTAGTTCAAATTTCACGGGTTTTATAGAATTTTGAGAATGGTAAATATTATTCAACCATCAACGAAAATCTCCAGAAAAAGTGGGGGAAATGTACATGATGGCATCATAGTCGTTACTTGAGTAACGCTAAAAAGTTTTGACGTTCGAACAGTTTTGTAAAAGGACATCCGTAACGAGTAGCCGGACAGACTGATGCGAGTGAACCAGAACATCTAGCCAAATAACTAATTTTGCATTTTCCATGTTTTGGAATTTTTTTAGCTAGTGTCAAGATATTATTCATTTTCTCAGTTGGTAATGATATAGTTATTTTGACCAAGTCATAGCAAAACCCCAGATATGTTCTTCGCTGTGAGGGTACTAAACAGCTTTTATCATTATTGATTCAAAACCCCAACGATTCTTAAATCTTTAGTGTCTTAAGAATATTTCCATAACATTCCGAGTAGGATTTTCCGATTAACAAGAGGTCATCTAAATAATTGACAGAAACTGATCCCACACCCCTGAGAGTACTTATAACCGGTTTCATTAGCTTGGTAAACATTAGGGACGCACAGTTAAGGCAAAAGGGCAGACAGTTAAGACAGATATTTGACCTCTAAATTTGAATCGCAGGTATTTTTCATGAGAAGATTCTATTGGGATAAGTGTTTAGGCATTTTTTAGGTCAATGGTTGCCATATAATAGTTTTCCCTGATTAGCCCCCTAACTGTTTTAATATATTCTTCTATTCTGAAATGGTTGCACTGAACATATTTGTTTGGAGTTTTTAAGTTAATTATAAATCTTTTCGTTTGCCTAGGTAAAAATTTCTGCTTGGGAAGTTTGAGAAAAGGAATTTTTATGCTTTTCACATGAGAAAATATGTGTATATCTGATGTTATTTTACATCAGGCACTGTAAAAATGTTTTATGAGGCCCGCTATTTTACTGACCTCTTGCGGGAGTGACGTCCCCCGGTATGGCTTCCTCTCGTGTTCCCTCCGATTGTCTTTTGGTCTTGGAGTGTAAGCGGGAGCTGGCCTTTGCTGTTGGTACTGTCGCCTGCCTTGACGTGCTCTTTGGACTTGTCGAGACAGGCTGTAGTTTAATGGAAGTTGGATTTTTTGAAGATTGATTCAGCCGGTGGCTTAATCTTAATAGTCTTGTTTGAGCGGTCCATTTGTTTGGACGCCTCAACCCGTTTGTCTGTGCCAAAAAGCCAATCATATGAAGGAGATGACACCAAAGTTGGAGGTATTCCTTCTTACCCCCTCTCTCATCTTTAAGCATCTCCGTTATCACGGAACCAATAGCTGTAATGCTTGAGCTTATTTGGGTCCGAGTTTCAGCTACTCGAATGTCCCTCCGGACTACTGACTCGGAAGTGGCTTTTACAATCATTTCGTTAAGTTTTGGTGTTTTGGTATTTGCGGGAACTGGATACCTTGAAATCAAGCTTGTCCGTTCTGTAGTATAGAGGCCATTTTTGATAATGCTGGTCCAGGTCTCGGACATATCTTTTTGAAGGGGCGGTCCATGGCAGTTTAAATTTTTGGAGACAGCGCTTCCAAACAAGCTAGTTGCTGCTGCTTTATCCAAGGGAGGTAACTCTGGAGTATCATATGACCTCTCTGAAACATGAGGGATTCCTTAGAATATTGTAATTATTGTACAAATACTGTGTGTTCACAAACAGTATTTAAATATTTGATATTGTATGAGCTGTATTCACAACCAGTCTCGTATAATTAATCTGTTCAGAAGCAGCTTTCAGAAATATTTTCTAGTGTAGCCAAATTTTAAAATGTCTACTGTATTCACAGACAGTGTAAAAAAAGTATTAGCTCAATATGCAGTGACAAATTGTGTACCAAAGTGATCACAAACAGTGCCTCTTTTTTTTCTTATCCATTCATTTGTTCTTGAATATGAGTATACATATTAGTAGATATAAAATGACAGTGCATGGGGGGTTAGCAAAAAACCTAATGACAGTGCATCGGGGTAAAATTTGAGCAGCACCTACTATCTGACCTACTTTCTATATAATGTGGATCTTAAAGTGCGAAATACGAGCAGGGTTAATGACCTATCTAATATGCAGTGATGCATGTAGTACACGGAAAATAAAAATTATACAGGGTGCACCGAAAGTAACTACATTTAATAGGAGGGGATAGTATATTATACAGAGCAGTAGTCAATTACACTATAGGTAGTGAAGAGTAGTGAGTGTTAGTAAATTATTATTAATTTGGAAAGAAAAAAATGGAAGAATTGAAAGAAGCAGTGCAAACTTTAGTATATGATTTTAACAAACGTCAACAAATGTTTGATCGGGAGCAGATATATGGTAGGGGAAGAATATACACATACGAAGATTGTATGCAGCAGGCGAAGATGTATAGAAAAGGAGCTGACGCTTGCAAAAATTTTGTAAAAGGATTAATTTGCATTGTATGTTTAATGAAGTTATTAAAACACTTAGATTTGGAAAGATCAATGTATGAATACAATCACTTACTTCCTGAGGAACTTCGCTTGGAGAATGAGGAATACTAGGAAGAAAAATAATGTTATCTTGAAATAAAAAAGCAGTGAAATTTATTTGTTTTATTTATAGTTATTATACAAAACAACTGAAGGTTTCACATTCTTTATTAGGTATTGGAAGCTCTTGAAATTCTATAGCATGCGATAAATTAGTAGTTTATTAATCAAGTTTCTTCAAGTAGAACAGCATATGGTTTGAAAACACGCAAATTCATTTTCTGTCGTCTTCCATACATTGAAAATATTGTGAATGAGCAATTAACTAGATCTCCATCCATAGTACTCGCATATGTGAAAACATAAATTTATAGATACATAGAACTTTAACTGTGAAAATGAAGTAAAATGATGAGAGAGGAAACCCATAAATCGAAAGCAAATGTATTAAAAAGTTGTTCAAAGACCTATCATGTAAAACTAATGCATGATTAAAGTGATATTATATGAATTCTTGGAGTATTACCCGCATATGTAATAAACATAAATTCAGAGAGACATGGAACTATAACTGTGAGAATTAATTAAAATGATGAAACAAAAAATTCATGAATCGAGAAACGGTACACTCCCAAAGCAAGCATATTGGAAAGTTGTTCAGACACATCCTTTAAAACTAATTGAGGAATGAATTAGTATTTTATTAAACAAGTATCATAGTACCTACCCGCATATAATTGTAAAAACAGAAATTTATAGGAACATGTATAACTATGAGAATTAATTGGTTTACTATTTAAACTCGTCATAAGAAAAATCCTCTCCTCCTATCTGTCAGACCCTGTGGTATATAAAAGGAAAATATTAAACTTAAAGTATAGTTTATTTTATCGCATAGATGAAATGCAAAGCAATTATGTATTTTGTTGACTGTTCATTCACGAGATAAAATAAAGTATCATAACTAATTTACCCTCGTACATCCATGTATGAAGAATCCATTTCTTTTGTAAAAGAAGCGTAAAACGAGTTTCTTCTTTTTTACCGTGTCAGGCATCGGATCGTGTTAGTAGAAACATTTATGCAAGCACAGGGCCTGACCGACTTTTATGTAATATTGGAGTGGAAATTAAAGACGATATCAATTAAAGTTCCTATTTTATTTGATTAAATCCAAAATTGTAGTGAAATAAAATCCACAGTACTGGATATGTGACTAATGTCAAAAATTCATAAATTTTTATGTTGAAAAATATAAAAAAACACAATTGAATAGATATGAAAATAAATTAAATATAAAGTTACATTAATATTAAAATGTAGTCGAAATAAAATCCGCATTACTGGATGTGTTACTCTAATTTCAAAAATTTCTTGAACAATACAAAAAGATACAATTGAATAGATAATAAAACAAATTTATGGCGCATCAATGTTGAAATTTTTGTTGTTGCACAAAGCACAATAATCAACTATACAATATAAAAATAGTTCTCTTCCACAAATGGTACATTTAAAACACAAGTAAATTTGCAGCAGGTCCGGTGAATTGCTCGCTGACATGTTGGGATTTCACGTTTAAATTGAGCCCGCTGGTCACATCAGTCGTGGAATAGTAGTACTGTAACAAGCAGAGCGGTTTTCCAAAACTATAATTTAGCCATTTCCGACTATCTACTGTTTCCATATGAAACGATTTGAAATCGATAGTGGAACCTGTATCATGTTCCTGTTCCGAAGTACAGAAACTGATAACAGAATCCGCTTCACTATCGTCATCGTCTATATCACTTCTATTATCCTCTTGGTTGTCTAACAAAACCGCAAAATCGAAAGATTCATTATCACTATCCATACTTTCTTTTATTGCACTACAGTTTTGGGTTTAATACGTTTTGCGGCGTTTAAACGTACTATATATAGAATTTCAGACATGTGCAAACAAGAGTAGCTAGGGCATGCGCAAAGGAAAGCACTATTCAGTGTCTCACCACAAAATCATTGATTACATTGTAAGCAAGTAAAAACAAATTTATTGGTAGATTTGTAATAAATATTTGTAGAGTATTCCAACGTCTTTTGTTGTCTGTCTGGTTGTTGTTTTCTTTTTTGATGGATGTTTTCATCATCTTGGCAAACTTGCAGTCTGGGCAAAATTTTAAATGTTATTCATGAACGCAATCTTCGGATAACCACTCATGAATTTCCACATAACAATTAAAACAACGAGTTATGACACGATAACCGACATGAAAAAACCCCGCTAACGCCAAATCTATAGGAGAAACTTTACCAGTCCAATTTTTGAAGGATTGCAAACGGTAGTCATACAATGATGATAAATCGAAGAAATCTTCTAAACACATATTGTCGGTATGAGCCTTCATAGATACCCTACCCCCACCACTTTCACATATCTATAAAAAGTCGTGAAGATACCATATCGAATATAGTTTTGTCTTGTCAATTGTAGGAAAATGTCTTCAAATATGGTTCCAAAGGAAGTGTTTTTGGGGGGGCGTCGATTTGACTTGAATCAGTCAAAATCAAAGTTTGTTACAGTGTGTTTATCAGCAGAGTGCACTCCTTGTGTAATAATTTCAGGGAACAGGAAAAATTATATAGATTTTCACGAAAATTAATGGGAGGAACTATTATGTTTCAAGGATTTGATTGACAATTTTTTCACTGCAGCGGAAACCCTAGACCCTATAGATGCGGGCTACTTTTGGTTTCAATTTCAAAAGTTTGAGCAGAATAAAGTGCTAAAAATTTTAACTGGACACGTTAGTATTTGTTTGGGATATGCAAGTTTATTCGAGCTGTGGAAGATATTACCACTAATAAAGAACACCTTTGAAACATTGACAAACCTGCAGTTTTAAGGAACTATGAAAATTTTACAACTGGCTGTTACTAAATCACTAGAAGTTCTACAACCAATCAAAAAAATCAACCCCATTACATTCAACCTAGGTCTTGAAGTAATTTACAAATATCCAGAATTATTGGAAGATGGAAAAAGTCAGCTTTGATGAAAACTTTAAAAAAATACATGTTCTATATGTCTGGCGATATGCGTATCATGCAGCAAGAAAAAACGATTGGCAAGCTAGATATCTCGACCAGTTACGCTTCATTGAACGAATTCAACAAGCCGCTAAATTTATCAATCCTATTTTAGATGTAATACATAGATCTAAAGTTTATAATAAAAGATATGCAGTAATTATTATGTTTTATTTAAAAAATTAGTTTACAATACATTATTTTCATTAATCCAAGAGTTGTGTGAGTTATCTAATCCCAACCATTTCACCAAAACCTTATTTCCTTTTTTTCTCAATACTTTTTCAACGAGATAAACGTCTGGATGTTTCACTTTTAAAAGTTCTTCAGTGTAAAAAGCTCCTTGAATAGGTTGAATACTCTCATCTTGTAAAAGATATGTGGTGGGACTGGTAAGCTTGACTTTATAGATTTTGAAAATTTCAGTTGACCAGTTGGGTGTATAACCTTTGGAAAATGATTCACGATATTTACTTATGCGTAGAAAATCACCTTTTTTAAATCTAGGTTTGTGGGGGTCGACTGTTTTCAAGTGGTTGAAAGCAATAATATATTTGGCGTTTGTCTCATTAACCTTACTGGGAATAGCACCCGTTGTTGAATGTCTGGTATTATTGTATTTTTTAACAATTTTTGGTAGCAATTCCAACCATTTATATGACCCTTGCACACTAAATTCTTTCCACAACAAAGTCTTGAGTGTTCGAATAACTCTTTCTCAAGGTTTGAAAATGTGCTGTAAAGATTTATTCCATAGTGTTGCATCAGCTGTTTGAACTCTTTGTTATAAAATTCTTTACCCATATCGGTCTGTACATTTTTAGGCGGGCTCATTTGGAAGAGTACTTTTTGCATAGCCTCTGTAATGGCCCTAGCATTTTTACGCATTACAGGTTCAGCCCAGACGAATTTACTAAAAACATTGATAATTACAAGTATATATACAAAATCTTTGTTAACGCTTTCATAATTATTCAGAATCGCCAAGTCAGCCTGAAAAAGATCGTGCAAACCTTTGGCAATCACATGTCGTCTCTTGTAATTTTTACGAGCTGGACTATGCAATTCATTAACTACATCTCGCTTCATATTACTCATATTTTTTTAGAGCACACTGAATTACAAATTCAACGTTAAATTTTTTATAACGAGGGTTTAACGCAAACTATAAAGTATCAATTTTTTCAACAACTTTATCTACCATACCGGATTGGGTATATACTTGATTGTTGTAGCAAATATATAGTCCATCAGAAGCGCATTTAAAATGTTCAACTTTTCCTGATACTGGTATTGTGAAAGTGTTTGTATTACAGTCTAAGACGTAAAAAAACTTGTCTTTCCCTTGACTACCATTTATCTTGAAAAAAATTTTGGTATGGAATTTATAGGGATCCCCAATATAAAAAATATCACTGAGGAGTGGGTTTTAACACTTTACTGCGAAGAAAGTGGCATACTAATCTATAATGACCTATTTTTATCAATATGGTACTATTTATTAGATTGATTGAAGCGGACAAAGTAGGGTAAAATCAGCACACATGTTATTTACTGAACCTACTTTAAATTCAATTATATCATCCTTTTTTATTTTTATGTTAGATAACTCACTATATTTGTAAACCTTGCTATTTATCAAAATATCACCGTTACTCGAGTAGTGCTGACAGCTTTCGATATAACCTTCAACAGGAAAAACGAAAGCAGTCCCTCCGTTCTCTTAATCATACAAGGGATTTTTTGGGTTTTTACCTCTATTAATCGAATGAAGCATGTACTAAAATATTCTTTTGGTATGCAAATGTAAAAGGGTGTTTTAAATATCTGTTCAGCGGTGGAAGGAACGTCTACATATTCTGAGGCGGAAAGGTAATGTTGGTTGAAATGATTTAAAGGCTTGTTAACGACTAAACAATTTATGAAGTAATCAAAGTATTTATTCGATTATACCACCCTCTCGTAATTCTTCAATAATGGATATAATTTCATTGTGATGACCTGTATTCCCTGCTGCTTGAGAAGCTACAAGTAATCGTAACCTATCAACTATTTCATTAAAATCATCAAAATATTTATAATCAATGGGTTTGTTATTGTAATCCATCATAGTCAACTTTCCCTCAAGTTTTGACATTTTACGTGTCAGTACACCAGTTAATAGAGACCGAGGGGCCGTACCAGCCCTCGGTCTACTCGGATTCGGTATTAGTTCAGGCTTAATGATAAATGTATATTTATCTTTAATATAATTAGGAAATGTTTTGATGGGTAAATCAGGATTGTGTTCTCGACGAATACCATTTGTTCGTTTGATAATATCTACATAATTATCCACAACTCGTTTAGTATATACAATAGGGTTTTTTTTTAAAAAGCAACTCGTACAACCCAGGTGTACCCAAATATGTTATATGTTTCACAACAATATCTTTGCCTTTGAAGTCTAGTTCAGAGTCACCAATGTAAAACTTTTCTTCGTTGGGATTATGAAAAACACCCAAAATATGATCATATAACCCTTCCGTATCTCGTACCATTCCCTCGATAAACTCTCTAGGAAAAGGTGTGTCAAACTGTTCAAAATACTCTCTCAAAACGTTTGAGTCGGTGATTGTACGATAAAAATCATCGATAAATTGGTCTTGTCTGGTTCTATCTGGAATCTTCCCCGAATCATTTCGAGATTCATAAGTCGTTTCATTTGATAAAAATCTCGTGTTGTCCTGGAAAGTACTGTGAAAATCTGGTTCATTATCGGACTCAAAAAACGCTAGTTGATCGTAACGAGTTGTGGGTGATCCTTTAATGGTAATGTTACTTTTTGTCGGTGATATTTCTTGTTTAATAGGTTTCCCCAAAGTTGAAACAAATTCTTTAAGAGGCTGGTATGATTTTTCCAATTTACTTTGAGACTCATGCCTCTGCTGTTTTAATATCTTGTCGTGATTTTATGAGCCGTTTCCCTAATCGTTCATTTATTGTGACTAATAGATTTCGCATTTTTAAGGCCTTATATATACATCAAACCCTTTTCGATATTTTCCAGAGGATGATGCACAGTCCTTATCAATAACTAATAATCCAAACTTTTCTTTCCAACAAAACGATCCCATGTCTTTAAATTGTTGGAAACTCATGTCGATATTTGCATGGTCGTCAAAAATATGTTTCAGATTAGTAACATCTTGGGGGAACACAATTAACAGATTAGCATTATCCCGAATTAGTTGTTTTGGAATCGCTGAATATATCTGACATAAACAAAAATAAAAATAATTTTCAATAATATTTTGGTCACAAGACGCCACATCATCAAATATAATTATGGAATTATGTTCAATATTTTCGGGGGGGCTGAAAATCTTCACTTTTACTAAATTCTTGGTAACCGATCTCTCGTATGGGTTGTAGTAATAATCGCAGATATTAATATTTTGGTTGCTGCAGTGATTTCGAATATAAATAAACATTTTCATATTTCATCCCATTAGGATGTTCCAACAAAGATAGCATTACGTTGGTTTTACCACTTCCACTAGGCCCTACTATAAGTGTTCGTTTAGAAGTACCTCCAAATAAGACACCGTGAATAATTTCATTGTTTGCAATGTCATAGTTTTTAACTGGTAAGGAAACTTGTTGTTTTACAAGCTTCATGTTGAAGACTGCTAGTATATAAAGAGAAACACACATATATAGGTGTTAGTATGAAAAATAAAGCAGTACCACTTGAACGTCGTAGGACTAGAGGTAGAGGACTTGTTAATACATTAATAAATAAGCTCCCCTTTGAACTTCACGCCTGGGGGTATCAGTATTTAGAACCTGGAATGAAGCTAGCAAAGAGATTAGCTCGAGGGATAAACCAATAAATCCTTTAGACGAAGCAGCACTACAACACGATATAGCATATTCTCAGAGCAACGCTTTAAGTGAACGACACGTGGCTGATAAAATTTTAGAGAACAGAGCTTGGGATCGTGTTAAATCTAAGGACGCTAAATTAGGTGAAAAAGTAGCTGCCTGGTTGACAACAACAGTTATGGAAGGAAAACATAAACTTGGAATGGGCCTCCGACGGAAACGTAAAACTAAGAAGCATGTTATTAAACCTCCTAAAATTGGAAAGGATTTTTACCATTTTTAATCCCTTTGATTGGGGCTTTAGCTGCTGCCAGTGGTGGTACTGCTGGTATCGCAAAATCCATGAACGACGCTAAAGCTAATAGAGAGCAATTAGCTGAGCAGCAGCGACATAACCTTGAAATGGAGCAGGCTGCTGAAGGATATAAAGGATATGGAATGAGGCAAAAAAAACAAAAAATATGTAAAAAGGAGCGGGGTTTTTATTTAAACCATATTCAAGAAACTCCCGATAAGATTACCTCAGCACATCATGACAGACTTTGAACTTGAGAAATATATAACGTTATTGCTAATTCCTTATTTTCGTGGTATCTACATGCGTAATTCCTTACCTACAAAAATTAACAAATATGAGTCTGGTATTATCAACTTAGATACACACCAAGGCGTTGGAACGCACTGGACAGCTTATACAAAGAAGAGTAAAGTTATTACATATATTGATAGCTACGGTAATTTACCACCACCAATAGAAGTCGTAAAGTATTTTACAAGTAATGGAAAAGCAGATATCCACTTCAATTACGGAAAAGTGCAAATATTTAAATCTTACCAATGTGGACAGTATTGTCTTAGATTTTTATATGGTCAGTATAACTGAGTAGGCAGCTCATTTCATAACCAACTGTCCAAGATGTCGTATACTTTCACGTTAAGTGGGGAGTCATCAATTCTAAGTGGTGACTTTAACCCAACCATTTACTTAGATGAAAATTCCGAGTATGAGATAGGATTGGCTAATTTTGATACATTTAATAGTATTCCAAACATAACTCAAACAAATAACGTATTAGTGTGGGGTCAGAAAAGTCAATTTAAATATACAATACCCATAGGTTCCTATGAACTGGATGATATTATAAAATTAATTGAAAAATAAATGTTAAATATAGCGGGTACTATAACCCACATTGTGTCAGATAGTCGAACAGGGTCTGTATCAATGAAAAGCACTGAAACTATAAATTTAACAGTTGATAATTCAATAGGGAATCTGTTGAGTTCCTCAAAAATTTTTCTTGAACCGAATAAGGTAGATACCTCAAACAAAAAGATAAATATTTTAAAAGTTATTACTATATGTATTAACTGCAACATTGCTGTCGGATCATTTTTGAATGGAGAACCAGTACACATTATACATCAGTTTTTCCCCTAGTTCCCAGTGGGTATAAAATAGTGGAGCAACCTTTAACCATACTGTATTACCCTGTAAGCATTAAATCCATAAACAACGTTACTGTTAGGATTCTCGATCAAAGTGGTGATTCAATTGATTTTCAAAAAGAAACTATTACTGCTTGGTTACATCTTCGAAAAAGTAATTGAAATGGTTTGGCAGTTTAATCGGATACATCCATATAAAAGCACATATTCACAAAACTATCAGTAAAGTGAAAACCACAGCATTGTTAACGTCTACAAATCGGAAATTTTTACAGTCTTTGGGTTTCAAAGTGTTGGTATAATGGAAGTTTTACATGTTACGGGTGAACCTTTTAGCGACACTACCATTGAAGACTATCAATTCCATACATACCAGCCATATTCTACTGCTAATCTCAACTATAATGATGAAATAAGAATTCCAATTCAAGATCTAGAAGCTCATACTCTCCCCAGTAATTCAGTTTTGTATATAGAAGGGAAATTGCTGACTGATAAAAATACTGTTCCAACAAAATTTACCTTTATTAATAACGCTATTGCGTTTTTATTTAAAGAAATCAGATACGAGTTGAATGGTGTAATTATTGACGCTGTACGAAATGTAGGTTTAGCTACCACATTGAAAAACTATCTATCTTTAAACGAAAATGAGAGTAGGCTGATGAATAATGGGGGGTGGTATCCAAACAATGGAAAAATTTAACATATTCCAAGGGTGATTTTAATATATGTATTCCTTTAAAACTACTTATGAGTTTTTTTTGAGGATTTCAAAAAAATTATAATTAATATGCGACAAGAGTTGATTATAATTTCAGACAAAGACGACATTGATGTTGTAGTTGCTTCTGATGAGTCTGAAAAACCAAAAATTGAGCTATTGAAAGTTTATTGGAATGTACCTCACATAGCTCCAAGCATTAAAGAGCAATTAAAACTAAATAAAATTATTCGTAGCAATATTTATCTACCAATTAAATTTCGGAGCTGGGAACTGATTGAATATCCTGCTCTTACTGATGCTACTAGACACACATGGACTGTGAAGACTACAACTAAAGTAGAAACACCTCGACATATTGTGGTAGCATTCAAAAAGGGTAGAAAAGGCAAACTTTTGAAAGATATGAATAAATTTGATCACTGTAACTTGACTAATTTACGTGTGTTTTCAAATTCTGAGCGTTATCCTTATCATAATTTACACCTAAATTTTGATAGTAATCGTTTTGCCACTTTGTATGAGATGTTTGCCAATTTTCAAGAAAGTTATTACCACATCCAAACTAATCAACCTATATTTAATCCAGAAGAGTTTAAAACCAAAGCTCCGATCGTTCATATCGACTGTTCTCGTCAAAAAGAGGTTTTACAGAGTGGTTCTATTGTTCTTCGAATAGAATTTGAAACCAGTAAAAATGTGGGTAATGATGTATCAGCATACTGTTTGATTATACATGAAAAAGAATTTTATTACAATCCCTTGACAAAAATTGTTAGACAAGTTTGATGCGCATGCGTTTATGTGTTAAAAGTCTGCCACCGCATGAAGTTTCTTTCAGTACACTATGAGATTTCGTCAACGACTCGAGCAGTATATTATTAACTTGGCTAAACTCAAAGCTGATATTGAGTGATATAAAAAGAAAACGCAACTAGTTGAACAATTTCAAAATTTACAAATATGCGATTGGTGATGGATGTTCAGGGTTTTAGGATTGAAAACAGTAAATTTATTGTGAAGGAATTTGCTGCATACAACGGAAATCAGTTTTGTCATTATGTGTTAAAACCACCATTCCCTTTACGAATGCTGTCCCCCGATTTGCATAGACAGGCTGTTTGGCTCATGAATAAGCATCACTCTATTGATTGGAATGTTGGTTTCACACCAAACATTTGTTTGGTAATATAGTAGCTAATTTAACAAATGATGCTGACGTGGTTTACGTTAAAGGCAAAGAGAAAGCTGACTATATCAAAGAATATTCAATTGCTCCAGTTTACGAATTTGAAGAACACCCTCTAGAGAAGGAGATTTCAGATATAAGTTCCATGAATACAGCCAACAAAGTTGTGACTACATCGACCGATTTGAAACATGTATATGAAGAATTTGAAGATAAAATTATGAACCAGGCTTCAGAGTTTCAAGAAAAAATAGTGGGTGGGCACTTCAAGAAATAATGTTTTTAGATGTGAACATTAACCGGTTTAATGCAATTTCCGCTTCTTCTTATGTCAAGTTGCCAAGGGAGATAATTAGAAAACAGACTGTTTTAAATATCCGGAATAATGATAATGCGTGTTTTGCTTGGTGTGTGAATGCAGCAATATTTCAACCCGAAGGAGATCCCACGAAGCCAGAATCTCACCCCCATTTTGATACCTTGCTATATTTAACAGGAGTAGAGTTCCGGTTACCCTGAAAGACATTATGAAATTCGAGAAATTGAATAATATATCTGTAAATCTTTATGGTTTGGAATAAGAATTTAAAGATGGAAAAAAAAGATATGAAGTTGTTGGGTCCCTTCATTTTCCTTCAGAGCGGAAACCAACCCATGTTAATCTCTTATTGATAACTGATAGAGATGAAAACACTCATTATACTCTCATCAAGGATTTATCCAAGTTATTGCACAATCAAAAAAAACGCACGATGGAAGACTTTACTTTTGTGATGGATGTCTACAAAGTTTTTCAAAAGAATCCAAATTACAACACCACCAAGAAAATGATTGTACTCACATATACACTAAGCTACCAACTTCTGAAATTAAAATAAACAAGTGTGGGGAGTGATCACAATACATTAAAATTTATCAACTTTGAAAAACATCTACAAGTTCCATTCGTTATATACGCAGACTTTGAAATTTTATTAAAACCGATAGATCACACTGAACCCCATGCTGGTGAATCCTTCACAGTTTAAGTGTGTGAACATGAGCCTTACTCGTTTGCTTTTTATGTAAAGTGTATATATAACGATAGTTTATCCAAATTTGAAATTTATTGAGGTGCCGATGCAGCCCAAGTCTTCATACAAAAATTGGATTCAACAGTTCAAGATTTGTACAATAACCATCTCAAACATGTTATACAAATGCTGCCATTATCAGCTGAGGAACAAAATAGATATAAATCTGCTGCCGTTTGTCATATTTGTGAGAAACCATTTGATGTTTTTGATAAAAAGGTTATAGATCATTGTCATGTTACCGGAAAATTTACTAATGCTTCCGAAATATATTTCTGTCTTTCTACATAATTTGAAAAATCACGATTGTCATTTATTTATCAAAGAGCTGGCCAGCAAAGGTGAAAACATCAGTGTCTTACGCCAAACAAAGGAGAAGTATATATGCTTCTCAAAATCTATTTTGGTGGAAAAGTTTAGTGATCCCAAGATACGAGATGTGTATATGACATTAAAATTTGTTGACTCCTTTAGTTTTCTAGCTAGTTCATTAGAAAAACTGGCTTCCACGTTAAATCCTGAACAGTGTAATGAGGTACGAACATTTTTTCCGAAACATTTTAATTTAATGAGACAAAAAGGCGTGTTTCCATATTCGTATGTGACATCATTTGATAAACTACGCGAGCAGCAATTACCTTTTAAGAAATAATTTTTTGATACCTTGAAAGGTGTTGATATTTCTGATAAGGAATATGCACGAGCTCAACTAGTATGGAATACTTTCAACTGCACAACTATTAGTGATTATGCAAAGTTATATTTAAAAACAGATGTGTTGCTTCTTGCCGACGTCTTTGAGAATTTTCGCAAAGTTTGTCTTAAGGAATATAAATTGGGTACAGCTCACTACCTTACCGCTCCTTCCCTGAGTTGGGATGCCATGTTGAGATGTACTCAGATTGAACTACAACTTTTAACCGATGTGAATATGCTTCACTTCTTCAAAAAAGGAATTCGAGGCGGAGTAGCTCAATGCAGCAAAAGGAAAGCTGTAGCAAACAATAGATACTTGGAAACCTTTGATGTGAACAAACCAGAGAGCTACATAATGTTTTTAGATGCCACAAACCTTTATGGGGCTGCAATGAAGGAATATCTACCATTTGGTGACTTTAGGTGGTTAAGTGAATCTGAAATTGAATTATTCGATGTCGATACTATTGAAGATGATTCACCCAAAGGATATGTCATGGAAGTATCCTACCAATCTGCATGAGGCACATAACGATCTCCCTTTCTGCCCGGAAAGTATCATCCCTCCAGAATCCAAATATTCAAAGCTGATACCGAACTTGAATGATAAAACCAAATACATAATACACTATCGTAACCTTAAACAGTGTTTAAAAAATGGTTTAAAATTGAAAAAGATTCACTGAGTTATCGAGTTTTCGCAGTCTGCGTAGTTAAAGACATATATTGAACTTAACACCAGTCTACGCAACCAGGCTAAAACTGCCTTTGAAAAAGATTTGTTTAAACTTTTAATCAATGCAATCTTTGGAAAAACAATGGAGAATGTTGAAAAAAGAAAACGTATAATTCTATCAAGTCATTGGGAAAACACCAGCGAATCCCTGGGAGCGAAAACTTTAATTGCGAAACCAGAATTCAAATCTTGTTCTGTGTTTAACGATAATTTGGTGGCGGTTCAACTGAATAAAATTAAAGTAGTGTCTGATAAACCGTTGTATGTAAGATTTTCAGTTTTGGATATTTCAAAGACTATAATATATGAGTTTTATTATGATTATGTTATGGTATGGTGAATCTGTTCAGTTGTGTTATACGGATACTGATTCTTTGGTGCTGGAAGTATTTACTGAAAATTTTTACAAAGACATGAAGGAAAATATTAAATATTTCGATACGTCCAATTATCAGAAAGATAATATTCATGACATTCCCCAAACAATATCTATTGTCGGTGAAATGGAAGACGAGTTTGCTGGTGTAGTTGTTGAGTATTTTATTGGAACTGGTGCTAAAGCATATTGTGTTAAATTATCAGAACGATTCAACAAGTCTGATATTTTGAAAAAGGCTAAAGGTATTTATAAACATATAATTCAAACTCAACTCCATCTTAATGACTATAAACAAATCGTTGAAACTGGCGGTATTGAATATAGAAAAATGTATGTTTTTTTTTCCAATATGCATACCATTCACACAGAATTAAAAAACAAGGTGGCTCTTTCTTCAAAGGATGATAAGAGGTATGTAATACCACATGACACAAATACTCTAGCATGGGGGCATTTTCTCCTGAATCCATCTTCCAATTCAGGCACATTAGATGAGCTTATCCAAGGATTAGAAGAAGAAGAAGCAGTGGAGAATTTTTTCAGTGATGTGAATATAGAAGTATACTTAGACACTACAGATTTTGATTTTTTAGATGTTTAACAAAAAATGTTATTTATATACTTATTTCTTTTATTTAAACAAACGAAGGATACTTCTATAAAATATTGTACCAGTCACAATAGTAGAATATGTAGCTATATAATACAATATATATGTATACGTATTTATGTGCGTGCTTGCGACCTGGTGAGCTCCTTACAACTGCAACCATTCGGAATCTTGGTAGTTTCCATTACCTTTGAAAAGACGCACTTTATATGTTGTACTATTGGTGGGTATTTCAGCTTTTAGGGTTACTGCATTATTTGGTGGATACGATTCCATTCGTATCCATTTTTCAGGCCAACTATCATTTTTTGTACCATTACTATCAACACATACAAACACTTCTCTAATATTATACGGGTGCTGTATTAAAAGGTAGTTACCAATAATAGCTTGCAATATTATAAACGTTGGAGTCAACATATCGACTAATACTAAATAAATGATAATATATTCAATCTTTTATATGATTTACATTCTAGACGTTTCACATTTATGTATATTAGATTCCTATTATTTCGGGTGGAAGCCTTTTTTTAGTCGGGCAGTGTTGAATAATGGCAAGGATTAAATATTGTTGTATTCATCAACCCTTCTCCTACTAATACACCAGAGTCGTCCTCTTGTACATCACTATTTTTCACGATTTGCACTTTTAATTCACGGATACAGTTCACATTTAACAGACTATACAAATCACATGAAATTACAAATTTGTAGATAGTATCATGTTTGAAATATCTATAACCAATTCCAATGTTCTTATTATTTACATCTTTAATAAACCAATATGCAGCATTTGCAGCGATACTTGCTAATCTTGGAGAACTATAGTATACACAGTCTGAATTAAAACTAATCTCTGGTGTCACACACCTGCTAGCTTCCATTTCTACTCAAATAACATTCTTTACTCTTCACTACCTATAGTGTAATTGACTACTGCTCTGTATAATATACTATCCCCTCCTATTAAATGTAGTTACTTTCGGTGCACCCTGTATAATTTTTATTTTCCGTGTACTACATGCATCACTGCATATTAGAGAGGTTATTAAACCTGCTCGAATTTCGCACTTTAGGATCCACAATATATAGATTGCGAAAGTAGGTCAAATAGCAGGTGCTGCTCAAATTTTACCCCGATGCACTGTCATTAGATTTTTGCTAACCCCCCTGCACTGTCATTTTATATCTACTCACATTTATAAATATTCCACTAACTGTTTAACGGGGGCTGCTCTATATCAACAGTGACTTCCATCCTCTCTCATTCCGCGCCGACACTGCTAGAAGGGCCTAAGTATGAACTCGAGCTCGAAATGGTCCTAATCCTGCGAACACTCCGGGCTTCCAAAATGCCTGTTTGGAGGGGAGCGGGACCTAGAGTGAGAGAAGCTTAGCTGTGGAGATGGTGATCTGGCTCGTTGCCTTTTCCTGTCTGATAACTTTTCTAAGCTCAACAGTTTAGCTTTCATCTCTAAAATTTCATTGCTTAAATCCATATTAGGATCACTACGGTTAGAATGTTTCCGCATTTTCCTTAATACAAATAACACTTTTCACGATGATGTGTGGCTGCAAAAACCCGACGACGTTATTCAACACACGAACAAAGAATGCATATCGGTGGGCACCGGTGCGTACGGATTACGGAAGAGGCAAATATTGATTTTCTACAAACTGCGTGTGATTCACCGTGTACACAAAGGTACTACATTATATTATTCATGAGACAAGGCCGAAATATAATGAATATCAATCAATTACTATATTCAACGCTGTAATAAAAAATTCTCAAGCAAATCACACTTTAATTATGAATCTTTATTGTTACAATTTTAAAAAACCGAACAAAAAAATTTTAACAACACAAAAAAACGGCCAGGAAAATTTTCAAGAATTTACTATTTAGCGGCGATACGGGAAGTTTTAGAATATGCAATTTAATTGAAAATATTTTCACTCTCTTAGATATAACTTCTATACCGGAATTGACAATTTTTAATAACACCAAATTTAAGACTATTAGCCACTGCTACGGGACACTAGAAAAAGAGACCAGCGTCGAGCAAAATCTCTACTTCATAATAATTCCCCCAACTAAAATTTTGGTCTTAGCGATGGTAAGATGACAAAATATAATTAAAATTTCACATATATCCTTACAGTTGGAAAACTTCAACCCCGGAAATTCATCAATTGCATATAGAATTTGCGGACTTCAGATGTATAATAGAATATATTATAAGGCAAATAACAAAAAATCAATGCGGTAGCAGAAAGGATCGGAGAGTAAGTAACGAGTTATTTAAAACCTATGGATAAAAATCAAATATACTACGGAGAAAAACTAGGTAGGTACTTGGATACTGGGTCATTCTTGGGAAAATGTTTCATTGGATCCTATCCATGTATGTTTTTGAAATGAGTAAATGCAATCGTTGTTTCCTAATATGACGTTGCATTTTGAAATTTTTAATGATTTGAATGTTTGTTTGGAGTCTTCGTTAACATCTCTTATTTTTCTTGAACAAATGCTTGTATTTCCATTAGTCAGTTGAGGGAAAAGTGAAAAATCGTTTTTCACATGAGCTTAGTTGCAGAGCGAAAGGTTGTCTAAATTACAGTTGTCTGCATGGGGTTATTTTTCACAATACAAAAATGAAAAGGTTTTCTTGCATTCTTCGTTAGTCCGTTTTGTTGATCCTTTTGAATTTAATATAAATGTGTATAGGGGTTAAAGGATATTATTATCTTTACTGGGAAGTGGAATCTTTTTGGAAAGATGGAGTAATTCATCGGCCAATATAGGTACTTTAAGAGTAATATATGAAGTTTTTGGGGTGAACATTGAATTTACTTTAATTATTTCTAATAAGGATGGAATATCTGAAGCATTTGAATGAATAGTATGTAAATAATTAAAAATTTCTTCTAATTCTTTTTGTTTAATTAATTCTACATTTAAAATTTCTTGGTTACTAAATGATATTATTCTGAGTTAAATGTTAATATAGTTTCTTAAGTCTTTAATTTGTTCTAATTGTATATGAATAATAATTTCGTTATTTTTTATCTATCGTTTAAACTGTTTAATTCTTTTTTCTACTCCTATACTATAAGTTGTTAATTAAATGCCAAATTTCAGTTTCATAATGATACTCATTATAACACTGGTTTTCATTATGAAACTGAAAAATTGACCAATAGAAATCTAGATTTTTAAATAACCAATTAGGCAAACCCAATATTTTCTGTAGAATGTTTGACAGTTTCTAAGAGATTCGTGTTTTACGACAGTTTCAATCTTTTGCGTTAGTCAAAAAGGTAGATACCTTCTGTGTTATTCAAATATGTTGCTTTCTTTTATGTAGGCTGCAATTATTGGATGCCTTTCAATTATTACGATGAACCAGGATTATTTAGGTTACCATTGAAACATGTAGTCATCAAAATTTATATTCCGCGTCAAAACCATCTTTATTTAGTACTGTCAACTGTCATGTCAAATTGTCAGTGTTCATCTTACATACAGTAGTTACATTTGACATACAGGATACATCTATCAAATGTCAATGTTCATCTTACATACAGTATTTGACATACAGGATACATCTAACACATTCCACTTTTTGAAAGAAATGTCTAGCGTCGAAGAGTTTTCATACACACCACCTGAAATCGCTGGAAAGGCGAAAAATGTATCCAATAGTTCATTACCTGCAAAATCAAAAAAGGTAAATGATAAATTTTATGGTCAATTTATGGATTGGAGGGTAGCAAGAGAAGTATAAAAAAATCAATGTTGTTGAATTCAAATAAAATTTCTTGTTCGTAGAAAAAATAGTATAAGCAACTCTCATGTAATGGTTATTAATACACTCGCATTAACCATACGAAACTCGCCTTTGGCTCGTTTCGTATCCCAATTAATGCTTGTGTATTAATAACCATCATTACATGATCGTTGCATAATATACTATTAAAACATTTTCTGCCTACATTGGTATTCTATGTAAATTTGTTTGACTACGTTGAGTTATCTGTCCTGCAAACGTGTGCAATTTTGAAATTTCAGTCAATAATTTATTTTCGTTTAAATTAATTTTTTCGAAACTATTTTGAATTTTGATCAAGATTTGCAGAAATATATTTGATTACTGTACCGAGGCCGTCTGCTCTACCTCTTTTAATTATTTTATTTGATCGAGCATACATTCTTAATTGTTTTATTTCTTCTGAGAGTAAGTCGATATTTATTTGATAAATTTTTGATAAAGTTATTGTAGTGTCATCATACTAGCTAAATGAACTTGGTTTAAAACTAATTTACTATAAGAGTTTTCTATTTCTTCTATACTTATACTAAAATAAATCTTGATAATTGACTTTATATTTTTCCAATCCTAAATTATCTAAGATTGGATGTCGTCATGGTTAACCTAGAAATATTTAGTATTTTTAATCATATGTTTACTGACTTTTTAGATTTTTGAGGAATTAATTTATGATCTGATTTATTTGTATCTAATAATATTTTCTTATATTTTATTTTATTTCGTGGTTCCATATCTAAATAAACAACGTCTGTTTTTGGAATATTATCTTTTCTTTCAAGAATAATTTTATTCAATTGTTCAGTTCTTTTCATTAATTGTCTTTGATAGAGATCGTTAAAAAATGGAATAATTTCTGTTTTTCGATATTATTCTAATATTGGTAAATTTGTTTATTAGGGTCAATTTCGTGAAGGTTTAAGTTTTTGTATGGTCCTTAAAGAAGTGAAAAGGGGGTAAAGTTTGTTATTGAATGTATTGATTGGTTATAGATGAGAATAGCGGTTGTAACTAAATCAGTAATTTTTGTTTTTTATTTCTGTCTTAAAATTCTTTATTTTTGGATTAAGGTGGAATAAGCTCTTCCTATTGGAGAGTTTCCAGTATGTGATTGAGGGGTTGTATAATGGATTTTTATTTGAAAAAGTGACATGAATTTTTTGAAGGTTTCGCTTGTAAATTATCTTGCATTATCGCAAGTTATTTGGCTGATTCCAATGAGTTTTCATTTGTTGAAACACTTCCATTTGTTCCTGACACGTTTTGAGGATTGTCAGAAAAAATACTCGCCAACCTTATGTTGACAAGTAAGGATGGAATTTCCTTTTGAAATAAAGGTAAAATAAAAATACGGGACACTAATAACCATTCTATTAGAACTCTTGCAGCTTGAACAATTAATAATTTAACGAAATGAAGTACCAAACTTGAAAGGTGGATAAGGCAACAACGCATACCATCATGAAAAACCCGGCCTCGGCGAGTACGCGGGAAAACGAACAATAAGTTAATTTTAATTATAATTACAGGTATTGATACATTACCGATAGACATCGGGTGAACACTTCACACTCTATGCACATTTTGTTTATTAAAAGTAAATTTTTTCTAAGATCAAGTATGTTTGAATTGAAATAAAAGAGGCAGTTTCAGAGATCCCATCACTACAAGGGTTGAGCTTACACTACTGGCTTTCGTTGGCGTTATTAGCGGCGAGTGAGTCGGAAGGTACCGATTGGTTCCGCGAGCATTCACAAAAGGCGCGGTGTTTTAAAATTGGAACTTATGCCTTAATGAGGAATTAAGGTACAGTGTAGGAATTTATAGGAAATTCCCACATTTTGGAGAGGGACGATTTCTTCGAATTTTTTGGGATCTAAGGAAATTCGCAAAGTCAATTTGAGATCTTGTAATTTACGAGTGACCTCGTCATGAAATTCTGAAAATGTTTGGGGGTGGACCAAAATAAAGAATATAGAATTGTGGAACTTTTAATTATATTTAATTTGGTCCTCAATTAAATAGATGAGACTTTTACTTGATGAAGATCCATACTAAATGATGAAATAAAACAATTTAATTTGCTTAAATCTCCATTATAATTTGATACGCGTCACAAATTTTAAATTGAACGTTAGTTCAAATTATAATGGAGATTTGAGCAAATTAAATTGTTTTATTTCATCATTTATTTGGTCTTACTTAATTAATAAATAACTTGAATTAAGTTTGGACCCTCCATTCTTATAACTTTGATAGCTTTAACTCAAAATGCTAGTAAACCATGCATTTCGAATCTTTTATACAGTCTAGTAAAACTTTTCAATTGCTTTGGTTCCTAAAAGACCGTACCTCTATCAAATATGAACAGAATCTATAAATGGTTTGAATGAGTCGGGAATCATTGGCAGCAAAAATTGAAAAAATACCTAGGTCAGGTAACTAGATACATTCTATAAATAATTTTTGGTATCATCTAACAGTCTTACTTTTCACAAAATTATAACCCATTGATAAAATCTATAAACATGGAATAGTATATTCTGTAACAAGGTTAGAATGAAAATTCGATGCGAGTGGAAAGTTCCGAGCGCGAGCCGAAGGCGAGCGTGAGGAACCACGAGCATCACGAATTTTCAATCTAACCGAGTAGCAGACTATGCTTTCTCCACGATCAAAGATTTTAAATATATATTTTTAAATAGAAATGAACAAAAGATAATTTATATTACAGAACTGAATCACAATAATTATTATATTAGGTAAACACTCAATAATCCAAGAAACATTCTTTGTATCAATTGTTATATTTGTACAGTTATCGAAATAAAAAACTGGTGCATTATTGGGGGTATTTCCAACAATTGTGAGGTTAGGTTACGGTTACGTGACAGCAATAATTTTGACACTTACTCAAGTTTTGACACTACGATGACAATCAACTGCGTCAAGGCTAATGTTATTATTGCTAACCAGTGTGAGAATATTATTCTATCACTAGAGAGAGATTGTAAATACATTTAAATTGCATGGGGGCAGAGGTGTTGCAGAATATTTCTTCAATCTCAATAGTGTAGGAGGGGAAAAACTTGACTTGAGGAGAATGAGTCATTTGTAAAAATTGATTTTAATCAGAATTCAACTTTTAATTACTTACTGTGTACTTACAATATATTGTTTATAATATTGATAATAAAACAAATCTAAATGTTGAGAATAACTATTCACAAGACACTGGACGTGATGCCTTGATTTAATTGAACAGTCAATATGGACATGGTCCAAGTAGGTTGAACAACCGAGATGACGTACCTGGAATTAGATATAAAAACACTCTGAGTATTCAATTTGCCGTAAATAATGATTAATTATTTAACTAACGATTAGTATAGTCGAAATCCCCAAAACTAATGAAAGTATTATTAATATGCAAGGTGCATCTAGTGTGTTTGAATTGTGATTATGCATATCAGTACTAAAGTAAAGTTAAAACTTCACTTGATCAAAAATATAATATAATATTATATATATATATATATATATATATATATATTATATAATATATTATAACTACTGTAAGTGGAACAAACTCTCCACAGTACAGCAAAATAATATGACACTGCAAGTGGCACAAACTCTCCACAGTACAGCAAAAATAAGGTTACACTGCAAGTGGCACAAGCTCTCCACAGTACAGCAAAAATAAGGTTACACTGCAAGTGGCTCAAGCTCTCCACAATACAGGGGGGTGGAAGGAGATATGGGTGACGTGAGAAGTCACCCAGTATCAGGAATGGACAAACCGAAAGTGGCGCAAACTCTCCACAATACAGTATAGGTTTGCGAGTTAAACTGCAACTGGCCCAAACTCTCCACAGTACAGCAAAAATAAGGTTACACTGCAAGTGGCACAAGCTCTCCAAAGTACAATAAAAATAAGGTTACACTGCAAGTGGCTCAAGCTCTCCACAATACAGGGGGGTGGAAGGAGATATGGGTGACGTGAGAAGTCACCCAGTATCAGGAATGGACAAACCGCAAGTAGCGCAAAGTCTCCACAATACAGTATAGGTTTGTGAGTTAAACTGCAACTGGCACAAACTCTCCACAGTACAGCAAAATGAGGTTACACTGCAAGTGGCTCGAAATCTCTCCACAATACAGGGGGGTGGAAGGAGATATGGGTGACGTGAGAAGCCACCCAGTATCAGGAATGGACAAACCGTAAGTGGCGCAAACTCTCCACAATACAGTATAGGTATGTGAGTTAAACTGCAAGTGGCACAAACTCTCCACAGTACAGCAAAATAATAATACACTGCAAAAGGCACAAACTCTACCCAGTACAGCAAAATAATGATACACTGCAAGTGGCACAAACTCTCCACAGTACAGCAAAATAAGGTTACACTGCAAGTGGCTCAAACTCTCCACAATAAAGGGGGGTGAAAGGAGATATGGGTGACGTGAGAAGTCACACTGTATCAGGAATGGACAAACCGCAAGTGGCGCAAACTCTCCACAATACAGTATAGGTTCGTGAGTTAAACTGCAAGTGGCACAAACTCTCCACAGTACAGCTAAATAAGGTTACACTGCAAGTGGCTCAAGCTCTCCACAATACAGGGGGGGTGGAAGGAGATATGGGTGACGTGAGAAGTCACCCTGTATCAGGAATGGACAAACCGCAAGTGGCGCAAACTCTCCACAATACAGTATAGGTATGTGAGTTAAACTGCAAGTGGCACAAACTCTCCACAGTACAGTAGGATTGGACGAATAGGAAATGCAACAACAAATTAATGTTCTTAATAACGTTGAATATTAAAGAACTTTAAACAAAGTAATTATTAAAAATGATTAGCAGATATATATACTCTATGTGATACAATAACTTTTAAAATCAAATATCAAATAACAGGCAGAAATGAATTACTCCGTGAGATAGACTCACCTATTTAACTCCTGATATGCACCACAATACACACTATATTTTAATAGATTTATTTGGCTCAAGTGAACACTTTAGTTGTTTTCTAGAAACTAAAACTCCAATCGTTCTTGAAATGTTCTTTACCCTTTCGTGGCCTCGAAGACTACGTTATCGCCGACGAGACATTATGATACTTTACTTATCTGTTTCAGACAATTGGAAATGCATTTCTGAAATATTAGGGTATACCCATAATTTAATTTATTTTACTTGAAACGAAAACTATTTTAAGAATAACAGGGTGAGAAAAAAAAAGTGTCTTACAATAGAGAGAATTCCAGCATTCTGTAATCAAATTTGATTTCAGAATTGTCAAATTCTGTGATGATCGTGGAGAAAAAAAATTCTACATTATGTAAAGTTAAATTTGTAACTTTTTATTAAAAAACGGCAATAAAAAACAAAGTAACCATCGTGATCACCCATACATTTTTAAATTGAAGTGAAACTTCTAGATTAAAGCCATGTAGAAAAGCCCATCGAACCAGTGAAATTAGAAACCGAACGCCTCAATTATCTCGGCAGAGATAGTTTTTTATAGATTTTAATGTGCAACGATCTTGTGATATGGCCGATATTATGGTGGTATTTACATTGTTGTCAGATCTCTCCTTTTTTCGGAATAATAATGAACTTTGTTATCTCAAATGGATCACCCTGTATATTTCTTGCCATAGAAATCTTCAAGAAATACTGACTATTTCCCTATACCATGCCATAATTTCGGAGTTATAGCTACATTAACATTTTTTTATTTGGTTATTCAACGTCGGTTTAATTCTGCAACTGATGCTTATCACCGATGCCTGCGAGCTGCGATATGCTACTCACCCTAGTGATCTAAGGTGTTTCGCTGCAGGATGTACGGGCTATACGACGGTGTTTCCCCAGTGGTCACTCATCTAAGTACTAACCGCGCTCGAAACTGCTTCACCGTAATGATCTTATCAGAGGCGTTCCACTACTGTGCTGGGTCGACGCCCTCGCCAAAGTTGAAATAATACATTCAGATGGCTATGATTGAATAAGCTCGTTTAATTTGAATAATCTTCAATAATTTATATCCTAATGGAAATATCATAACAAGTTCTACTGTTACGTTACCAGTATCTATAATTATGCCAATTTACGTTTCCATTGCTGAAAAAGTGGCCTTATCGCAAGACATAACATTAATTTTTCCATAGGTATGTCTGCAAACTCTTCCCGTCTATCGAAATCATCATCTGACAACTCTTGAACTAATTTCAATCGGTATGGATGGAATTTATTTTCACGTGAAATTTTCATTGCGGATGCTTGCAAAATATTAAGTTCCCTGGTTATTTGTCTAGTACTTAAGTGTGGATCGTCTCCTAACTGGACACAAAAATCTAAAGATTTTGGTTTCAGTTAATGTAGTTATTCAGCGCCCTGATTTGGATCAATCTTTTACTGAACCAGTTTCGTTGAACTTTTCTTTCATTGATTCATTCACATTCACTGATAGTAAGATCTTGTTGTGGGATTTCGGTTAAGACATAAATCATTAAGGATATTACACGTTTCTTGTTGACTCCAATCATGCTGTAATTTTACCTAGATTGCCACCAACCTCTGCAGCATTAAAACAACATTCTTACCGGGTATTTCACCAAATTCAGTCCTGGCAAGGCAATAATATCGAGCCAACACAGTGGGGTTGGAAAAACTAGGCAACATTTTATCACCATTTTTTACTACCGATGAGCCGGCACCAATTTCAATTCTGAAACTTATATCGAGCAGCTGTAAAATGGGTTGCGGTAAGCGATGTGGCTCTCGACGAGTTGAGTTACGTTGTTCAAATATGTGCTCCAACTGCCATGGACAGGGTTGCCTAAATGCACCACAGGAAGAAATAATAAATGAAGAGGATCAAACAAACGAGTAAAAATCGAGCTGTTAGTGGACTAGACCTACTGGGGACACTACTCAGAAAAAACGCGCCTAGAGCTCTACCTCATGTGTGGTGTGGAAAAGGGCTTAAACTAGACAATAAATTAGCCGCTGTTGTAGCAAAATTTTAATATTAGATTTATATTATTTCATTTCCATAGGTAATATTTCTAGACTATGGAATTATGTAAAATCACTACAATTAAAATAAGAAGCTGCTAAAAGCTACCCCTAACTTTCAACGATATTTGCGAGGAAACAGTAAGGAATAGGTCAAATGTTTATAGAAAAGTTTTTATGCAAAATTTCATTTCATTGCCAACAATATTTATTACTATGATTTTTCACGTTTCAGCAACGGGTTACGAGAAAATTGAGAAAAAGCGGCGAAAAGTACGATTTTGGGGTGGTTTTTAGCGAAATAAGGGATGTTGCGGACAATATTCGGAAGGGAACTTTTCGGGGTTTTGTTACTACTCCTGTATGTGAACAGATCCACGTAAAATGGAAACTTTATAATTTTTTTCTTCTAAAAAGTACCATTTACGTGTACTGAGTGGGGCTGAGTTACGCTAAGCTTCATCAACTGAAATGACTTTTCAATAGTAATCTTGCAAGCATATCAACAATAACATGAAACATTCAAAATATAAAGGACTGGTCGTTAATATATTTCAGTGTACTGACATACAAGCTACAATGGAAACAGACCAGTCGACGTCTAGAAATTCCTTGTCCCCTGTACAGCCAAAGTCTCACAAAGTTGGGGCGATGAAGTGGAAAGAGAGAGATGAGACACTTTAATCTTCTTGAGGCTAAGACCATCGGCACTAGTTAATAAAACTTTAGGGAGCAACGGAGACGCCTTCATGTCACAGTATAATCTGCTCACTAAAACAGAGAGAAAAATCATTGGAAAAGTGATTGACTCAAGAAGCACGCAGGACGAAATCAAGATCGACAGCGTACAACTCTCCCAAAAAATTGATGGACATCAACGACTTACTTTCCCCAAGAAAACATGCTCCCATTCACATGTTATACTAAACGTGGTTAAGAAAACCTTACCAGTTAAAACTGAGAATTTGTACGAAGTTCTATCAGAAGATGAAATCGAGGAGAACGCTTATCCAAACGGAGAGGAGCAAACACAGTGCAGAAGAAGTAGAACTTAGAGTAGTAAACCCGACGAAACTGCAGCAAATGGTGGCGAAAATAAGGAAAGAGTGCAACAAGATTCCACGGACAAGAAAAATTTCACGACAAAGGCGATAAAAATACCACAACAGAGAAGGAGGATGTTACCAATAAAAATAGGTGTCTTCTTATTGTAATAGCTGGATCCTTATCGGGGCACAAAAACATCGTCCAGCTCTTGGAACAGAACATCAAAGGGAACTTTGAAATGAAATACAAGTCGTTTATGATATTCAATCAAGAGGACGAAGATCATAGGACCCTTAAATATAAATTATTGAACGGAAAACTTCCATTCCACACTTATACGAAAACAGAAGATAAAGCACATGCCTTTGTAATACGTGGCCTTGCGGCTGACGTCAAACCTAGTTATTTAAAAGAAGATATTATAAAAATTTACCCGATTCTTCTCAAAGAAGTTTACAGGATAAATACCAAGAGCAGGCCACTTTTCCTAGCTATTTCAGTCCCGACGATAACCCTCCACTATCCCAACAGACATGTGATGATCGTAAAAAATACACAAGTCATCTGGAAACTAAGAAGAAAAAAAATCAATAATCGAATATATTTGGAGAGGATACGTTCAACATAAGATGCAGAAGAGATTACGAGAATGAGAAATAATTGTGAACTAGAAGGATTTGGTGGTTCCCTTTTAACTTGTTTTGGCGACCCTACGTTCGAAGAAATATTATCTCACGATTTGAATTCTTCTATTCAATCACACGCCCAAATATTTTCGAAACTTTATGATACAGTCGCTCGTAAATAAGAAATTCTCATTTAGCTATTAATTCTGATAATCGAAAAGAATCTGAAAGAAATAATGTGAACTGATGAAACCATTATGATGTTTAAAGCAAGTCTTTCAAACCCTTACAAAGGCCATTACTTTCATATATCAATCACATCTCTTGAGCAAGCATTGTACGAATGTGAACAAATTTCCTGAGATCCCAAAAAACTTAAAGAAATCGTCTCCCTCCAAAACATAATAATTCAGCTAATCAACCACCTAAAAATCAATCATTATTTCATAATTTTTCTCAAGTACCCCAACATTTAAATAATAAATAAATTGAAGTATATAATAATCAAAGACCCAAATATCAAAATAACTACCAACGACCGAATAATCTATCAATGAATTGACAATCCAATCACCTAACAATCAAAATTTCCATCTTCATCCACAACCTTCCACGACCAATAACAGGCCAGCCCCATTACTTCGAATGCAAATACTTATAGACCCCACAAGATTTTTGCCAACGGGACCCCCTAATGTAGTTGTTGAAGAATTATTCAATGTTGAAAACATATATCAAACAACCCTCAAAACGAAAATTATGACAAAACCCAAAACTTTTCATTAGTTGCCTCGGAATTGTTATAAATAATATAAATTCATCCCCAAAACATCAAATCATTAATCTCTCAAATGTAGATTTAAAAATGAGAATAAATTTATTCATCACCAAAATAGATTTTTGTCATCTAACAAAATCCGCTGATTATCAGTTTTAATCCCAGAAATTATTTTTTTCTCAGATTTATATATTTGACTCCAAACATATGTATCCAAATGTGTGACAGTTTGTATCCAAAATAAACGAATAATCGTAACTCCTGACCAAAGAATCTGTATCATGTTTGGAATAATAACTGTGTTCTCAAAATGATAGGGGAGCTGGTAATTTCTCCATAAAAGGTTATAAACTCATTTTATAATAGGTAATTTCGCCAAGAAACCTTTTCAGGTATGAAATTCAACATGTGATCTGGTCAAAACTCACCCTTTTCGGATTATTTATTAGGTAATTCTGTTACTTTGCTATTGGCATTTAAAGATGGAGTTTTCAAATTTACGCGACTATTTTTTCAACACTGTATACCTTCTTCAATCATTTTCCTCGCCCTTATCGATAAATTAACCAATGATATGTTTTAAAACGTAATAATTTATTAGAAATTCAATCAATTTCCTTACCCTCAATAGATTTGAAATAGTTTGGTGTTAGCAAATTGTTGGCAGATCTATTATTCTGAGAATAAAACTAATTATCAAAAAACTAATTACGTTTTCGAGTTATTGTATATATGTTACGCCGAATTTGCGTAATTGCCGATTTCGTGTATTGGGCATATTTTTTCCGAATTCGCGAAATAAGCAGCAGAGTTGCTTATTTCATGTAATAGGCAATTATTTATAGCTTCTTCAATGATTTTCCTTGCCCTTCTCGATAAATTAATCGATGATCTCTTTTAACCAGCATGACAAGCTAAATTACATTGTTCATTGTTTTTAACCGCCAGGAGATTTTATAGTTGCAGTTTTTATCGAGAAGGGCAATGAAAATCATTGAAGAAGCCATAGTTGCTTATTTCACGTAATAGGCGAAATAGGTGCCCAATACACGAAATCGGCAATTACGCAAATTCGGCGTAACATATGCATTTATACATAGTCGTTTCGAAATAATTTGGTGTTCATAGGTTGGCGACAGATCTATCATTCTGAGAACAAATCCATTTATTTGATAATCAAAACCGCATTAGTTTGGTCACCGATAAAATCACAATATTGATTGATCCTGTATCCTCTTTCAAAATAATTTGCTATTAAATAAACCTTGATATGTTTATAGTTCTTTGACACGATAGATTCGATGCATTAATAGGTAGTCAGGACTTCGATAAGTTGAAAGCTCTTATTAACTATTAAATTCATATTCCACAAATTATTTCTATTAAAATACCTTTCTATATTCTAATTAATCCTTGTCTATTTACCGCTTATTCCAAACCTCAAGATAAAAAAACTTTGAATATCCCACTAAATAAATGGACCACAGTTCTCCCAGAACGGTGTAATTATATATAACCAATAAGACCAGTATATCTCCATACAGCTTTCCTACTTTTCTTGTCCCTAAGCGAATGGATGGAAAAAAGAAATTTTGATTACTTATAGACTATAGAAAACTCAATTAAAAAACCATTGAAGATATTTCTCGACAATCTTGGTCGAAGTGCTTATTTTATAACGTTTTTATTGACTCCCTTCCGTTTGTCTGTCCGGGTGGAACTTTGTACATGATATTAAACTAATTTTCCGATGGGTTAGAGACTTAAAATTTTCAACATAATTTAGAATTGGATGACAATGAAAGACAATATGGAGATAAGTGAAAAAAATGGAGAATTATTGATAAAACGTCACCTTCTTGGGTTTGACATACATCAAACGGTCTATATGCAACAGCCTGCTTGATATAAAAATATCACGTCTTCGTAGCCGAGTGGTATAGAAGTTTGGCTGCGAAAATTATCAATTTTAGGCGTAAGGTTCGAATCCTGGACACGGTGATAATTATTTTCATTCGTTATATTGTGACATTTGTATATGAATAACCTTCAATAAGAATAATTTTTTTATCGGACCAATATTTTCAAATTTATATACAAAAATTTGAACGATTAATTTTTAATTGCGGATACGATCAAATATAAAGGATTTACAATGAATCTGAAATTTGCTGCATGTCTCTGTCAATATCTCATGAAAGTATTTAGAATCAATTGCAATATTCACACCCACAATACTAAAAAATAAAATAATGAATAAAATAAAAAAAAATTTAATATACCACGTTCTTGAAAGGAACTAGAAGTGAAAAATAATAATAATAATAAACGAGGGGCGCATGCGACAAAGCTCCTTTCTACGTTTTTATAGAACTGTCGCAAGCGACCCACGTTTATTATTATTATTTCTTACTTTTTAGTTCGTTTTAAAAAAGTGGTTTATTGAAAAAAATGTATTTCATTTATTTCCACATTAGATTTGGCCAAAGGTTTCCACTAAATCGAAATACACCCTAATTCTGCAGAAAAAAGCTCCATTTACAGTAGACAATGAACACTACGAATATACACGTATATTATTTGGTTTAAAAATGCCCCAGCAACTTTTCAATGTGTCATAGACACAATTATTCATATTGAACAAATATTCAATGAACTTAAAAAATATAATTTGAAACTACAATTCAATAAATCTGAATTTGTCAAAAATAAGTAGCCTTTAAGGTCAAGTAATAACCCCTACTGTATCAAACTAAAACCAAATCCATATAGAATAAAATCAATCCAAAATTTCCTCATATGCTCCCATATTATCGTAAATTCGTTAAAAACTTTGCCAAAATAACATACCCGATCGATAAATACCTCAAAAAAGGTACCAAATTAGATTAAAATGACCCAGAATACCTGGACACATTTAAAAAATGTAAACAACTTGTTTGTAATTCTTCAGTTTTGGTGTACCCCGAATTTATTTACCTCAATAACCGACGCTTCAAATATTGCTATAGGAAACGTACTTTCTCAAGATTCCCATTCCATAGCCTTTTATTCTAGAACTCTATATTCAGCTGAAAGAAATTATGGCACTATAGAAAAAAAAACTATTAGCTGTAATCGAAAGCTGCGAACATTTTCGACCATATTTATATTTTAAGAACTTTATCATTGGAACTCATCATAGGCCACTCATCTGGCTACACTCTCTTAAAGAGCCCAATGACCGATTAATAAGATGGAAATGAAAACTCGAGGACCTCTTACTGCTCCAAAACCGAGTATACAGACTAAAAATTTTCAGCAGAGCTCGATGATATTGATTCTATTTGTGATGCTAATAGAATGCTCAGTACAATACACGATTATATTAAAAGTCTCGCTTCAGACGAAACCAAGCATTCTTCATAAGAAAATCCATTTTTTGGCTTTCCAATCTCGGAAAAATCCTTAAACTCCTCGAAGCCCTTCAGTAAAAATCAATATACTTATTTTTCGTAGAGGTTAAGACCATAATGTAATAGGTAACATGTCTTAGAAATAACTAGCTCAACGGAGGCATATTAAATATACATATATCTCCGTCGATTTATCACTAAATATCGCTTTGAGGGAATCTGAATTTTGAGAAACCAATGTTGCGAGGTCACCAACTCAAAGCCGGTCCTGTCCCTCGATTATAAATTTTGGTGAATGCGTTTTCTAGAACCTTCGGGTCTATTACAGTATTTACACATACGAGGAGCGTCATAAAATACTAGAACTTTCCAGAACCGATAAGGACTATATATACGTGGGTTTTCGAGTGCGTAGACAGTACAGTACAGTTAGTTCGGAAGAATTAGTGAATTAAATAGTGCAGATAAATAGGGTAATATCCAAGTGGTGAAAATAAATTAGAACTGATATGCCGAGTGTAAATAAATTGGTAGACGTTGAGTATAGTGTGTATATAAATTAAGTTTAATACTGTGTGTGTGTGTTTCTTTGAATAAGTAGATAGTAATTAGCCATAGTGTGTATAATTTTATCCCACAAGTAGAAACTGTTTAAATAAATAATAAAAACATTACATGGAAGGAAGCTGTAAGAATAATTCAAGAGATGGAGGAAGAGAAAGTAATAGAACCATTATCTAGGCCATGGGTATCTACAGTAGTGCTCGTCAAGAAAAAGGACGGAACTACCAGATTCTGCTAAACAACGTGACGAAGAAAGACAGCTATCCTCTGCCTCGAATCGACGATACGCTAGACACTTTGGCCGGCAGCAAACTGTCTTCCACCTTGGACCTGAAGTCCGGTTATTGGGAAGTAGAAATGGACCCCGAAGACAAAAAGAAAACTGCTTTTTCCACCAGATCCGGATTATGGCAGTTCAACGTCATGCCATTCGGGCTATGTAATGCGCCCACGACATTTGAAAGACTCATGAAAAATGTCTTGAGAGGGTTATCTTGGAAAACATGCCTGGTCTATTTGGACGACATCGTAGTATTGGGGAAGACATTCGAGGAGCACCTGAAGAACTAGGAAGACGTATTCAAACGACTTCAAGCTGCCCAGCTCATGTTAAACCCAAAGAAATGTCAGTTAGTTATTCCAAAACCAAGTCAACTATCTGGGACATATTGTGAGCAATGAAGGAGTGGCGGTGGATCCAGATAAAATTGCTTCCATCAAACAATGGCCGCAACCTACCGACAAACACCAAGTTAGGAGCTTTCTTGGACTTTGCACATACTATCGAAGGTTCATAAGGAAGTTTGGGGATATCGCCAAGCCACTAACTCGACTCACAGAAGAATCCAGAAATTTTTCATTGGGATGAAGAATGTCAAACTTCTTTTGAAACCCTGAAGAGACGATTAACCACGGCGCCGATACTAGGATATCCGTTACCAGAGGGAGACTTCATTCTTGACACTGACGCAAGCAGCGTAGGGATTGGAGGAGTGCTCTCACAAATCCAAGGAGGACAGGAAAGAGTGCTGGGATATTTTAGTAAAGTCCTCTCCAAACCAGAACGAAACTACTGCGTCACGAGAAGAGAACTTTTGGCGGTAGTGAAGTCTGTGGAACACTTTTACCAGTATCTGTATGGAAGGAAATTCTTGATACGGACTGATCATGCAGCACTCAAGAATCCCAAGGGCCAGATAGCTAGATGGATTGAACGACTTCAAGAGTACGATTTCAACATTGAACATCGGGCCGGTGTGTGCCATCAAAATGCCGACTCTCTGTCTAGACGGCCGTGCCCAGAAGACTGTTCCCACTGCAACAAGGCAGAATCTAAGGAAGTTGCAGTTTCAAGAACTACAGTTGTCAACGAAAAATGGTCACCCGCCAGGATCAGAGAAGACCAGGAGAATGATCCTCACCTGAAGATGATCCGGCAATGGAGGGAAGAAAATCGGCGACCTACCTGGCAAGAAGTGTCAAGATTTTCACCGACACTCATTTGCTCAGTGGGACTCCCTTGTATTGGAAGAAGGCCTGTTGAAACGAATTCTTGAAAATGATGATGGTTCTGAGAATAGAAGAACGAGAACGAGAGTAGCTGAAGTACTGAGGAAGTTACAAGACAGTCCATCATGGGGTCATCTTGGAGTGAAGAAAACCCTTCAGCGAGTCCGTGAAAGGTTTTATTGGATGAACATCTCCGACGATATGAAGGACTGGTGTAAGAAGTGAACGACTTGTGCTACGAGTCATGGACCACATCACAAGAGAAAGGCACCCATGAAACAGTATAATGTTGGAAGTCCATTCGAAAGAATTGCTTTAGACATCGCTGGACCATTTCCGACGGCAGAAAATGGTGGTAAATACATCCTGGTTGTGATGGATTATTTCACAAAGTGGGTAGAAGTTTACGCGATCCCGAATCAAGAAGCCACAACTGTTGCTGATAGGAATTCATCTGCCGATATGGAGTGCCCTTGGAAATTCACAGCGATCAAGGAAGGAATTTCGAGCCGTGTATTCCAGGAGATTTGTGACAAGCTGGGAATGAAGAAGACCAGGACAACGGCGTTGCATCCACAGACAGACGGAATGGTCGAGAGAATGAACAGGACTATTGGAAAATACCTGTCCAAAGTAGTCTCCAACCACCAGATAGATTGGGACCAATATCTTTCCCTGTTTGCATTGGCTTATCGATCCGCCATCAATGAGTCCACAGGTCAAACGCCTGCGAAATTCCTATTTGGACGAGAAATGAGGCTTTCTTGTGACCTAGAATTTGGTTGTAGACCTGGAGGGGATCTAGCTGGAGAAGATTACGTAGTCCAGTTGAGAAAAAGGATGGACGATGTACACGAATTGGTCCGAACGAATCTTCAAGTTGCCAGCGACAGAATGAAAAAATGGTACGACACGCAGGCCACAGAAGGCAGTTTCCATGAAGGGGACAAAGTATGGTTACACAACCCGACGAGGAGAAAAGGCTTTTCCCCAAAATTACAAAAATCTTGGGAGGGTTGATCAAGAAGAGGATCATTGACGTCATCTATCGCATAAGCAAGATCCCCAATGGAAAACCGAAAATAGTTCACCAAAATCGACTAGCGCCATTCGAAGGAGACCATGACATAGAAGAAGGAGTGAACCATGTCCGGGAAGATTCTGACCCTGCCTTCGAAGAGTTTATGGGCGCATATGGAGGTACCGGTAAGGCTGGATTTGGAGCCACTACAGAGAAACGATAAGACTTGTTCACGCTCCCGGAAGACTATTCACTGGCACACAACATCCCAACCAGTATTAAAAACGCACGAGGCCTGGCAACCGTCTTCCGAAAGAAGTTTGGGCAACTAGACAAACTAAAAGAACAGATTAGAACCCCTGGCAAGACATTGAGACTCAAACACAATTCACGGTACATCTTCTATCTGGTAACAAAGAACGAATTTCAAGATCGATCCACCTACCGGAATTTGTGGGAAGCGCTACGTAGCCTTCGAGACCATGTGCTGGAATCCAACGTGGAGAAACTAGCTATGCCTGAGATAGAGAGCAAACAGTTGGATTGGCGAGTCATCAGGAATATGATGTAAGTGATTTTCGAAGATACCGGTGTCCATATATTAATCTGCAGCTATACCCCCCGTTATCAGTGTACAATGAAGACAGTGCCCTGTTATTTTCATACGACCGGAAAGTGTAGAAATGGGTCCAGTTGCCGATTTAAACATTCAGTCCCGGCTACACAGAAGTTCCAGGAGGAACTTCCTATTAAGGAGGGGGCAATGTTGCGAGGTCACCAACTCAAAGCCGGTCCTGTCCCTCGATTATAAATTTTGGTGAATGCGTTTTCTAGAACCTTCTGGTCTATTACAGTATTTACGCATATGAGGAGCGTTATAAAATACTAGAACTTTCCTGAACCGATAAGGACTATATATACGCGGGTTTTCGAGTGCGTAGACAGTACAGTACAGTTAGTTCGGAAGAATTAGTGAATTAAATAGTGCAGATAAATAGGGAAATATCCAACTGGTGAAAATAAATTAGAACTAATATACCGAGTGTAAATAAATTGGTAGACGTTGAGTATAGTGTGTATATAAATTAAGTTAAATACAGTGTGTGTGTTTTTTTCAATAAATAGATAGTAATTAGCTATAGTGTGTATAATTTTATCCCACAAGTAAAAACTGTTTAAGTAAATAATAAAAACATTACATTATTAAAACAAATATTTTCCTAAAAGATATAATCTGTTAAGACGAACAAATACGTCTTTTTTTAGACTACCATTCATAATGGTATCACAGAAACTGGTAAACATTTGCAATCCTTATATATTACTTTCCTAAAATTCAAGAAAGACCTTTTAAAAATCATCGAATCGACATATATTGTGAAGAAAATAAACAATATTTATTAGTACTCGATACATTTTCTAGATACTTCCAAGCCCATGAAATTAGCGATTCAAATTATACCACTATACTCAATAAATAACCACATTATTGCTCCCACCACAACAACCCTTCCCTTCGCAAATAACTTGCGATAATGCAAGAAAATTCACAAGCGAAACCTTCGAAAAGTTTATGTCACTTTTTCAAATAAAAATCCATCATACAACTTCTTAATCACATACTGGAAACACTCCAATAGAAAGAGCCCATTCCACCTTAATCGAAACACTAAGAATTTTAAGACAAAAATCCAAAAAAGTATATAACTGATTCAGCTACAACCGCTATTCTTATCTATAACCAATCAATACATTCAGTAACAAACTTTCCCCCCTTTCCAATTCTCTATGGACCATTCGAAAACGTGAAATTTACCAAGATTTTTCCATTTTTCAACGATCTTTTAATAATAACAATTTGAAAAGAACCGAACAATTGGATAAAATAAATCTTGAAAGAATAGATAATATCCCAAAAATAGACGTTTTTAATTTAGATATGGAACCACGAAATAAAAAAAAAAACAAAATATGAGAAAATATAATTAGATTCAAATGAACTAGACGATAAATTAGTTCCTCAAAAATCTAAGAGAGTCAGTAAACATGATTAAAAATACTAAATCTTTCCAGGTTAACCATGACGATAGGCACTTCATGTCAAAATAATTGAACCCCCAGGTTACATCTTAGATATTATTTACAAACAATGAGTAAAAGCTAGAGATTTTTAAATAACTATTTTCAAGACACTGTTCATGTTTCTACCAAACCATCAGGTATTTATAGAAAGAATCAAATATGGGGTTTTGTTTATTAACCACTTAGAGACGATAGCCGTTTGGCGCGAGTCGGCTCTCTAGGACGTACTTTATCCAAACTAAGTTTTTAGGATAATGAGAAAACACGGGCATAGTTCTTTGGCACCATACTGCTCTTGACGTGAAATCACGGCTTTAGTACCTAAATGGTTAACGTATCTAAGGTTAGTTCAAAATTTTGTATTCGCTGTCCTCAAGAACTGAACTCCATTCACTCAACTTTGATTCCCAAAAATTGATCACAATTAATTTACATAACAATTTGGTAATATTCCATCCATTTACCTTGACTTGATTTTTCACAGCGCTGATGAGGGCTTTGATGGGACCTATCCAACCAACGTCGTAGTACGTAACAACGGTAGCTGCTTGTACGTACCACCTGGTATATTCAAGAGTACATGCAAAATTGATATAACTTGGTTTCCATTTGATGATCAGCGATGTGAAATGAAGTTCGGAAGTTGGACCTATGATGGGTTGCAGGTGAGTAATTAATTAAATTGAACCGTGTACAGGGTGAATCACGACCAACGGGATGGAGGTTTATAGCGAAACGGTAAAAGTTTTAAAATGTTTGTCACTTTAGTAGTTTGTACATTCATATAGGCTACATTATGAAATTATTTTGAAATATACAGGATGTTCCAATAAAGTGAGGCGTATCAAAGTTATATTTTTTCTTATGGGACACCCTATATTTTATTGCATTTTCTGATTGCCCCTAAATAATAAAATACGCCTTCATAATGGTTCCCTATACCTAAATACAGAGGGTTCCCAGTTATCCTGACTTTTTTTAAAATGTGAATATTTCGAAAAAAAATTAATAACTCATTGATATAACAAATTCTAGCAAATTTTGTCTTACATCTCAATAGTTGGACATTCGTTGAATGTATTCCCCGATTGAGTACTAAACATATCTTTACAGGGTGTTCAGAATTGTCAGTTTCATTATTAGATCATTCAATGTGTAATATCTGGCTTATTTTAAATAGAACACCCTATATTTGAATACTTCACCAAGTTCAAAAAAATGTCCTCTTTCGAATGGTATAAGGGTGTCCTATACCTAGGTATTATACTTTTCGTGCAATTTACAATTTTCTTAAATTGTATGGTAAATCGATTTTAAAACATCTGCAATTCTCTCTAAATTTTAAACTAATGATCTTGGCATAGTTGTTGTGAAAAAAACAGTGGAGTTGCTAATAAATATGCACACTTTTAGTTGCTGAGGTACACTAGCTCTTTTTTTACCGATAAGTATTTCAGTACATAATAAAACAAAAACACATTTTTAATAAAGCAAATACATAAATACTACAAAACGAACAAAACAATTTATTAAAAGCAAAAAATGAAAAATTACTATAATAGATTCTCAAAATGCTTGCCATCTTGTGCAATGCAATACGTGATTCTAGCTTCCAACGATTTACTTACATTATCCAACATATCAGGTGAAAGCGTTCGAAATTCGTAATTTCATATCATCTGGAGTAGGAGGGGGTGTAGCATTCACAATATTTTTAATATAACCCCATTTGAAGAAATCCATCTTGGTCAATTCTAGTGACCCAGCTGGCCAAATATAATGACCACCTCTACCTATCCATTTATTTCTAAATTTTCTTTTGAGGTAGTTCCTAACAGCACGTAAAAAGTAAGCAGCAGCTCCGTCCAATTGTAGCCACATTTTCCTTCGGATGCTAAGTGGTAGGTTTTCGAGAAGGATCCAGAATTTTTTTTTCAAAACACCCAAACTTTTCTTCCATCCAGGTGTCCGTCAAAAAAATACGGGCCGATAACATACTCGCCCACAATCCCTACCCAAACGTTTACACTCCATCGGTGTTGTCGATCAACAGTACGGAATAAATGTTTGTTTGCTGTATCGTAATAATGAAAATTATGTCTATTTACTGACCCATTATTATGGAAAGTAGATTCGTCAGTAAACAATAAATAATTAAAAAAATCAGGATCTTCTCCAACTTTATCCAAAGTCCATAAACAAAAATTTGAACGATTATCATAATCCTGTTGTGTGATAAGGATGGTAGCGAATTTTCTTGAGTATTCTACACACTCTCATTTGACTTATTCCTAAATCTCTTATAGTTTTTTTAGAACTGGTATTAGGATTTTCCGTAACCGACAGCAGTACATCGAATTCGTTGGCGTTTTCGACAGTAACTGGTTTAGTTTTTTCACCTTCTCGTATGCAACTCTACCAGTATCACGGAATCTATTGAGCAGTCTTTCGAAAACTTCCTTCTTTGGGTGAATTCTATCAGGGTACTTTTGAACATAAACTCTAGATGCTAGGAGACAATTTTCTAAACATTCCCCAATGCAAAGCATCATGTCGACTGTTTCGTTTAACGGGTACTGCTTCATTTTCAGTAGCAATAAAATTCAAAACTAACACAACATTGTTCAGAGAATTAACAAAGTTGTAACGGTTGAATTTGTCACTTCGTCTATTGTATATATTAATTATTTGTATATAGTAATTACCTGACCGATATTGTCTCTATGTTTCTAATATCGTTTTTCACTACGAAAGTACTTCAGTAGTTATATAATTTCTGTCAGCCCAGAGTTTTAGGGACTACTCTGCCATCATCCTTCCGGTGAAGTGGTGCAGGCTGTAACTATACCTGTCTTCACATCTTGACAACAATTTTATATTTTGTCGCTAGGTAATATAAATAATAAAACTAGCGCCTACCTGGTAAATGTCCGTATAGATAGATTCATGTTAGTTAATTCTTTTTGTTTCTTATAATTCATAATTATGGGTAGTAAGGGGTTTTCTCTCTTGTGGATTTTACTTTAGTTTTTAGTTACCGTGGGACTACTGATTTTGTTTCTGGCTTTGATTATATCACCTTTGGGGTGTAGCCACTGTAGTCCAAATACTTTGTCCGCTTCAGCTTGATAAACGCTAAAGTTTATTAGAGTTCAGTTATTAATTAATACTGACTCCTTGACTTGAAGTCTAAAACATTTAAAATAGTAATTAGGTTGGATAAAACTTATTGATCCATGTAGACATACTTCACTTTTGAGTTAAAGGTATATTTTCTTCATTTATCTACCATATTTTGGCTTGAGTAAAGACATACTAGTTAGAAATCTTCTGTGTAGGATGACATTCGATTATATTCTGAACATCTACTTATAATATATTAGCTGTTTATCGCCATATTTTGTCTGTTAAATCCGAGTGTTTGATCTTGCTTTGTTTACTCTGGCAGAACGGTTTTGTGGTACTATGATTGTTAAAATTTATTTGAGTAATTTTCAATACACTGACTTTATCATTTCTGTTCATTGTTATTGTTTACAAAATCGAATTATTTGTTGGATGACATTGACAATTGGCCGTGACAGTCGTGTCTTGGATAAACGCGTTCGTTCGTCATGCCGCTGAGTGTATTCGTACTGGATGTTAGGCGATGCTCTGTGACTTAGAGTCCACAGACAACTTAGTTTGTCGCACTGATGTCGGCAAGGATAGAGCGTTTGCTCTGTGACTTTACGAGTCCAAAGACAAATGTTGTCGCTCCGTTTTAGGGAACTGTTAGAGCGTTTGATCGATGCTACTCAGGAGTATAGGCTTTTTTACTCGCGAATGCGTATTGACTTACATAGAGGGAAGTGTAGCACTTTATGACTTGATCTGTGCGGAACACGCTCGGTGTAGTGAGCAGTGTAGTTCCGATGTATGTTTCGGGTAGGTTTCTCTATGGTAGTATTCTGTATTGAAGTTGAGGAAGTGTCAGTCACTTGTCCTTTCCGGTGTGTGCTCCTACTTGATAGATGGTTAGCAAAAGTGCATCGAACGAAAATCTGAATTTTGTTAATGACTGGGTAGTCATCCCCTGCTGGGATTTATAGTTTCTCGTTCTGAATTAGTTGTGGAATATACGGTTTAGTATTTTGGTTCTACGGGAGTTCGTATTGTTGAAGAATTCCATCCTGTTCTGGAAGCCGTTTTCACAAACCCTTATAGGGGATTTATTGCACTAAAACGATTGAAATCGCCAACGTGGAAGTTTTGAAATTGGAGGCGTGCCACATGTTTTCGTTGGTTCGTTATTTGTTGGTAGCCGTCCAGTAAAAGGAAAATTTTGAGTATTGGACCCTTTTTGGAAAAGGGTTCACCTGTGGGACCAGATACACACTTCACCTGTGGGGCCAGGGTATACTTACCACCCTCCAGATACACACTTCGGGACATTTGGAGTATACCTGGTGGATAGATAATGATGTCTTCTGCAGTTTGCTGCTACTTTTCAACAACTTCTTGAAGAAGACCACATTGAGGGTAACCCGGTATCGGGAGTTTTTTTGAGTTATTTACTTATTTTTATTTTAGGCTTTACGCCAACATGTATATACATTAGCTAGGTAGTTCCTACTGATTTATTTTATTATGCAATTGACTATGGTGTCGCCTTGTATGGAATTTATTTTATAAACTGTACGCTATTTTTCAGGTTCGTTTATAGAACATAAAATTAATACGTTCTTATTTACTGGTTCACTTGAACAGCCATATTAATTTCCCACTACGTAGGTCAATTAACTGGTATATGCTGAAATTTAATTGTTAATCATTTGGGTTTTTTTTATGTGTAACAGAGGTTCATACTATTTTCTTTAAGTGGGGGGCATTTACTAGGGTACACATTAGCTTTTAATTGTAAAATATCCCTTAAGGGTATTAAATGTTTTTTTTATTTTAGTTATTATAAGGAACATAAGCTGAGGTTTGCCTTTTCTTTCCATCTCTTGTTTTACTGGGTTATCGGGGGAATTTAGTTGCGCTAGGCCAAAGTGGAAAACTCAGTTGGCGCCCACACAAGTTGTCTACTATTTTGTCCGGAAGATCAATAAGAGGGATCCACCCCTACCTCTGTTCTGAGCGACGTCGAAGGCCTAAGGTTGTCACCGGAGCAGCTGAAACTTATGTAACCGAGTAGACAAATTAATTTATAATCTTGCACTTTTTTTTAATTATTTAAATTTTATAACTTAATTCTTAGTTGGGCTTGAGCTCAATTTTTAAGGTTACATTTTTGGCGCCCAACGTGGGGCCCTATTTTTATTTAGTGGAGGCATGTTTTTGTTCATAAGCTAGGCTTGCTATAGTTTTTTTTTGAAGTTATATGGCTGTTTCTTGTGAAACCAAGTATATTGAGTATATGGTTACCTTTTTGATAAACTGATTATTGCATAGTAGTTGTAGTGTATTGAGTGTACTATATATTATATTATTTTCCCCAACCCTGTTGTATTGCTCGTCATAGCTTGTAAATATCGTTTTTTTATAACTGAGGGTAATTATATTGTTGTAATTTTTTCTCGTATCCTTGACTCGTTGTTGATATTGACATCAAGATGGCTCGAAAAATGTTTATTAATAGGTTGGAGAAGAAGGAGCTTAAGTTTAGGGGTCTTAAGATCGGAACTGCGGAGGAGATGCGTACTCAGCTTTCTATGGCTCTTCGTATGGAGAAATCTGGTGAAAGTTTCAGGTATCCCAAATACTCATTCCCATTTGAGGAAGATGACGCTGTTCTTATTAGGAAGTGTACAGAGCTCGAAACTTTGTTGGCTAGTTACAGAGGCAGTTCCAATATCAGTGAAACACAGAAGTTGCACACGAAGGTATCTCACGCGTTGAATGGGTTTGATCAATTGGACGCTACAGGGGATGTTGACAAGGAAACAAAAAGGTCGGAGTTGCTGACTAAGTTGATAGGTCTCTATGATAGATTTAACTCCATATCCACTCGTATTACTGCTGAAGTTGTTGTGCCAGCATCTTTAGATGTCATTACTGGCAATCTGACAGGACAATTTTTGGCAGGTGTGAAAAATGTCGCTAGTTCGTCTCCCGTTGCAAATCACCCACCGATTAATACCACACAGTGTAATGTATCAAATAGCTTCCTTTCAAAGATGATACCACCACATAAGTGGGGTTTGGAGAAGTTTTCTGGTTCTTCTAGATCTTTGTCCATTACAGCTTTTCTTGAACGAGTAGAAGAACTTAAAATGGCTCGTCATGTTCCAGACGATGTGTTGTTGGGTTCTGGTGTAGATCTTTTTTCGGAGAAGGCGTACCAATTCTACAAGGATGTCAGACTGTGAGTGCATTCTTGGAACGAGTTGAAGTATGAATTTAGAAGAGAGTATTTGACCGCCCATGATACGGATGATTTGTTCGACGAGCTTCGGAAGAGGACTCAGCACTCGTCAGAATCAATAGGAGTTTATCTTGCGATCATGTCAAGTTATTTTAGTAGGTTAGGTTGTTTTGTTCCTGAGGGGGCCAAGATGGCGATTATTATAGAGAATTTGCACCCAGTTTATCAAGACCGTTCAAGAGATCCACTACCTACTACTATTGAGGAGTTGAGGCATGTATGTCGTTGTATGGAGGATAGGCGCGATGCTATTAACAGTTATGTCGAGCCCAGTGTTCGTAGGGGTAATGTCTTAGAGAAGGACCTGGCTTTTGTCGAGGTTGATTCATCTCAGCCCGTAGATCGCTTGGATGTAGAGAAGTTGTCGAGCGATAGAAAGTCATCGGTTGTTTGCTTTCGTTGTAAGAAGCCTGGCCATCGAGCCATTGGATGTGCTCTTCCCAAGCAATTGAAATGTTTTAAGTGTCAGCAATAAGGTTATACTGTGAGGACCTGTCCCAAGAGTAGCCAGGGAAACGAGAACAGGCTCTCTTAAGTGGTCGAAGAGGTAGCGCTGTAAGACGTTCGACCGAAGTTCAACCTATTCTTGATTTTATTTTAGATCATGCTGTGAACGATGAGAGGCCGTATCTTAGGGTGAATGTTTTGGGGTCTGAGGTATTAGGACTTTTGGATTCGGGAGCTACGAGAACGATTTTGGGTAGTACTGGTTGGAAACTGTTGCAGACTTTAGGCTTAGAGGTGGACACCACTAAGAGAACTAGTTGCAGAGTTGCGAATGGACAGATGTGTGAGTCTATTGGTGAGTGTTTAGTTCCATTTTCTCTCCGCGATCAATTGAAGATCATCTCTGTCTTGGTGGTATTGGACGTCCCTCATACGCTCATCTTGGGAGCAGACTTTTGGAAAATCATGGGAGCTGTTCCAGACTTGAGACACAATGAATGGCATTTTTCAGAGTCTCCTGTTAGGATTGCAACTGTAGATCATCTTCGTAGTAGATATTTACTGAGCGACTTACAGAAGTCTCGGTTGGATGCAGTGATTGAGCATTATAAGGTTATATTGGGAACTAGTCTTGGTTGTACGAATGTTGCGGAACATACTATAGTTTGTCATTCCCCGCCCATTAAACAACGATATTGTCCAGTTTCCCCAGTGATGCAGGGGCATATTGATAGGGAGTTAGAGGAAATGCTTTGTCTTGGTGTAATTGAGAGGTCGAACAGTCCGTGGAGTTCTCCTATTTTATTAGTTAAAAAGAAGGACAGTACTTTCCGCTTCTGCGTGGATTATCGCAAATTAAACGCTGTCACTGAACGGGATAGTTATCCTCTCCCCTACATTTCCAACACTTTGGATATGCTCCGGAATGCTCACTATATTTTTACCCTGGATATTAAGTCTGCTTATTGGCAGGTGAGGGTGGCGGAGTCTTCAAGGCCTTATACCGCTTTTACTGTTCCGGGACGTGGTCTATTTCAATTTAAACGGATGCCTTTTGGTCTCCATAATGCTCCAGCTACTTGGCAACGACTCATCGATCAAGTTCTTGGACCCGACTTGGAACCCAACGTTTTTACCTATCTCGATGACTCAAACCTTTGAAGAACACCTTGCCGTTTTGGAGGAAGTTTTTAGGCGGATTGGTAAAGCCAGTTTGACCGTCAGCTGGGGTAAGTGTTTTTTCTAGCGACCTCAGTTGAAGTACTTGGGTTATGTTGCAGATAGTACTGAACTTCATGTGGATCCTGATAAGGTCAAGGCTATGTTGATGTTACCGCCTCCGAAATGTGTGAAGGATGTGCGTGGTGTAATTGGTACTTTCTCGTGGTATCGCAGGTTTATCCCTGATTTCTCTACTTGCCTCTGATGCCTCATGCCTGATGCCTCTTTCAGTAAGATTAAAGAATGTTTGGTGAAGGCTCCTGTGTTAAGCTGTCCGGATTACAATCTTCCGATTGAAGTTCATTGTGATGCTAGTGGGTATGGACTTGGGGCTGTTCTCGTCCAACCTCATCCTGAAGGAGACCGCGTTGTTTGTTATTTGAGTCGTTCATTGAGTAAGCAGGAGAAAGTCTATTCCACTACTGAACGGGAATGTCTGGCTGTGTTATGGGCAGTGGAGAAGTTACGACCGTACCTAGAAGGAGTCCCTTTTTCGGTTATCACCGACCACTATTCTCTGGTGTGGTTGCAGAATCTGAAGGATCCTGCAGGTCGTCTAGCGAGGTGGAGCGTAAGATTACAGCAATACGATTTTAAGATCATACACCGCAAGGGCAAAGAGCACGTCGTACCTGACACTTTGTCTAGGGCTATACCGGAGGTTCAGATCAGTAAGGTTTCAGTCGTTAAGGATCGTTGGTATGTCGGAATGATTCAGAAAGTCTTGAAGTATCCGATCAAGTATTCACAGTGGCGAGTTCTCGAGGGTAAGTTGTATAAGCAAGTTCGCACGAATTCTGGATCCTTAGGCGATGCTGCCGATGATTGGAAGGAGGTTGTTCCGAAGGCTGATAGGTGGAGAGTTATGCAACAACTGCACGATCCGCCTTTAGCAGGACACATGGGTGTACTAAAAACCTTCAAACGTATCAGTGCTAGGTTTTATTGGCATAAGCTTAGGTCAGATGTAGCTTCTTTTGTTAGGAATTGTGTGGTGTGCGCGGCGCACAAGGTTGATCAAAGTGGACCGAAGGGGCAGATGACACCTCAGCCCAGAGCTACTCGACCATGGGAGATTATTTCTACTGACTTGATAGGACCATTACCTCGTTCTATGGCTGGACATAAGTTCATTTTGGTTGTGGTTGATTTGTTCACTAAATTTACTATTAACTTTCCTTTGAGGTCTTCTACCACACAATTGGTAGGAAAGAGAATCGAGGAGGGCGTATTCTTGTTGTTTGGCGTGCCACGTTTGTTGATTTGCGACAATGGTCCTCAATTTACTTCGAGAGTGTTCTCGGCTTAGATGAAGGAGTATGGAGTGTCGGTAGGTTTCAACGCCCATTATCATCCTCAGGCGAATCCCACGGAAAGGTATAATAGAACTTTGAAGACTATGTTAGCCATGTATGTTTCGGATAATCATCGGAAATGGGACGTTGATCTGGCTAAAGTTACTTGTGCGTTACGAACAGCTTTTAATGAGTCCACTAAACAGACTCCCTATTATCTCAATTTTGGTAGGAATATGGTTCTGAAAGGTGATGAATTTGCTTCAAAGGATAGGATTAGGGATTGCGCTTCGGATAGGAGTTCTGCTGTTGACGATGCAGGGAAGAGTAAAGCGTTTGACGCGTTGTTTAAGGAAGTTAGGGCTCGCTTGGACAAGCCTTCGCAGAAAAATGAGAGAACGTATAATCTCCGGCGGCGACGAGAGGAGTTGCTTCCTCATCAACTTGTCTGGCGTAAGAATTTTGTTTTGTCTGACGCGGCGCAGTTTTACACCAAGAAATTGGCACCCCGTTGGGTAGGTCCTTACTTAGTTAAAAAAAGAGTTTCACCATGGGCATATGTACTGATACATACAAGGGTAACAAGGGTAACGACCGTGGTACCTGGAATATCAAGGATTTGAAGCCAGCTAGCGCTGGTGAGAATTCACCTGAGTGAATTCTCTTGAAGTAAGGGGGGAATCTGTAACGGTTGAATTTGTCACTACGTCTATTGTATATATTAAGTATTTGTATATAGTAATTACCTGACCGATATTGTCTCTAATAATATGTTTCTAATATCGTTTGTTCACTACGAAAGTACTTCAGTAGTTATATAATTTCTGTCAGCCCAGAGTTTTGGGGACTACTCTGCCATCATCCTTCCGGTAAAGTGGTGCAGGCTGTAACCATACCTGTCTTCACATCTTGACAACAATTTTATATTTTGTTGCTAGGTAATGTAAATAATAAAACTAGCGCCTACCTGGTAAATGTCCGTATAGATAGATTCATGTTAGTTATTTCTTTTTGTTTCTTATAATTCATAATTAAGGGTAGTAAGGGTAGTAAGGGGTTTTCTCTCTTGTGGATTTTACTTTAGTTTTTAGTTACCGTGGGACTACTGATTTTGTTTCTGGCTTTGATTATATCACCTTTGGGGTGTAGCCACTGTAGTCCAAATACTTTGTCCGCTTCAGCTTGATAAACGCTAAAGTTTATTAGAGTTCAGTTATTAATTAATACTGACTCCTTGACTTGAAGTCTAAAACATTTAAAATAGTAATTAGGTTGGATAAAACTTATTGATCCATGTAGACATACTTTACTTTTGAGTTAAAGGTATATTTTCTTCATTTATCTATCATATTTTGGCTTGAGTAAAGACATACTAGTTAGAAATCTTCTGTGTAGGATGACATTCGATTATATTCTGAACATCTACTTATAATATATTAGCTGTTTATCGCCATATTTTGTCTGTTAAATCCGAATGTTTGATCTTGCTTTGTTTACTCTGGCAGAAGGGTTTTGTGGTACTATGATTGTTCAAATTTATTTGAATAATTTTCAATACACTGACTTTATCATTTCTGTTCATTGTTATTGTTTACAAAGTCGAATTATTTGTTGGATGACATTGACAATTGGCCGTGGCAGTCGTGTCTTGGATAAACGCGTTCGTTTGTCATGCCGCTGAGTGTAGTCGTACTGGATGTTAGGCGATGCTCTGTGACTTAGAGTCCACAGACAACTTAGTTTGTCGCACTGATGTCGGCAAAGATAGAGCGTTTGCTCTGTGACTTTACGAGTCCAAGGACAAATGTTGTCGCTCCGTTTTAGGGAACTGTTAGAGCATTTGATCGATGCTACTCAGGAGTATAGGCTGTTTTACTCGCGAATGCGTATTGACTTACATAGAGGGAAGTGTAGCACTTTATGACTTGATCTGTGCGGAACACGCTCGGTGTAGTGAGCAGTGTAGTTCGGATGTATGTTTCGGGTAGGTTTCTTTATGGTAGTATTCTGTATTGAAGTTTTTTTTTTTTTTTTTTCGGGCCGAGATGGGAAACTCATGTTCGAATGGGTCCAGGACCCAAACAGTGTTGGACTTATCCCCAAGGAGATGCCTACCAACCAAACCCACCTCAAACTCGCCGTTACCCCCGCCTCGGAATCACTACCCTAGCATACTTCGAGACAGGCGGCGGTCCCTCGCACACTCTCCACTCACACTGTCATCTTCTCCCTCCTATCACTCCTGCCTCTCATGCCATATCGAGTCCTTCTCTCCCCCTTATCATGCTCTCTACTACTCCACTCACCTCCATCCATTCCTCCTCCCCCCTCAACATTATCTCCACCATGTTTTCCCATTACACCGCCTCCCCTAGTTTCCTCTCCAACTTCTTCAGCACTTCCTCGTTCCTCCAGCATCTAAACACATGCCCCACATCATCCTCCACTTCACACCTCTCGCACACACCAGTCTCTCGTTTCCCAATCTTGTGGAGGTACCTACCCTACTCTCGACCCATGTCCAGTAAGCACTTGTGTCAAGAAGTAGTTCACCTCCCCGAATTTCCGGTCCATCCAATCTCTCCTATTCCCAATCGCTCCTTTTAGCGCGCCCTCATACTCCTCCCACCTTCTCTCCATTTCCTCCTCCATCCATTCCCGTACCTCTTCTTTGGTCGCACCCCTCCAGCGTTTGCTCCTAGCTCTAGCCAACACGTCCAATGGGTAGGACCTTGCCAGCACCGCTGCTGCCAGTCCACCCACTGTCCTGTACCCCTGCACCACCCTCAGCAGTATCCCTCTCTGCACCCGCAGAAGTGGCCTAACCCTCGCATTCACCCCCGCTCTTTCACCCCACACCTCCGCACCGTACAGCATACTCTGCTCTACCGTCCTACCAATTACCCTCCTCTTCCACTCTCCCGGCCCTTTCACATTACACATCAATCTCCCCAGCCATGCTGCCCTCACTTTACCCTTCTCTGCCGCCTTTACCATATGGGTTTTGAAGGATAATTGGCTATCCAACCACACCCCTAGGTATTTCACAGACTCCTCCATGCGAATTATCCTTCCCTTAACCATCACCCCCACTTCCCTTGCCCTGCTCCGTCCCTTCACTAGCAACCCCACCGTCTTCTCTTCCGCCACTTCCAGTCCGCACCGCTCTATCTTCTCCACAATCTTCCTGCACATTCTCTCCGCCTTTCTTTCTATCTCCGCCTCTCCCTTTGCCGTACATACCAGACACACATCATCCGCATACACCGTAATCTCACATCCCTCTTCACATACTATCCCACAAACCTCATCAAACACACACTTCCAGAGCGTCGGTCCAAGAACCGAGCCCTGAGGCACTCCAGCCTCCATCTCATATCTCCTCCCTCTGGAGTCTATAATCACACGCCCCGTCAGGTAGTCCTCCACCAGGTTAACCAACCCCTGCTCCACTCCAAGCCTCAGCAACGCGTTCAACACTGCCCGTTTGCTGACACTGTTGAACGCGTTCCCGACGTCGAAGAACACGAGTAGGGCCAATTTCTTCTTCCTCCAGCTGCCCTCCCTAGCTCTTTCCACCAAACCCATCACCTTGCTCAGTGCCGAGATGCAAGATTTCCCCTTCGTGAACCCATGCTGGTTTACCCTAAAACCCCCATTCCTACCAACTTCCTCCTCAATCCTATCCCTTATTATCCCCTCCATCAATTTACCCATACCACACAGCAGGCTGATAGGCCTATAGTCCCCCGCCCGCTTCCCCTCTCTACCCGCCTTCTTCATCAGTATCACCCTGGCTACCTTCCATCCTTCCGGGAACTCCTCCTCCCTCAGCACCCTGTTGAATAGTTCCCAGAAGTACTCCCTATTGTCATCCAACAGCCTCTTCACCATATCACCCCTCAGGCCATCTATCCCTGGGGCTTTTCTCACTTTAATATTTCTCCCCCAATCTTCTACCTCCCACTTCTCTACCGGCCTTATCCCCCTCATTTTCACTACCCCCCTTGTATATTGGATTTCCTGAATTCTGCCACCCACTCCTCCTTCTCCCCCTTTGAACAATTTCTCTATAATCTCCTTCTCCCAATCCTCCTCTAGAACCTCGTTTCTATTTCCACCCATCCTCTTCACCGCTATCTCATACGCCTTTCCCCATGGATTGTTTTCCAATTCCCCCAGTAACTCTTCCCACTTCCCTCTTTTTTCCCTCTCCACTCTACGCTCCAGTTCCTTCTTCTTCTCTTTATATCTCCCTCTTCCCTCTATCCTTCCTCTTCCTCTCAGCATCCGTCTTCGTTCTTTCTTACACTCCCTCCACAGCTCCTCTATTTCCTCATTCCACCAGTAATTGGCCCTCAGCTCACGCCTATTGCCCCTCTTTCCCTCTCTTTTGCAGCCCTGTATCACATTGTACAATTCATCTGCATCATGTCCAAGTCCCCTTCCTATCTCTTCTCTTACTTTCTTCCTCATTCTCTCTGCCTCGGCTTTCGTCCACTTCCATTCCCACTCTTCCACTAAATCCTTTCTCTCTTTCCCTATGTCCGTCTCCACATACCTATGTAAGCTCAAGCTTTTCTCATCCTCCAGCACCCCCCAACTAAACACTTTTTCCCACAGCCATTCATCACATGCTGTTATATCAATGAATGATGAACCCCCGTCACCCCTCATGAAGGTGGGCAGTAGTCCATCATTCAGCACCACCAACCCGTTGGATGTTAACACTTCCTCAAGGATCTCCCCTCTCCTGTCCGTTTTCTTCCCCCCCCATATAGTATTCTTCGCATTGAAGTCCCCTGCCACCATTCTCCTTATGATCCTCCTTTTTCCTTTTGACACCCTCAGATCGTCCTCTAATCCTGTCATGCTCCTCTCATATTCTTCCAGGCTGACATTTGGGCTTATATACACACTATACACCACCATGTCTTCCATTCGCACTACCACCCATCCATTTCCCTTCCTCACTTCATCCGCCCTCAATCCATCCCCCACCACTCTTATTCCTGCTTCTCCTGTATCGTCCATAATCCATCCCTGCTTCCCCACATATCTAGCATTCACCTCGGATCCACACACTACATCCACTTCCCTCCTAAAAATCACTTCATCCAATATATCATGCGCTATCCTGCATTTCCCTAAATTTATCTGTAACACTCTCCATACATCCCCTACATTCCTCCTTCCCGCGCAATGCTGTCCCCTTCCTCCTATTTGACCAGACTCGTCCCCTCTGAGGGGTCCAGAGGGCCCCTCCCATTTTTTCCTTCACCTTTTCCATCGTCTCCTTCTACTTCTTCCCTTCCCCTACTACATTCTATCTCACCTGGCCTGTGTCCCCTTTCCCCACATACCCTACAAAGGAAAGCCTGCCGACAGTCTCTCGCCATGTGATCCTCGCTCTTACAAAGCCAACACTTACTCCTCTCCTTGACTACCTTCACCTTACTCCCTGCTACTTTATGGCCCTTTATCCCACATCCAATGCATCTGTCATCCTCTCTACCCTCAATAATATTTACCCTGTTCCACCCCAATCTAATCTCCTTTTTTTTTCAACAAGGCTACCGCTTTTTCCCATTCCGCCCTCACCACCGCCATTTTCATCCCGTTCCTCTCCCTTACCACTTTAATCACCGTTGTCCCTTTCCCAATCAAATTCTCTATTTTCCCCCTCACCTTTTCATCTTCCATCCACGGTTCTATCCCTACCATTTTAATGGTTTTTGTTCCCCTCCCCGCTTCGACCACCCTAGCTCCTGTTACCCTTCCTACCTCCCCCAGAATTCCCCTCACCTCAACCCCCTCCTTTGCCTCTATTACCACCTCCCTATTTCTTGAGACTCTGAGTCTATCCACCCACTCCCCTGTCATCTCCCTCAACCCCTTCTTAATCCTCTCGATCCCCTCCTGATCAACTTCCCCGATATCCTTCAGGATTATCGCCCCATTTCTACCCTCCTTTTCCTTCTCCCCATCTGTATAGATTGTTACCTCCGCCACCTCTCACCCACCCTCTGTATTGAAGTTGAGGAAGTGTCAGTCACTTGTCCTTTCCGGTGTGTGCTCCTACTTGATAGATGGTTAGCAAAAGTGCATCGAACGAGAATCTGAATTTTGTTAATGACTGGGTAGTCATCCCCTGCTGGGATTTATAGGTTCTCGTTCTGAATTAGTTGTGGAATATACGGTTTGGTATTTTGGTTCTACGGGAGCTCGTATTGTTGAAGAATTCCGTCCTGCTCTGGAAGCCGTTTTCACAAACCCTTATAGGGGATTTATTGCACTAAAACGATTGAAATCGCCAACGTGGAAGTTTTGAAATTGGAGGCGTGCCACATGTCTTTGTTGGTTCGTTATTTGTTGGTAGCCGTCCAGTGAGAGGAAAATTTTGAGTATTGGACCCTTTTTGGAAAAGGGTTCACCTGTGGGGCCAGATACACACTTCACCTGTGGGGCCAGGGTATACTTACCACCCTCCAGATACACACTTCGGGACATTTGGAGTATACCTGGTGGATAGATAATGATGTCTTCTGCAGTTTGCTGCTACTTTTCAACAACTTCTTGAAGAAGACCACATTGAGTGTAACCCGGGAGTTTTTCTGAGTTATTTACTTATTTTTATTTTAGGCTTTTCGCCAACATGTATATACATGAGCTAGGTAGTTCCTAATGATATATTTAATATGCAATTGTAATGGTGGAAATTAATATTTTGCGGTGAATTTTCACAATTTAATTTTCATAATTTTATCCACTTGCGCATGCGTCTCTGCCTTGGTACCAACGCCTTGACTGTGGTGTCGCCTTGTATGGAATTTATTTTATAAACTGTACGCTACTTTTCAGGTTCGTTTATAGAACATATAATTAATACGTTCTTATTTACTGGTTCACTTGAACAGCCATATTAATTTCCCACTACGTAGGTCAATTAACTGGTATATGTTGGAATTTAATTGTTAATCATTTGGGTTTTTTTTTATGTGTAACAGAGGTTCATACTATTTTCTTTAAGTGGGGGGGCATTTACTAGGGTACACATTAACTTTTAATTGTAAAATATCCCTTAAGGGTATTAAATGTTTTTTTATTTTAGTTATTATAAGGAACATAAGCTGAGGTTTGCCTTTTCTTTTTATCCCTTGTTTTACTGGGTTACCGGGGGAATTTAGTTGCGCTAGGCCAAAGTGGAAAACTCAGTTGGCGCCCACACAAGTTATCTACTATTTTGTCCGGAAGATCAATAAGAGGGATCCACCCCTACCTCCGTTCTGAGCGACGTCGAAGGCCTAAGGTTGTCACCGGAGCAGCTGAAACTTATGTAACCGAGTAGACAAATTAATTTATAATCTTTCACTTTTTTTTTAATTATTTAAATTTTATAACTTAATTCTTAGTTGGGCTTGAGCTAAATTTTTAAGGTTACAGAGTGTTCAGAGAATTAACAGAGAAATGTCATAAAATGACATTAAGTTAGGTAACGACTAGATTATGTATGCATTTTTTGTTTTAAAATCGATTTACCATACAATTAAAGAAAATTGTAAATTTTACGAAAAGTATAATACCTAGGTATAGGACACCCTTATACCATTCGAAACATTTTTTTGAACATGGTGAATTATTAAAATACAGGGTGTTCCATTTAAAATTAGCCCGATATTACACATAAAGTTCTGAAAACCCTGTAAAGAGATGTTTAGTACTCAATCGTGGAATACATTCAACGAATGTCCTTATATTTAGATGTAAGAAAAAAATTGCTAGAATTTGTTATGTCAATGAGTTATTAATTTTTTTCGAAATGTTCACATTTTTAAAAAAGTCAGCATAACTCGGAACCCTCTGTATTTAGGTATAGGGAACCATCATGAAGCAGTATTTTATTTTTTGGGGGCGATCAGAAAATGCAATCAAATATAGGGTGTCCCATAAGAAAAAATATAACTTTGATACGCCACACTTTATTGGAACATCCTGTATATTTCAAAATAATTTTAAATTGTAGCCTATATGAATGTACAAACTACTAAAGTGAAAAACATTTTAAAACTTTTACCGTTTCGCTATAAACCTCCATTCCGTTGGTCGTGATTCACCCTGTATACAGAGTTTTTCTAAATTTTTTTGAAAACATTCAGGACGTAATTGCACGATAAAATTATGATGAGTCTTTCCCATTATAAAATTTCCACAGCTCACCCTTTTCCGAGATAACACCCCTACAAGGTGCTGAGTAAGATTGGTTTTTTTTTGAATTTAAGTGAAGAAAGAAACTTGAAATTTTTCAATTTCCATGCACTTGAAACTACTAACCACCGGTATTTTTTCAACACTCCTGCTACATTATGAGGGGGTAAAGTTCTCAACATTAACTTTACTAAATACAAAATCCTAATTTCGAGATTTTGTGAGATGGAAATAATATTTAAAATCTCTGCTGTCTTGAAAAACTTTTTTTACTCTCGAAGTTTTTTCCGAGAACCTATAGATTCGGAGGGAAAAAATAAAATGCAATATCATTATTTCATTTTTAATTAAATACTTAATAAACTACGTTTCGCGATTGGTAAACAGTAAAAAAGGAAAAAATATGGTTTATAATAAATGTTAGAAATGATCGCCTCCAGCCAAAATACATAAACGTAGTCTGCGTCTAATCGATCGTAGAACACGCTCAAATATATGAGGCGCATTTCTTTAAGTATCACATGCTTGTCGAATACGATCGAATACGAATCGTTGGGGAGGCCAGTTTTGCGGCCCTCCTCCGAAGAGGAGGGAAGGAACAGCATCACGACTTTGAGATATTGTAAAGCTAATATTCTCTCTAACATTTACGGAATAATTGTTAAGTTCGTCTGAATCGAGGTCAATAAAGTTTAGTGAACCAACTTTGTTCCTTAAATCATTGATAACCAAGTTTCTCTGGAGGAATGCTTAGCTCCAGAGATGCGATTGTTATAATAGTTTCTTTCAATAGTGTTTTGTTTTCTAACGATTTTGAGGAGCGCCCGTCGGGTGATGCACTGTCGCCAAGTAAGCCTCAGAGTCAAGCTGTTAGCTATAGTTAAATGTGATTATTAAATGTTGTCTAAATATTCTGATATGTTCTGTAAATATCTTTGAATAGATCCATAGAACACGTGAGGACGTTTTGTTCAAAAACCAGGTACAAACACCAAAGATAATACAGTCCACTTATTCGAAGAACAGTCCCCAACAAATATATTTGAGAGTTTCCCAGTTTTACTGGAGTACCATTGTGCATGAACCACACGTTTTGTCTTATACTGAGTGTGGAATGTGTTGTTTCTACTATATACATTATTCAAAATATTCAATAACTAAAATAATCAATAGTTGCGACAGTGCCGCTCTTTGAAAGTATTGGCTCAGTTTTTTGTTACCTCTTTTTTCTTTAACCCCAGTTTACGGCTCCTTGCCTACCGACGTTATCCGTAATTTTGCTGTTTATGATCTACAGTCAATCCGGCCGAACCTAACAGTTAACATTCCCTCAACGATTATGTCGTCTCATCCCTGAAAAGCTAGCGAATAACAGAGTCATATATTCAAGGCTTTTCAATTAAACTAGTTTAAATGTTGAAATTCTAGCTACATCCAAAAGTCTAGGCATGTGATAGAAAAGTCGAGAACTGTCTGGAACATTTGGAAAGTATAAAAAGCGGCACAGTTGACGTTAGTTAGTTATTTTTGAATTATAAGAGATTTGAGTTTTGTGATGTAGAAGTAAGTCATGTATGGTATTGTGTTCTTAAAGTGGGAGAAGTAAAGAAAGTTTAAAAAGTAAAAGGAGTAACATTGGGGAGAGCGGTGGAATATAAAAAGTATCTGTTCATGGTGAATACTAGATTCACCGTAGACGACAAAGACATGGATACTTCCGGACGCCCAGCACGGTTTTTGGAAATGAAAGAGGAGAAATAAAGACGCAGAAAGGAGCAATATGAGGAAAGGAAAGATGCAGAAAGGTGGAAGAAGAGCAAAAAACGCAGAAAAGAGGAAGGAGAGCAGAAGGAAAGACGCAGGAAGAAGGAAGATGAGGAAAGGAACGACGCAGAAAGGAGAAAGAAGATCAAAAAACGCTGAAAAGAGGAAGGAGAGGAGAAGGGAAGACGCAGAAAGTAGAAAGAAGAGGAGAAGGGAAGACGCAGAAAGGAGGAAGAATAGGAGAAGGAAAGACGTCGAACGGAGGAAGAAGAGAAGGAAGGACGTGAGGAGTAGATGCGAAGACAAGCAGATGTAGAAACTATGAATGGCCTCACTCAAATACAGGAGACAATAAAGCTAGAGGTAGGACAGCTTAATAACTTAATAATTAGGATAATAATAATTAGAACAACAGCAAGAACATTCAAAATCCAATTCAAAAAGGCAAAAAAGAAATGAAATAGTCAATTTATAGAAAAAATTCGTACCCAAGCTTCAGTAACTAACATTGAATAATGTCTTTGAGAAATATGACGATGTTGATTTTAAGGCCAGATTTCGTTTTCGTAAAGACATTGTACTAAATATTTTAGATTGAATTGGTAATCATCTGGAGCCAAAAGTTCATGTAAACCGTTCCATAGAACCAATGTCCCAACTACTTCTTACATTGAGGTTTTATGCAACTGAAGCATTTCAAAATTATATTGGAGACAATGTCAATATTTTGCAGCCATCAGTGTCACAAATAATTAAGAGTTACGCACTACATTGCACTGTTAGGGCAAGAAGAAATTGGAATGCCGTCGGCCCAGGTAGACATTCTTGAAGTGTGTACCCAATTTTACGCAATAAGAAATTTCCCCAGAGTGAATGGTGCTGTGGATTGTACGCATATAAAAATATTGTCTCCTGGTGGAAGTACACGATTCAACTATATTAAATGATAGCCCTTTAGTTGTTAACTTGACTCGTGGAAGATATGGCAGAAACAATTTTCTCCTATATAGTACAATATAGCCCAAATTGCCACAAGAAATACTGTGGGGAGGTGTTTCGGAGTTCCTAAACGGAGATTCGCCTGTTTGTCTGTGGGTTTAAGGACGCACGTGGATACCACAGCAGCAGTTATAGTTGCTTGTGCTGTATTACACAATATTGCAATTGATCTTTGGGATTTTTTCGAAGATGAACCTGATGAATATCTGCAAATTATTGAAAATAATGATGTTGCACCCATTCGCCAACGCAATGTGAACACAGCAGTTGGAAAGGCCATTATTGAAGGTTATTTCACTTGAAGATAAGTTACTGGTTGTTACGGGAAAAAGAATTATTTGTGCCTCTCTTTCAAACATCCAAAAATAAACTCTGTACCTACCAACTGCTAGTTTATTAAAAACAGATCCTGATTGTTTTAAGTAGGATTAATACAATTAAAGTCTCAGGAATCCTTTCACTTTTCTCAGGCGTCTCCCTGAAGGGCTCCTAAAAATAATAAATAAGTATTTACCACTTATTATTTACAACAAGTAGAAATAATAATGATCAAATATTTATATTCTAAATTTACCGGAATCTTATTTACACATAGGATGATCACCAGATCATAAAAGTTACTGATTTAAAAATATCAAAGGCTTAAAGGTTATTTTGTTTACATGGTGTACAAAGAAGATGACAATATTGTCATATCTATCAATCTTAAAAATAAATCTTCTCAAAGTGATTTCAATCTTTCATCATAATGTCACTTTTCCATTCATAGATCTACTGATTACAGATCATTGACCTTCCTGATCAATTAATAGTTTTCTCCTTTTTTAATTTCTGCTATTAGAGCTTATCTCTGGTGTTAAGTACTTTGGTAATAAAGAAGTAAGTGAAAAGAACATACCTTTTTTTCTAAGACCATCCATACGTAGATGGGAGATGGGTTTTCTTTTTTCTTCCATGTGAGGTTCGTGATAGACCACATGGTTTAGCAATTTTGCTGATTCTTGAAAATATATTTAAGTGAGCTTAGATTTTATTAGAGTGATCCTGTTGGAGCTCTACCATTTTGTATAGGTGGATATGAATTTGGCTCAGCTTAAATTCCTGTCTCCACATCCGTAGGCGAAACCACTTTGAGGCCACACAACTTCTACGGTGAGTTTAATTTGTCAGTTTACTATACTCAACCCTCATGAAATTTGATTATTATTACCAAATACTTACACAAGTTCCTTTTTTAGGTCTCTTTCTTTCTTCCGTTATTCGTTCTTCTTTCTTCTATCTATCTTCTTCCTTTGGCTTTATTTTATACATCGATATCTTCATTTCATTCCTGCATCGACATCGTACATCATCTACATCCAGTCATCATATCGGATACACCTCTACCTCTAGGATATAGTAAGCCACCACCAGATCTTTTGGAGGGACACACCACCGCACCCGAGCGGTAACAGGTTAGGTAACAGGTAACCTTCCTACCTTATTTATATCAAGGAATCCAGGGGTTTGAGTAGAAAACACATTTGACTGAAATAACAAATATATTTATGAAAAAGTATTGTAAGTAGAGTATTTTGTCATACCTACTGAGGAACTTAGTTTTCGTGGTGTCTTTACCCTCTGTTGAGGAGAACTTGTCGATTTATTTAATAACAAATAGCACAATAACTAGAGTTTGTAAACCAGCGTATGCATACAGAAGATAGTTCTTTAATATAATTCTGTATCCAACCACCCCTAATGTAAGATTGGATAGTGTAAAACTTTTCATTATAGTTATAATTTTGTGCATGCCTTTTTGATAACCTAAAATAATTGTGGAAAGCTAACTTCACATAAATAGTGTCGTACAGCGGAAATCCTTCAGGGAGTTTTTGGCGTTACAATTAGTAGGCAAGGCCTTGATTGTTTTCTGTACATTCATATAACAACCCACCGTATTTTATTATATTAAACCAACATTACATCTGAATCGGTTTTTATTTCGAATCCCACCCTGAGATTAACAGGACCTTTTAATCAAGGTAACATGGTACTGCATATTATTTGAAACTAAATTATCAAATTAATTCTTTTATATTAGCATTTTTAACTGAAAAAAAAACTATTTGCATAAGTAAACGAAATAAAACTCTTTTTATTTAATCATCAATTTTTAATAACATCTCATATTTTTTCCTTTTAATTTCTAGCTACCACATTAGGCTTTGTCTTTGTAGTTTAAACAATGCTTTCTGTGACATTGCTTCATACTGGGCATTCTTTAATTTTTGTTTGTAATACATTTTTTTCAATGCCTCCGAACTGATAACTCTCTGATTTTTTATTTTATTCTCCCAGGCACGGAATAAAGGCTTTGGGATTGGTTGATCAGGTGGAATGGGCATGGAGATGGGGTTAGGGTCAACAGCAGTGACTTCAGTCACTAAAATCGGCTCCATGTCTGAAAAGTAAAAAAGTGTTTAATATGTCAATACACGAGTAAAAGCATGGATGACAAATAATATTTTTATGTTTATGAATGTTGGTGAGTATTCCGCATCTGCAACATAAATCGGTAATTAATTAGTATTACTATTTAAAAATAAACTTCAAGCAAATTTTAGATATAATAATAATTTGTACATATAATGAATATTCGTTAAGACAATACATTACCATTGAAATAGTCAGCAGCTGAATCAGACATGTTGGCAATCAGCTTGATATTGCCTCCCACTATGCTTAGTATCTGCTGACTAGTGTTGCTGATTTCTGGAACACAGTCACCTCCCCCCGATTTAAAAATTTCAATCTATAAGGAAAATATGAAAAAATGGTTAAAAAAAATTTCAATTGTTAGTTTTTAAAATGTATTGGCAACATATTATTTTCTTACCTTCTGAAGCTTAGCTTCTTCTTTTGCCAACTGTATGGCTTGTGCAGCATTTTCCTCGACATCAATTTCCATGAGGACTTGTTCATATTGTGCTCTCTGCAAAAAATCCCAAACACATTTACTTATTGTAAAAGAGTTTATGCAAACAGTTTATAGTATACAACTATATGCTGAATATCAAAATTGCTGACAGATGAAAAAGTAGTAATAAATGAGCAAACTATAAAATTTGCCTTTCTGGCAACTGGCACAGTTAATTTCCTTACAAGACATATATTTTAATACAATTATAAGCCTTGAAATTTATCAAACATAACATTAATGAACGGCATACATATTCATTTAATTCTGTCTTTACAAATATTCACATCTGAGTTTTTAACAAAATAATAAAATCCATAGATACATAAAGAAGATTAAAAGAAAATTATTTATTAAAATTGAAGCAAAAAATTGTTTATCTGGGATTAGGTAATCACCTTATTGTCATTGTAATATTTAATTACAAAAATTCATTAGCGTTCAATTAGAATTCTATTTTAACTCTTTAAGGTTAACAAATCTACTATACTCAAAACATTGTAAATTTCTCTTTTTCAAACTTGCATACTCTTGGGACACTCTAAAAAAATTCAGTTTAAAATGCAAAAATATATTATCATTTTAAACTTATACTTTTATGGATATAATAAATAATTATCAGGTAGGACTTACATTTTCTTCTGCAACATCCTTCCTAGCTTTTTTTTTGAAATTTTCATACAAGATTTTCAACTGCTGTACATCTCTGGGCTCTTCAGCAGAAGAGTTGAACTGCTTCGTAATGCTCTCCCAAGCTTCTGGTTTATTTTTAATTGTAGTAGCATTTGTAATCTTGCTTTCTGCAATGTCTTTTTTCTGTATAGTTGAGGAATTTAGGAAAAGGATTAGGTTAGGAAAAAAATGGGCATTCATATTTTTTGGTATATTTATCAACATTTGGTATGTTTGCCTTAATGTGGGTATATTATCATTTTTTTTCGGGTAGAGATGGGAAACTCATGTTCGAAACAGTGTTGGATTCATCCCCAAGGAGATGCCTACCAACCAAATCCACCTCAAACTCGCCGTTATCCCTGCCTCGGAATCACTACCCTAGCATACTTCGAGACGGGCGGCGGTCCCTCACACACTCTCCGCTCACATCGTCGTCTTCTCCCTAACTTCCACTCCCACCCCTCATGCCATATCGAGTCGTTCTCTCCCCCTGACCATGCTCTCTTCTACGCCACTTACCTCCATCCATTCCTCCTCCCCCCTCAACATTATCTCCACCATATTCTCCCAATACACCGCCTCCCCTAGTTTCCTCTCCAACTTCTTCAGCACTTCCTCGTTCCTCCAGCATCTAAACACATGCCCCACATCATCCTCCACTCCACACCTCTCGCAAACTCCAGTCTCTCTTTTTCCAATCTTGTGGAGGTACCCTACTCTCGACCCATGTCCAGTGAACACCTGTGTCAAGAAGTAGTTCCCCTCCCCCAATTTCCGATCCATCCAGTCTCTCCTATTCCCAATCGCTCCTTTTAGCGCGCCCTCATACTCCTCCCACCTTCTCTCCACTTCCTCCTCCATCCATTCCTGTACTTCCTCTCTGGTCGCACCCCTCCAGCGTTTATTTCTGGCTCTAGCCATCACGTCCAATGAGTAGGTCCTTGCCAGCACCGTTGCTGCCAGTCTACCCACTGTCCTGTACCCCTGCACTACTCTCAGCAATATACCTCTCTGCACCCGCAGGAGTGGCCTAACCCTCGCATTCACTCCCGCTCTTTCACCCCACACCACCGCACCGTGCACCGTACTCTGCTCTACCGTCCTACCAATGATCCTCCTGTTCCACTCTCCCGGCCCCTTCACATTACACATCAATCTCCCCAGCCATGCTGCCCTCACTTTCCTTCTCTGCCGCCTTCAACATTTGTGTTCGGAAGGATAACTGACTATCCAACCACACCCCTAGGTATTTCACACACTCCTCCAAGCGAATTCTCCTTCATGTCACCATCACCCCCACTTCCCTCGTCTTGCTCCGTCCCTTCACTAGCAGCCCCACCGTCTTATCTTCCGCCACTTCTAGTCCGCACCGCTCTATCTTCTCCACAATCTTCCTACACATTCTCTCCGCCTTTCTTTCTATCTCCGCCTCTCCTTTTGCCGTACATACCAGACACACATCGTCCGCATACACCGTAATATCACATACTATCCCACAAACCTCATCAAACACACACTTCCATAGCGTCGGTCCAAGAACCGAGCCCTGGGGCACCCCAGCCTCCGTATCATACCTCCTCCCTCTAGTGTCTACTATCACACGCCCCGTCGGGTAGTCCTCCACCAGGTTAACCAAACCCTCCCCCACTCTTAGCCTCAGCAACGCGCTCAACACTGCCCGTTTGCTGACACTGTTGAACGCGTTCCCGACGTCGAAGAACACGAGTAGGGCCAATTTCTTGTTCCTCCAGCTGCCCTCCCTAGCCCTTTCCACCAAGCCCATCACCCTGCCCAGCACCGAGATGCATGATTTTCCCTTCGCAAACCAGTGCTGGTTTTCCCTAAAACCCCCATTCCTACCAACTTCCTCCTCAATCCTATTCTTTATTATACCCTCCATCAATTTACCCATACCACACAGCAGACTGATGGGCCTGTAGTCCCCCGCCCGCTTCCCCTCTCTACCCGCCTTCTTAGGTAGTATCACCCTAGCTACTTTCCATCCTTCTGGAAACTCTTCCTCCCTTAGCACCCTATTGAAGAGCTCGCAGAAGTACTCCCCAATGTCATCCAACAGCCTATTCATCATATCACCCCTGAGGCCATCGATCCCTGGGGCTTTCCTTACTTTAATGTTCCTTCCCCCCTCCTGTACTTCCCACTTCTCTACCGGCCCTATCCCCCTCATTTTTCCTACCCCCCTAGTATCCTGGACTTCTCGAATCCTGCCTCCAACTCCTCCTTCTCCCCCTGTGAACAATTTGCCTATAACCTCCTTCTCCCAATCTTTTTCTAGCACTTCCTTCCTATTTCCACCCATCCTCTTCACCGCTATCCCATATGCCTTTCCCCATGGATCGTTTTCCAGGTCCTTCAGTAACTCTTCCCACTTCCCTCTTTTTTGCCTCTCCACCCTACGCTCCAGTCCCTTCTTCTTCTCTTTGTATCCCCCTTTTCCCTCCATCCTTCCTCCTGCCCTCAGCATCCGTCTTATTTCTTTCTTACACTCCCTCCACAGCTCCTCTATTTCCTCATTTCACCAGTAATTAGCCCTCCGATCACGTCTATTGCCCCTCTTTCCCTCTCTTTTACAACCCTGTATCACATTGTACAATTCATCCACATCATATCCCAGTCCCTTTTCTATCTCCTCTCTTACTTTCTTCCTCATACACTCTGCCTCGGCCTTCGTCCACCTCCATCCCCACTCTCCCGATAAATCCTTTCTCCCCTTCCTTATATCCGTCTCCACATACCTATGTAAGCTCAAGCTTTCCTCATCCTCCAGCACCTTCCAGCTACTCACTTTTTCCCCCAGCCATTCATCACATGCTGTTATATCAATGAATGACGAACCCCCGTCACCCCTCACGAAGGTGGGCAGTAGTCCATCATTCAGCACCGCCAGCCCGTTGGATGTCAACACTTCCTCCAGGATCTCCCCTCTCCTATCCGTTTTCTTCCCCCCCATGCAGTATTCTTAGCATTGAAGTCCCCTGTCACCATTCTCCTAATTATCCTCCTTTTCCCTTTTGACACCCTCAGATCGTCCTCCAATCCTGTGATGCTCCTCTCATATTCTTCCAGGCTGACATTTGGGCTTCTATACACACTGTATACCACCATGTCTCCCATTCGCACTACCACCCATCCGTTTCCTTTCCTCACTTCATCCGCCCTCAGTCCATCTCCCACCACTCTTATTCCTGCCTCTCCTGTATCATCCATAATCCATCCCTGCTTTCCCACATATCTAGCATTTACCTCAGATCCACACACCACATCCACTTCCCTCCTAAAAATCACTTGATCCAATATATCATGCGCTATCCTGCATTTCCCCAAATTTATCTGCAACACCTTCCATCCATCCCCTACATTCCTTCTTCCCGCGCACTGCACTCCCCTTTCTCCCATTGGTCCAGACTCGTCCACTCTGAGGGGTTTAGAGGGTCCCTCATTTTTTCTTCCCTGTTTTCCATCGTCTTCATCTACTCCCTTCCTTCCCTTACTACATTCTATCTCCCCTGGCTTGTGACCCCTTTCCCCACATACCCTACAAAGGAAGGCCTGCCGACAGTCTCTCGCCATGTGATCCTCGCTCTTACAAAGCCAGCACTTACTCCCCTGCTACTTTATGGCCCTTTATCATGCATCCAAAGCATCTGTCATCCTCTCTACCCTCAATTATATTTACCCTGTTCCACCCCAATCTAATCTCCTTTTTTTTTAATGAGGCTACCGTTTTTTCCCATTCCGCCCTCACCACCGCCATTTTCATCCCGTTCCTCTCCCTCACCACTTTAATCACCTTTGTCCCTTTCCCAATAAAATTCTCTATTTTCCCCCTCACCTTTTCATCTTCCATCCACGGTTCTATCCCTACCATTTTAATGGTTTTTGTTCCCTTCCCCGCTTCCACCACCCTGGCTCCTGTCACCCTTTCCCCCTCCCTCAGAACTCCCCTCACCTCAACCCCCTTCTTTGCCACTACAACCACCTCCCTATTTCTTGAGACTCTGAGTCTATCCACCCACTCCCTGTCATCTCCCTCAACCCCTTCTTAATCGTCTCGATCCCCTCCTGATCGACTTCTCCGATATCCTTCAGGATTATCGCCCCATTTCAACCCTCCTTTTCCTTTTCACCATCTGTATAGATTGTTACCTCCGCCACCTCTCCGTCACCTCTCACCCACGCCACCATCTTCTTCAGCACCTCCACCTCTACCTGCTCAAGCCTGTGGAGTCCAATGCTGTCCCCGCTCCCCACTTCCCCAAACAGTCGACTCATCAGCTCAAACACCTTTTTCTCATCCCTACAATCTCCCTCCATCCGACAGATCAACTCCTCCGTCTTCACCCTTACCCCATTCCTTTTCGTAGTGCGTACCTCCTTGATCCACTCCATTTCCTCCTAGCATCGGGTACCTATCCCTAAAAATCCTCTGCATTCCCTTCTCCATTCTACTGTCTTCCTTGGTCACCCATACCACCTTCACCTTTTCATCCTCTAATATTGGATTTCCCACCTTCACATCTATTCCCTCCCCCTTTTTACCATCTTAGTCCCTATCTTTAACCTCCTTCCATCCTTCCCAGACTCTTTGCCCCACCTCCCATCGTGTTTGCATTATCTCCTTTCTATCGTCCTCCCTCCTCAACCTCTCCAATTCCTTGACCCGCCCCTCTGCCTCTGCCTTCTCTTCCTCCAGCCTTTCCACCTTCTCCTCCAGTCGCCTTACCATATCCTTCAATCTCTCTACACTCTCCCTCTCTTCTTCCTTCCCATTCTCCACTTCCTTTTTTCCTTTCTCCTTCAGTTTCCTCTTCTGTTCCTTGTCCTCCAGAGGCGATACCTCCTTTCTCTTCACTCCAGTATCACTCCACCCTCTCGTCTCCCCCCCCCCCCCCCATTCATCCATTGCCACGGTAGCTAACAACGTAGATTACGGGTTGTTTTATCGAGGTTTACTCCTCTAGATCCCTGGGGATCTAACCACTTAGTCGCCTTTTACGACAGGTGGGCTATCCCCTGGGGGTATTCTTCTGAGTGGTCCCGCCTTCAGACGGGTGAGGTATATTATTATAGGTTAGAAATATTTACACTTAAATCTAATTTGCCTGAGTACCAATTCAAAATCTGATTACTGAAAATTTGGTAAATTGATGAGGTTCTCCTATAATTTAACTAATTAGTTATAGGTTGTGTTGGCAATAGGGCTCAATACAAAAATTTTAAATGCTTCATGATTTTCAATGTTTCACAGAATTTTCTTAATATCCTAATCTCCTATTTCCTTAATACCTTAAATACTTACGATTCAACGATTCTTAAAAACAATTGTTTTTCTTGTTGTGTATAATTTTTACTTTTATTTAGTTTACTAGCCATAACTATAAAATAACTTGATGTGAAACAAGAACATAAATATTCAATCTAACTTACTGCGAACACACGTATATATATTATAATCCCCAAAAGCTTTCAACAAATAAAGAAATAAGAAACAAACGTCGGTTATAGTTTGAAGTTGAAGTATGATCACAGTTCGATACCAGCTCCCGTACGAATAGGTGCGATATCAGCTACTAATCGAAGAGAAATAACCGGTCAAATATTTTTAAGTTTTTGTGAAATTCTAGTGAGTCTGTGTATAATAAAGAACTCAAAACCAATAAATAAGTTAAACAATTATGGATTGGCATAGCGGGGATGATCCCCCTGATCCACCAGACCCATTACCACCACGAAAAACACATAATAAATTAAATTCAATTTTGGATATAACGGCACTGAACAAGGATTTAGAAAAAGCTAATAAATCTGAGGGTAAAGTACAATTAAGTAAACAACAACGTCCGGTAAGTACAAGTTTAAATGTTGATATGATATCAGATGATGGAAAAGTGGCACTCCAAATCAGAATTAGAACAAAAACAACGAAATAATTATTATTATCAAGCAACTGATTTTGGACCTTTCCACGTTTACATCGAAAATAATAGTCCGGGCTTTGTTGGACAATTAAACGCAATAAAAGTAGGAGAGATTATTCTCAGTTCACACTCGGAAATAGATAAAAAAAATAAAAAAAAATTCAGTCCATTGGAAAAAAAAGAATTAGGGTCTTATGTAAAGATTACCTAAGTGCGAATATATTAATTAAATCAACAGCTTTAGGAAGGTATAACAAATCGATTTTGAATTAAGTGAGGAATATTTGAAAAATAGAATTGTAGCTTATGATTTTAATTCCAAATTCGAAATTGATTATGTAAAAAGGATGAATCATAAAATAAAAAAAAATTATTCCAACGAAATCGAATTTAAACCTACTGGAACAGTTTTAGTATCTTCCAAATGCCAAACATTACCAAAAAAAATTCGAATCAATAAAGTACTCTATGACGTAGAAGTCTATAATCAAAGAGTAGTAATGTGCAATAACTGTTATAGATATGGTCATATGAGCCGGCAATGTCGAAGTGGTAAAAGATGTCTGAAATGTGGACAGAATCACGATATGAGTACTTGTGAAAACGAAAATAAGGTTTGCTTTTCATGCGGTGGAGAGCATCTAACAAATGATTTCAAGGGATGTCCGGAATTTACCAGACAGGAACAAATAAAAAAGTATATGTCACAAACAAATTGTTCCTACAAAGATGCCAATAAATTGGTACCTAAAAAGTCGTATGCGGAAGCTACTTCTCAAAACTTAAATTCTCAAACCTACAACGATAACAACTACACACAAATTACGACACTTCCATCCATATCTGGACAACAGAATTACTCAAAAACAACACCTATAGCACACATTAATTCTGACGCTAAAAGACTAAAAAGACCAATTCCCACCACTCCGGACCCGACATTAGTAGCACATAAGTTACTAGTTACTCCAATAAATTTCCCTCTGAAAAAGGGAGGAATATCATTAAATCCAAGGTATAGTAATAACATAAAATGTTTATCCATTGAGACGAAAGAACAAACAGAAGTTACTAGTGTTATTTTAGATATTGTTTTGTCAATTATAAAAACTCTTAAAAACAAAAATCATTTTGATATTCAAGAATCCGAAATTGTAAACCTAATTAAGAATAATTTAACTAACTTTTCCGAAATTGATGGATCAAATAAATCTGTGTCAGTGGAATATTAAATCGGCAATTTCAAATAAAGAAAATCTGTTATATTTGTTATACGACAATCATGTAGATATTGCTTGCTTATCTGAAACTAAATTTAATTCTAATAAATATTTCAATATTCCCGGTTATAATATTGTCAGAGATGATCGTACTGATCGCTCAGGTGGAGGTACGGCTATACTGATTAAAACAAAGTTGGTATTTAAAGAATTACAAAATAATGTACAACTTCCAAATTCTAACCTCAAATCTATTTCATTAATCTGTAATAATGATGTAAAAATAACTATTGTATCCTTATATATTCCTCCAAGAACAAAAATATCAATAAATGAGTGGAACAGATTTTTTCAATCGCTCAGTCATCCAGTTATAATTACAGGAGATTTAAATTGTCATAATATAGTCTGGGGAGGTCCCAATACTGATACATATGGTAAAACACTATTAGATGCAATGGAATTGAACAACTTGATTTATTTGAATAATGGGTCTCCTACTTTTATAGGGAATTACAAACAAACCACATCAGCTATAGATCTAACAATTTGCTCAGCTGATATAGTACACTTGCTGAACTGGTCCACTTTGAAAGACCAGTATGGCTCTGACCATTTACCTAGTATTTCAAATATTTCAATATGTCCTAGAGTTCACATCAATTCATCATATTTAAAGTGGAATTTAAAAAATGCTAACTGGGTTTTATTCTACTCGGAAGCCCAGGAAAAATTCAGTAGTCATAGGATAGAGCAATATGATAATTTTATTCAAAATTTAAATACCATAGCTGACATAACTATCCCTAAGTTCAAGTCTGGTAAAATATCTCATTTTAATGTACCATGGTGGAATGACAAATGTCAAGAACTTGTAAATATCAGAAAAAATAGTTTTGCTAAGTATGTAAATGACCCAACACTGGTCAACTTATTAGAATATAAAAGAAATGACGCCATTGCCAAAAAAACCTTTAAATATCTAAAAAAGGAAAACTGGAAACAATTCTGTTCATCTATTAATAGAACTATACCCATTAGCAAAGTATGGAAGAAAGTTAATAACTTTAAAAATCGAAAAACGGGTAATCGAGTGCTGCCCGATAATGAGGATTGGGTCACACAATTTCACAACAACTTGACTCCTCCTTATGTAAATATTAATTATGAACTACCAAATTCAAGTACAATTTCAACTTCAGATTTAACAGATCAATATTTCACCAACCCATTTACTCCACAAGAATTACATTTTGCGCTTAAGAAAACTAATAATACAGTTCCAGGTAGCGATAACATTCACTATTTGATGTTATCCAAGCTTCCAGATATAGCTAAAAATTCTCTATTGAACATTCTAAATAATATCTGGAATAACAATACAAATCCACCATTAAAATGGAAAAATTATATTGTGATACCCATACCCAAACCGGGTAAACCTCCAAACCACGCTTCTTTCTACAGAGCTATTTCGTTAGCATCTTGTATATTGAAGACTTACGAGAGGTTAATTAAATCTCGGTTAGAATATTTCTTGGAACATAATAAGTTAATTCCAGATTCTCAGTTTGGATTCAGAAAAAAAAAATCTACTTTAGAAAGCATAACTAATTTAGTAACTGATTACAAATAGCTTTTTCAAATAATCAGTCTACTTCTGCTCTGTTTTTAGATATTACACAAGCCTACGACACTGTGAACTTAAATATACTGTTTCAGAAAATGTGTAAAATTGGGATTCCGGTTAATATATCAAAACATATATGTAAGTTATATACCAATCGAAAACTAGTAGTAAGAAATAACAATACATATTCACAACCCCGTGAAACCTCGATAGGCTTACCACAGGGGGGGGATTTTAAGCCCTATATTGTATATTATATATACCTATGATTTGGAATCAACCATACCCAGGCATTCTTCTGTTCTTCAATATGCGGATGATATAGTCGTTTATACTAAACATAAAGAAATAGACAATTGTCATTTACAACTTACATCTACAGTAGGAAAACTCGATAACTGGATGTTCAGTAATGGACTTACAATATCTGAAGAAAAATCGGTAATAGTAACATTCACAAGGAAACGATATAGTCACCCAAATACGATTAATTTAGCGGACTACGTATTCTCTAATAAAACATCTACAAAGCTCTTAGGTGTAATGTTGGACTCAAAATTAAATTGGAAAGAACACATAAACTATTTAATAAAAAGAACTGAAAATGGAATAAATATAATGAGAGCTTTTAAGCATCACGAACGGGGTGCAGATCCAAATATTATGCTTATATTTTATAAATCTTATGTTCGATCCATTTTAGATTATGCATCAATTTTATACCACTCAGCAGCAGAAACACACCTAAAAAAAATAGAAGTAGTTATAAATAAATGTTTGCGATTTAGTGTAGGTTATCTACCCAGTACTCCAGTAGAAGTCGAAACTTGTGAACCGCCGTTATCCTTACGAAGAACATATATGAGTCAAAAGTTTTTGACAGCTCAAATTAGTAAAAAATCTAATTTAATTATAAAAATATCAAACTTGGCAGTACTTTGTTTAACTAACAGATATTGGGCAAAGAAAAAGAATCCTTCATTAGTCGATAGCTTTATTACAAATACAGAAACTATAAAAGATATCTTCGAATCAGATGGTATACCATTATGGTCATATCCATACCAAAATTACTCTGTAACGATCAAAACGCACATTAATTTTGAATATAATACCGAAAACAAAATAATTGTAAAAGGAGCTCATATTCAAGAATGTAACACGAGGTGGAATTTACATGAGAAAATATATACCGATGGATCAAAATCTGAAAATAGTGTAGGGTGCGCAATATATTACCCTAGAAAAAATATCAGACTACTATACAAATTACCCAACATCCTATCAATATATAACGTAGAACTAATGGCAATCAAAGAAGCAATTAACATGTGCTTATACCAAGAAGAGGAGAATTTTGTTATTTTTAGTGATTCCAGAAGCTCGGTAGAAAAACTTGGAACATTACATATAGATCCTAATTTAAACCACATAGTTTTAGATATCTTGAATTTATATAAGGAAGCTATTGACAAAGGAAAAGGAATCTATATAGCTTGGGTAAAAGCCCACGTTGGCATTCCAGACAACGAGATAGTGGATGAACTGGCAAAGAAGGCTGCAAGAAGTGGGACTAATATGAATAATAAAATTCCAATAACAGACTACAATAAGATTTTTAAAAAACAAATGTTAAAAGCATGGCAACAAAAATATATTCAAGGAGAAAGTGGAAGATTCTACAAACGGATTCAGCCTAGGGTGCGTCAAAAACCATGGTTTCATCAAGAATTTAACAGATTCTTTATAAGAACGATTTGTCGAATGCGAAGCAATCATGCAATGTATCCTGTATATAAAAACAAAATTGGTTTAATAAATAGTAATAAATGTGTTTGTGATGAAATTGCCGATTTACAACACACTCTACTAGGGTGTAGTTTGAAAAAACTAGAAATAGACAAATTATATCAAACTTTATTATGTCAAAATATTAAATTGCCCATAAATATAGAAAATCTGCTGACATTGGAGGACAATAGTATTTATAATATATTATATCACTATGTAAAAACTAATAATATAAATATGTAAGTAGCAGTGCTACCCCAAAACAAAGTATTGTAAGCCTGAAACGAAAAAAAAAATAAAAAATAATAATAAAAAATATATATATAAAAAAAGTAACAAAAAAATATATATGTATAAAGCAAAATAAAGATGGAAAAAAATAATTAGTATCCATATAAAAATAAAAAATTTATCAGGCAAATACTAACAATAACTAACATGACTTTTGCTGCCAGTGCCAAAAACTTAGAAAAAAAGTATGATTGACACTTACGTTACAGATTTAGTTACCGACACAATGTTGCCATAGTGAGTCCGCTCGTTTTGTAACGGTGCCGTTATGTCTCGTCTGGTTAAGTTGTGAATACCAAACGGAGCTGTTGCCGTAACGGGACCGTTATCGAAACGGTACCGTTATTTGATATTTCTGAATACGGCTGTAAGAGTTGTATAACTTCAAAATAGCATGAACTAAACGGCAACTTGCTTACGCAAAAATTGCGGCTAGACTAAAATGATTGCCGTGCGGTGCCTTTCCCGAAGCAAGTAATAGCAGAACAGTGGTGGGAACCAATTGCAGCGATGGTTGAGCGAGAATTTGTTACTAACTTGTCGCGGAAAAAAGCCAGACGAGCCTTCCCGAGTTAACTTGGCTGAGTGCATTGAGTGAACGGAATAGTGATTTAAATAAGAAATTCGTTCACTCTGAGTATTTATTGCAGGTGGATATAAAATGATTAAGATGTTCGTATGACTTTTCGTTACAACTACAAATTCTAGGAGTGATGCTATTCCCAACAAGGGGCAGTGGAGCTAGACGTGTATTTTCTCAACTGTTTGTGGTAATCTGAACCAAGGCAAGAGTTTTTGCATAGCATTGCCTCACCTGATCTACAGTGAGCACTACATGTTCTAAGGATGCATGAAATCGCGGATAGTTAATTATTGGAAGATTGTCAGTAGTGAGTATTTTTAGTGAAAACATCTAAAAAAAATCAATGGAATCGTTTCTGGGGATTCTTTGTCAAAAAACCCCTCATGATTTTGAAGTAAGGGAATAGAGACTTTTGATCTTAGAAAGGATCGAGTGTATTAACTTTTTTTATGTTACCACTAGCGATAATATTTTCTGTGAATTTTTCTCTTAAATGTTTTAGGAAAGATTGCTAAAGACCCTCCGATAACTTTGAAAATCGGTAAGAAGATCTGTCTGCTTGTATTTGCACCAGAGATATTGTTAATGTTTCATTTTTGTGTCGCTGTATTATCTATTCAGCTCAGCTTAAGGTTGTGTTTATACGCCTGGCGGTGAGTAGTATGAATGAAAACTACATCGATAATAATTTGATGTAGAGTCCCACAATAACGAGGGGCCAATTCAATAGAGATATTCCTTTTTTAAATTAAACTAATTGTTTATAATTAAATTCCAGTATTTATTGAAAAAAACAATGGAAACTCTAAAATATTATTTATAATTATTTCGATATTTGCATATCATCGTCAGAATGACAGAAGTTACATGATGTTTAATATTTTGGCTAGACCAAATAGTGAGTGACCTATTTTGTAACTGACTTAATATAATATATGAATAGAATGAAGAAGAAGATATGATATTACAAATATTAAAGCTTAGGTATTACTAGCCCTATGGCGATTGAGGATCAGTATAACTGTGCAATGATATAGGAAACCAAGGAAAACTATCTGCTGATCTTTACAATTGTTACTTAAAAAGACAATTCAATAGTGGAGAGCTCCCTAAATTTATCTGTTCATTGAAAACTTCATATTGTGGGTCTCTTAAGTGTCTTCTTCTACATCAAGTAGGCATCATATAAAATGTAACTTTTGTCATTCTGACAATGATATGCAAATATCGAAACAATTATAAATGATATTTTAGAGTTTTCTTCGGTTTTTTCAATAAATAGTGGAAATAATCATAAACAGTTAGTTTATTTAAAAAAAAGTAATATGAGTAGATTCCACAAAGTAAGGGTCCAAACAGTAAATTCAAATAATAGAGATAATTTAGAAAAGTCAGTAGTCGCATATGTATGAAGTTCTTCTCGTCGGGTAGTATTACGCTCCGATAACTGCTTGGTCTGATTTACTTATCAGACAGTTTACTTCATATTTCATAGTAAGTGATTATACACCCCCAGCTGAACTGACTTCATTTTCATTTTTTTCATTTTAAGAGCATTGGAAATAATATAGAAAAATATAACGCTGCGATATATTTTTGTTGCAGTTGGATGTTCAACTTCAAGATGACGCTGGAGGAGATCTAAGTAGTTTTATTACTAATGGCGAGTGGGATCTGCTGGGTAAGTGAATATTTCAGTTTCCTGGGAATTGAGGTATGAATAAATGTTACCGTATTTTCTTTCAATGATAGTTAAAGTATCTAGAAATTCCAAAAAATATCCCTCATTAAAAGTTGAAGATAACGTTTTTCATAAACATTTGTTTTCTCAAAAATCGGTAGAATCTAATTCGAATAATTGGAAAATCGTCATTCCTTCAAACAACTAAACATAGGTTTTTAACAATTTCACGATAACCTGGAGGGTATCAATTTCGGTGTTTTTGAAACGAGGTCTAGAATTTCAGAACTATTTTATTGGTCGAAACTCCGTGAGGATGTTTATCCTTACATAAAAAATGTGGAATATGCGCTTCATATGAATGTACAAATTTATCTGAAGCAGAAGTAATGGTACCATACAATAATATAGATTTTCCCTTCCAATGGGATTTCCAACTATCATTGGATGTCACTCAAGATCCAAATTCATGCATAAATATGCCATTGTTGTGTAGTAGAATTATATGGGTTTGATGAATTAATTGGTTTCAAAATCACCTGTTCGTATGAAAAATATTTTCGTCAACTGGCAACGCTATAGTTATGTATTGAAATTCTTGTTTGAAATTGAAATTCTTGTATTGTTATCTTCATTTAAAAATTATTCATGCCATAGTGTTTACTAAGCTTTATCTAATATGAATATTTTTTACCAAATTTCTGTTTTAGTATTAGGGAGAGTTGTATATTGTATATGTGATTATCTTGAACCTTGACTATTAAGGGTATTTGGTTATTTCAGTTGTAACCGAATGGTTTACCAAATTGTGTCTTATCCTCCCCACGCAAAACGAAACTGTGACTATAATTGTGAACATGATAAAAACTCAAGGATTTTTAAAGATTTACTGAGTATGAGGTTCAAAATACCATTTTTAATGCTAATTATTACCCTTAGAGTAATCATACCCAGAGAACAAACAGGCTGTTGTCACCGCGTTACTCATTATATTCATGAGAATAATAAAAATTAGGATTTTCAGATCAATTAAGTTGCTTCAGCCATATCAACCGCTCAACATGAAGTCACCTTTCTTTTCAAATTTCGCAAGAACCGTCCCAGTCTCAGGAGACTGCTATAGTGAAATTTTTCCGACGCATTAAGATTAGCGACACATAACAACGTATTGAATATGTTGAGAATGGGTCTAAACTATTTATATATCAAGTATCATGTCGAAGTCTATCTCTGGAATCACTGTTTGGTCCTCACATCAAGCTAACAATTTCTCCGCAAAATTTGCGTTGAAATATATCCCGTGCATAGATAATCTTGTCAAAGCTGGTTTATAACCCAAAAAACTGTGATAGCAATGATTTTTCGAAATCGGCGTAGTAGCCGGAGTGGTGTAGGTTACGATATGAGCAAGCGAGCAAGTGCAAAAAGATTTTTTTGAATAATCACTGTATTGGGTATCATACATTAAAAAAATATATCATAATACGTCCTACACTCAGAATGAATCAATTTCTACTGTATTCTCAATAAATAGCTCCATAAAGTTTATATGCATTATTGAAGATCTGAAGTTAACGGTATATGAAATGATTTCATTCATTGAAAACCTGATTCAATAATAGATGTTTTTTATTGTTTAAAAAATTATAATATTAATGTTCAACGTTGCGTTGAGCACACATGTATTATCCATGATCATGAATTATACAATGTGTAACAGTAGTTTGAAACTTTTCAGTGGTGTAGGGGATCCCATCATATCCCGTAACATCGTAACATGTTGCTCGTGAAAAAACGATGTTTTGATTTCTTCTAACGTAAATATATAGAGAGATAGAAATATTTGCAAACTATTTGTATAAATGGAATTTTTGTGGGGATGTGGCAATAATACTCTTTTAAGAATTTATTTCCGAGCTTTCGAATAACTATCTAAATAAATTTTAACATCTGTATATGTGGTAATTTCAAGTTAATAGTTTAAAATTCTATTCGTTGTTAGCTGTTCTTTACACTGCACAGAGTGCGAGGTTTTTTTGAATCTCCCTTGTAGGCGCTGTCTGTTTTGACCGCGAAAATGCAGCCAATGAGAAAAGATACCGGTACCCTACGCGCAGTCCCATAGACAAAAAAAAAGAGACGGATTAAAGTATAGCCGGTATAAGGCATAACGTTTCTGCTCAACTGACCCGCGCATCGAGTCGCTACCGTCGCGCGAACTACAAGATTGTCTTACAAAAGCAAAATAGAATAAAATAGTTTAAAATATTTTAAATTGCATTACACTTTAACATATCGCCTTTAATGTCGATAAATAATATAAAATATCCTAGTATATTAACTTTTAAGTCATTAAAAATGAAAATATACAAAATAAATCATACATTGGTGGGTGTGAATCTGGCTTGTGTTTGTCAAAGTCAAAGTGGAAGTATCAAAAATTATAATTGCAATTGCAAATGGTTAATTAATGGTGAGGCAAGGGTGAGTAGTATTTAGAATTAGTTTAGTTTCAAATTTATTTAGGGTATTAGTTTTAATAAAGGAGATAAAAGTAAGTGAACCTTTAAAATGTCATCACCAGGTATAATTCGTCATAGTTGTATTGCAAAAAATTGTAATAATAAATATTTTTGGCCACTTCGCAATTTGGAGTGTAAGAATAAAATATTTTTCAAATTTCCATCTGATATTAATCAAAGGGAACAGTGGTACAAAATCTTAGAACTTCCTTATACATCCAAAGATCAAAGGTTGTGTGAAGATCATTTTGATGATAATGCATTCACAAGTTCATTACGAAAAATACTTATTAAATTTGCTTTACCTTTGCAACCCTTACATCATACACCACCAAATGTAGTTGAACATAATAATAATACCCAAGCTTTTGAAAATACCGTATTGCCTGTAAAAAGAAAGCTTAGTTTTTCTAATATTGATGACAGTCAATTTGAACATGTACCCAAAAAACAATGTTTGGAATTAAGTATTTCAAGTAAAATAAATGAAACTAGAGTCAGTAATCTATCTCCCAAGAAGAAGAAAATGTATTGCGAAGAATGTAAGGCTAATTTCCAGACAGACATTTCAGACGTTCACTTCCTTCAAAGAAAATGATGATAAAACACGTCTGATTTATGTACAAAGGGAAGTCATCAAATTTCTTTCAATGCTATTGCTATGCATGATATTGTATACTATATTTTACCACTTTAAGGTCATGTAGAGAATATTATTGAAAAAACTGAACTCTTTGCAAAAGGTCATATTAATTTTGGTTGGTTCACCTGTCAAGAACATAAATCATATGTATCTTCTCAGCTCATAAAAGTTTGCGTCCCCTTACCAATTAAAAAATATTATAATGATGGTAAGAGGACTAACAAACAACAATGATTCCTTTTTTTTTGTAAAAATGTACTGCGTTTAATTTTTGTTTGTTTCAGATCTGTTCTTGTCTTCATGGATCATGAAAATCGAAAATCTAGTTTTAACTCCTTTTTATTAGAATATGTGTTGTTTTTGTTGTTTTGTTTTAAAATAATATGATGTGATAATGATGTGATATTGGATTAGCTTTCTTAAATATAATGTAATTTTAGTGAAAATATTGTGATACCAATTCAAATTTTCTAGTTAGGATAGAATATTTATGTTATACAGTTTAAACAGATATATTATAAAATAAGCATTTAACTAATGTACAATTTATTGTAAGTGATCTGTGATAATTTAATCCAAAGATACAAATTAATGAAAGTTGATAATGTATATAGAATAATCGTACTAATTTAATGACAAATATTTTAGTTAATTTTGTTATGTTATGTGCAGGATAATAAAAATTTTAAATGTGTGTTGTTTTCTTATTTATCTAAATTATGTGTCTTAAAATTATTGTTTGTTAATTATAATTATTTCATTGCAAAAAATGAAATAAAATTTTATTTTTTGTAATGAAATTATTATATAATAAACAATTTTAAGACAAATTGTAAAATTTGCTACCAATAATCCAAACTACCAGATTTAAATATCCCGCCTGGTAAAATTAGTTCCGACACCCCTTCCTGGTGCGCTGCGATCAACGCGATGCCTACGGTTACTACAGCAACGACAACTCTCATTATATATTATTTCTCTATGCGCAGTCGTTTCCTGACAATGATTTGATTGGAATGTGAACAAGAGATCACGCAGAGAGAATGATGTAATGTTCAAAAAGATAGTCATGTTTATATCGTTTTTTATTTTGTTGTTGTTTTATGTAAATAGTAATATCAGTTTAGTTTATGAGAAGTTACTACTTGGTGACCAAGTAACTAACAAGTAATGTGTCGTACCTGATGTCCTCATGGCGGCCCCACATGGCCAATTGTGAAGTCTGTGAAGTTAAGTGTAATAAACTCCTCTATAATCATCAAGTGTTTCATTTACGCATGGAAAAACACTATAGCGTTGTACACAAACAAGGAGTGTAAACGGCCTATAAGGCAGTTAAACCAACTCTTCTGCTCAGTATACATATACAACTAATTCTTAATCAAAAATTAATTTTTTAAAAAAACTTTTATAATAATTTGACATTATCATAACCTACACTCTCCATTTTTTGACATAATTTTTATAACTTATTAGAAGGAAAAAAATGAAATTGTTTATCTGTCATAATGACAATATTTCAATATTTTTAAAAAAATTCAAATACCAATTTTAGCATTTAATATATATTTACCATTTTATATCAATCCTCAATTTACTGTAACTTGATAATGGAAATAAAAGTTTCCGAAAGCTTGTTAAATTAGTAAGAAGAGTTCACTTTTATAAACTTGCCGCTTCCCCAATATTTCTGGTTTTATATATATATATATATATATATATATATATATATATGTCTAACTATTATTGTGGGGGATGCGGCAATGTGAATAAGTGAACTCTTTTTAGTTTGTTCTGAGCTTTCGGTAATTTATTATCTCCATTATCAAAGAACTACAAAAGATACATTTATAGATATTTCAAACAGGTATAAATAAATTCAGTTTAAAAGTAAAACATTAATTACTTACAACTAAGCGAGGTTAATCACAATATCTATATATAATATGTATAATATGGAGAAAAAACATGGTATAAGATATAATTTTCTTTTTCAAGAAATTAAATTAAAAATAAAACTATCAAAATTGACATTACGACATCGATGTTAATTTTTAGTAGTCATAGAAATGTCTTTAAATATGTTTAGTATATTAGCAAGTGAAATAATAGTTGGTAAGGAACAGAATTCTCATCTTCAATATTTGAATTTTTTGTTTTTTTGTCAAAAGATAATAAATAGCTATAAATTGTACTAAGTTTTTGAATATCAGTTCTTTTATTTAAGCAATTATCTTCTTGAGATATGAATGCCATTTCCAGAAAAATCCTTTTAGAGTAGTTGTTTTCTTTATGTAAAATTTCAAAGTTTTTATAATCTATTATATGATTTGTAGAAAAAACATGTTCAGCTAATGCTGATCTCTCTGGATATAATCTTGCATCGCTCTTATGTAGAGCTATACGTTTAGTAATTTTTTGTGATGTTTCACCTACATATGCAGATTTACATGTAGAGGAAGTCAATCTATATATTACATTAGAAAGAGCAGTAAGAGGATCAATTTCTTTCAACTTACTATAAACACAATTAAGTGAGAGAACATTTTTATTTGCAAGTTTTATATTAGTTACTTCTTTTAATATTTTGGAAATTCTAGGTGTAAGCTCTCTAAAGTAAGGTAAAGATGCAAAAAATATGTTAGTTGTAGTTGTATTCGTTACATTTTCTGAGTTCGTAATAACTAAATTTGGTTCAATTGCAGTATGTATGGGATGAGGGGTGTTAAACAGAATTTTTCTTACCAATGTTTTAGGATAACCATTATTAATAAATAGGTTAGATAATATATGTAAGTTTTTATCATGCATCGTACTATCTGAGATAATAAGTACCCTATTTTTCATTTGTTTTATCAAATTTATTTTTGTTGAAAATTTATGGTATGAAAAATAGTTGAAATGGCATTCATATCTCAAGAAGATAATTGCTTAAATAAAAGAACTGATATTCAAAAACTTAGTACAATTTATAGCTATTTATTATCTTTTGACAAAAAAACAAAAAATACAAATATTGAAGATGAGAATTCTGTTCCTTTATATTAACTTACCAACTATTATTTCACTTGCTAATATACTAAACATATTTAAAGACATTTCTATGACTACTAAAAATTAACATCGATGTCGTAATGTCAATTTTGATAGTTTTATTTTTAATTTAATTTCTTGAAAAAGAAAATTATATCTTATACCATGTTTTTTCTCCATATTATACATATTATATATAGATATTGTGATTAACCTCGCTTAGTTGTAAGTAATTAATGTTTTACTTTTAAACTGAATTTATTTATACCTGTTTGAAATATCTATAAATGTATCTTTTGTAGTTCTTTGATAATGGTGATAATAAATTACCGAAAGCTCAGAACAAACTAAAAAGAGTTCACTTATTCACATTGCCGCATCCCCCACAATAATAGTTAGACCTAACTAGTATCGGCAACGAACTATTTCCTATATATATATATATATATATCCTTCTATCGTTAAAGCGTCCATACATTCTGAAATCGCATTCAATAGAGCGTCCAAGTGCATAGAGCGTCCATATACGGACGCTCTATGCACACCCCTTGTAATAATTTGTCCAGGGACTTGAAATTACGTCACGAACCTACCAACAAAATTTTTGGGGGACGCTTTTTTGATCATAAAATGAACGAAAATATACAGTTCTCGAATATATTTAGTTCGCGCAACTCTCCGGCAGAGTCGCTAGGAGTATTAAGTTGTATATAGAGTATACATTTTATCTTGATAGTTATTCGCGCTTAGAGCGTCCCGAGATTTGACAACACTGCAGTTTCAGTAGAACGTTAAATTGCTTATATTGTTGAATGCAACAGTTAGAAAAATACATTTCTGGTACATTACTCAACTCTGAGTATTCTCTCAAATACATGCTCTCGTCTTTAGAGCGTCACGTCAACCACTCTCCTCTAATAGCGCCGAATTAAAAGACTCCGATACATTAACGTATGTAAAGGTTTAGACATGAGGTAGGAAGGTCAGTGAGCTGGCGCATTTCTTTATTAATAGTATTCTACAGTGAACGGCTAAATTGTGGAATATTATCATTATTTCGAGAACCGTCGAGTTTTAAGGGAAATCCCGAAACAGGTCGATTTTTGTTGTAAAATACCCATGTTATAACGTACATGGAGTAGGGATGACGTCACCGGTGTAGGTGTAGTGACGTAATCGTTAATTTTTTTAAATAGAAATCGGTATAATGTGACACCTCATTTGAACGAGAATTTAATTCTTTATTTAACGACATTACATTTTCAACTAAAATATTTTTTTAAGAGTACGAAAACAATTTTTTTAATTTAAATACAACCAAATTTCAACTAATGATTTAATTAATAATGTACTTTAAAGTAACCAAATTATGCATAACAATTATTTTAAATTAAATGTTGGAAATAGCATCCATCGGTTTCTTGACAATATGCGAATCTACGGACACATTCATCAAGTACATTGCGGATGACTTATGTAGTAATTAGACTCTTTTCATGCCTAATTCTATCTTTCAAGTCCTGTAAGTTTTGGGGTCTATTGACATAAACTTTTGATTTTATGTAACCCTACAGGAAAAAGTCTAGAGGTGTTAAGTCTGGTGACCTTGCTGGCCACTCTATAAAACCTCGTCTTCCGATCCACCTCCCGGGAAAGCAATTATTTAAAAATTGACGTACTCCACGTGCGTAGTGCGGAGGGGATCCATCTTGTTGAAACCAGATATTTTCACTAGGTAAATTTGGATTATTGGCATTTGGATACATGTTAGCAAGGACAGGTATAAGTTGATTTCTCAAAAAAGTTAAATAACGTTTTCCTGTTAGATTTTCTTCAAAGAAAAGGCCAATGATTCTGTCATTGATGATCCCTGCCCATACATTCACTTTCTGAGGATATTGCGTGTGTGCCTCAGTCATCCAATGTGGGTTTTCTTGACTCCAATATCTGCAATTTTGACGATTCACGGTACTATGTATAAAAAATGTGGCTTCATCGGAAAAAAGGATTTGATTGATGAAAAGTGGATTGCGGATACATAAATCCTGCATAATTTCAGAAAATTGAAGCCGGCGATTGGGATCGTCGTCGTTTAATTCCTGATGTAGTAGAATTTTGTAGGGACGGTATTTTTCTTTTTTTAAAATATGTAATACCGATCTTTGGGAAACTCCAGCTTATTCACCCATTTGTGTTGAACTACTGTGAGGATTGTCATGTACATTTAATAAAATATCAAGTTTCACATTCTCTTCAATTTTAGGTCGCCCAGCGTTTGGAATATGTTTAACGTGCCCAGTTTCTCCAAATTTTCGGTCTATTTTACTTACTGTTGATTGGCTGATGGGTCTGTCGGGATATTTTGCGTTGAATAAATTGCATACCTCGTTCTGTGTTCTTTTTTTATCTCCGCATCCGCTAAGGATTAATATTTCTATCCGTTGTGATTCATTTAGGTGAGCCGTAATTTACTATTCAAAAGTAAAAATTACAATTGACAACTGATAACAATTCACAAAATCAAAACATTTACGACAATAAAGATTACAGTAACTATGCCACTATCACTTGCTTGAATTAACATATGACAAAAAGTTTCAGTGTTTATGAGAGAACTTTTTGTGTCCATTATTATTTTTACTTATTTTTGCTTTTTTAAGTATTTCAGAAAGCCATGTATTCCAGCATTAATTGTAATTTGATTGAATTTAAATTAAAAAAAATTGTTTTCGTACATTTAAAAAAATATTTTAGTTGAAAATGTAATGTCGTTAAATAGAGAATTAAATTCTCGTTCAAATGAGGTATCACATTATACCGATTTCTATTTAAAAAAATTAACGATTACGTCATTACACCTACACCGGTTACGTCATCCCTACTCCATGTACGTTATAACATGTGCATTTTACAACAAAAATCGACCTGTTTCGGGAATTCCCTTAAAACTCGGCGGTTCTCGGAATAATGATAATATTCCATAATTTAACCGTTCACTGTATAATTAATTATTGAGTAGGACATTGTATACAAACTATTCTCGGTCATCTAAAAGACAAGTATAATGTCAATATTATATTATGTTGACTACCCCTAAATTTATTTGGAAGCTGAAACGTGTTAAAGAAAACCACTTTAATTAGGTTATAAATCTAGATTTTATTGTTTTAACACCTAGTAAGTAGTAATTATAAAACAATGTCGAATATGGGACAAATAAAAAGTAAATTTTTACACAAAACAAAAAATAGTTTTCTACTATAAAATCTACATATACACAGAGAAACTTAAAAGTCCTACAATACTACAAAGTTATTCAGATTGAAAAAAAATCCTGCAGGGATACAAAAATCGAAATCATTCGAATTTAATGAACTACAGCCTTCATCTCTTACTTCTTTGTGCGTTTCCATTGCATGTACTTGTACGTATTCTTCGATCATAAAAATATTTAGTTTTCTTAAAAAAAAGAGTTAGCACGTTGTATGCGGATGGTCAGTGGACGCCGTAAACGCGAAAAAATATACGCAAATTATACATGAAACAATATGAATGAATCTCTTTTTCATTTAAAATCGAAGTCCCAAGTTACTTCCCAGTTCTTAATTTCTTAGATACGTTCCTGTATATAGGGTGCGTCCAAGTAACGCATAAAGTTATTACAAGCTAAATAAAAAGTACTATTAAAAATTCCCCAAACAGGTCAATTTTTGATTTTAAATTACCAAAATAAACAAAAGAAAATTTACAATAAATGTTCAGCTTGTTCATCATTGACCAGTAGACATGACTTAACCGGGCATTAAGGTCTACTCTAACACTTTGTAGCATAGAGGGTGTTATGTTCCGCATTTATTGCCTGCCTCGGTCTTATAACTCTCGAATAGTTGGATGAAATTTAAAAAAATTGCAAAATATACTTTTAAACAATAAAAATATATATACAGGGTGGTCCGTAAGTAATGGTCCAAAGTGAAATGGAAGATTCTTGGCCTGAAAATATTACAATCTGACGAAACTTGCTTCAATAAAATATTGATTATAAAAAAGATACAGGGTGGCAAAGTTGAAATGTCAAAAATGTTTTTTCTCAGTAAATTGAAAGATTTTGGATATACAAACGTAAAAATTTGAAGATAGGGGTTTTAGTTCCTGAGAAATCATAATATCATATCTGTTTTGATCTATTTTTTAGAGGGCGCCACATGAGCTACGTTGTTGGTGTAACTGTGCACTTAACTTTTTTATCGTTAACACTATCTCGCTTTTCATTGGAAAGTATTAAAATGACATCATTTTTGTGAAAAAAATGTATACTTATCATAAGGCTCTCAAAGGCTGCTAGTTTTCAAAACATTCGCATCTTAAAAACCCTCTACATAATTTGCATTTTATTTATTAGTACTTTGACATATTAATAAAGCAACCATTATGAACTCAATAACTTTTAATCAAGAGAAAAAAGAACAATTTATTGAAAAATACAACAACAAAATTTAAATATTATTTCACAGTAATTGTTCAATATGTCCGCCATTCATCTCGATACATTTATCCATGCGTTTCATGAAAGATCGCCTAATATTAAACAATGTCATTGGCGTAAAAAAATTTTTTGCTGCTCTGATTTCTTGTCAAAGTTGAACTCGACTATTTATAGGGTTTCTGTGATCTATTTCCTTCATTGTGCCCCATATACTGCCAAATCCAAGGGGTTATATTCTGGACTGCGTGCTGGCCAAGGAAAAGGACTACCACGACCAATCCAGCGTTCAGGAAACAAGGTGTTTAAATAGTTTCGTACTTCAAGAGTGTAATGAGATTAACTGTCAAAACACGAATGATTAACTGACAGGAGTATTGTTGACATCGGCACCTACTATGTTAATTCTTGTGATGATAAATTTGCTGACATCAGCGCCTACTAACGCTATTATTTGCACCGTTCACTAACTGACGACGTTAGTTAGTGTACGGTGTTATTTGTGCTAATAAATAAAATAAAAATTATGTAGGGGGTTTTTAAAATGCGAAAACTAGTAATTTTTGAGACTAATGATACATATTTATTTTTGTCGCAAATGATGTAGTTTTAATATTTTTCAATAAAAAGAGAGATAGCGTTAACGATGAAAAAGTTAAGCGCACAGTTACACCAACAACATAGCTCACGAGGCGCCCTCTAGGAAATACATCAAAACGGATATCATATTACGATTTCTCATGCCTTAAAACCCCCCATCTCTTAATTTTCACTTTTGTATATGCAAAATCTTTCAATTTACTGAGAAAAAACATCTTTTACATTTAAACTTTGCCACCCTGTATCTTTTCCATTATCAATATTTGATTGAAGCAAGTTGCAAGAGATTGTAATATTTTCAGGCCAAAAATCTCCCATTTCACTTTGGACCATTACTTACGGACCACCCTGTATATAATACTTCTTTTGGAATGGCAAATCAGCAAGAACCAACTGAAGGACTCATTTGAAAACCAACAACAGGTTGATATGACATAATTTCATTAGATTAATAACAAAAAATTCATTTTTTTTTTACAACAGAAATATTAGTACAAGGGCCAAAAGTTATTCCTTTTCCTATACACAATATTGATGTATGAAACATAAAAGTAGCCGATATCGCCAAGAGGCAGATTTTATAAGTATTCATGAATATATAGGATGTTCCAAAATTGATTGAAGAACCCAACTAAACCCAAGTAAATATAGGGACATTCAAGCCATTCTTTTTTAAATAATCAAATGTTTTAGCTGAAAAATCTTTGAAGTTAAAAAAGTGATTTTCAACACCCTGGAATTTAGAAACTATAATCATTTGACCCCAAGTGCTATATTTTTTCGAAATCAGCCCTTCGAAGTGAATCGAAAGATGTTAAGAAATACAGGGTGTTACATAAAAAATATGTATTTGGTTCGTCACTGAATTTTGGAGCAGACTGTATGTTTATGAATATTTTTAAAATCTGGTCCTTGACGATATCTACTTACTTCTTTTGTTAATAATGTTGTTTCGTGGCACTAAGGATAAACGAGATATCTAGCTCCGACTGATGTATTAGAATATTATTTGAACCAGTTGATGTACCCAGATGACTTCACCCTATACACGAGGCTATTAGTTTTCACCCAAAATTTGTTTTCTAATACTGTACTTGAAAAAAAGTAGGAAAACATTTTTTCAATAACAAAAATTTCATAAAACTACATCAAGAAATGGATTCCTTGTATTAAAATACATGATACTGCATAATTTTTTCCATACATTCAATATAAACCAAAATTTACAATTTTTTGGTCAGGACTGCAAAATGTTTAGCATGCATCTCAATTAATTACTACATTTGAATTCTTTCATTTTATATTGTAGATAATATACAGGATTAAAGCTGAAGGAAATTCCCAAAAAATTTTTGATTCCGATTTCGGAGAAATTTTGTATAGGAGGTTTTTTGATACGAAGATTCCAACAAATTTGTCAGTTATTCGTTAAAAAAATTATTTCTGGAGGAAAATTGAGAAAACTTGGAATTTTCCGAAAAACTGTAAATCAGATTTTAATCATTTACGAACTTAGCCTCAGTTTTTATGTTCTGAACCTACTTATAAAATTTCATTGAAAAATTCGGTAGTGTTTTTGAGTTATCGTGTTGAAAACTGACCGACCGACATTTTTTAAAAATAGGTTTTTTGGACTAATATGAAACGTGTAGATTCATTCGAATCTCGAAACGTCAAAATCACTCCATCACATCACTTCCCTTATAGTATTTTCCCGTAACCCACAATTTTAAGGAAATAAATTATTTATCTACGCAGGAAAAATATTAGTTCACAACTAGGGTTAAAACTTTTCACCGACAATACTCGTGTTCTGAATGATCACAAATGTCACAAAAAATCATATGTTTTGTAAGTTCCTACATAAATAGCTATTCTTCAACTACTACCTAACAAACACCACATAAAATAGTAACTATCATGTAATTCTGAAATTAATGCAATTTGGGAAGAAATTGTCTTCAATATTTTGAGTGTTTGTAACTTGTTAAATGAATACTTCTGAAATTTCATTGCAATAACATAATATGGATCCCTCCTACTTACAATAACCACATTATATCTTATTGGTCCTCCTATTTTCTGTAAATAGCAGATATGTACTTACAGCGGCAACAACGCAATAACAAAAGGCTATCATATATACGTAATGCTGAATATAAGAGACGCCCAATTGTCCATCGACTGAAAGGGCGCCATAATGTTTAGAAAATATACAGCAATGTTGTATTTTCCGTGCCAAAGTCCTTTTTTCCATTTATTTTCACCATCCTTTATCTATATCAAGAAGTATTCAGCTCAATTAACACTATATCTGCAGAAAACAACGTCGGACGCCATAAAGCACATTTTTGTCTGGACGCTTTAACGATAGAAGGAAGTATATATATATATATATATAAAAGAAGCAGTAGGGTAGTTACGGCTGACTAGTTGAAAAATAAACTATAAAATTTTTTTATGGGGCACAGCCAAAATGATTTGTTGATGGTAAAGAAGACTCTTTTTTACTAATCCAAGCTTTCGATAATGTTTATTATCATTTTCAAGGCTAAAATTATAAATTATTTGTTACAATTTAGATAAAGAATATATTTTTTATAACAAACTTACTAGCAAGTGAGTTAATTCCTTTGAGAATGTAAATTCGTTTGTAAAACATGGAAACTAATCTTAACAAACTATTATTGAAAATTTACACATATTTTAAAAAAAATTAAAACTACTAAAATTGTTAAAAATGACAAAATTCAGTCATCTTGGTTCCATTATAAACTACACTAAACAAGTAACTGACCAAGTTTTTCATAATGTAGAAATAATAAAAAAGTCATCAGCTCGAAAATATAAAATACCTGTTTTAAGAAAAATACATTGTTACCAACAAAACTAGTACCAACTGAAATCAAGGCACCAATTTTTGAATAATTTAAGATTTAATTTATATTATTTTAATTCAATATCTTTGAAAATAGAAAAAAAAAATTTTAAAATTATTGATATATCTGTTAGTGTTGGATTTGAAATCTACATAACATTTCTTACTTCTGTTTTTATTTGATTTTATAAATCCCTTTTTACAGTTGCCAATTGCAAAAGTCCTACTAGTGGAAAGAAATTGAAAAATTAGGAATTTCACTCAACCAACTTACAGTCACTAACCTATCACATCAGAAACTATGAGTTGTCAAAGTGAAATGGAAGTTTGGTTTAAGAAACATCAGTTTGTCGAATTAAAGTCAACTCTCAAAAATTGCAAACAAGTGATTCAAACACAATAGGTAGTTGCTAATTACCTATCCTCTTTTTTATAATTATTAAAAATATTTTTGAATGTTATAAAAGAAAATTCTGCAATCCTTATCGAAACACTGTCTGCCACACAGTATCTCAAGCAAACCAACAAAAATTCGTGTTATTAATGTGACATGGTTACAAATTAAGAGAGCTGTTAATTTTGTATATCTGTTAAAATGAAATTAATAACATTGAGTCACCTATTGGAGGTATTTCGCAATTTGTTACTAATATTTTGACAACTTCATATTCTACAGATAACCAATATTTTATCCATGATTCTTTTTGTTTTGCTGAATTCATACAAGAAAAACAATTACCACCTGACTATATTATTATTAGTTTGGATGTTGTGTCACTTTTCACCAATATTCCCATTGATTTAGTCAAAAGTAGTATCAGGAAACATTGGCCATCTATTCAAAATAATTGTAAACTAACATTTGACACTTTTCTTGAATTTGTTGATTTGATAGATAAAGGTACTTTTTTTGCTTTTAATGACAAATTATATAAACAAATTTTTGGTACACCAATGGGTAGTTCTGTATCACCCATTTATGCACAATACGTGATGGATGATTTGCTTGACGAGTGTATTCCACAGTTACCTTTTGAAGTCCATTTTATGAAAAAATACGTTGATGATTTAATCTGTGCAATTCCCAGTAATGGCGTAAACACCATCTTACAGATTTTTAATGACTACTACAATCCACATATACAATTTACTGTTGAGGTTGAAAATAATTTTAGTGTTCCTTTTCTGGACACTAAATTAATAAGAACCGAAAACAACAAAGTGATTTTAGATTGGTACAGAAAACCTACAAGTTCAGGTAGATACCTCAATTACAACTCATATCATTCGGAAAAAATCAAACTCAATCTAGTGTTGGCCATGAAGAATAGAATAGCACGAATTTGTCATCCTTCATTACTAAATAAAAATTTAAACATCCTGTATAAAATTTTTTTAAACAATAGTTATCCAAAACACATTTTAAACAAACTGTTATTTAATACGATTGTTGAGCCTATCATCAATCAGGTACAAAATAGGAGGATTGAACAACTTCCTGAAGATGGAATAATAAGGTATAAATATGGTTCGATTCCTTTCATAAAAAACCTCTCAGATAAAATTCATAAAGTCGTTAGTAATGAAAACATAAAAATAGCTAAAAGAAATGTTGTTAAGGTTGGTGACATTTTTTCGAGATTGAAGCAAAAAGAAAACAGGGATATGCAAACTAATGTAATTTATAATATACCTTGCTTTAACTGCGAGTCTAGTTATACAGGACAAACCTCACGTACTCTGAAGCATCGTATAACTCAGCATCGCAGTGATTGTAATAGACAAAAGAGATCATGTGCTTTAACTGAACATGTCATTGATACAGGTCATAAGATGAACTATGCAGGTGCTAAAATACTTGACGTTGAAATGAATAAGACTAAACGCGAGTTCATCGAAATGATTCATATTAAACTAAACCAACCATCTATTAATAAAAAAATGGAAATTTCTACTGTTAGTCCTATTTACACTTATTTACTCACTTTTCATAAAAAGCAATTTGATGACAATAACCGGACTTCATCCAATTCTGATGATGTTTGTTTTGACAGTTTTTAGTTTTGATGTATGAATTGTTACAATTTTTATCTTCCTAACATTATAATTTTAAAATTTCATTCAAATATGACACAAAATTAACAGCTCTCTATAAGTGTAACCATGTCACATACATAACACGATTTTTGTGAGTTTTCTTGTGATACTGGGTGGCAGACATTTGTCTTGAGGAAATTCGCGGAATTTTTCTTTCATAACATCTATAAATTTAATAATAAATAATTTAAAAAAAGATGATAGGTAATTAGCAACTACTTATTGTGTTGTAATCACTTGTTTACATTTTCGAGAGTTGTTTCCAATTTTAACAAACTGATGCTGAAACAACTAAACTTCCAATTAATTTTGACAACTCATAGTTTTTGATGTGATAGGTTAATGACTATGAGTTGGTTGAGTGAATTTCCTAATTTTATTAGTTCTCTCCACTAGTAGGACTTTTGCAATTGGCAACTGCAAAAAGGGATTGATTAAATCATATTAATACAAAAGTTGAGATTGTTGAGAAGATATCAATTCTAATAATAACAAACTAAATATATATTATTGTGATTTTTTTTTCTCTTTATCTAATTTGCATTTCTGGTGATAATGGTAATGACGGTTTTTAGTTCGAAGATTTAAATATTATAATTTTCATCTTCCTAACAATATAACATTATAATTCTATTTAATTGTTATTAATTTCATTTTAACAGATATACAAAATTAACAGCTCTCTTAATTTGTAACCATGTCACATTAATAACACGAATTTTTGTTGGTTTGCTTGAGATACTGTGTGGCAGACAGTGTTTCGATAAGGATTGCAGAATTTTCTTTTATAACATTCAAAAATATTTTTAATAATTATAAAAAAGAGGATAGGTAATTAGCAACTACCTATTGTGTTTGAATCACTTGTTTGCAATTTTTGAGAGTTGACTTTAATTCGACAAACTGATGTTTCTTAAACCAAACTTCCATTTCACTTTGACAACTCATAGTTTCTGATGTGATAGGTTAGTGACTGTAAGTTGGTTGAGTGAAATTCCTAATTTTTCAATTTCTTTCCACTAGTAGGACTTTTGCAATTGGCAACTGCAAAAAGGGATTTATAAAATCAAATAAAAACAAAAGTAAGAAATGTTATGTAGATTTCAAATCCAACACTAACAGATATATCAATAATTTTAAAATTTTTTTTTTCTATTTTCAAAGATATTGAATTAAAATAATATAAATTAAATCTTAAATTATTCAAAAATTGGTGCCTTGATTTCAGTTGGTACTAGTTTTGTGGGTAACAATGTATTTTTCTTAAAACAGGTATTTTATATTTTCGAGCTGATGACTTTTTTATTATTTCTACATTATGAAAAACTTGGTCAGTTACTTGTTTTGTGTAGTTTATAATGGAACCAAGATGACTGAATTTTGTCATTTTTAACAATTTTAGTAGTTTTAATTTTTTAAAAAATATGTTTAAATTTTCAATAATAGTTTGTTAAGATTAGTTTCCATGTTTTACAAACGAATTTACATTCTCAAAGGAATTAACTCACTTGCTAGTAAGTTTGTTATAAAAAATATATTCTTTATCTAAATTGTAACAAATAATTTATAATTTTAGCCTTGAAAATGATAATAAACATTATCGAAAGCTTGGATTAGTAAAAAAGAGTCTTCTTTACCATCAACAAATCATTTTGGCTGTGCCCCATAAAAAAATTTTATATTTTATTATTATATATATATATATATATATATATATATATATATATATATATACAAACAGACAAATACTATTGAGGTTAGCAGCAAAAAAGGAAAAAGTGTACTCTTTTTAAATTTCCAAGCTTTCGTAAATCTTTATTTACATCATCAGGGAACTACAAAAGTGAGAAAAAACATAAATTACAAAGCGGTCCGCTACAACAGTTTCATAACTTACGTTAATCGAGAATGATTCCTTGATCTTAACATTGGGAAAAGTGTTAAACAGTTAGCACTGAAGAATGAGACAAGTCCAGCTTGCATTATAAGCAATAGCTAACAGTCACATAATAAAATATATTAAAAATCATTACAAAGTTAAAATATTAAAAATGAAAGAATCCACACAAACACGTGGATTTATACATGTTATTAATTAAACAATGATTGAAAAATAGGTTAAGGACAAGTTCTTCTTTTCTTTGAAGTAGAAAAGAAGAGATACTACGACTATAATGACATCAACCAAAAACAATAGAAATATAAATTATTGAAATACGAGGGAGGTACAAAAAAATTTTTTTTATAGGTAGGAGTTATGATGAAATATTATTTGAATTGATATCAATTTGTTTATGAAAATTATGTTTATCCAAAGTTAATAAAAGTGAGTAAAGATTACTTAAATTTTGAATGTCTGTTTTCTTATTAATATGATCATCCTCCTGAAAAATGAAAGCCATTTCTAGAAATAATCTTTTACTATAGTTATTTTCACGGGATAAGATCTTAATCCCTTCAAAATCTATTCTATGATCTAAAGAGGAAACATGATTTGCAAGAGAACATCTTTCAGGATGTAATCTTATATCACTCTTGTGGAGAGATATACGGCTAGAGAGTTTTTGAGAAGTTTGACCAATATAAGAAAGATCACAGCTATTGCAACCAATTTTATAAATCACATTACTATTATCTAATGTAGGAATTTTATCTTTTAACGGATTGTAAATAGATTTTACTACTAAGGCACTCTTACATGCAAACTTAACATTTTGTAAATATTGAGAAAAAATCTTAGTAAGTCTGGGAGTAACTTCCCTTATATATGGTAAAGAAACAATTGAAGTGGTAGGAACCCTTTCTGAAATCGAAAGAGCATCCTGATCAGTTACACCTGCTTCAACTACTGAAAGTGTAGGAATTTGTGTTATGACAGATGATGTATTGAAAATAATCTTTCTTAGTAACGATTTGGGATAGGAATTATCAAGGAACAAATTGAAAAGAATATCACGGTTCTTATTCTTAAAAATGGGGTCGGAAAGACTCATAACCCTAGCTGTCATTTGTTTAACCAAGTTAACCTTTATGCTAAATTTATGGTAAGAATTGTAGTTGAGATATCTCCCAGAGCTACATGGTTTTCTATACCAATCAATTATCATCACATTATCAGGTGTCCTGGTAAAAAGTGTATCAAGAAAGGGCACAGCCATATTTGGGTTTTCCACTTCAAGGGTGAACTGGATATAGGGATCATAACTATTAAAAGTGGACAGGAGATCATCTGTGGAGTCCTTAGGACAAGCCAAGATAATATCATCGACATATTTCTTGATGAAAGGGATATTAAAAGGAAGTACCGGAATGACTACATCCAACAGATCATCCATTACGTAACAAGCCAATATGGGAGAAATGCTAGCTCCCATAGGAGTACCAAAAGTTTGTTTATAAAATTTATTATTAAAAGAAAAACACGTAGAACTGAAAAGGAAGTCAATCAACTCAATGAAAGTATCTTTGTCAATATTACACTGAACACTGATTGAGGACCAATGTTTGTGTATTGAACGTATGACTGCTTGTAAATAAACATTACTAAAAAGTGAAACCACATCCAGACTGACCAAAACATAATCATGAGGAAGAACCTTCCTGTTAAATAGTTCAAAAACTTGAAAAGAGTCCTTAATGAAATAATCATTATCAGCATTGTATGCCTTTGTCAAAATATCAGTTAGAAAAGTAGCAATAAGTTCAGTTGGAGAGTTTATTGATGCAACTATGGGTCTCATCGTTAGGGTAGGTTTATGAATTTTTGGAAGAGTGTAAAATTTTGCTATAACAGAATTATAGGATGTCAATTTTTTTCTAGTGATTTCATCAATTTGTCTTTTATTATATAATCTCTTAACTAGAGCATTTGATTTAGTTTGAATCCCCCTACTTGGATCTTTTGGGAGAGAAACATAGGAAGAGTCATTATCAATTATATCTTGGGATAACTTTAAATAATCATCCTTTAACATAACAACAGTTACATTCCCCTTATCTGATTTTGTAACAATCAACTCAGGATGTAATTTAAGAAAATTTTTTGTTTCTGACAACAATTTTTGAAAAATTGATGGATGACCATCCTTTCTATAAGCATGATTTGTGATAACATTAATGGATTTAGCAACTGCTAAATTTCTATTGTCAATATTAGGTATCAATGAGGAAATATAATCTATGTCAGAAAGGATGGATTTGATTGGGATATCAAAACCTAATTGAGGTTCCACACTGAATTTAGGACCAAAAGAAAGAAACTTTTCAACATTAGGAGGGATGTTAACATTAGAAAGATTTTTTATCCAAGAAGATTTAGTCTTAAGCACTGTACCATACCATTCGGTTTTTAAATTATTAAACTTATTAATGTTGTTAGTTTTAATACTATGGAAAGATCTATTGTAATGTCTCAACTGTTTATGAATGAAATTATTGCAGATGAATTCATTAGTACTATTGATTATATCTGTTTTCAATTTTGAAAGATTGTCTTCCAGAGTAACAATTAAATTATGATTAATACCAATTTCAATATTTAGCAGTTTGTATCCTAACCTGTTAATAAACCTTCTTGTAACATGTGTGTGTGAATCCTGCATATAAATCAAATTTTCTACAGGAATTGTGGAATTCATTATATGACTTGGCAAGACACCTGCTTTTCTACATTTTAAAAGAAATATTCTTCCATTTAACTCCTTAGCTAATTTCATCTTGGTCTTGGACCATTTCTTCAAAAACCCAACTGCTAAATTCCCATAGGTGGACTGAATATCTTCAAAAAACCCCATCATGCACATAAGCTGAAAAGCGATAAACGCATGTGATCGTTGCTGATCAATTAGGACACAAACAGACAAATACTATTGAGGTTAGCAGCAAAAAAGGAAAAAGTGTACTCTTTTTAAATTTCCAAGCTTTCGTAAATCTTTATTTACATCATCAGGGAACTACAAAAGTGAGAAAAAACATAAATTACAAAGCGGTCCGCTACAACAGTTTCATAACTTACGTTAATCGAGAATGATTCCTTGATCTTAACATTGGGAAAAGTGTTAAACAGTTAGCACTGAAGAATGAGACAAGTCCAGCTTGCATTATAAGCAATAGCTAACAGTCACATAATAAAATATATTAAATTATTATTATTATTATTATTATTATTATTTAATTATATTGCTTATAATGCAAGCTGGACTTGTCTCATTCTTCAGTGCTAACTGTTTAACACTTTTCCCAATGTTAAGATCAAGGAATCATTCTCGATTAACGTAAGTTATGAAACTGTTGTAGCGGACCGCTTTGTAATTTATGTTTTTTCTCACTTTTGTAGTTCCCTGATGATGTAAATAAAGATTTACGAAAGCTTGGAAATTTAAAAAGAGTACACTTTTTCCTTTTTTGCTGCTAACCTCAATAGTATTTGTCTGTTTGTGTCCTAATTGATCAGCAACGATCACATGCGTTTATCGCTTTTCAGCTTATGTGCATGATGGGGTTTTTTGAAGATATTCAGTCCACCTATGGGAATTTAGCAGTTGGGTTTTTGAAGAAATGGTCCAAGACCAAGATGAAATTAGCTAAGGAGTTAAATGGAAGAATATTTCTTTTAAAATGTAGAAAAGCAGGTGTCTTGCCAAGTCATATAATGAATTCCACAATTCCTGTAGAAAATTTGATTTATATGCAGGATTCACACACACATGTTACAAGAAGGTTTATTAACACGTTAGGATACAAACTGCTAAATATTGAAATTGGTATTAATCATAATTTAATTGTTACTCTGGAAGACAATCTTTCAAAATTGAAAACAGATATAATCAATAGTACTAATGAATTCATCTGCAATAATTTCATTCATAAACAGTTGAGACATTACAATAGATCTTTCCATAGTATTAAAACTAACAACATTAATAAGTTTAATAATTTAAAAACCGAATGGTATGGTACAGTGCTTAAGACTAAATCTTCTTGGATAAAAAATCTTTCCAATGTTAACATCCCTCCTAATGTTGAAAAGTTTCTTTCTTTTGGTCCTAAATTCAGTGTGGAACCTCAATTAGGTTTTGATATCCCAATCAAATCCATCCTTTCTGACATAGATTATATTTCCTCATTGATACCTAATATTGACAATAGAAATTTAGCAGTTGCTAAATCCATTAATGTTATCACAAATCATGCTTATAGAAAGGATAGTCATCCATCAATTTTTCAAAAATTGTTGTCAGAAACAAAAAAAATTTCTTAAATTACATCCTGAGTTGATTGTTACAAAATCAGATGAGGGGAATGTAACTGTTGTTATGTTAAAGGATGATGATTTAAAGTTATCCCAAGATATAATTGATAATGACTCTTCCTATGTTTCTCTCCCAAAAGATCCAAGTAGGGGGATTCAAACTAAATCAAATGCTCTAGTTAAGAGATTATATAATAAAAGACAAATTGATGAAATCACTAGAAAAAAATTGACATCCTATAATTCTGTTATAGCAAAATTTTACACTCTTCCAAAAATTCATAAACCTACCCTAACGATGAGACCCATAGTTGCATCAATAAACTCTCCAACTGAACTTATTGCTACTTTTCTAACTGATATTTTGACAAAGGCATACAATGCTGATAATGATTATTTCATTAAGGACTCTTTTCAAGTTTTTGAACTATTTAACAGGAAGGTTCTTCCTCATGATTATGTTTTGGTCAGTCTGGATGTGGTTTCACTTTTTAGTAATGTTTATTTACAAGCAGTCATACGTTCAATACACAAACATTGGTCCTCAATCAGTGTTCAGTGTAATATTGACAAAGATACTTTCATTTAGTTGATTGACTTCCTTTTCAGTTCTACGTGTTTTTCTTTTAATAATAAATTTTATAAACAAACTTTTGGTACTCCTATGGGAGCTAGCATTTCTCCCATATTGGCTTGTTACGTAATGGATGATCTGTTGGATGTAGTCATTCCGGTACTTCCTTTTAATATCCCTTTCATCAAGAAATATGTCGATGATATTATTTAATAGTTATGATCCCTATATCCACTTCACCCTTGAAGTGGAAAACCCAAATATGGCTGTGCCTTTTCTTGATACACTTTTTACCAGGACACCTGATAATGTGATGATAATTGATTGGTATAGAAAACCATGTAGCTCTGGGAGATATCTCAACTACAATTCTTATCATAAATTTAGCATAAAGGTTAACTTGGTTAAACAAATGACAGCTAAGGTTATGAGTCTTTCCGACCCCATTTTTAAGAATAAGAACCGTGATATTCTTTTCAATTCGTTCCTTGATAATTCCTATCCCAAATCGTTACTAAGAAAGATTATTTTCAATACATCATCTGTCATAACACAAATTCCTACACTTTCAGTAGTTGAAGCAGGTGTAACTGATCAGGATGCTCTTTCGATTTCAGAAAGGGTTCCTACCACTTCAATTGTTTCTTTACCATATATAAGGGAAGTTACTCCCAGACTTACTAAGATTTTTTCTCAATATTTACAAAATGTTAAGTTTGCATGTAAGAGTGCCTTAGTAGTAAAATCTATTTACAATCCGTTAAAAGATAAAATTCCTACATTAGATAATAGTAATGTGATTTATAAAATTGGTTGCAATAGCTGTGATCTTTCTTATATTGGTCAAACTTCTCAAAAACTCTCTAGCCGTATATCTCTCCACAAGAGTGATATAAGATTACATCCTGAAAGATGTTCTCTTGCAAATCATGTTTCCTCTTTAGATCATAGAATAGATTTTGAAGGGATTAAGATCTTATCCCGTGAAAATAACTATAGTAAAAGATTATTTCTAGAAATGGCTTTCATTTTTCAGGAGGATGATCATATTAATAAGGAAACAGACATTCAAAATTTAAGTAATCTTTACTCACTTTTATTAACTTTGGATAAACATACTTTTCATAAACAAATTGATATCAATTCAAATAATATTTCATCATAACTCCTACCTATAAAAAAAATTTTTTTGTACCTCCCTCGTATTTCAATAATTTATATTTCTATTGTTTTTGGTTGATGTCATTATAGTCGTAGTATCTCTTCTTTTCTACTTCAAAGAAAAGAAGAACTTGTCCTTAACCTATTTTTCAATCATTGTTTAATTAATAACATGTATAAATCCACGTGTTTGTGTGGATTCTTTCATTTTTAATATTTTAACTTTGTAATGATTTTTAATATATTTTATTATGTGACTGTTAGCTATTGCTTATAATGCAAGCTGGACTTGTCTCATTCTTCAGTGCTAACTGTTTAACACTTTTCCCAATGTTAAGATCAAGGAATCATTCTCGATTAACGTAAGTTATGAAACTGTTGTAGCGGACCGCTTTGTAATTTATGTTTTTTCTCACTTTTGTAGTTCCCTGATGATGTAAATAAAGATTTACGAAAGCTTGGAAATTTAAAAAGAGTACACTTTTTCCTTTTTTGCTGCTAACCTCAATAGTATTTGTCTGTTTGTGTCCTAATTGATCAGCAACGATCACATGCGTTTATCGCTTTTCAGTATATATATATATATATATATATATATATATATATATATATATATATATAAACAATTGTTTAATAGAATCCAACTATGATCTGTCATCCGATCACACACCAGTCATCAATAGCATATATACTACAGTAATAAGCAAATGTTCCTATCCTCGAATAGCTTCAAACAATACTAACTGGTCTGCTTTTCAATCCCACCTGGAAGAAAATACTAACCTCAATCTTCGAATTAAATCCCCAGACGAATTGGACACTGCATCCCAATATTTCACTACACCCGTGCAAAAAGCTGCCTGGCAATCTACACCACAAAATAAATATAATCCAACGACTACCTTCAACGTACCTTAATCCAACGACTACCGTCAACGTGCCTCTCCACATTCATCAGCATACTTCCAACAGATTAAATAGACAACTAAAATCAGCAATCAGAGATGTGAACAATGATAGCTTTGAGTAATTCGTCACAAACCTCTCACCAAATGACCATACACTATGGAAGGCAACGAAGAAACTCAAGCGGCCCTATACTACCGTACCTCCGATTCGTAAACCAAACGGCGAATGGGCTCGCTCTGATAAAGAAAAAGCAGACACCTTCGCTGCACATCTTAGCAGCGTTTTCCAAACAGAACCGGAAGATCCTGACGAAGAAGTTGAAGAACTTGTAAACGCACCATGCCAAATGTCTCGTCCTATCAAAAGCTTTACTCCTACAGAAGTTAAGAACGAAATATGTAAACTCAATGTAAGAAAGACTCCAGGATACGACCTAATCTCCGGCCAAATACTAAAACAACTCCCACGTAAGGTTGTTACTCTCTTCACTATTATTTTCAATCGAGTGTTAAGTTTATCCTACTTCCCCATAGTTTGGAAATTTGCTGTAATTATAATGATCCCAAAACCAGGAAAACAACACAACGAAACTACATCCTACCGACCCATCAGCTTACTTCCAACAATAAGCAAATTATTTGAAAGATTACTGCTGCAGAGAATTCACATCTCCAAACACTACTACCAAAGCAGCAGTTCGGATTCCGCGAAGACCACTCAACCACCCAACAAGTTCATCGAATAGTTAACCAAATATCACAGAGTCTTTAAGAAAAAAAATATTGTAACGCTGTATTTCTAGATATCTCCCAAGCGTTTGACAAAGTCTGACAGAGGCTTGCTCTACAAACTAAAAAATGCTTTATCCACTTCTTCGACAAATTCGATAATCAGCAGTCCAGCATATGTCCCATAAAATCTGGCGTCCCACAAGGCAGTGTTCTAGGTCCGCTGCTCTTCCTACTCTATACGTCTGACATACCTGAAACCAACAATACCACAATTGATTCCTTTGCCGACGATGTGGCGATTCTTTCAGTAGACGAAGCCCCTCAACAGCTTCCCAAAACATGCAAAACCACCTGAATATACTCAATATATGATATACACAATAGCGAACTAAAATAAATAAGGCAAAATCAGTCCAAGTAACATTTACCACACGTCACAATACATGCCCACCTGTAAGGAAGGATAACGCACGTATACCCACAGCAACAGAGACAAAATATATTGGCATCCATCGGGACCAACGTCTTACATGAGAGAAACACATTAAAATTAAAAGACAACAGCTTGACATAAAGTTCCGACAGATGTACTGGCTACTAGGTCGACGATCAAAACTCTCTATCCACAATAAAATTCCGCTATACAAAACGATGCTCAAACCAATCTGGACTTATGAACTTCATCTATGGGGATGTGCGAAACCAACGTCACAGAGCATCATCCAAATATTTCAGTCAAAGCTGCTAAGATCGATAGTGGATGCACCATGGTATGTTAGCAATCAAACACTGCATGTCGACCTAAAGATTCCTTTCATCAGAGGCGAAATCCATCAAGCCTCGGCGTCATACAAAGAACGTACCATGCATCATACAAATCAGTTAGTAGAAGAACTATTCAACAATGGTCCTACCACAAGAATACTTGCTAGAACCTGGCCTCCAGACCTGCTTGAAAACTAAACGGCAATATAATAAGGTGAAATATCACTGGATATTTCCCTTTCATGTGCAAAACTTGTATCTCATTTACTTAATACTCTATAATGATGTAGATTGTAAATTTAGCAATTTACAAAAATATATATATATTATAATGATATTTAAATTTATCCTATTCTACTATTATATTTTAAATTTTCGTTTTATTAAATTTCATTTAATTAATTATATATTATTATTATTTAATTTAGTTGTTAATTTATTTCAAAAATCTCTTTCTCAGGGTTGGGTTCAATACTCAATTATTATTTTTTTAAATAATATCCTGTTTCAAAAATACTTATTTATTAACAATTTAATTTGAAATTTATAATTTTTTAATTTATGAATTAATTATAATTTTCACTTTAAAGAATTGATTTTATGTTCGAATCACTTAATTAATTTTCCAAATATCCAATATCAAATTTTCTAATGTTCTAAAATTTATAATGTATTTTTATGTTTCTTCAGTCTTCAAATATATTCTATTCTTATTATTTCCAAATGCCAATATGATTATGTATTCAAATCAATACAATATATACTGTTTTTAGTCCTTGAAAATGAATACCTACTATGATATTCGAAAGCTCGGAAATGAATTCTTAAAAGAGTACACTCTGATATTATTGCCACATCCCTACAATAATTCCTTTTATACATTTATATATATATACATCCTTCTATTGTTATCGAGATTCGAATGGATCTACAGGTTTCATATTAGTCCAAAAAGCCTATTTTTAAAAAATGTCGGTCGGTCAGTTGTCAACACGATAACTCAAAAACACTACCGAATTTTTCAATGAAATTTTATAAGTAGGTTCAGAACATAAAAACTGAGGCTAACTACGTAAATGATTGAAATCTGATTTACAGTTTCACGGAAAATTCCATTTTCATGAAGTTTTCTCAATTTTCCACCCGAAATAATTTTTTTAACGAACAACTGACAAATGTGCTGGAATCTTCGTATCAAAAAACCTCCTATACAAAATTTCTCCGAAATCGGAATCGAAATTTTTTTGGGAATTTCCTTCAGCTTTAATCCTGTATATTCGACCCTATTCTGTATCAGGTTATGTTATTTAACGACCATCGTTAAGCGTGAATTTCTGTAGTATAACGATATGACCAAAAATGCAGATTCTGTATAATCATAAGCATAGTTATTTGAACGAGAATCGTTATTTTATAATCGTTATTTTTAAAAAGCCTGTTGTTAAAATAATTGTACCTGTTTGGCAGCTTGTTATGTCTTAACGATCTTGATAAATGAAATAAATGAGGAGAATCTAATCTAATTTTGATATATATTCGTGGTAGTGGTGATTTGTCATTTTTAGCAACCCAACATAATTAACATATTTGTGAAACAGTGCTTCTTTAATTAATTTCGAATGGCACAAATTTTTTTGATGGTAGATATTGGCATTTACTGAGTAGCTTCACTGATTTTATGACTAATCAGCTACTGGACGAATGGATTATATTTCCTAGAACAGAGGCTGAAAGAATTGCCAAGAAAGAAAAGTAAGAAGAATATACTAATGGTCCCGTTTCTTTCGTATTCACTTTATTGGCGAATTGCTCCCACAAATTGTTTATGAATTTAACCTCACATGGTTTGTTCTTCCCTCTAATCGCAATAGAATTATTCTCTAAGAATTCCAACAGCATCTCATACTGTGCCCTTGTTGTTTTTGGAAGACGTACTTGTTTTTCCATTTGAATATTTAGGTATAACACCTGAATTTGAAGTTTCCTCACGTTAAATTGCACAGGTGACGCACTATATGTATGTTATATAAGGGTTATACTCTAACGGGACCGAATCCATCTCTTTTTACATTCGTTGAAGGTGTATCACTCCATCTCGCTTCATAACAATCAAAACTTACTTCGTTTTTAACATAGAATTTTAACAATATCGTTAAGGAAGCTCGATACGTAATCATAGAAGGGTTAACAATATAGTAAAATACGATCGTTATTTTAACATAACAGACTATCGTTAAAAATAACATACATGTTACGGAATACGGCTAATTATCTACAATATAAAATGAAAGAATTCAAATGTAGTAAGTAATTGAGATGCATGTTAAACATTTTGCAGTCCTGACCAAAAAATTGTAAATTTTGGTTTATATTGAATGTATGGAAAAAATTATGCAGTATCATGTATTTTAATACAAGGAATCCATTTCTTGATGTAGTTTTATGAAATTTTTGTTATTGAAAAAATGTTTTCCTACTTTTTTTCAAGTACAGTATTAGAAAACAAATTTTGGGTGAAAACTAATAGCCTCGTGTATAGGGTGAAGTCATCTGGGTACATCAACTGGTTCAAATAATATTCTAATACATCAGTCGGAGCTAGATATCTCGTTTATCCTTAGTGCCACGAAACAACATTATTAACAAAAGTAGTAAGTAGATATCGACAAGGACCAGATTTTAAAAATATTCATAAACATACAGTCTTCTCCAAAATTCAGTGACGAACCAAACTCATATTTTTTATGTAACACCCTGTATTTCTTAACATCTTTCGATTCTCTTCGAAGAGCTGATTTCGAAAAACTATAGCACTTGGGGTCAAATGGTTAAAGTTTCTAAATTCCAGGGTGTTGAAAATCACTTTTTTAACTTAAAAAATTTTTCAGCTAAAGCATTTGATTATTTAAAAAAGAATGGCTTGAATGTCCCTATATTTACTTGGGTTTAGTTGGGTTCTTCAATCAATTTTGGAACATCCTATATATTAATGAATACTTATAAAATCTGCCTCTTGGCGATATCGGCTACTTTTATGTTTCATACATCAATATTGTGTATAGGAAAAGGAATAACTTTTGGCCCTTGTACTAATATTTCTGTTGTTAAAAAAAATTGAGTTTTTGTTATTAATCTAATGAAATTATGTCATATCAACCTGTTGTTGGTTTTCCAATGAGTCCTTCAGTTAGTTCTTGCTGATTTGCCATTCCAAACGAAGTATTATATACAGGGTGGTCTGTAAGTAATGGTCCAAAATGAAATGGAAGATTTTTGGCCTGAAAAAATTACAATCTGATGCAACTTGATTCAATCAAATATTGATAATGGAAAATATACAGGGTGGCAAAGTTGAAATGTAAAAGATGTTTTTTCTCAGTAAATTGAAAGATTTTGGATATACAAACGTGAAAATTTGGAGATGGGGGTTTTAAGGCATGAGAAATCGTAATATGATATCCGTTTTCCTAGAAGGCGCCACATGAGCTATGTTGTTGGTGTAACTGTGCTCTTAACTTTTTTATCGTTAACGCTATCTCTCCTTTTATTGAAAAATATCGATTTTTGCGACAAAAAGGTATACTTATCATTAGTCTCAAAAATTATTAGTTTTCGAGATATTCGCATTTTAGAAACCCCCTACATAATTTTTATTTTATTTACTAGCACAAATAACACCGTACACTAACTAACGTCATTAGTTGGTGTACGGTGCAAATAATATGGTTAGTAGGCGCTGATGTCAGCAAATTTATCATCACAAGTATTAACATAGTAGGTGCCGATGTCAACAATACTCCTGTCAGTAAATCATTCGTAGTTTGAGAGTTAATCATTCTAATTTCAGTATTACAAATTTGTGACTAATACTACCAGTTAATTTAAGAAAATGCCGAGGCATAATAATTTTTCAAACCTAGAAAACAGAGATATGTTAGCTATTTATTACCAACAGAATTTTAATGGGCGTGCTGCGCGAAGAGAATACCTACGAAGGTTTCCCAACAGATTGCAAACAGGTAATCGATTATATCAAGATCTGTATAGGAATTTAGGTGGAAATGGATCATTTCTTGGTAAACGAGATCATTTAGGTCGTCCGAAAATTATTGCGCCTGATGAAGAAGACGAAATACTAGTTCGCATTGTAAACGATCCACAAATAAGTTCAAGGCTACTATCTGCAGCAACAGGAATAAGTAAAACTTCTGTTCTAAGAGTATTGCACGTAGAAAATACCATCCGTTTTATTTTTCACCTGTCCAATATTTATTACGAAGAGATTACCCTTTAAGATCAGTTTGCACGTGATATTCGGAACAAACAAGATAATGACCACACATTCGTCAATAGGATACTATTTACAGATGAAGCCACATTTACTCGCCGTGGAATTTTCTATTTAAGAAATAACCATTTTTGAGACGTCACAAATCCTCATGTAACAAAAGAACGGCATTTTCAACACGAATTGGTCATTGGTGAACATTTTCTAGGACCATACGAGTTGCCACAAAGATTAAATGGTAATAATTATTTACATTCCCTACAAAATGAGTTAATTGATATGCTCGATGACTTACCACTCAATTTGAGACATAACATGTTGTTTATGCAGGACGGGGCCCTTTCACATTACACTCTTGAAGTACGAAACTATTTAAACACCTTGTTTCCTGAACGTTGGATTGGTCGTGGTAGTCCCTTTCCTTGGTCACCACGCAGTCCAGAATATAACCCCTTGGATTTCAGTATATGGGGCACAATGAAGGAAATAGTTCACAGAAACCCTATAGATAGTCGAGTTCAACTTTGGCAAGAAATCAGAGCAGCAAAAAATGTTTTTACGCCAATGACATTGTTTAATATTAGGCGATCTTTCATGGAACGCATGGATAAATGTATCGAGATGAATGGCGGACATATTGAACAATTACTGTGAAATAATATTTAAATTTTGTTGTTGTATTATTCAATAGATTGTTTTTTTTTCTCTTGATTGAAAGTTATTGAGTTCATGATGGTTGCTTTATTAATACGTCAAAGTACCAATAAATAAAATGCAAATTATGTAGAGGGTTTTTAAAATGCGAATATCTTGAAAACTAGCAACCTTTGAGACTTATGATAAGTGTACATTTTTTCTCACAAAAATAATGTCATTTTAATATTTTTTAATAAAAAGCGAGATAGCGTCAACGATAAAAAAGTTAAGTGCACAGTTACACCAACAACGTAGCTCATGTGTCGCCCTCTGGAAAATACATCGAAACGGATACGATATTATGATTTCTCAGGATCTAAAACCCCTATCTTCAAATTTTTACGTTTGTATATCCAAAATCTTTCAATTTACTGAGAAAAAACATTTTTGACATTTCAACTTTGCCACCCTGTATCTTTTTTATTATCAATATTTTATTGAAGCAAGTTGCGTCAGATTGTAATATTTTCAGGCCAAGAATCTTCCATTTCACTTTGTACCATTACTTACGGACCACCCTGTATATATATATTTTTATTGTTTAAAAGTATATTTTGCAATTTTTTTTAATTTCATTCACTTATTCGAGAGCTATAAGACCGAGACAGGAAATAAATGCGGAACATAACACCCTCTGTTGCATTTCATAAAATAAAATGATAAAAATGATATGACGCACCCTGTATTGAGTCAGTAATATGTGCGTCAACAGGGTTTCTTAACGATCGCTCCACCTCCTACTTTCCAAATTGTCCAGACACCACTTATGATATTTTGGACATGAAAATATACTTTATGCAATATATTATGTGTGGGAAAGAATGTTTAGCAGATGTTTTTGTATCTGTGTTTAGTTTTAAAATTGTAAGAAAGAAGAGAGTTACAAAAATGTAGTCATAGGGATCGGATGTCTACGCTCCGGTACCTATAGGGTGTAAATTAAAATAGGGTTAATTAAATTTAAGATTTACCTTTATTTAGTGAAGTAAGTGTTATTGTGATAAATTTGAAGTTATGCAATAAAGATATAAAAAAGCATAATTTCTGGTCCTTCGTTTTTTATGGTATCCCACCACCCTCTATGCTACAAAGTGTTAGAGTAGACCTTAATGCCCGGTTAAGTCATGTCTACTGGTCAATGATGAACAAGTTGAACATTTATTGTAAATTTTCTTTTGTTTATTTTGGTAATTTAAAATCAAAAATTGACCTGTTTGGGGAATTTTTAATAGTCCTTATTATTTAGCTTATAATAAATTTATGCGTTACTTTGACTCTATATACAGGAACGTATCTAAGAAATTGAGAACTGGGAAGTAACTTGGGACTTCGATTTTAAATGAAAAAGAGATTCATTCATATTGTTTCATGTATAATTTGCGTATATTTTTTCGCGTTTACGGCGTCCACTGACCATCCGCATACAACGTGCTAACTCTTTTTTTTAAGAAAACTAAATATTTTTATGATCGAAGAATACGTACAAGTACATGCAATGGAAACGCACAAAGAAGTAAGAGATGAAGGCTGTAGCTCATTAAATTCTAATGCTTTTGATTTTTGTATCCCTGCAGGATTTCTTTTTCAATCTGAATAACTTTGTAGAATTGAGGACTTTTAAGTTTCTCTCTGTATATGTAGATTTTATAGTAGAAAACTATTTTCTGTTTGGTGTAAAAATTTACATTTTATTTGTCCCATATTCGACATTGTTTCATAATTACTACTTACTAGGTATTAAAACAATAAAATCTAGATTTATAACCTAATTAAAGTGGTTTTCATTAACACGTTTTAGCTTCCAAATAAATTTAGGGGTAGTCAACATAATATAATATTGACATTATACTTGTCTTTTAGATGACCGAGAATAGTTTGTATATTATGTCCTACTCAATAATTAATAATTATAGAATACTATTAATAAAGAAATGCGCCAGCTCACTGACCTTCCTACCTCATATCTAAACTCTTACTTACGTTAATGTATCGGACTCTCTTAATTCGGCGCTATTAGAGGAGAGTGGTTGACGTGACGCTCTAAAGACGAGAGCATGTATTTGAGAGAATACTCAGAGTTGAGTACTGTACCCGAAATGTATTTTTCTAACTGTTGCATTTAACAATATAAGCAATTTAACGTTCTACTGAAACTGCAGTGTTGTCAAATCTTGGGACGCTCTAAGCGCGAATATCTATCAAGATAAAATGTATACTCTATATACAACTTAATACTCCCCGCGACTCTGCCGGAGAGTTGCGCGAACTAAATATATTCGAGAACTGTATATTTTCGTTCATTTCATGATCAAAAAAGCGTCCCCCAAAAATTTTGTTAGTAGGTTCGTGACGTAATTTCAAGTCCCTGGACAAATTATTACAAGGGGTGTACATAGAGCGTCCGTATACGGACGCTCCATGCACTTGGACGCTCTATTAAATGCGATTTCAGAATGTATGGACGCTTTAACGATAGAAGGATGTATATATAAAATAAACTATAAATTTTTTATGGGGCACAGCCAAAATGATTTGTTGATGGTAAAGAAGACTCTTTTTTACTAATCAAAGCTTTCGATAATATTTATTATAATTTCAAGGCTAAAAGTATAAATTATTTGTTACAATTTGGATAAAAAATATATTTTTCATAACACAACTTACTAGCAAGTGAGTTAATTCCTTTGAGAATGTAGATTCGTTTGTCAAACATGCAAACTAATATTAACAAACTATTATTGAAAATTTACACATATTTAAAAAAAATTAAAACTACTAAAATTGTTAAAAATGACAAATTCAGTCATCTTGGTTCCATTATAAACTACACAAAACAAGTAACTGACCAAGTTTTTCATAGTGTAGAAATAATAAAAAAAGTCATCAGCTCGAAAATATGATGACTTTTTTTATTATTTTTATTTTTATTTTTTTATTATAATTTTTTTTTATTTTTTTATTTTTTTATTTTTTTTCATTTTTTTTTTATTTTTATTCATTTTTTTTTTATTTTTTTCTCTATTTTTTTTCATATATATATAGTAGGAATTTTAGTGGGGATGTGGCAATGTACTCTTTCAAGAATTTATTCCATTTTCAAGGACAAAAAATGTATAGGCTCGAATAAGCTATATACCAGATAAAATTAAATAATACATATCTAAGTGAAATTATAGCTAAAATATTTTAAAAAATGTAATAAATTTGAACATTGGTATATAAAAACTCAAAAAACAATATAAAATTTGAAATATATTTGATTGATGTATAACTTTAATTCAATTGATTGAATATTTTCCATAGTAATTCGTTTTTTCAAATTTTGTTTTTCTAAATCCAGAAGATATGCATATATTATACATAGATTATACTTAGATTATTTAGATCAGTTTTTTAGTTAATGCATCGATCTTCTTGAGCTATATAAGATGTTCCTAAGAATATCCGTTTTTTACAATGAATTTCTGTCGATAAAATTTTGGCATGTTCATAATTCATTGTGTGACCTTCAAAAATACGTGTTCAGCAAGTGCACATTTCTCTGGGTGAAGTTTGCTGTCACTTTGATGGGATGTTATTCTATTGTAGTGTAGTGAAGTTTTGGTGGAGGATTTTACATTCTATTCCGTTAGTCTATGGGCAGATTCCCAAGTTGCTCTTTGCTGGATGCAGTCTCACCCATCAAGATGGAATCTTTTCGTAGCAAACCGTGTGGTTGAAATTCAGCACTTAACTTAAAGGGCTAAATGGTATTATGTTCCCTCTCAAGAAAACCCCGCAGATTGTATATCTCGTGGAATAGGCATTTTTATTATGCCTAAAAAGGTTTATAGCCCGCCGTGGTTGTCCCTTCACTATCTTTAGCGATAATGAAACAAATTTTTTAGGGGCACGCAATCAGTTGCATGACCTACATACCCTATTTACAAATTCCGAAACTCAGAATGTAATACATAGCAGAGCGAAATATAATAGAAATTTACTCCCCCACTTTCTCCTCATTTTGAAGGATTATGGGAAGGGGCTATTCGAAGTACAAAGTATCATTTGCGTCGCCTTGTAGGAGATAATCACTTCACATTTGAAGAACTAAGCACTATAGTTGCTCAAATTGAAGCAATTTTAAATTCACGACCGCTCCTTCCACTATCTTCAAATCCATCTGAATTGGATGTACTCACACCAGATCATTTTCTTATTGGCAGTAGTTTTACAGCGTACCCAGAAAAGGACGTTTCTGATTGTAAGGAGAATAGATTAACTCGTTGGCAGCGCTGCACTAGGGTTCAGAAATCATTTTGGAAAAGATGGAGTGTGGAGTATCTAAATTTGCTGCAAACTCGCTCAAGGTGGCTTACCCACACAGAAAATCTGAAAGTTGGAGATATTGTTCTACTAAAAGAAGAAAACACTAAACCCCTTGATTGGCCATTTGCTAGAATCCTTGAAGTAGTACCGGGAAAAGATAGTAGAGTAAGAATAGTAAAAATGAAAACAAAAAATGGCATCTAGACAAGAAATATCACCAAACTCGCCCCATTGCCTAGTTCATATTTTTTATAAGTTTATTGTATTCATGATAATGTACTAAAATACGTTTTACCGTTTCATTTTGTTATTGAGTATTATTATTTAGTTTTGAATTTTGGGAAAATTCAATGGGGGGGAGTATGTTCAAGAACGGATTTTATATTAAGTTTAGTCAACCCTACGTTTAGGCATCCCACATTTCGAGTTCCAAACTGTGGGTTGGTAGGAGTGAAAAGGCAGTCAGTTGTCGTAAAAGCATGGCAGCTTTAGTAGTTATATGATGTGTGCATGGCAGTGAGCTGTTCATGTGTCATACTTTGATAAGTAAAAATTTTCTCTCGCCGTAATTAAGTTCACTTATATATTTTCACTGAACGATTTAATCAAGGATGAAGTACTGATGCATCTAAATGTTAAATATTAGATTATTGACACCGTTAAAAAAAAGGACATACAAAAAAAAATAAAATCATAACAATAATACCTACACAATTTAACAATAGAAAATAAAACAACAGAAGGTACGAAAATAATCAAAACAATACAAGACGCACTAACTTTTCTAGGTCACGTAGCTACGAACGCGACAAAAACTCTAACATTAGACGAACTAATTGGACAAGATATAGTAGTGACAATAGAAGAAGTAGTGAAAATTCTCCTGTTAGAGTTACAAATCGTCACGAAGTTGTGACAGATGCTATTGTGTGCATGCGGATTTTTAAAACCGGATGACACAGTTGATTTGCGGTTTAGTTATGTTCATCCTATTGAGTTTCTCAAACAGTGTCAGGACCTTAAAAAAAGAAAACATCGAATTAATAAATATTCAAGGAGTAATTGATCAAATAAATATTAAAGTAATAATTGATAATGGTAGTGAAACCTGAATAATTAAAGAATCACTAGTTACTAAATTACTTAATTCAAAAAGTAACATAATAAGAGTGCCTAAAATAACATTAGTTGGGGTTAACTCTAAAAAAATAAACAATAAAGCTATCTGTGTAAATTTAACTTTAAATAATAATATTTATAATACACAAGCCTTAATAATACCTAATATGGACAGTTGAACGACACCGCTGGTACCGTATGGTAGTGATTTTTGTCGCTCCTGGGGTGTACTATTTTGAATCCAATTTAATTGGTTGTTGTAGTTTATTGTGTTATTCTCAATATTTGTACTGCTGAGTTACTGTAAGTACTTTCCATTTTTAACTCTGCCATTTTTTGCCCCGGACAATGTCCGGTGGCAAGGAATCGCCTCCTCCACAGGGAAAATCTTTTAATATTAAACCGAACGTGCATGTTGAACACAAGGCAACAAGAACAAGAGATACGAATGAAGAATTGGTGGAAGGGAAATGGAACATAAATACAATCACGGGAAAGGAAATATAAATAACCGATGAAATGCAAAATACTAGAACACAGATACTAGGCATAAACGAAACGAAGAAGACAGGAAACATACATTATAATATTCTGAAGTACCATATGATAAGAGAGCAAAAGAGGGAGTAGGGATAATATTTAGAGAAGACGTGAATAAGAAGGTGATAAAATTCAAACCAGTCAACTAAAGAATAATAGTATTATGAATAAAGATAAATAGAGAGGAGACTATAAATCTGATACAGATATATGGCCAAGTAGAAGGAGCTGAAAACTAATAAATTACGAAAATCTACAAAAGGAGTTAGATACAGCAAGAGAAGATAACCAGGCAATAATAAAAATGGGGGATTGGAACAGCATAGTAGGTAAAGACCAGAAAGTTGTAGTGAAGTGAGTATTGCCACCACTTCTTCTTTTAAACCGAGTTCTGCAACGAGGTCTAGCAATATAGCGCTAAACAAGAGGGTTTGTTTTCGTTGTAATCAACCCGGACACAAGGCGATCGGATGCTTGATACCTAGGAAATTGTTTTGCTTCAAGTGCAAGAAAGAAGTGGTGACTGTTAGGAATTGTACCAAATGCAGTCAGGGAAACGACTCGCAGCGCACTTAAGTGGTCGGATAGGTGTCGCTAATACTGTCACGACCAACGTTAGACCTATTCTTGATTTTATCCTAGAGCATGCTACGAATGACGAAAGTCCATATCTTGAAGTATGAATTTTGGGAACGGAGATTCTAGGACTCTTAGATTCTGGAGCATCGAGAACAATTTGTGGGAGTAGTGGATGGAAGTTACTGCGGAATTTAGGTTTGGATATAGACACTTCTAAGAAATCTAGTTGCCGTATGGCTAATGGACAATTATGTGAAGTTTTGGGTGAATGTTTGGTACCTTTCGTGTGGAGAGATCGAATTAAGGTTTTACCGGTTTTAATCGTGTTAGGAGTCCCTCATAGACACATATTAGGGTTGGACTTTTGGCGAGTGATGGGGATTGTTCCCGATTTACGACACGATGAGTGGCGTTTCTCAGAGTTCCCTGTGACTTTAGATACTGTAGATCATCTACGTGGGTCATCTTTGTTGACAGATCTCCAAAAAGCTAGATTAGATGCATTAGTGAGAAGGAATCGTGAACTTATGGGGTCCAGTCTGGGCTGTACTACGGTCGCCGAGCATGCCATTCTTTGTAATGCCACTCCGATAAAGCAACGATATTACCCGGTGTCGCCTGTCATCTAGAAGCAAATAGACAGCGAGCTGGACGAAATGTTAGCTCAGGGTGTTATCAAAAAATCGAAAAGTCCTTGGTCGTCTCCCATATTGTTGGTAAAGAAGAAAGATGGGACGATGAGGTTCTGTGTGGACTTTCGTAAACTTAATGCAGTGACGAAAAGGGATAGCTACCCTCTCCCATATATTACGTCTATCTTGGATAAGCTTAGGAATGCGCATTATTTGTGTACGATCGACATTAAGTCAGCCTATTGGCAAGTTCCTGTTGCTGAGGCATCTCGTCCGTTTACAGACTTTACGATTCACGGAAGAGGACTGTTTCAATTCCGTCGAATGCCTTTTGGACTTCATAACGCACCTGCTACTTGGCAGAGGCTGATCGACCGTGTGCTTGGACCTGAGCTGGAACCTCATGTATTTTCTTACCTGGATGACGTGGTTATAGTGAAGGATTCGTTTGAGAAATATTTGGAAATTTTAGATGAGGTATTTGCTCGCTTCAATAAGGATAACTTGACAGTCAGTTGGGATAAGATTTTCTTTTGTCGTCCAGAGTTAAAATATCTTGGATACATGGTGAACCGTGAGGGCTTGCATGTAGATTCAGATAACGTCAGAGCCATGTTAACTATTCCAGCTCCAAAGTCAGTGAAAGAGGATAGGAGTGTGATCGGAACCTTTCCTTGGAACCGTTGGTTTGTGCCGGATTTTGCAACACTGATATCTTCTATTACGGCTTTATTAAAAAGAAATCGTAAGTTAATTTGGACTCCCGAGTGTGAAAAATCTTTCCTAAGGATTAAGGAGTGTTTGGTGTCTGCCCCTGTTCTGAACTGCCCGGATTTTAGTCTCCCTTTGGTAGTCCAATGCGATCGTTCTGGCTATGGAATTGGTGCGGTATTAGTTCAAGAAACTCCAGATGGTGATCGTGTGATCTGTTATATAAGTAGATCGTTGACTCGTCAAGAGCGTAACTTTTCTACGACGGAGAGAGAGTGTCTAGCCGTATTATGGAGTATTGAGAAACTTAGGCCATATCTCGAAGGTATACCCTTTACCGTGTTATGTTAAATATTAACAGATTTTCAAAACATACCTGTATCCTTAGGACTACTATAGGAGATTTTAGAGACATGTTTATTGCAAAAAGGGATATACTGTCTCAATAAAAAGTGAACTGATTCACAAATATCAAAGGAAGGAATTTACATTTGTTTATTATTGTAACTAAAATAGTTTAATAACTAACCAATCAATAGATTTTACTCTGACAAAGTTTTGCAGTATCAAGGAGAGTTCCTAAAACTAATAGTGGAGTTTGTTTGTTGAAATTGAAAATATGTTTCTGAATTATAGTTTGATTCTTTTAATGATAAACAATACAAACATTACCATAATAAAATTGGTTCATGCAGTAAAATGATTTACAACAATATTCCGATGTGCCCTTCTACCAGTTGAGGGTTAATGTTCATTCAGTTTATATTGATTTCTTCATAATTTGCCTCATTTTCTAATATACCGTAGTCAAAATCTGGATGTGGTTGATTATCATATAATGGAACATTATTCTCTATACAAATGTTATGAAGAACTATTCAAGCGTTAATTATTTTTGATGCTGTTTCAGGCTGATAATGTAAAGTACGGTGTTTCAGGAGGCACCTGAATCTCGTTTTCAGTATACCATTGCACCTTTCTATTACAGATCTAGTACTTTTTTGGCAGTTACTATATGCTTCTTCAGGATATCCCTGTGCTGCATTTAATATTGGTGTCATAAGCCAGTTTCTTAGGGGATATCCTGAGTCACCTATAAATAAGTTAATTATTGTGAATCTATATTATTTCATTTAATACCAAGCTTTTAAACTGAATCAAGCAAATAATTGGCTTTTAGTGAAATTGCTACTTACCTAATAAGAAAAATGATGTCTGTCCTATATTGTGGAGGTTTTCTAATGTTTGTGATATGTTACTATTGTTCCAAATGTAACATTCATGAGTACTTCCCGGGTATTTAGCATTAACATTAGTTATTTTTAAATCGGAATCGCATATCTAAAAATCGACTATAGATAACTATTTGCTTATATATCACATTTAGTCCTCAGTACAGGACCCATTTTTATTAATTTTATTACTAACAGGCTGAAACTTTGCTGTACTGGAAGTATCGTTTTGACTAGACACCTAGCTTTTTTTCTCTGCAAAAAGTCTCGATAGTGGTGGGTAATGAAGTGTACAAAGTGTATAACATATATGGTAATAAAATTTGGACAATCGCATGTTTTATTCCTGTAAGCACTTTATTATCCATTACTATCAAGTTTTTGTAGGGCCGTCTCGTCAAAACAATGCTACTCTCAAAGTTTCAGCCTGTTAGTAGTAATTGATAAAAAAGGGCTGTACTGTGAACTAATTAGATTATCTGTTTTTAATTTTTATAATATATGGACATAACAAACTTACCAATTGCACATTAATGGAGTGGTACCCTTCTCTATTAACATAAATTCTCTCTGGATAATGTGGGTCTTCAATCTTAGGCGGATGAATGGCAACATGTGTACAATTCAGGCAGCCCACAAGTCCTGGAAAACCATACTTATCATAAAACCTATAAAAATTAAAAATCAGTGTTTAAACAGAGGCTTTAACACAGCCTCTTGTCTATGGGATATTTTTATTTTTTGATATCTACATGATTTAAATGTCAGAAAAGTTGCTACAGTGAGGCAAAAATGTTTGCTGGGTATATAAACAAAGATTATTGAAATGCGTGGGTTGCTTGTCCCCACTCTAGTAATAACAACTGGAAATTTTATTGGAAAATAAAAAATATAATATACCTATACTTACTTACTGCGGACATTTTTTAATTCTTGGATATTTTGTGGAAATTTAACATCGGTTAAATATATTTGGTTCATTTAAGGCTTCCACAACTTCTTTAACGTTTCATTAGTGGCGCCCTATATATTAAAACAACTGGTAGCACCGGGTCTGACAGACCCTCAAGTTTTAAATATACCAAAGCCTATTGAATTTTTTGGATATGAAACTACTTATTTTTTTCGAACATGTATTGTTTATAATAAAAAACATGATTTTAATCTAATATATTTTATACACGCAAATGTATGAATAACTTAATATCACTACTACATTTTTTTCAAAGTCCTATGTTAGATAATATTATTATAACAAAAAAAATAATTAAAATTCTGATAAATATTAAAATTCAGTATCAAAATATTTTATTCGTTTACGTTTTATAGTTTTTCCAAACAGTTTTGACAGACAATTTTGGCATGACTTAAGGCCGCTGCACAATTACCCGGGAACGGTAACGTGAACGAGAACCAGCACGGAAACGAGAACGAAATATTATATTTAGATGCACAACAACGAGAACGGAAATGACATTTGTTGGATGTTTGACATTTTCTGGAGATATTTATTTTCAAAAATACTGTCAACTTGTGACTCAATAACAAACTTCCGAATATCATATCAATCATTTTTGATATAATGGCCTCTTCCTCTTAATAAAATTTGCCAGCACATTAATTTCTTCTTTTTGGGGCCACTTTTACATTAGTCTGAGAGATTCTCATGCAACGAGGTTATGTATGGTTATGTTTGCATCAAACAGGTTGCTGCTTTCCTATTGGCTCAACTATTAGCATTATATATCCTGTGCTGTGATTGGCTCCGGGAATGCAACGGTAACGGGAATGTTAAATCTTGGCCAACTTTCCAGTTCTCGTTCCCGGGCATATTCTCGTTCTCGTTACCGGAAATTGGTTATGCATGGGTACAATAAAATAAGTGTATCTTAACTTTTTTTCCGTCCTCGTTCCTGTTCACGTTCCCTCCCGGGTAATTGTGCAGCGGCCTTTAGACATTTTTTTGGCATGTAACGCAATAATATCTTGTCTTACTTTCTTTGCTACATTCTGAACACCTTTTCCGGTTACCAGGAGGAATATCCAGCTGTGTGACAGGATTGGCAAGAGTACCAGCTGCTTCTTGGCGCTTTTGCTGTACATTTTTAGGCAGATTTGTGGCCAAGGAACGGCCATTTGATATGATCGTTGTAACTGTAAATGCTGTACCTCACAGGGCACCAGCTCGAAGGGCTCCGGCTAGAGACTCCTCTCAAGGGTGATTCGACCCCAAGTTTATGTCACACAGGGATAACAGAAGGGTTGTAAAAATTGAGGGCGCCACTACCTTTTTGACGATAAAAATACTAAAAAAACTAAGGCGGAAAAGGTAGAAACGCCTTGTAAAATTTAAATAAAAGTTAATAATTAAAAAAAGTCACTAAAAATTACCCCGGGCGGTATCTCCCTCAACTTTTAGTTGGGGATTTAGAAAAAAATAAAAATAGAATCAACACAAATTTACAATTTATTCTGCCACAGGAAATGAACAACGGAATTTAATAGAGGAATTTGTACTTTTATAGGTACTTAGCTTAGATGAAGTGGTTTCCTGGAGAAGAAGTTAGGTCTTGATCCAAACTGATGAGTTCTGTTCTAGGGCGGTATTTTGAGCTAGGGCTGTATCCTTGGCTATATTCTTGGGGTTATATTCTCCGGTTAAATTATTCGGCTATATCCTAGGCGTTATATTCTAGCATAGGGTTATATTCTCGGCGTTAAATTCTTGGGTTATATCCTAGCCTAGGGTTATATTCTTGGCTTATATTCTCGCCTAGGGGCTGTGCTTACCTAGAAGTACAAGTGGATCAGGGATATGTAGGAACTTGAATGTTATGGCACATTATGTTGGTCAGCTTTTCAGGTTAAACAAAAGGAAGGCAGTTATTTGAAAGTCAAAAAATTGAATTAATTTACTGAAAGCTTTCCAACATTATATGTTCCATGCCAAAGCAGTAGAAATAGCAATTATCGGCTAAATAAAAAAATATACTTATGATCCGAAAGAAACTTATAATAGCAAAAAGTTATTTATTTAGTTATATGAAAAAATATCGTGCTTAGGAAATATATGAAACCGGCACTGGCGTTGCGAAAGAATATTTTATAGGTTAGCGGTTTATAAAAGTGTTATTTTATAATTAAGAGTTATTTCGCAACTGAAAAGGCTTGAAAATGTTTGTATAAAAGTAAAACAGTGAATTATAAAAAAAATATTTGACTTAAAACTACCATATTAGTATAAAAGAACAGTTTATGACCACGTGTTGAATTTAATTTCGTCTATCTCTGTAAAAAAATAAAGAATGCATACGAAAATTATATCAGACAGTACTTTAGAAGAAGCTTATTAATTATAGATTATGATTTTGAACTTACCACAGCAAAATTCCTAAGATAGATACTTAAGATATGAAAGATAGCGAAAGACGATCTGCCTCCTTGGGCAGACGATAACAAAAAGGGGTGTTTAACGTGGCGTTGTCTGTTGGCAAACGTCAATTGTCTCTGTTCGGGGTAGAAGAGTTTGGGATCACAGAACTATAATTGAATGTGGCTAGTGACGACGAGCGCTAATTAAAAGTATTTATTCTGTAAAATCGAAACAGGTCGATAGACATGTTACATCGTCCTCAAAAACTTTCGCCTTAGCTATTTTGAATCAGGATTATTGCCAGAATGTATTATTTGTCAGCAATAGTGAATGAAACGTAAATGGTGGCGCCGGGCCTAACAGGCGTTATTATGAAATATCCTTATCTACGCAAATCCAATTCACCGCGCATCGAAGCACATGCGACACAACCAAAAGATAGGAAAGTACTGAGAGGTATGAAGCTGTAGCTCAAATGACATGCAAACAATAGACAAGAGCAAAAGCGCTCGGGTCTCACAGGCCGGGCGCTACTAGTGAAAGGTTAATATATCGGCTTACAGATGTTTGAGACATTGCACTGCATAAATTTAATGCAACATCTTGCTGGTAACTCCCTGTTGCGAAGAATTTGAGAGCTGTTGAGACCTGAAACAAATAATTATTCTGATAAGAATGGAATAAAGTAATGTAAACCTATGCTTACTTTTCTTCTTACATCTAATGAAGAGGTCCTCGTTTGGGGGGGTCATATATGGAGTGACTAATTCTACTAAATTCTCCACTACTTGCTTTGGCATCCGAAATATAGATTGGAATTTCCGCTGAAACATCTCAACAAATGGATCTAGATTTCTATAAAACGTTCTCACCACATCTGCTTCGTCTTCAATATCCTCCAATATATTTATGTCAGCTAATTAACCCAATTCGTATAAGCTAGCCATATATAGGTATTGATAGGTATGTTATTGACATAAAATTCACAATATTTGATTATCAACCGTTTTTGTTGTTCTCATTCTCTCTCTTGTATTCGATTTTTGCGTTTCTCATGGAACAGACCCAGTAGAAAATATTCTCCTACGCGAAGAAAAAATCACATTCCATCGATCAAGAATACGCATTTGGAGTCCCCATACGAAAAACCAATAAATTCGCATACGCAAATCATTCTCATAAACTCGAGAATAGACCCCCTGGTAATAAAATCTGATTAAGCAAAATATTGGAAATGGGATCTAAAACACTGACATTGAAGACTACACGTAACTTTGTAGTAAGAGATCAATTTTTAATTATGGCGAATTGAGGTATATAATAACTGTTTATTCAGTTTTCTATATCGAATTCCATGTGGTTAAAATCGAGATATTCTTTCATAAATTTAGAATATTCCAAATACAATGATTCATCTCTCAATAACCTCTTTTCCAGAGACAAAAACGACTTAGGGCAATTCGTTCCATACCTGGAAACTGTGGTGCATTGGTATACATCGACAGAAACGACTGAAGCCGCGAAGGTCAGATGCGCAGTGACAACTGACGAACGTAGTGTGGAGAGCTCAGTTCGCTAAGATTCGTCTAAGTGTTTACTTGGATCTTATAGCATTATAGACAAAGTAGTGCGTTATTAGACGTTGCCAAATATTCGTATTTGTCTTGGAATATTAATATTATTGTATTGTGTTAGAATAAGTTTTAGTGTTATTTATTAAGATGAACAATAAAAGTGCTGTACGAAATCGAATACTGAGTGCCCAAGCTAGAGAAATCATATATTCTGTTTTAAAATTCACACAGAGAGAGAAGTTTAGAAAGCAATTAGATTTTGCATTAAGAAATACAATCACTGTTTTATTTCTTATCAAAAACCAATTAGGTTTCACATTTACAACTTCATATTTCTTACAGTAATTGTTTGATTCCAAATATTTATAATGACAATTAAATACATAGCTGCATAACTCAGGAGATTACCGTTAGAATATCATTAGCATTAAATGTTTGAACTACTCAAGTAGATAGATATAAATTTCTTGATTTGGCAACGCAGCATAAACAACAATATCAATGCCTGTCTCTGTCTATTTAATTTCACGCATCTCGCGGCTTCAGTCGTTTATGTCGAATTATATCCATCTCTCTAAAAGGTAACGAAACCATATATCGGCCATCTTTATCACGCGATAACGTTTCTTTGAAATAATTTTCACATATTTCATCCTCGGGTTTCAAAGATGTTTTCTGCGGAACCGTCTCGATCTCCCAAAATTTGGAAACTAAATTGGAGAGCAGGTCATTTTCGTTCTGACAAAATGAAACGGTAATTGGGGGGTCTGGACATAAGGGTTGATTTAAGGAGCGATTAATTGGTCACGTTAGAATAAATCCTAAAGTAGTATTCATAGCAGACGGGTGATTCGGGTTTGAACTAATTAATTTGTCGGGTTGGGCGAATTTTGAACTGCATAAAATGAAGGAGTGATACCTTGTTGTGCGAGATTATTAGAACTACCATTGCTTGACTGATGCGGTATTACTTGACGCAGACGCCATGGACAGTTGCTGACAATTTTGTTGCAAGAGAGCTGAAGCATGAGTAGGGATTTAATTTGGAATTTGTTGAGAGAAATTAACATTATAATTCATTTGGGGATATTGTGAATTATTATTAGATTTGCGATCTACATGAATTGAAGAATTATGTCTTTTATTTCCTGGGCAAAAGCAACAGGAGCGAAAGCTTTGGCATGAACTTGTCTCATGTAAAAAAACTCAAACAATTTGAACAAAGTTCTTTTTGTTTTGCGAAAGTGAAGCATTTTATATGCAGGATTATTTTTAAAGGCAGTACTGAAATGAATTGAGTGCGAGATATCACCACACAAGATACATTTGAGATAACTGTGATTGCTATGTACTGGCTGCGTACCTAACAAAGTTTTAGTGTGATATCCAGTATCACTTTTATTATTTGTATTCATATTTTTATTATTTTTGGGCTTATTTTTAGATAGTAGCGAAAAAAGTGGATGACACTGTGATTCAAGGAAATCAAAGATTTCTCGATATTTAGGCTTCTCGTTAGCCCTTTGATTGGCGAGCTCAAAGCGAGAAAGTAGCACTTCTGGTAACTTAACCAATAAAATATTCGCGACTGGAAAATACCATTGAGATGGATCGTATTGAAGAGTTTTGAGTGCCTCGATATTCTCAGAAAATACATCTAAAAGTGTGCGCAGCGTTTCGGGATTTCCATCTCTTATTGCAGGAGAATTAAATAGGTTTGAGCAGATGAGCGTGTATTATGATAGCGTTTAAGTAATGCATTATAAGCAATTATATACTTTGCATAATTTATTGGTGAATGATTAACAACATTTAGCGGCGACCCTTTCAGGTACGACAGAAGTAAATTAAATTGTGCGTGTCTAGGGATATTTGGATTGTTGTGTATAAAACTATTATACAAATCTATAAATGTGGAAAACATTTAAACTTTGAGGTGGAGTGACTTGTGGATCAGACTGCAGATCTGGTTTAGTCTCAAAAATTTGTGTTGCTATGTCTAAAAAAAATTAGGAATTTATGAATTCACCTATAAATGTTCTGGATGAATGGTTTCGAGGGGCAACAGTTTATATATAAAAGTCGAAGGACTACTCGAGGAATAGCTCAAGAAAATTGGAAGCTGAGTTAGGGCTGTAAATTATCCAGTGTCAAAAAAAGGATTTAAGAAACAACAACAGAAATATATATAACGTAGTAGCGAAAAAGACTGGAAAGCGACTTACCGGTACCCTGTCTTCTTTCCTGTCCAGTTCGGAGGATTTGGTCTTTCACTCGGTTCTCCAACAGTTCACCGCAGATTTTTATTGCTATGCTAAATTAGTAAATACCTAACACTAAACTGAGTAAATTATAAATAAAATGGTGTTTTAAATCACACTACGATGAGCGAGAGTATTACTCGTACTTTCTCTAAAGGTACTACTTTATTTTATGCGCACAATCGTGGTCGCTCAAATATTCCTTCGCCTTTCGTTGCCATTCAAAAAAGCGCGACATTTGAAATAATTGTAGAACTGTAGCTGTGGAAAATCTACAGCGATAATATGATTTAAATGTTTTGAATTATTATGATTATATGAAAATGAAAAAACTGGTACTGGAATGATCTTTTAATGTAAAAATGACAACTATATAACTGTCTTATTTGACAGCATGAAAATACAAGTGAATGTTACAAACTTAAACAAAACAATACCTGCAGACAACGCTTTACTAAATTCAATACTCCCACTTTTTGTTACAAGTCAATGTCAACATTCACTTTGACAATACATTCAACATTTGACAAAAATGTTGATGTTTCAATTTTGATAATGCCTTTGTCATGATATCGGCTGCCTGGTCATCTGTTTGAACATATTGTAATTCAAAAAAAATTCATCTTTGAATTTCTCTCGGATAAAATGGTAACGTACGTCAATATGCTTAGTTCTCTTATGAAACTCTGGATTCTTCACAAGTCGTATTGCGCTTTGATTATCCATAAATAAAACTGGTACATCCAATTTAACTTGTCGAAGATCACATAAGAGATTCTTCAACCAGACAAGTTCTTTTATAGCTTGTGACGCTGCCACATACTCGGATTCTGTTGTGGATAGTGCGACGGATTTTTGTCGTTCTGGTCCCCAGCTAATTACACTTCCTCCAAGCATGAAAACATAACCTGATGTTGATCTTCGTGTTTGCGTGTCTCCAGCATAGTCGGCATCACTATACCCGCAAAAGTCTAAATTATTTCCGCTTACGAAACGTATTCCTTTGTTCATTGTACCTTTGATATATTTCATAATGTGTTTTACTGCATTCACATGTGCAGTAGCTGGTTTTTCCAAATATCGACTGACACTTCCAACTGCGAAACTAATATCTGGTCTGGTTGCAACGGCCAGATACATCAAGCTCCCGACTGCCTCTCGATAAGGAAAATCGATTTTTTTATCAGCTTCAAAATCTCCGAGGTTTTGTGAACCAGCTAATGGAGTTGTCACTGTCTTACAATATGTCATATCAAAACGATCAAGAACCTTTCTTGCATATCCTTGTTGATGAACATGAATCGATCCATCCAAAAGCTGATCAATTTCGAGTCCCAAAAAACATTACAGCTCAAAAATTTTATCTCAAATTCTCTCCGTAAGTGTCTAATGACCGGCTTAATGGCTTCTTGTTTTTCTGCTGCAATCAATCCATCGTCAACGTAAATTGCCAAAATTAACATTCCATCTTTTCCGTTGCTAACAAAAACGCATGGATCGGATCCACTCTCTTTGAAACCAAAACTGTTAAGGAAAGAAGTAAGCTTCTTATTCCAACAGCGCGAAGCCTGCTTCAAACCATATAAACTTTTGTATAGTTTACACACTCGGCCACTGTTGTCATTATATCCAATTGGCTGGCTCATATAAACATTTTCTTCTAAATCGCCATTTAGAAAAGCCGTTTTCACATCAAACTGTTTTAGTGTCATACGCTTTGCCGCAGCCAATGCTAGGATCGCTCTGATTGATGTAAACTTCACCACTGGACTAAATGTTTCCTGGTAATCGATTCCGTACTCTTGTGTGAAGCCTCGTACTACCAATCGTGCCTTATACCGATTAACACTCCCATCCGGATTTTCTTTGACCTTGTAGACCCAGCGATTGTCAATCACTTTTTGATCAACTGGCGCATCGACCAAAATCCAAGTATGATTTTTCATAAGTGAATCGTACTCTTCATCCATTGCTCGCTCCCACTGCTTGTAATCAATCGACTGAATTGCCTGCTCATACGTTCTTGGCTCATCACTGACTGCCAACATTGCAGAATGTTCACCAGTTACCAGATGTGTTAGGGTGTTACGATCACGTAGACGCCTATTGACAATATTTCTGCTATCAAGATCGCAGGTCATACCACGATTTTTCTGTTGATCTAGTGACGCACATTCATTTGTGTCCTTATCTTCGTCATTTTCATTTTCTGCACCTTTGTCAATACCATAATTGTCTTCGTTTTCGTTATTTTCATTCTTACTGACTACACTAGCATTTTCTTCAACACAAATATAGAGTGTTCCCATTGAATTTTCTAACAAAAAAACGACGTCTCGTGAGATCTCGATTTTACTAGTTTTCGAATTCCAAACTCGATATCCCTTTGAATTATTGTCATAACCAACAAACATACATTTTTCTGCCTTCACGTCGAGCTTCTGACGTTTTTCTTTTGGAATGTGAATAAATACTTCCGAACCAAAAATCCGTAAATGGTCTAGCTTCGCCTCCTTGTTATGCCATAATTCATACAGTGATTTGTTGTCAACTGTGCTTGTTCCAGTTTGATTAAGCACATGAACTGCTGTATTTACTGCTTCCGCCCAGAATTTCCTATCGATCTTTTTTGCCTCAAGCATTGTCCTTGCTGATTCAACGATAGTTCGTATTTCCCTTTCTGCACAACCATTCTGCTCTGGTGTATATGGCACAGTTCGTTGATGATGAATTCCAGCTGCTTCAAAGAAAACTTTCAGCTTTTCATTGACAAACTCTGTGCCGTTGTCAGATCTGATATTGCGAACACTGTGACCATGCTTCTTCTGAATCAGTTTAACACATTTTTCGATAATACTCGCTACTTCTGATTTTTGTTTCATGAAATATACGAAACGAAAATGAGAATAATCATCTTTGAGCAACAAAAAATATCTGGATCCACCAATTGAATTCGTCTGAAACGGACCACACACGTCAGTATGAATGATTTCGCCACACATCTTTGACTTTTCTTCGCGACTCTTGAAACTGCTTCGATGATCCTTTCCATAGACACAAGCTTCACATGCAAATTCCTCATCAATGAAATCTATACCCCGACTTAGTAGAAACTTCTTCACATGTGTCGAATTCTGATGTCCTAGACGTTCGTGCCATGAACGAAGTGTAGCGTTTTTGATTGCTACACTCGCTGTAGTTTCAATCTTTGATGGTTGTATTGTTCTGAACAACATTTGGAACAAACTTTTTCTGCGAACTCCCACTGCAACAATGTTTCCATCTTTCAACAATTTGCAACCTTCGTTGTTCATGTTCAATTGATGCCCGCGATCTGTCACCTTTCCCGATGAAAACAAATTTTTCTTCAGTTCCGGCACGAACAAGACTCCCATGACTCGTTTGCGAATCCATTCATCTCCATTAAAAGCAAAAATGTTGATATCGCCTTTGCCCAGAGCCATTATCTTGTCACCATTACCAACTGTAATTGGTTTAGCTATTTCCGTATAGTTTTCGAACCATTCTCGGCGATGACTCATGTGATCAGTTGCACCTGAGTCCAAAATCCAAGTATCTTCAAGTAGTTCAATATTCGAACTAGCTTCAAATCGCTAACTCAAGATTATTTGCTAACAATAACCATTTCATAAATTGAGAAACAATCTTTATAAAACTGTATAATATATCAAATATCCTGTAAATATGTCAAATTTTATCTAGGTGAACATCTGGACTATTGAAAATCATAAACGAACACAAAAAGTATATTGATGGGAGTTTTATAAGTTGGGTATTTGCAAACATCCATATTCAATGGGATACAGCGAACATAATATCGAAAGAACCCAATGGTGGAAAATGAAAAATTGGAGAGAAAGCTAAATACAACGAAATGCAGATAAATATATAAATGAGATTTCAGAAGAAAGTAGTCAAATTTGGGTACTAATATTAATGAGAGAAATTTTCAATATTCAATTATCCTCTTTATCAGGATAGTATCATTTTATCCACGTTTTCTTATGATTTATTGTGAGTTAACCAAAACACTTGAATAAACAAAACCACAAAATTGATTAACACATTATTTTACATCAAAAATAATTATATCTCACATTACATAAGCAAAAAAACGCTTTCTTAAAAAAATCGTTTCTGGAACGTGTACTCCACGGATCCCATTCTTGGAAGACTACTATACTATAAAAATGTTTTTACAAAAAAAATTTTCTCTACTCACAATCATTTTTATCAAAGATATATAATTTAATTTGACAAAATGTTTTCCAATCTTGAGCTTCAAAATATTTTCTTTGATTGTCTCGTTGTCGAATTTTTATAAGTGTCAGATAGGGACGACTTTCCTAACAATATAACTATTATTGAAAAAGTTAAAATAAAAATTGAAAAAAAGATGTAGTTAAGTTTCCCGTGGAGATCCTATCACAACATTTAAAACATTGAAATTCCATTTCGGAATCCTTTCCGTGATATTCCAATTAAACCAAGACAACTGGCTCAGAGGACACGAAATGAAACTTTAGAAATAAAACTTGGTGACTAATAGACGTTTTTGATATATATATATATATATATATATATATATATCCTTCTATCGTTAAAGCGTCCATACATTCTGAAATCGCATTCAATAGAGCGTCCAAGTGCATACAGCGTCCGTATACGGACGCTCTATGCACACCCCTTGTAATAATTTGTCCAGGGACTTGAAATTACGTCACGAACCTACCAACAAAATATTTGGGGGACGCTTTTTTGATCATGAAATGAACGAAAATATACGGTTCCCGAATATATTTAGTTCGCGCAACTCTCCGGCAGAGACGCTAGGAGTATTAAGTTGTATATAGAGTATACATTTTATCTTGATAGTTATTCGCGCTTAGAGCGTCCCGAGATTTGACAACACTGCCGTTTCAGTAGAACGTTAAATTGCTTATATTGTTGAATGCAACAGTTAGAAAAATACATTTCTGGTACATTACTCAACTCTGAGTATTCTCTCAAATACATGCTCTCGTCTTTAGAGCGTCACGTCAACCACTCTCCTCTAATAGCGCCAAATTAAGAAAGTCCGATACATTAACGTGAGTAAAGGTTTAGATATGAGGTAGGAAGGTCAGTGAGCTGGCGCATTTCTTTATTAATAGTATTCTACAGTGAACGGCTAAATTATGGAATATTATTATTATTTCGAGAACCGTCGAGTTTTAAGGGAAATCCCGAAACAGGTCGATTTTTGTTGTAAAATACCCATGTTATAACGTACATGGAGTAGGGATGACGTCACCGGTGTAGGTGTAGTGACGTAATCGTTAATTTTTTTAAATAGAAATCGGTATAATGTGACACCTCATTTGAACGAGAATTTAATTCCTTATTTAACGACATTACATTTTCAACTAAAATATTTTTTTAAGAGTACGAAATCAATTTTTTTAATTTAAATTCAACCAAATTTCAACTAATGATTTAATTAATAATGTACTTTAAAGTAACCAAATTATGCATAACAATTATTTTAAATTAAATGTACGAACTGCCATCCATCGGTTTCTTGACAATATGCGAATGTACGGACACATTCATCAAGTACATTGCGGATGACTTCTGGAGTAATTAGACTCTTTTCATGCCTAATTCTATCTTTCAAGTCCTGTAAGTTTTGGGGTCTATTGACATAAACTTTTGATTTTATGTAACCCCACAGGAAAAAATCTAGAGGTGTTAGATCTGGCGACCTTTCTGGCCACTCTATAAAACCTCGACTTCTGATCCACCTCCCGGGAAAGTAATTATTTAAAAATTGACGTACTTCACGTGCGTAATGCGGAGGGGATCCATCTTGTTGAAACCAGATATTTTCACTAGGTAAATTTGGATTATTGGCATTTGGATACATGTTAGCAAGGACAGGTATAAGTTGATTTCTCAAAAAAGTTGAATAGCGTCTTCCTGTTAGATTTTCTTCAAAGAAAAAAGGGCCAATGATTCTGTCATTGATGATCCCTGCCCATAGGTTTGTTCCAACCACAAATCACAAACTGATTTCCAACTATTTTCAAATCGTTTTCAACGCGCATGTCTATCAAATAATCTGATCCCTGATCAATTTATGTTTTTGGTTGGAACATCTTACAACTTCAGTCTGTACTGTACATGCGCTTGTGTTGGCATCGTTAATCAGCTGATCCAAAGGCTTACACGATTTTTATTATGATCAAAATTAGGAATAAAACCAAGCTTTTTAATTATATCTAAATACAAACACAATTCACACTTTAAAAGTTCTAGTTTTAATTATATCTAAATACAAACACAATTCACACTTTAAAAGTTCTAGTTTTAATTATATCTAAATACAAACACAATTCACACTTTAAAAGTTCTAGTTTTAATTATATCTAAATACAAACACAATTCACACTTTAAGGTTATGCTGCAATTCAATGAAACAGTGAAAGAAACTGTAAAATAAAAACACAGCGATTCGCATGCGCCAGATTAGTGGTTAGAAGAAAATCCGTAAACCGTTCTGATAGTTTTCAAACCGTTTTAAATTTTGGTTGGAACAAGAAACTGATCGTTAACTAATCGTTTGTATGTCTGGTTGGAACGTATTTAAGTTACTGCGCAGAATCCTGACGGTTTCTGACGCTGGTTGGAACAAACCTCATACATTCACTTTCTGAGGATATTGCGTGTGTGCCTCAGTCATCCAATACGGGTTTTCTTGACTCCAATATCTGCAATTTTGACGATTTACGGTACCATGTATAAAAAATGTTGCTTCATCGGAAAAAAGGATTTGATTGATGAAAAGTGGATTGGGGATACATAAATCCTGCATAATTTCAGAAAATTGAAGCCGGCGATCGGGATCGTCGTCGTTTAACTCCTGATGTAGTTGAATTTTGTAGGGATGGTATTTTTCTTTTTTTTAAATATGTAATACCGATCTTTGGGAAACTCCAGCATATTCACCCATTTGTGTTGAACTACTGTGAGGATTGTCATGTACATTTAATAAAATATCAAGTTTCACATTGTCTTCAATTTTAGGACGCCCTGCGTTTGGAATCTGTTTAACGTGCCTAGTTTCTCCAAATTTTACTTTCTGTTGATTGGCTGATGGGTCTGACGGGATATTTTGCGTTGAATAAATTGCATACCTCGTTCTGTGTTCTTTTTTTTATCTCCGCATCCGCTAAGGATTAATATTTCTATGCGTTGTGATTCATTTAGGTGAGCCATAATTCACTATTCAAAAGTAAAAATTACAATTGACAACTGATAACAATTCACAAAATCAAAACATTTACGACAATAAATATTACAGTAATTATGCCACTATCACTTGCTTGAATTACATATGACAAAAAGTTTCAGTGTTTATGAGAGAACTTTTCGTGTCCATTATTATTTTTACTTATTTTTGCTTTTTTAAGTATTTCAGAAAGTCATGGATTCAAGCATTAATTGTAATTTGATTGAATTTAAATTAAAAAAAATTGTTTTCGTACCCTTAAAAAAATATTTTAGTTAAAAATGTAATGTCGTTAAATAGATAATTAAATTCTCGTTCAAATGAGGTGTCACATTATACCGATTTCTATTTAAAAAAATTAACGATTACGTCATTACACCTACACCGGTTACGTCATCCCTACTCCATGTACGTTATAACATGGGCATTGTACAACAAAAATCGACCTGTTTCGGGATTTCCCTTAAAACTCGACGGTTCTCGGAACAATGATACTATTCCATAATTTAGACGTTCACTGTATAATTAATTATTGAGTAGGGCATTATATACAAACTATTCTCGGTCATCTAAAAGACAAGTATAATGTCAATATTATATTATGTTGACTACCCCTAAATTTATTTGGAAGCTAAAACGTGTTAAAGAAACCCACTTTAATTAGGTTATAAATCTAGATTTTATTGTTTTAATACCTAGTAAGTAGTAATTATAAAACAATGTCGAATATGGGACAAATAAAAAGTAAATTTTTACACAATACAAAAAAAAGTTTTCTACTATAAAATCTACATATACACAGAGAAACTTAAAAGTCCTACAATAGGTACTACAAAGTTATTCAGATTGAAAAAAAATCCTACAGGGATACAAAAATCAAAATCATTCGAATTTAATGAACTACAGCCTTCATCTCTTACTTCTTTGTGCGTTTCCATAGCATGTACTTGTACGTATTCTTCGATCATAAAAATATTTAGTTTTCTTAAAAAAAAAGAGTTAGCACGTTGTATGCAGATGGTCAGTGGACGCCGTAAACGCGAAACAATATACGCAAATTATACATGAAACAATATGAATGAATCTCTTTTTCATTTAAAATCGAAGTCCCAAGTTACTTCCCAGATCTTAATTTCTTAGATACGTTCCTGTATATAGGGTGCGTCCAAGTAACGCATAAATTTATTATAAGCTAAATAAAAAGTACTATTAAAAATTCCCCAAATAGGTCAGTTTTTGATTTTAAATTACCAAAATAAACAAAAGAAAATTTACAATAAATGTTCAGCTTGTTCATCATTGACCAGTAGACATGACTTAACCGGGCATTAAGGTCTACTCTAACACTTTGTAGCATAGATGGTGTTATGTTTCGCATTTATTCCTGCCTCGGTCTTATAGCTCTCGAATAGTTGAATGAAATTAAAAAAATTTGCAAAATATACTTTTAAACAATAAAAATATATATACAGGGTGGTCCGTAAGTAATGGTCCAAAGTGAAATGGAAGATTCTTGGCTTGAAAATATTACAATCTGACGCAACTTGCTTCAATAAAATATTGATAATAAAAAAGATACAGGGAGGCAAAGTTGAAATGTCAAAAATGTTTTTTCTCAGTAAATTGAAAGATTTTGGATATACAAACGTAAAAATTTGATGATAGGGGTTTTAGTTCCTGAGAAATCATAATATCATATCCGTTTTGATGTATTTTTTAGAGGGAGCCACATGAGCTACGTTCTTGGTGTAACTGTGCACTTAACTTTTTTATCGTTAACACTATCTCGCTTTTCATTGAAAAATATTAAAATGACATCATTTTTGTGAAAAAAATGTATACCTATCATAAGTCTCAAAGGTTGCTAGTTTTCAAGATATTCGCATCTTAAAAACCCTCTACGTAATTTGCATTTTATTTATTAGTACTTTGACATATTAATAAAGCAACCATTATGAACTCAATAACTTTTAATCAAGAGAAAAAAGAAAAATTTATTAAAAAATACAACAACAAAATTTAAATATTATTTCACAGTAATTGTTCAATATGTCCGCCATTCATCTCGATACATTTATCCATGCGTTTCATGAAAGATCGCCTAATATTAAACAATGTCATTGGCGTAAAAAAATTTGTTGCTGCTCTGATTTCTTGCCAAAGTTGAACTCGACTATTTATAGGGTTTCTGTGAACTATTTCCCTCATTGTGCCCCATAAACTGAAATCCAAAGGGTTATATTCTGGACTGCGTGTTGGCCAAGGAAAGGGACTACCACGACCAATCCAGCTTTCAGGAAACAAGGTGTTTAAATAGTTTCGTACTTCAAGAGTGTAATGAGATTAACTGTCAAAACACGAATGATTAACTTGTTGACATCGGCACCTACTATGTTAATTCTTGTGATGATAAATTTGCTGACATCAGCGCCTACTAACGCTATTATTTGCATCGTTCACTAACTAACGACGTTTGTTAGTGTACGGTGTTATTTGTGCTAATAAATAAAATAATAATTATGTAGGGGGTTTTTAAAATGCGAAAACTATTAATTTTTGAGACTAATGATACATATTTATTTTTGTCGCAAATGATGTAGTTTTAATATTTTTCAATAAAAAGAGAGATAGCGTTAACGATGAAAAAGTTAAGCGCACAGTTACACCAACAACTTAGCTCATTTGGCGCCCTCTAGGAAATACATCAAAACGGATATCATATTACGATTTCTCATGCCTTAAAACCCCCATCTCTTAATTTTTACGTTTGTATATCCAAAATCTTTCAATTTACTGAGAAAAAACATCTTTTACATTCAAACTTTGCCACCCTGTATCTTTTCTATTATCAATATTTGATTAAAGCAAGTTGCAAGAGATTGTAATATTTTCAGGCCAAAAATCTCCCATTTCACTTTGGACCATTGCTTACGGACCACCCTGTATATAATACTTCATTTGGAATGGCAAATCAGCAAGAACCAACAACAGGTTGATATGACATAATTTCATTAGATTAATAACAAAAAATTCAATTTTTTTTAACAACAGAAATATTAGTACAAAGGTCAAAAGTTATTCCTTTTCCTATACACAATATTGATGTATGAAACATAAAAGTAGCCGATATCGCCAAGAGGCAGATTTTATAAGTATTCATGAATATATAGGATGTTCCAAAATTGATTGAAGAACCCAACTAAACCCAAGTAAATATAGGGAGATCCATTCTTTTTTAAATAATCAATTGTTTTAGCTGAAAAATCTTTGAAGTTAAAAAAGTGATTTTCAACACCCTGGAATTTAGAAACTATAACCATTTGACTCCAAGTGCTATAATTTTTCGAAATCAGCTCTTCGAAGAGAATCGAAAGATATTAAGAAATACAGGGTGTTACATAAAAAATATGTGTTTGTTTCGTCACTGAATTTTGGAGCAGACTGTATGTATGAATATTTTTAAAATCTGGTCCTTGACGATATCTACTTACTTCTTTTGTTAATGTTGTTGTTTCGTGGCACTAAGGATAAACGTGATATCTAGCTCCGACTGATGTATTAGAATATTATTTGAACCAGTTGATGTACCCAGATGACTTCACCTTATGCACGAGGCTATTAGTTTTCACCCAAAATTTGTTTTCTAATACTTTACTTGAAAAAACTAAGAAAACATTTTTTTAATAACAAAAATTTCATAACACTACTACAAGAAATGGATTCCGCGTATTAAAATACATGATACTGCATAATTTTTTCCATACATTCAATATAAACCAAAATTTACAATTTTTTGGCCAGGACTGCAAAATGTTTAACATGCATCTCAATTACTTACTACATTTGAATTCTTTCATTTTATATTGTAGATAATATACAGGATTAAAGCTGAAGGAAATTTCCAAAAAAAATTTGATTCCGATTTCGGAGAAATTTTGTATAGGAGGTTTTTTGATACGAAGATTCCAACAAATTTGTCAGTTATTCGTTAAAAAAATTATTTCGGGTGGAAAATTGAGAAAACTGCATGAAAATGGAATTTTCCGAAAAACTGTAAATCAGATTTTAATCATTTACGAACTTAGCCTCAGTTTTTATGTTCTGAACCTACTTATAAAATTTCATTGAAAAATTCGGTAGTGTTTTTGAGTTATCGTGTTGACAACTGACCGACCGACATTTTTTAAAAATGGGTTTTTTGGACTAATATGAAACGTGTAGATCCATTCGAATCTCGAAACGTCAAAATCACTCCATCACATCACTTCCCTTATAGTATTTTCCCGTAACCCACAATTTTAAGGAAATTAATTATTTATCTACGCAGGAAAAATATTAGTTCACAACTAGGGTTAAAACTTTTCACCGACAATACTCGTGTCCTCGATGATCACAAATGTCACAAAAAATCATATTTTTTGTAACTGCCTACATAAATAGCTATTCTTCAACTAGTACCTAACAAACACCATATAAAATAATAACTATCATGTAATTCTGAAATTAATGCAATTTTGTGAAGAAATTGTCCATTCGAAGATTTATTTAAGTTCACTGTCTTCAATATTTTGAGTATTTGTAACTTGTTAAATGAATACCTCTGAAATTTCATTGCAATAACATATTATAGTTCCCTCCTACTTACAATAACCACATTATATCTTATTTGTCCTCCTATTTTCTGTAAATAGCAGATATGTACTTACTGCGGCAACAACGCAATAACAAAATTGACGCCCTAAAGGCTATCATATATACGTAATGCTGAATATAAGAGACGCCCAATTGTCCATCGACTGAAAGGGCGCCATAATGTTAGGAAAATATACAGCAATGTTGTGTTTTCCGTGCCAAAGTCCTTTTTTCCATTTATTTTAACCATCCTTTATCTATATTAAAAAGTATTCACCTCAATTAACACTATATCTGCAGAAAACGACGTCGGACGCTATAAAGCACATTTTTGTCTGGACGCTCTAACGATAGAAGGATGTATATATATATATATATATATATATATATATATATATATTTATCTTTACGCCTTTGTGCGTCCGTACATTGTCCTTTTACATTTAATCGTGCGTCCGATGGTAGTTGTGCGTCCGATATACGGACGCACAATTATTTTTCAAATTAAACTACTTTTTCGATAGTTTTACATCATAACAAGCATTCTCTCAAATTTTATGGTGGACGTCTAAATACGACAAAATGGGTGAAGTATATAATATGTGAGTTCCATAAATTTCCGCACTGGCGCACTTGTATATACACGATGTGAATATACTGAAATATTTTTTAGCCAAACCAAGCGACTTGTGCGTCCGCTGGTGGCAACACCGCAATTTTGAGAATTAAGTGACTATATTTCTGAATATTTCTTCGGTGCTCGTTTCATAGGAAACTTTTATAAACTTACATAATTTACTAGGACTCTGGGCCCATAGCAAAATAATAACCTAATTTTGTTTTCTTGTTAATTGACGCAGTTTCATTCAGCTTATGTCGGTGGGAAGATAAAACACTGCAAATTTTACGATCCATAAAAGATAAAACGTAAACGTAAGTCAACTAATAACAATACAATGAATTAGTAACTAATGTCAAATATATAAAAATTTTACAGGTAACTATAGAGAAAAAAATTTCATTCTGATCTTTGATTTTATCACTAAGCGCTTACCCAATAATTCTCAAAATAAACAGGAAGTGTCATATAAAATCTGAAAGTTGAGACACGTGATAAAAAATGACGTCATTAAATTCAAGATGTTTATCGTGGTTGTATGGCTGGTCTAATTTTTCATCTACCCGCAAAGTATCATTTTATTATTTCGGAGATAAAGGATGCATGAACTTCGTGACCAGTGATTTTAAGGAAGCGCCGTTAAAATTAGACACCAAATATTATAGCATTTTTTAATTGGTTATTTTTGTATAATTTGAAATTTTTAAATTGCACAGGCTGTATCTTTAAACGTTTGACAGTAACTGAAGACGATGTAAACGCTATGGTCGGTACTTTATAGCCCCTCTCACTTCTTATGGCTCCTCAAAGTTTCAAAAAAGTAGCTTTTACCGAAGATATAAACGGACTATCTTTCTTGGACCACCCTGTAATAGACATGTTTTGTTGGCGCCGCAACTTATAATATTAACAAACATTAATTTTGCCTTGAAATAGTTATTTTCCTAACTTCACGCATATGTTAGGAACAACATTTTTTCTACGAGCGGACGGATACAAACTAACAGGCTTATTAGTTATCTTCGGGGTATTGATGTAATCAATAATACTTATCAACGCAAAATTAAACAAAATTTCAATCAAACGAAAAAAATTATTATAAAATGCAATAAATAATCTTGCGTGCGGTAAAGTAGAATCGTGCACATTAGTATACTTTTCCGCGCGCTTGTAGGAAAAAATATTGGATAGTTTTTTCAAGTTAAGAAAACTGAAAATTGAAATATTGAACTATTGAAATTTAAAAAGATTATGTAAATTGAAGTATATCCAGTACAATATCCGTTATCGTAACCAAACACAAACTTCACTTCGTCATATTTGCACCACGTTACCAAATAGATAAAATAATCCTAATGTAATATTTAAGTGAGGAACCAATTATCTATTAGAATTTCCATTTTTCACCTAGTAGGGGTCTTAATATTATCGTGTTACCGTGAGATTACTAATAACGTACATTGGGTTTTGTAGTGAATATATTTTTGTGTGAAATTGGAGATTGTACTTCAATTAATTAGTTTATTGAGAGAAAAATAAAGAACCCCGTACATAATGTTAAAAGATTGGTCATCGGTGAAAGCGGATGCAAATTGTATAAAGGGTAATTCATCACTACCATAGAGTCCAATATATTGTAAATCATCGAAGATATTCGAATAAAATTTCAACCGGTGCTAGCCACCCTGAAGGTCCATATTTTAAAATTGGTTGCAATTGTACAGTGTGTTCCAGAACGCCGTGCCAGATGAAAGCTACAGTTTTTTAAATGGGACACCCTGTATTCTACATCTAATTTGAATTCTGCTTGATTTCTCTATTGCAATGATATAAGCTTGAACTAGGTTATACAGTGTATTTAAGAAGTTCTGACCACTTGTTCCTGAAAATCGTAATGAGTTCAATGCCCATGTATACTTTAAACTGCACAATTTGAAATTAATATGTTACAGCCATGCGTCTGTGATTGTCTTCTACAGTTTATTCCAACAAGTACATAGAGTATTGGAATGCAACCAACAGGTGTTTATCGGAGTTTTAATCAAAGTTGACGAATTATTTTACAACAATTTAATAGTAACTGTTTGAAAATATATTATTTTACTAAAATGATTGAGTGATAAATGTAATCGCATAATAATGTGAAAAACAACATAGATACTGTAGGAAAAATTTCTTTATTAAAAAACGAAAAATACACACCATATAAGCAGTCATCGTTATCAGTGACACTTGTACTTGATTGATTATCACTTGTGTTAGAACTATCCACATTAATAATCAAAGGATTTACTTTCACACTTTTAATAACATTATGATCCATATTCCACATGTCATTTTCAATTTTTTTAACATGACTGATGCAATTTTGCCACGTTTCTTCGGTAATATTTCCAATTGCACTTAGTAATTTCTTCACATCTTCTAATTTGTATGTCAAATTGTTTCTCGCAACGAACTGTTTAATTTCTGCCCAAACCAACTCTATTGGGTTTAACTCGCAGTGGTGAGTGGGGAGCCGTAATACACTGACAAGTCCATCTATCACATATTTTTTATATTTTCACTTATGTTGCTTAGCAATCTCATAGAGACAGGCTTTGGTAACGTTGTGATTAAATGATGTACCTTTATTGTTTTGTAGTCATTTCATTAATTCAGCGTTTCTCCAAGAGCAGGTTGGTAATTTTTCTTGCAGGGCACTATTATCAAGAGCTATGAGAGATGGTTGTATATTTTCCAAAACGACTTAAACCAATTCTAACATTTGTGCGTTCATATCTTTATGATAGTCGCCGTCAGTTTTTGAAGTAAATAGTAACAAACCATTTTCAGTAAAACCAGATGCGAAACCAATATGTCCAATAATCAAACAGCTACCTTTCACACAAGGACCTTCAATGCCGGTTGACCATTATCCATAAACGCCTGTTTACCGCTGTTAATATTAGAGTCCTGCCAAGTTTTAGAAGGGGTATGTCCTTCGTTAACCCAAGTTTCATCAAGATAAAAAATTTGTTTTCCCCATCGTCTTGCTGCCATTATCTCGCGAAGATAATCTGATTACACGTTTTCCAGTCAGACAACTATTCCTACTCCGTTGCTCACACTTAAAACCTATTTTATGCAAATGCAACACAACGTTGTTTTAGTTATAAGCAACAAATTCGCATCAGTTTTTAATAATTGAAATATTTTATTAATTGTTAGTACTTCATTTTTCATATAAAATGAATGGATGTATCTTGTGATTGCGTTGTTTATAAATTCATTGGTTTTCTTCACTTTTCGTCCTGGTTTCTCTTTAGGTTCGCTTAAAACCTGATTTGTTTTTTGTTCGCGTATTACTTTCTAAATAGTCGATATCCCCACTCCAGTAATTTGTGCACATTTTTCTATATTGCTGTCAACACTGTTTTGCAAACAGTAAGCAGTAGAAGAAGGCGTGTTTAAGAACATGCGATTTTCTTTCTGTATACATGTACCGAAATACTTTTAAAATCATCGTTTGTTCGTTTAGACCTAATGGTCCAAAATTTTGCAAATAGGTACAACCCTTCTCAAAGACGGTTCTTACAAAACTAAAACCATAATTAAAACTAATATGAAAACCTATAGGTCATAATGACGAAATTTTACATTTATATTTCTCAAAATACGTAACCAGTTTTTTATTTTTCTACCTGCGAATTGGAGAACAATAGATAATCTTTCTGTGTTTATTCATAACATGTCAAATCGATAGTGAAAGTTTGTTTACAATGGGTACGGAAGCTATAATATTTTATAGTACATAATTTTTTATTCGAAGTGATCCACCACAAGTTTTCTTTTATAAACTTAAAAATTGTGACACCTAAAAATATTTATTTTTCAACAGTACCTACCTAAGTTACCATTAAATTATTGCAAAATATTTCGTCAATTTTGAGTACAACTCTGTGATATCCGATCAAGATCTGTTAGTTAGGGGAGTATTGCATTCCAATACTCTACTTGTTGAAATAAACTAGAAGTAATATCATAATTCACTAGACCTGCTTCCATATCTAGAAATCTGTATACAGGGCGAGTTCAAACTCTAATACATCGGCTTCACAATTTTTTTAAACGGATCACCTTATAATTTATATCCGTAAATGAAAGTTACTTCACTTTACTTCAAATTTGATAAGTATTCCCTATACCAGAACTGAATGGTTTCTGTGATATTTCAATTTTATGATCAAAAATTTTATTTCCAACAAATAATCAATGAAAAACAGGTATATAAAGTTCATTCACAACAATTAACGAGTTAGAATTTTAGAAAAATCTTTTAAAACATTGACAACAGTGCCACATTTTCCAAATAGTAAAATTAGATCCACACTATTATTGTCGCACTTAGTAATTAGGTAGTTTCCGAAATATCAACAAACATTTACATTTACCTAATTCGTTTGTCAACAAATGGGGTATATATATGACGAAGCTCCTACTCATCATAATGCACTTATTCAGTCAATTGAATGATGTTTCCTGAAAGTTGGATTGGACGATAAGGACCAGTTTTCTGGGCACCAAGATCACCAGAATTAATTCAAGTGATTTGTTCTTTAGAGGTTATGCTAAAGATCAGGGGTACAAAGTACACCAGACGATAGGAAATATAGAATGAGGCAGGCTTTCCGAAATGTTAATGCGCAAATGCTTATTGTTTATCAAACTTGTCACTGTAGATCTACTTATAGGAGGGTATTCAGGATTTAAATTGTTAAAAATATGAGCTGCTTCGTCATGGGAACGTTTGCGATCACCATATTCAACTAACATTAAGATTTCGATTCGTTGTTTTTCCGATAAATGTGCCGTTATTCTCAACTTCTAAACTTTATGCTAATTTGAAATTGGTATCAGTTTTCACAATTTGTACATAAATGTGGTTCACGTTTTTAATGACTACTATTGTTTTTTGTTTAATTTTAAAAACCTACAAAGTCATATCATTAGTACAGTACAATTCAATTTACAAAAATAAAACTGATATTTTATAAGATAATTTGTATTAATGTGAGACATTGCTATTATTTCTCGAAAGAAAAAAATAAGCCTCTTTGTGATACGTCACTCGACCTAGGTTGCCGTTTCAAAAAATTCAAGATGGCAGCCGTACGCCAAACGCTTTGTCAAAAACATTTGCCATTTGCTCTAAAATATGCAGAATAACGTCTCATTCAAAATTTACCAAACAAATTCAACTTCTTAACAAAGCCGATTAACATGGTCTTAAATCAATGATTAAATGATTGAAATTCGTGACAGTTGAAGCTGAACGGTTTCATCAAAAATGCATACATGGTCCTGTCCTAATTTTTTAAGCACTATATAATGATATAATATAAAGCATAATACAAGGTAATCAAAATTTTAGAGTTTTTGACCACTTTGTATTATGGTTTTTCTTATAGCATTAGATAGTGCTTGAAAAATTAATATAGGTCAATATAAGCCATTTTAATAAAATTTGAACAGTTTAGCTTCAGCTGTTACTCGAAGTTCAAAACATACGAATATAAACTGTCTAAAGATCGTAAATTATTGACTATAAATATACCCTATGTGTTAATTTTTAAATCTTCTATTTATACCCTTCCAAATGAAGTGCTACTTACTTGACCCCTTTTGCTATTTGAAAACATTGGAGGGATGAATATCACCTGAAAGGGGTTCAACAAAATATCGAAACTTATAGTGACGGATATTTAAAGAAATTCGAAAGTCGACGATAAGATTTAATCTTATCACTGTATAAATATTTCAGCAAAAATCAGTGCTAATATTACATAGTTCAACATTTGACTAGAAGAATCATTTTATTTATACTGACTAGTCAGTTTAGTGCAGTAAGAGTAAATATGAACAACAAAAATAAATAAAAAATTGTAAAAAGATTCTCTAGAAATATTTTTCTACATGTGTCACAATAATAATATCGTGTTTTTATTTATGAGAATGCTTGAAAAAAATTCAACCAATAATTTCTTATTTTATAATTAATTAACTACATTAAATTTTAAAACACTTTCAGTCGTACCACTACACACTTTTATACGCGATTTATCCAGTATGGACATAATCTACAATTTCTCAAATTATGTTATGCTTTGAACGAACGCAGAAAAGTGTATCACTGAAATAATTGGTGTATAGGTATGTGAAAAACTTGGCAACCTTGCATGGACGTATGATTGAATGCAAATCAGATAAATACGTATATCTCTGATATCGCCGCACTCTTAGCATTTCCTTTACTGAGGTTAATGTATTGGTGTGGTATTAACGTAGTCTCCAGTCCAGGATTATGCTCTCAGGGCTTCTGGACGAATAGCATCTACCTTGCACTGATGAGGCGCAAATACGCCGAAACCGGTCTACAAGTGATGTTGTTCTTTCTAATCACAAACCAGAATGGTTGGTTCTATCTTGCAGATATACCAACCCCGTTCAACTTAGGATTGTAATTCAATGTCTGTCGGGGCATATAGCCTGAGAAGTAGTTGTTGCTTCTTAGTGAACGGTCTGTTCTCTGAAAAATATTTCTCAAATTTTGTAAAGCGTTATAACGGTATTAAACTATTAACTTTGACGTCTATTGATCACGCTTTACTAAAATATGACAACTTTTCACAGGTAACTGTAACTAAGCTAATAACTACAAAACCGAGATGGTTTTTTGTCGATATAGAATTTTGGTTTGTGATTAGATGTGGGGATGTCGCTGATATCGCACTCTTAGCATTTCCTTTACTGAGATTAATGTATTGGTGTGGTATCAACGCAATCCCCAGTCTGGGAGTATGCTCTCAGGGCTCATGGACGAATGGCATCTTCTTTTGCTGATGAGGCGCAAATACGCCGAAACCGGTGTACAAGTGATGTTATTCCTTCTTATCACAAACCAGAATGGTTGGTTCTATCTTACAGATATACCAACCCCGTTTAACTTAGAAGTGTAATTCAATGTCTGTCGGGGCATATAGCTCGAGAAGTAGATGTTGCTTTTTAGTGAACGGTTCTTTGAACGGTTCTTTGAAAAATATTTCTCAAATTTTTTAAAGCGTTATAATAGTATTAAACTATTAACTTTGACGTCCATTTAATTTTTTTTGCAGGTGTACCAGGAAAGAGAAATGAAATATATTACAATTGTTGCCCTGAGCCCTATATTGACATAACATTTTTCATACTAATTCGAAGAAGGACTCTATACTACTTCTTCAATCTAATCGTACCTTGTGTTCTAATTGCATCCATGGCAGTTCTTGGATTCACTCTTCCTCCAGATTCCGGAGAGAAGCTATCACTTGGTGTTACTATTTTACTTTCTCTCACTGTATTTTTGAATATGGTTGCTGAAACTATGCCTGCTACTTCAGATGCTGTTCCACTGCTTGGCACATACTTCAACTGTATAATGTTCATGGTAGCATCTTCAGTTGTATCCACGATCCTTATCCTCAACTACCATCACAGGAACGCTGATACACATGAAATGTCTCAATGGGTGAGTTTTAAATTAAATTTTTAATGAAACCATTTATTTGAAAATGGCCCTTTCGCATTAGAGTAGTTGATAAACCATAAACCTAACCAGAACAAGATGTTTTTAGTTGTTCGAAGCATCAATAAATAAATCACATATGTTCATCTCTGAGATTTTGATATAATGGCGTTGTCCCTTTTTTTCAAACTATAGATAACAATTTCTTTAAATGGGCAATATCACATAATGTGATAAGTATGCAATAAGTCAATATATTAAGCAATACCTGGATTATCAATCAAGTAACAAAAGAAAAATGTCAGTACCAATGTGAATTAGTCAGATATTAATTTTTGTCAACGGCATCATATCTATGAAAAGATCTGGAACACAAACACGAATAAATTATAAAAACACGAAACCAACACTAAACACCCATCACAAAAAAACGAAAAACAAAGCCACAACAAACGAGCCCATAAATTATTGAAACATTATACAAAGCATCTAATCAACACAGGACAACAAACAACACATACAAAACCAGACATCTTCCTTCCATGTATGTGCAAAGAAACAGATCCTCGACTGTTTGGAAAAATAACAGGGGGATTCATAACTATTGGGACATAGACTAAGGGTGGATTATTGGGACCAAAATATGACGATAGTTCGAAGTATGCCTCAATAATAGTTTGCTGTAGAAAAAAATTGATTTTTTTTTTCATTTTTTGTTGATAATTCCACTTCATATCCACTTTATCAAAACGGCGTAAGGGCATAACTTCAGACAAAAAATATTATTTTATGTATTATCTGATGAAGGAGTCAACTGGTACCTTTTTTGAAGGAATTTCTTAGTGAATTCAATTGGAAAGTATAACGGAAGCATCATTCCTACGTTATACTGGTATTCCATTTTAAACACGATAATTTCATCCGTATTCTAGGAAAATGAAATTGAGCAGTTGAGTCACATAAGGGGATTTCAATTATATTCCATTTAAGGAGAGTGTGCTTCGGACTATCAGAAAGTTGTTGCTGGTAAATGTTATTTTCAGTCAGTGACTTCTTTTTGCTGTGGGAAATTATAATCATTTTACGAATGAAAAAATGTGGGATATAATTTGTTCTAGCTTTGCAGCTAGAAGGTATGAATTGTTTCATCCAGGCAGAACGTAACCAGATCACAAACTATTTGCAAATATAGTTGATCGTTTGGTCACCACTCCTCAATAAAAATCTGGATCGTCGTCCAGTACATTTCACTCCTAATTGAAAAGATAAAATTTTGATGCGAGGAAATGAAAATCCTGCAGTAATTTTACATCATATGTCAGTAGCAACAGAAATAAGTCGTCTATTATTAGAATCCTGAAAAAAATCACAATTATCACTCCACTCCTGTTAAACATTTGCTTCCAAGAACTCAACCACGACGGCTATAGTTGTGCCAATGTATTATCTACGAGCATAATGATGACCGACTTTCTATTAAGAATTTTACCAGACGAGGGGTTTTTAACTGGTGGGATAGCTATTACTGGAAGTCCGCATGCTTTCAGGGGAAAATGTTCTTAGCATGAGTTTAAATTGAATATTTGGTGTAGCATCATAGGCGTCCAACTACTGGGGCCCTATGTTCTGCCTCAATTAGGAATTCTGAATAATTTTTTTGCGAAATACTTTTAGTGGTATCTTCTGCATGTTCCTTGTGGTATTTTCATTATTCTTTCTAGTATTTATTTTGGGAAATCAAACCATAATCTTTTTTATGTTTCATATTCCAACGTTGGAATGCTACCGTTATAAAAAATAATTAAGTTATAATAAAATTCTGCCACTAACGAAAATATTCGGCAACTAGGCAATAATATTTTTAAGTTTAAAACTACAAAAAATTTGTTGTCAAATTCTCAAGATCCATTCACAGTAGATCATAATCGTTGATAAAATGTACAATAAAATATTTCTTGTATGACATTCTAACAATATTATAGTCTACTAGGAATGGGATCCATAAACAATAAACTCACTAATTCCAACACGGACCAATATGGATCCTCCAATTGATATGTTACGGGTTATACAAAAAAATAGTACTTCAGTCGAGTTGTATGTTACATACCTCATATGGTTTAGTATACCCGAGGACACAAAAAACTATATGCAAAAAAAACCTTCACGGTTTGTATCCGAATTTAACAGCTACGATATTATAATCATACGGCGGTATCAGCTTATCTATCCCATTGATAATTCTACAGTAACAAGTAGAATTACGGGCAAAAGAAAACAAGGTATTTATGTATACCCGGGACTATAATGGACGTAACGGCTATGGCCGGTAAGGTTTGTAGTGACTAGTGATATGTTGTTAAGTATTATTTGTGAGTTAGTGATAGTTATGTCAACCTGTCAATCACAATATGTTAGTGTATCAAGTTACGTTTTAATACTTCAAATATAAACGAGTTCACGTCAATCAATACCATTTATACTACCTCGGTCACAATAGTTTGGGCGACGAGTGTGAAACATCGAACATTTGTGAGGTGAATAATCAAGCGCTGAAAAACCTTTGCAACATCAATTAATTCGACAATTATCAGGTGACGACGCCTCACCAGAGGGAATTCTTCAATATTCGAAGCATTTCAATCGTATTTTGATATTTTTATCAACAATATCTGTTAAATTGAAGACTGAATTGGAAAAATCAAGTGATTACTCATCAACCTACTCAAATAATCGATAATAAGTACCAACGATCGATGTCTCAATCTATAATTGGAAAGATCGACTCATCTAGCTTGTCAACAACGTTCTTTTTTATCTATAATCATTTTTTAGTTTTACTTGCTGATTTTATTCGTCACTGTCATCAATATGGATCCTCATCAATTCCAACGTTTCATGGAGCTTCAACAAAGCATGATTACGCAGCATTTTTCCCAGATTCAATCTTAGCAGCCTAGATCACCTTCCCCTATAAAATGAATACATACCAGTTATAAACACAGCTCTGCGTCATAATTCCGACTTTTATGATTTAAAGAAATAATTTTTTCGCAATTACAAACAACGATTTGGAAAATATCTTGAAATTAAAAATGTCCTGAACAGTAAACCATACTGTGCCCGACTTTTCTGAATTAATTATAAGCCGACAGCTTCACAATGGTGTCTGCTTCTGCTGTCCCCCGAACAGCAATAGAATTAAGTTATGATGGGTTGCTAGAAATCCTGCTTTCACATAAGAAAAATGTTCCTGTTGTCCAAAATCAATTTATCAAGGCGACCAACAATCAGTTTCTGACTTTGTAAAAGTGCTCCGAGGTGTGTTGACAGGTTGAGACTTCGTTTCACCATGCGAATGCAAGACGTTTATTGCTGATCTCTTTCTCAAAACTCAATTCATTAGAGGCTTGATGGACAGAAGCATCCAAGAACAACTCCTACAAATCAGTTCCTCAAACTTAAACAGCCTTGTTGGGAAGACCATTGCCTTGGAAACATCTTGAATTGATCCAAAACTTTTTGCTCAGAAATCAGCAAATACGGACATCAACAAAATTGAATCAAGCCAAAGAAACCGTTCAAAATTCTGCATCCGCACACTAACCCATTTCAAATCAAGACATCGTAGCCAACATCGATCTCACACCCGATATAGCAACAGACAATCAAGGAAGCGAATCAATTTCGAAGAATTGGGTATTGATGGCTTGTGTTTTCGATTCAGTAAAGATAATCACTCATCAAGATATATGATATACTTCCTGCGCCGGTCCGCGCGTTCGGTGAGGTTATCATTGTTGAATTTTGAAAAAATTCGACTTGTGTGAGGATTGAACCATATGCCGGGTCCAGACAAAGCAGACAAAACAAAAACACAATTCTGAAACAAAAACACGACAAACTGGCGACAAAATTTGTCGTCAAAAGACAAAACAAAATTGAGACAAACTGTCCACACCAGAACGACAAAATATACAAACAAAAATCAGTTGGTGACGTTGTTGTTGTGATTAGTGTTGGTTAACCATGTGGCGTTTTAATCAGGAAAAAAATGAAACTGAAGATTTATAGCTCTTTCTATAGCATACTGGTTGTTAATATTATTAATTTTCTTGTCAATATCATTTAGTGGCACATTTAACGATGAAGAAATTTCCTTTAATGCATCGGCTTTCTTGTAGCGGTGTTTGTAGTCTTTATTTTTAGGGTCCCATAATATCGGATGCTCCCTGTAAAGTTCTATTAACTTGCATGTATTTTGTGTATTCCACTTTTTGTCCCCCGACATGTTTAGAAAAATACACTAGTATTTAATAATCACTACACAACAACAGAAAAACATACTTAATTTTGATAAAATTGTACATTCTCCTTCTCCTACTGCCTAACTCGTTTTGACTTGCACACGCGTCCACACTGCGCCGACAACTTGTCGTCAAATATACAGACAAAACACAGACCTTTTGATCTTTACCGACCTGATACGGGACTTGAAAAACAAAATTGTCGCAGAAATGTCTCACAAATGTTTTCGATTTGTCGCCACTTTGTCGCGAAACATGAATGTTTTTGTTTTGTCTGCTTGATCTGGACCCGGCAATAGACCTACGCGTCTATAGCAATACACTTAACAAATTCTGCCATCAGCTCTGTTATGTATAACCTGCGAAGAAAGGTATTTACGCCTGCTGTGTGTTTGTGTGTTTCTGTGTGTGTGTGTGCGTGCGTGCGTGCGTGCGTGCGTGCGTGCGTGCGTGCGTGCGTGCGAGCGTGCGTGTGTGTGTGTGTGTGTGTGTGTGTGTGTGTGTGTGTGTGTGTGTGTGTGTGTGTGTGTGTGTGTGTGTGTGTGTGTGTGTGTGTGTGTGTAAAATTAAACTTAACTTTTCAGGGGTCTTTTCAGTAAACAGGTTGGGAATTCAACAAATAAAGCGGATTATATGTTAATGCTAGCAAAATATCACTTTTGATGCACCTGGTTTGTAGAAATAAACGGATAGGAAAATACGATAGGGCTCCGGATCACAATACAAAAGAGCACTGGCTAGACGCCTGGCACTCCTCAGGATTTCAATTTAAGTGAGAGTTCGACAGAAGGAGTAAATTGGACGGAATTTAGGCCCTCCAACTGAAATATCAAAGAGCCCTGGCTAGACGCCTGGCACTCCTCACTATTCCACTTAGAACGGGATTTATGTCGAGGCGAAATCGGGAATAAATGCTAACGGAATGTAACCGTTAAATTAAAATATAGAAGAGCCCTGGCTACACGCCTGGCACTCCTCAATATTTCACTTTAAGCGGGTTTTACGTCTTCGAATTAAAATGCCCAAGAGCCCTGGCTAGACGCCTGGCACTCCTAAATATTCAGTTTCAATTGCACCTATTTTAGCTATATACGAAGACACCACTAAAACCTGCTGTAAAAATAAAATTTTAATTATATTCAATAAACTTGTGTCTAATGCCTATTGAAAAGACCACCTTTTATTTTAAGTATTATTTTCAAGACAAATATCACCTTCCTAGCAGCTATTTTGAACTTTTAACTCGGGAAATAATTTCTTCACTATTAAAAAAAAAGACTGAAAAAAAATATAACAACAACAAATCGTTGGACGGAGCGTTGGTCGGTATCGAGCGGACACGACTGGATGCCAGGTACTTCTCGTACTTACACTCAGCCTTCAACTCTTCCTCGATTCAGTCTGTCTTTCCACCTCTCTCGGTTAGTTCGACCTGGGCGCTACCTATTCCATATCTCGCGGCAGTGGGAGGCATAAATTTTATACACTACGGCAAATTTTTGATTTTTGAAGTTAAAGTTAAAGTTAAAAACCGGAATGAATATTCTATATAACTAAAATAATTTTTACACAGAAGTCAGAGGTTATAACGGTTGGGTCAAGTTTCGTTTAGCCGAAATCTGTTAAAAAAGAAAAAAAAAATTTTTTTGTCATTTAGGCACCTCGGGGAGTATGTTACTGAAAAAATTTTGCCGCGGAAATGCGCTGTTGCCATTTTTTGAATGCGGTTTAGAAGTAAGGAAATGAGATACATAAAAAATTAATGTTATTTTATATTGTAGACTTATTTTTAAGCACCGATACGAAAATGAAAATCCGCGGAAATGCGTTGTTTCACCACTATGCAGTGATCCTCTTCCCGACCTTTAACACAGATCAATTATTAATCTCTATTCTTATCAACTTAATATCGCTATGGTCAATAATGCGAAAATTTAAAAAAAATTGTCAATACAGCATAAAAACGACAATCCTGATAAAGCATAAAAGGTAGGTATGTATATGTCGGCGTCAAATAGTGAAATCCGTCATTCCCAGAAATGCCTAGTCATTTCACGTATTGCCGGCAAACAGCGTAACTATACATTTGGTTCGCGGCTCTTACTTTTTCAAGAAGGGGAAGAAAAAATAACCATTGAGTTAAATGAAAATGGACCAAATTTGATTTGAAATGGTTTTTTCCTCAGGCAATTCCAGAATATCTTGAAGTTACCAAAAAAGGTATTGAAGTGTGAAGTAACAGTTAAAAGTTTGAATTTAAATTATTACACGCAAATATGCTCCCGATATAACTATTACTGCTGCATCTAGAAAACACTATTTTCTATCCGATTGCCAAGTTAGAGATCAGTGCCCAGTACATTTCATGGTTCTGGAAAGATGTTGGCACATGCTCATTTCCCTAAAGGCAACAGCTGTATAGAGCTTCATATGGATACTGAAGAGAAGTGGGATTTAAATTTGGATGGTACAAGTGCAGATGATCGGGCTAGTCTTTTTATGGTAGTAATTCATGAAATTGTACATTTCCTAGGAACAGGGCACAGTGATGTTGATGCAGTAATAATATATCCATGGTATAAAATCGACATTGCTCCAAAATTGGACGAAGATGATAAAATGGCTCTTGAAGCTCTTTATGGACCAATCAATACACATGTAAATAAGTCTACGCTGCCACCACCACCACCACCGACTACAAAGGCACTTCGTCATAGACCTCAACTAAATAAACCTGATACAAATTTATGTGACATAACACCGGAGTATATGTTTATTGCGATGGCAGGCGAATTTAAAATTATCATTTATATATTATTATTGAAAATTACCTATGGAAAATTGATTAACTCGAAACTTATTCCCTCACAACCAGAAATACTCGATGATTATCTACCTAAAGAAGTTGGCGCCTTAATTCAGATTTTTCAAAGTTCTTCAGGTAATTTAATAACAGTCGATGCCCGTAAATACTATGTAGTAGATTTTCCCGGTTTACAAAAACCCGAGGGAAGTTATTTAATAATACCTAAATATTCTCAAATAAACACAATGTTTCAAAGCAATCATGGGAAAATATATGTATTTTAAAATAACAGTAATTAAATTGAATATGACAAGAACTGTCCAGAATAGAGGGCAAATGAAAGATATTTTCCCTGGGTTACCAACAGATGTTACAGGAGCATTCCAGAACATTGACGGACACGTGTACTTTTTTAAAAACAATATAAATATAATCAGTTCACCAGAAAACTTGTTGCAGCCGGAGCTTTTAATTTGAACGTGTTTGATATTCCATGTCAAGATTTTATTAACAAAAATAATTTCTTTTTATCAATGATGTATATATTATTTTAAATAAACTCCGCAAATAATAAAATTGTTTTTATGAAAGTTCCCAATATAGGAAAAATAACGCACGGGAAGTTACCATTTTATGATAAGAAGTTTTTATCTTCAAAGCTCATTGTAACAGGAAGTTAGACAATCTAAAATTTTTCAAACGCAAAAACGGAAAATAAGTAAACTTACAATCTTAAGATAAGAAGTTTACTCAATACAACAGGAACTGTAATACCCAACGCAAAACTCACTATCTTAAGACAAATTGCTATCACGACGCGTGTTCGTTTTTGCACACGGCGGAGAAGACACATAAATAGGCAAACTCAAGCCGGAGAGATTAGTTTTTGTTGAGAAGCGCCAACCAAAAAAAAAATTCCAAATAGTTGCTGTGTGCGTTTTCAGGTCGGCGAGATTAGTTTTTGCTGAGAAGCGCCAACCAAAAATTCCAAATAGTTGCTGTGTGTTTTTGTTGAAAAGCAAAGTTGAGGTGAGTTTTTTTTTCAATTATCAACTTTTTATAAAAGCAGTAATTGTTTCCGTGTCATTATCTTCAATTATCGTTTATTTTTCAAATTTTATATGATTTCATTTCTTTGTAGATGGATCTGAATACAATTAATGCTGTTTCTCTTGAAAGCAATTGTAAAACTGACAGAACTGCCTCAAGATACACCATTCAATATAACAGCAGGCCAAATAGTCAAGACCAAATTTGGAGAGGCGGTCCTGCTGGAACTGGAGGACAAAGCGGTATTCCTCTCACAAAGGGTAACAGAAACATACCGGCCGCACGTGGTGGAATTCAGCAGCCGGAGGTACAGCATAATCTATAAAGCGAAAATCAACATTGGGAAGCTCAATCCGCTAACATCTTTCGAAATTAAAGAAAATTGAAAAGGGTAAGTGATATTTTTTTCAATTTTATATTTACCGCTTCGATGAAGTCTGTTAACACCTTAATTGAACAATCCGGCCGTTTATTACTTTCAATGGAAAAATTGAGGAAAATATTTTTTGATAACTTTACAATTAGGGACCCTGAGATTTGGCTAGAACGAATGCAAAGGAAAATAAAATTATGTAATGCGGCAATTCGTAGAAAGCCACCTAATAAATTATCTATTGGAACTTTGAGAAAATTAGAAACTTACGTGGGGCACTTTAAACATTTTAGGAAATTCATTTTAAATATACATGTGGGGTTAGGTATAAATTCCAAATTACGTAGTAAAGTAGAGTTAACTGGATCAATGTAGAATCGAGTTTTGAAAGTAGGATTAAGACGGGGATATAGTTAATTTACTTCATAAAAACTTGAACCAATTTTTGGGGGATTGAGTAGTTATTTTTGAGAATTTTTTTTGACAGAACACTCTGCATTCACAGTGAATACCACATTTTGTGGGGAATTTAAAAAAAATCTGGTAAAAATTTATTCTCAGACATAAAGTACTTTAATACCAGAAATGATGTAATTGATAAATTAATTAATATATTGCAGTGGTTCAAAGACCACATCAAAGAAAAACTATCAAAATTCTCATTAGCAGTGATTATAAATAAATTTGAAACTGGAAACGGCTCGTCTTATATTAAACTTCTAGAACAAATTTTGAAGAAAAACAGTTGTATAAATAATAAAAATACCGATCAATTTTGCTTTTACTGGTTGATTGCTGGTACTTTTTATCCTGCACGTACACATGTGAACTTGACCGGCACCTATCCGTTTTATAGTACAGTTTTGAAAACAGAGGATTTAGATTGTCCAATGGAATTATCAAAAATAGTCAAATTTGAAAAACATAATAATACGTCTGTGAAAGTTTACGCCTTAGAACTTATTGAGATGGAAAAGAAATCATTTTATGTAGTAGTACCAGCTAGAATGACAAAAAATAAGTTGGATAAACATGTAAATTCACTTTTAATTCAAAACAAATATTATCCACAATTGAATGATTATGATGCGCTACCTGTAGATGATAATGACGAAGAAATTAAATTCTATTACTGCTGGATAAACAATTTATTAAGACTAGCCTCCACACAGTTAAACAAACATAATGGTAGAAAATTTATTTGTGATAGATGTCTGAATTATTTTCAAATAATAGATAAATTAACTGAACATGAAAAATTGTGCAATAAATTGAATAAATATCAAATGAGTGTACCTGACTATGGTAATGTAGAATTTGAAAATTTCAACAAACCGCTCCTTTTGTCGTTTATGCTGATTTTGAGTGCCAATTGGAAAAATGTACTGACCCTTGCATAAATCAATCTAAAACAGATAAATATCAGAAGCATGTTCCATACAGTGCTGGCTTGCAAATAAAATGTCAGATTTGTTCATTTAAAAATTGAAAAACTCGTTCCTATTATTGAAGACCCGAATCATTGTGCAGCAAAAGCTTGTCATGCAATAAACAATTTGCAATAAAAGACGTGAGTGTCAGAGATCACTCATTTTTCTGAGGAATTGAGGGGATCTGCACATCAGACATGCAATTTAAATTTCAAAAAATTATTCGTTGTACCTGTTATATTTCACAATTTGAGCGGCTATGACAGTCATCTAAATTTATGTAAGAAAGGTCAATTGAGCGTACTTCCAATCAACAAAGATAAATACATCTCCTTCACTCTACATTCAGATGAAAATAATATTAAACTGCGGTTTATAGACTCTTTAAGATTCTTGAGGGCTTCTCTTGACGAATTAGTATCAATTTTAGACCAGTCAGAGGAAAAATTTTGAAGCAAGAAATCCAAAATTTAGATAACGTTAAATTCAACTTATTGACGGGTGAAGGGGTTTTTTGTTATGAATATATAGATTCTTTGGACAAACTAAAACTAAAACCTCCATGTAAACATCTCTTTAATAAACTCACCGATGAAAATATAGATGAAAAAAAGTATGCCTATACCCAACAGTCTGGCAACATTTTGATATTAAGACATTGGAGGAATATCCGGACTTGTATTTAAAAACAGATATTTAACTTCTTGCGGATGTGCTCGAGCAAAAAATGTTTTTCCATATACGGTCTGAATCCTACATGGTACTACACTATGCCCGGCAATACTTGGGATTGCATGCTCAAATACACCCGATGTGAATTGGAGATACTTAAGCATCTCGATATGGTACTGTTTTTGGAAAACGCCCTAAGAGGAGGAATTTCTGTTTGCAGCAACCGATTTTCGTAAGCTACCAATAAATACACGCCGTCAGAATATGATCCCACAAAACCCTCGACGTACCTCATGCATTTTGACATGAATAATTTATTTGGCAAAGCTATGAGTGAACTACTACCCTACGAGAAGTTCGAATGGATAGAAGAGTTAGCAAATTTTGAAGTAATGTCAATACCCGACGAATCTGAAGAAGGGTACGTCCTTCAGGTTGATTTATCATATCCACAACAACTGCACGACAAACACAAGGACTTTCTATTTGCACCTGGACATAGCATACCCCCTGGTGGGGCTAAATTACCTAGATTAATGACAACTCTCACAGATAAAAAATAATATACAGTTCACTACAAGAGACTTGAAACAAATGTTAGCCAATGGTTCAATTTCAACTGAGAAACATAAAAAGTTTTGACAGGCGGCTTGGTTTCAGCCCTACATCGAACTCAATACGCGATTGAGGACAGCAGCCAATAATGACTTTGAAAAAAATATTTTCAAGTTAATGAATAACGCTGTGTTTGTTACAACAATGCAAAATATACGCAAGCACCACGTAGTTAAGTTAGTAGAATCATGGAGGGGGGCGTTATGAGGCTAAAAATTCAATTTCAAGTTTTCGATTCCATAGCCGCACAATTTTGACGGAAAATTTGGTGGTTATCGAACTAAAAGGCAGAAATTATTCTTAATAAACCCTTATACATAGGCCAGGAAATACTAGATCTATCTAAAAATTGTATGTACATTTTTCATTACAATTACATGTTGCCAAAATGGGTCCAGATCGTTGTAAGATAATGATATGGACACAGATAGTTTCATTATCGTATTGCGATGTAATGATGCTTATGAGGAGGCGATGGAAGCGGATTCATCTCAATTTGACACATCTGATTTTAGCGATGATAATCCATACGAAATTCCCGAAGTTAATGAAAAAGTTTTGGGTTTAATGAAAGACGAAAATAATGGAAAAATTTCGTAGGTCTTCGCTCCAAAATATATAGTTACAAGGTTCAGGGTGGTGAAGTTGTTAAGAAATCCAAAGGCGTTAAATACATATAATGTTGTTAAAAATAACATAATGTTTGATGATTATGTGGAATGTATGAGAGAATGGAGAAAAAAATAACTACACAACGCTGCACTAGGTCATTTGGGCATAATGTCTATAGTGTGGAGCAATCAAAAATCGGTTTAAGTCCTTATGACGATAAACGCTATTTAATAACAAATAGTTTCGATACGCTACCCTGGCGACATTATAAAATCTAATTCCATTGTTGCCGATGACGCAGCAGCAGCCTCAACCATTAGGTAAATTATGCATAAAAGTAATTTGCGTAAATAATAATGTGTTAGCAAATTTTATGAATGAGTCGCCGTTACTATGGTCAATGAATTGTAATATTGCAAAAAAATTCGCATACTGGAAATAGAAATCAATAAATTCCCTAGCCTAAAATCAGCCCCCCCCCCATAATTGTTTGCAGTTTATCGATTGTAGTAGATATATATCTACACCTAGGAGAAATACTGTGATGGCACTAAGAAATTGGGAACATGACCATGATGAGGATGAATATTGTTTATGGGTTTCATATTATAGAGTTTACAATTATAACATCAATGTTTGCAAGTTATGTTTTACCATTTTATTAGAAGCCCACAAGTATGAAGATGAATCATTATAAGCAGGTTTTTATAATTTTCATTAAGTATCAGATATAGATTATCTTCTCACAAATAAATATCAAGCTCATTTCTATTGGTGTCAAAGTTGCTACCATTGCTGTTTACAGTTAAATGTAGCGAATTATGTGTAAATGCAGTACACACGTACCTTCAAAGTAACAGATTCATAGATTCTGAGGAAAGCGATTCTGAACTTGATAACTCTCCAGGATGCCATTTTTTTTCAAAAAAGATTTCCCCGGATTTAATTGATTGTTATTAAAATTTTTTCTGGTATTTTACACACGTAAGCGGTAATATAATATTGATTAAAATATGACTTTCCTCTTGTGTATTGCTTTAAATTTTTATGTGTATTTGAATGTATTTCTTTTTATTATAAAATAAAAAATATTATTTCAATGGGCTTTTTTCACAAGACGCTAACATGGGAAAGGTTTGTGCATTCAAGGTCACAGTGAAAATTTGGTGTCGCCGGTTGGAGCGTAGCTATTAAAGGGGTCTCAGCCTTTTTGTAAAGAAAACACCAATAATATACAACTATTAATTTAAATCATTGATAACTTTGAGTTCACAAAAATATAAAAATTCCCTAAGAGCGTTGTAACATATCGTTTGGTGTTTTGAAACAAAATGCATATAAAATTTGTAAATGACTTACATTTTCAGATGTGATATTTTCACAGAAATCCAGAACACCATAATAATATTTACAAAAATTGAAATTTACTAACACCGATATACGTTGTATAATCAAATTATTCGATTCTAAAATTTGGGATACTTCTTTTCCATCCATGTAATACTCAACGCCATGTTTCCTGACAAAAATTACCTTAGAATCGTCTTAATTTAATGGGGTAATGGTGCAGTACTCTCCACATTGAATCGAATCAGGTTTGAACTCGTCTAGGTATAAAATAAATTATTATGTTGCTTCATTATTGAAATGAAGGTTTGCCAGCAATGATTGCTGAAATATATTTTGCTGAACCTGAGCTGTTGAGATAGAATAACATCAGGCGTGAATGATTTTGCAGGACTAATTCCACATTTTACTTCATAACCAGAAAATGAATATTGTGTTGAAATAAGGTACACATATTCAGACTTTGCAGCAAACTCATAGTTTCCCAAAATTATTTTCAGCTCTATAGTGTAGTTGATATCACTGCTATCGTCATCACTACTGGCATCTTGGAAACCCATGTTGCTAACTGAGTTTTAGATCTGAAGCTCACTCCAATTCATAGCCTCTCCGTGTGGCCTCCTACGTTATAAAACATCAATTCCATCAATCCAGCTGTTATACGTCCTGTCTAAGCCTAACCATTTCACGAACATTTTCTTACCTATACGTCTAAGAACCTTTTTCCACAAAGTAAACGTCTGGATTCTGTTTTCTGTAGTTCTTCATCATAGAAGCAGCCTTGCATGTCTTCAAATAAATACGTAGCAGGATTGGTCATTTTAACTTTGGTGATTTTAAATAGTTCAGTAGTCCAGTATTGTAACGAGGTTTTTTCCGTTAAGAACTATTTTGTTTTGAAATATATTACTCATTTAATATTGTTTATAACCCGTTATACCCTCTGACTATGTGTAAAAATCATTTAAATATAAAATATTCTCCCTGGGTTTTGAAATAAAATTTGTAAGTTGACCACGCTGCGATCATAAAATTTATGTTTCCCCACTGCCACGAAATATAGAGTAGGTAGCGCGCAGGTCGATCTAATCGAGGGAGATGGATAGCGAGACTAAGCCCTGAGAGTCCGAGGAGTCGACAGTACAGTTCCACCTGGCCACTACTCAAGTTAGCCAACTACCCTTCAGCGCTCCGTCTGCCGATTTGTTTAAATTTTGTTGTTTGGATATGTCTCTTTATTTTTTTTTGTAGTTTGTATTTTGATTTTTTTTTAGTAGTTGACTTTTATATAGGAATAAAGGTTGAAACCGCTGCTGCGAAGGTAAGAAATTATTGGCAATTATAATTTTAAAATAGGTGGTCTTTTCAATCACTAATAGACAAAGTTTATTCAATTGCAATAAAATTTCATTTTACAGCAAGTTTCAGTATTTCCGTTCCATACAAAATATACACCGAACTCGAGTGGAGTTACCTCTTGATAAAACCCTTTTATATTTATTCCCGATTCCCATTTCAAGTTCCGATTAAAATCTTGAGGAGTGCCAGGCGTCTAAGCCAGGGCTCTTTGGTATTTTAATCCGAGGACTAGAACCCTTTAATATTTATTCCCGATTCCCATTTCACGTTCCGATTAAAATTTTGAGGAGTGCCATGCGTCTAATCCAGGGCTCTTTGGTATTTTAATCCAAGGACTAAACCCTTTTATATTTATTCCCGATTCCCATTTCACGTTCCGATTAAAATCTTGAAATTATTGGCAATTATAATTTTAAAATAGGTGGTCTTTTCAATCACTAATAGACAAAGTTTATTCAATTGCAATAAAATTTCATTTTACAGCAAGTTTCAGTATTTCCGTTCCATACAAAATATACACCGAACTCGAGTGGAGTTACCTCTTGATAAAACCCTTTAATATTTATTCCCGATTCCCATTTCACGTTCCGATTAAAATCTTGAGGAGTGCCATGCGTCTAATCCAGGGCTCTTTGGTATTTTAATCTAAGGATTTAACCCTTTTATATTTATTCCCGATTCCCATTTCACGTTCCGATTAAAATCCTGAGGAGTGCCAGGCGCCTATGCCAGGGCTCTTTGGTATTTCAATCCGATGATCAAACCCTTTTGTATTTATTCCCGATTTCCATTTCACGTTTCATGTTTTAGGACCAGTAAGGACGCTTCTATCACTAACCCGGCCGGATTGGATATAACTAGACCCCTGGAAATTACCGTATCTCCATCTGAGGCTACCTGGAACTCTTGACGATTGAAGTCAAGGAGCAGTGGAGCTGACCACGTTAAAAATCTGGCGCCCGAGGAAGTGTAAGGTTTCATAGGTGTCAAAAGTGACGTGCCAAGGTGGTAAGAACCGAGGCAAGTGAGTAGAACACGTCAGAGTATATCCTCTTTTTTAAAGACATGTTTTGCCTTGGATATGCGCACAATGTCACCAACTTTGAACTTTCCAGGGGCGGTTATCTTTAAATGGCTATAGGTGTTAAAATCACATTTTAACAGATGCGAAGGCCCCGCCAAAATTTAAACAAAATCCAATACCTTATTTTCATACATCGAATAAACTCATTAGCCGTCGTGAGAGTGGGTGTCCAACTTCCTAGGTGAAAAGATGTGCACCGCTAAACTTTAGTATGTGTCTTAGTTAATTTGTTTCTAACAATCAAGGTTAGGTTAGGTTCTATGTGAGTGGGGCCTTCTCGCCACCTCCACTGCGACCCCGTTGGGTCTATTGTGGCTCAACCCTAGGGATCATAATTCACCCCCACAAGCCTGTGCTTCTGACGAAGTCAATGGTTGTATTTGGTGATACTTTTTTGAAGTCGCTCGGCTCTAAGGTACTAGAACCGAATATATTATACCTTACTCTGCCCAAAGCTGGGCATGAGCATAGTATGTGCTCAGCAGTTTCGTCTTCCAAATTACAGAACCGACAATCCGAGGTCTAAACCAAACTCATCTGCTTTAGGTGGTAATTTAGTCGACAATGTCCTGTAAGCAGTCCCGACAGAATGCGTAGGTTTGTTCGACTCCATTCCAGGATCTGCTAATTTTTTGTACTCGGAGGGTTGTATATGAACGCCTTCGAGTGAGAGAGCCCCGGTATTTCTGCCCAGTACGTGAAGGTTTTCCTCTCCGCCCAGGTAGCTACGGCTGATCTAGCAGTGCTTTCCGCAATGCCAAAAAATGGTTCAGATCCGATAAATAGAGACTCTGATCCCTTCTTTGCCAGAGTGTCGGCCTTCTCGTTGCCCTCCACTCCTCGATGCCCCGGCACCCAGGTCAAAGTGACTCTGTTTTCCGTGCCTAGTATATCAAGGGATTGTAGACAGTTATATACTACCTTAGATTTTATCCTGTTCGAGCTCAGTGCTTCAAGAGCAGCCTGGCTATCTGACAGGATGTGTATCTTCTTTTTAACAACAGGTTGATTCATCAGCTCTTTTGCAGCCAGTTCAATGGCGTATACCTCAGCCTGAAGGACGGTAGCGTACCTACCCAGGTTGGCTGTGATTTCAACTCTGGGTTTCCTGCTGAAGACCGACGCTCCAGCCCCGTTTCCGGTTTTGGATCCGTCAGTGTGAATCACGTAGTCCGTTTCCAGGAAGGAGATTTCTTCGCTATCCCATTGGTCTCTCGTGGGAATGAGGACCTTAAAGGGCTTATCCACGTGAAGTTTTGTGACAGAGAGATCCGAGGGCATCCCCAGAATGTGGTGATTTTGTATTTCCCTCAGCATTCCCGAGTGATCCCTCAGAGTCTCTCCATTTATTTGCCTCTCCACTGATATCATTCTATGAGCTGCTCTCCTGGCTTCCTTCCCCAAATGAATGTGGAGAGGAGTTAGTTGTAGGAGGGCTGCCGTTGGTGTGGATGACATTGCTCCGGTAATGGCCAGGCATGCTGTTCGCTGCAAGCCTTGCAGCTTTGCTCTAGCTGTCTTTTGCATACTTCTGGTCCACCAGACAGCTGAGCCATACGTGACCATTGGCTTAACCATTGTTTGGTAAATCCAGTAAATCTGTTTGGGGTTCATACCCCAAGATTTTCCACATACCCTTCTGAGATTCCAGAGGGATAGTCTGGCTTTGTTTATCACTCTTTCCAAGTGGGCGTTCCAGGTGAGTTGTTTATCTAAAATTACCCCTAGATATTTCACCTCCGTCGCAAATGGAATGCTCACGCCGCCTAAAATTGGCTGGCAGAGCCGCTGTAATTTTTTCCTCTTCGTGAAGGGAACAATTACGGTTTTGAGGGGGTTCACAGACATCTGTTCTCTCTCGCACCACCTATGCACTATGTTTAGGGCCGTTTGAAGGATGTTAGAAATTATCTCTTCAAATTTGCCTCTAATAATTATTACTATATCATCAGCATATCCCTGCACATCTATCCCCTGACTGGATAATTCACCCAGGAGATCGTCAACCAGTATTGACCACAAAAGGAGGGAAAGCACCCCTCCCTGAGGGCAACCCCTGGCCGCCATACCCCTTACCGTGACTCCATTCAGTGATGTAGTGATGTACCGGTTTGATAATATGCTTTTGATCCAGTACCACCGTTCTCCATATGGATTCTGGAAGGGCGTTATTAAACGCTCCTTCTATATCTAGGAAGGCCGCCAGCACTATTTCCTTGTTGCCAAGGGAAGGGCTGATTTTCCCCACTAGATTGTTTAACGCCAAATCTGTAGATTTGCCCGTTTGATAAGCATACTGGAAGGGGTCTAGCGGATACTCTCGTAACCTTCCTTCCCTAATATGCTTGTCTGAAATTTTTTCTAGACATTTCATTAAGCACGAGGTCAGGCTGATCGGACGATAGGATTTGGGAAGTGAGTTTTCCGTATAAATACAACCCTCGCCACTGACCATTCTATGGGGATGTACCCCCGCGCCAGACTAGCTCTCAGTAGCTTGACCAAATGGGGTAACAGCTCTCTACTGCCCTGTTGTAGCAGAGCAGGAAAAATGCCATCCTCCCCGGGTGATTTGTACGGTGAGAAATCGTTCATAGCCCATACAATTGCCGTTGGAGTGACTACGTTTGTTGCCAACTTCCAATCTTCCTTTTTGGGTCGTTCTGTCGATTCCGTTGGAATGGGTAACTGTTCCTCCAGAAACCGACTACCGGGAAAGTGAGTCTGAAGCAGTAGCTCCAGGGTCTGCCTTGCAGAGTTCGTATAGGTGCCGTCTGGGCATTTTATTGCTCCAACGCCCTGTGCCGGATCTCTGGAGAGAGCCCTGTGAATTCTGCAACTGACAGGTAAATCTGATATACTCTGACAGAAGTTTCTCCAGGACTTCCTCTTGGCTTTCCTAATCGCCTTATTGTACTCTGTTAGAGCCATACGATCTAACAATCAAAATAATTGTTTAGTGAATGGTACATTTGTGAAGATATGGTAAGATCTAATAATAATCAACTTCAACCATTATGTTCTTCATCATAAAAAGTTTGAATGCTACCGGCAAATTGTAAAGTTATCGCCAAAACGATATCAACTTCTGTACCGCGGTGTTGCCCAGTTCAATCATGGGGTCGCGGTAACAGTATGGTTAACTCTAAATAAAATTGTAATTATTCATTCGGTTAATTTGGTATATGAATCTGCATGTACATATGCAAGTGTTGTTTTCATACCATTTGCTTTATATGGAAACTGAGCTTCGTGCTTATTGTGATTTGAAGAAATCAAGTGCGCGGTGGTAAAACCTTAAAAACTATAGTTTGATTTCTGCTCCTTTGTCCGTGTTCTACACGGTGGTCCTTCTATTATTGATTTGTAAATTTCGATGAATACTATAAGTATACTTGTGCCAGCGATTGCTCAAATTTTCTAATAATCAGTCCACTACTGCTCCATCTATGTCCTGTTTCATTCATAGTATTTTTGGTACAACTTCTATAGATAATTTCGGTTTGGGATTGGAAAAGATAATATCTGCTCAACATAACGTGAAAAAACTAAAATCGCTAGTGATTACTCAAACATTACAGTTATTAAAACATCAACTTTATGTGCGCGAGTGTTGATCAATTTTCAAGAAAAATAACTCTTGAATAGATGAGGCTTTTACTTGATGAAGATCCATACTGAACGATGAAATAAAACAAATTAATTTGTTTAAATCTACTGTGTAGCGAAACGCGTCACTAATTTTAATTTGAACGTTAGTTCAAAATAAATAATGAAGATTTAAGCAAATTAATTTGTTTTATTTCATCGTTTAAAAATAACTCTGTTTGGCAACACCGGGCTTCGTGGGATTTCAAATTTATACAAATTTTAATCGTTGTCGTTGGAAGGACAAAATATTCCTTTCTCTATCAGCACGAACTCTACCGCTCTTCTACCTGAAAACACTACTCAAAGAGGAATCGTCGAAATTTTGGAACTGGTTAATTTAAATCTTTGTTTCTTATCAATGTTTCAAATTTTTTCCTTGGTTTGGTGTGGGGGAAAGTTTACGAATTAATCAATCTCTGTTTTGTGCTACTATTTGAAAATTTATTTACATATAAAAATATTGTACTACAAATTCAGTCAAATATTGTTAATTATTATTGATTACGGTTTTAAATTTTTTTTGGAAATTGTGTATTAAAAATACTATCAATACGTAGGTACTTATCGCCAATTTTTGGAAATTTATCATTTTTGATTTGAATTCTACTCGCTATATTTTTATTATTGTTATAAATTTGTACTTTAACAGCTGCCTATGGAGAATGTTTTTGAAACTTTATTATTGTTGAGCCATTGGAATTGTTTGGCAGTCTACTCGCTATTATCTATGGCTACTTGGTTTTTTACAAACTTGTAACTCGTCTTACTGAAAATATTAATTGTATTTTGTGATATATAGAGTACATATCTCCATTTATATCGAAAGTTTATAATTTTTCTCTTGCTCGCTTCTCTTTTTACGTCTCGCATTTTCTATTTAGAAATAATGAATCGCTTGTGAACACATTTCTATTATTGAGTGATTGTTGTATTTCTTATTCGTGCCTTGAACATTGCTATTAATTCGCAGCAAAATGGCGGTTTCTTTAGCTACACTTAAAAACAAAAGATCTGGAACCAAATCGCACCTCTCGAGAATTGAGTCATTTGTCGCTAACCTTTCTGGTGAAGAAGAATCTTATTTAGTTCGAGTTAAATTAAACAATCTTATTAGTCATTATGAAAATTATCAGGCCCTTCAGTCTGAAATAATAGCTCTTAGTAGTGATGAAAATGAGGATCTTGTTGCTGATAGATTCGAGGCTTGCATTGCCAAACTCACTTCTTTAGTTGATAAAAGTACTAAGATACAAGATAGTGTACCAGGAAATGCAAATGTTGTACTTCCAAAAATTAATAATAAACCATTTAGCGGTCATCAACCCGAATGGACGTCGTTTTTTGATCTCTTTACTGCTCTCGTTTTAAATAATCCGAAACTCCAAAGTAACAGTGAAAAATTATATTATTTGAAAAGTCTCTCACGTGGCGCACCGCTCGAGTTAATAGAAAGTTTAAGTGTCACAAATCAAAATCTTCCGGTAGCTATTCAAATTTTAAAAAATGCATATGATTATAAATCCAAACTGTTACATTCGCTTTATTCTGAATTAATTGATCAAAAACCTTCACCCAAAAGCAATGCTGCGGGTCTTAAAGCATTTTATATACAAGCAAAAAAGACTTTAGATCTTATTAAAAATTTGGAACTCAAAGAGGAAGAGAGGATTGAAACTCTCATAGTTTTCCTGTTAAAACAAAAGCTAGATTTTCAATCTAGACGGGTTTTCGAAAGTGAACGTAAGTCGGACACTCTTTCCACGATTGATATTTTTTTGAATTTGTGAAACAACGTTTTACGGTTTTGGAAAATTTGAATTTTTTTGAACCCCTTCCCAAAAAAGGATACTAAAATGTCTGAAAATAAATTTAAAGTCTCTTTGCATAATAGTGTGGGGGATAAATCAAACCTCATTGTTAATTCGTCTCTTATACACAATTCCTCTAGTTCTTCTACTATAAACAGATATAATTGCTCAGAAAAGACTCACTCGCTATACAAATTCAAGTCTTTTTTAGCATTAACACAGTCGGATAGATATGAATTTGCCAAAGTTCGTAAGCTTTGTATGAATAAATTGTCTCAGCTCACAACATTTATTTTCTGCTTGTAAATCTTTGCATCGATGTTTGAGTTGTGGAAAAACTCACCATACGCTCTTTCATTTCGAAAAAAGTTCTAATGCTCTACAGGTTTAGAGTGAACGAAATCGTTCATTCAATAGAAACAATTTAGCACAGGCTCTTGAGTCATCAATCAATCCTAATAATACTCGATTTTCTAACTTCCAAAGTAATTTGTCCACAATCGATCCTGATGTCGATAATACAGTTGTTCAGAATAATACTCCGCAAATTTCGTTGTTAGTTACTAGTGCCGCTAATCAAATAGTTTTGTTGCCCACCGCTTTGGTGAATGTCCATTGCAATAAGAGTGGGCGAGAGTATCAAAAATCTCGTCTCGATCTCTTCAATTCCAAAGAAATTGAGTCTCGATCAAGTCTTGGTCTCGTCTCGTTACCGGTTGCCTCGTCTCGTTCAAGTATCGGTCTCGTCTCGTCTCGCTTATTTCTAAATATTGAGAATAAAATCCATAAATAAATTTTTAAACCTATATTTATAACAATCACACTCATTGTCATTTTAATGTAACTGAAGTCCAAAAATCAAAGCAAACGAGTGAAGGTATAATGACATTTTTTTTAATTTATACTGTGCATAAATACGGAATTTTAAGAATATTGACAAAGTATTACAAAATGTTTTCATGGAAACACACACAAAAAATGCCTAAATACGGAATTTCATGAATATGAACAAAATTATTGAACAAGTTCACCTGGAAATTCATTCACAACAATTACTCCTGACCTTTTAGGTGAATAAGTTTAATTAGGGAGAATGGTCGTTAAGAAGATTACTAGATTTTCATTTATTTATCTCAAGAGCTAAAAGATTTAATTTACAGGCTTATCATATTAATGAAACCTTAACCATTCTGCTGAATTTTACGACCCTATTGTATTTTAGGTGATACAGGACGTGTCGATTCAATTTTGGTAAAACCGATCTGTTTTATCACACATAGAAAAAAAGAAAGACACACCACTTTAAATTTACAATAAAATATTTTACAGATTGCCACCAGATTTTATATATCGTAAAATGTATTGTTCTCTATGTAGACCGTTTCCAATTTTTCTAATAAAAACTTCATCAAAAAAATTTAACGAGACTCTCGGGTTGCGCTGTATGTGGTCTCGGTATCGCCCATAATATTTTCAAAAATGTCTCGTCTCGTCTCGCTTTTTCGAGACGAGAACGAGACGAGACAAATCTTGCTCTTGTGTGAAGCCCTAGTCTCGTCTCGTCTCGCTTTTTCGAGACGAGAACGAGACGAGAAAAATCTCGCTCTCGTGTGAAGCCCTAGCAATAATGGTCAAATAAGAATCGCTAGATTACTCCTAGACTCTGCTTCTCATTGATAAATGGAAGCGGGTAGGCATCCTTCATGGTAACCTCATTAACTTTACGAAAATCAATGCAGAAGCGGTTTTTCCCATCCTTTTTCTTCACGATTACAATCGGAGAACTCCACGGACTTGTAGAGGGTTCTATTACTCCTTCTTTCAACATGGCGTCTATTTCAGTATTGCAAATTTCTTGCATTTTCGGATTCTGAGGTCGGTATCTCTGTTTGATCGGACGGGGTTGTAGCAGACGGATCTCATGCTCAACTAGTGTCGTTGGACCTTGAATCTTCTCGAATTGCGGTAACTCTTGGTTCAGAAAGGTATTCAGTCTGTCTGTCTGTTCTTTCGATAAATTTCTCTCAGTCAGTGGAATCGTGGTTTCCAATGGACATCCTATATAACCAAAATTCTCGTCATCCCCTAATTCTTCCAGGGAGAACGCAGATAATTCACAAACGGTTTGCTCTTTGTCAACCCCTAACTCCAGGGAAGACGCAGAGACTTCAAAAACAATTTGCTCTTGGTCAACCCCTAACTCCAGGGAAGACGCAGAGACTTCAAAAATAGAGTTTTCTTCATCAACCCCTAACAACACCGGGGAGGACTCAGAAGTTTTAACAACGGACTGCTCCTTGTCAACCCCTAACGACTTCGGGGAAGACGCAGAGACTTCAACAACAGATTTTTCTTCATTAACCCCTAACAGGACCGGGGAAAACTTAGAAGTTTTAACAACAGATTGCTCCTTGTCAACCCCTAAGACCAGGGAAGACGTAGAGACTTCAGAAACAGTTTGCTCTTGGTCAACCCCTAACTCCAGGGAGGACGCAGAGACTTCAGTAACAGACAGATTTCCAGAACGTTCGTCTTCAGCTAGACGACGGTTGATTTCTTCCTTAAAGATGATCGGAACAACATCGACTTCTTTCATGGACATATTGCCAACCCTAATATTCCAACAGGATTGGCTAATGACGGACATCCTACTATTTAATTATTGATGTATATCTTTCCCGTTCCTAACTCCAAACGGAAATTATATTTTCGGAGGACATCGTATCCTAACACAATATCGGTTATCAGACCAGGTAGATGTTCTAACGAACCCTCGATAGTGACGTCATTGATTTTCCATTTCAGCTCATAAATGTCGGTGATGGAGACTAAATTGCCATTAGCTAAACGGGCCTTCGTATCCTGACGAGCGGTAGTTTGTTTTCTTTGGGAAAATGTCTTAGCTACTTGATCACCAATATATGATTTCGCTGCTCCGGTATCTAACAATGCTTTGTACTTGTGATTCTCAATTTCGACGTCTATATGCGGTCGGGGGTCGTTTATTTCTTCTGGCGGTTCGGTATGAGAGGCAAAAATTTGCGGAAGCTGTGACGGCCTCTCCTCGGGACAGCTTCGGATTAGTTTTCCTGCCTCCTGCAGGAACAATCCCTGGAAAATACTCCTTCCTTATGACAACGAGAACAGAATATCTTCGGAGGGTTTTGGCAGTGATTTCTGAAGTGGCCAGTCTCTGGAATGTGGCTGGTGCGGAGTGTAAGTCAAATGGAAGAACCGTGAATTGAAACAATCCACGTCCCGGTGCGGTGAAGGCGGTGATGGGTTTGCTTCCGGGTGTTAACGGAACTTGCCAATACCCACTCTTCAGATCTAAACTGGAAATATACTTGGCTTTTCGCAGCTTATCCAGGATAGCATTGATAAATGGAAGCGGGTAGGCATCCTTCATGGTAACCTCATTAACTTTACGAAAATCAATGCAGAAGCGGTTTTTCCCATCCTTTTTCTTCACGATTACAATCGGAGAACTCCACGGACTTGTAGAGGGTTCTATTACTCCTTCTTTCAACATGGCGTCTATTTCAGTATTGCAAATTTCTTGCATTTTCGGATTCTGAGGTCGGTATCTCTGTTTGATCTGACGGGGTTGTAGCAGACGGATCTCATGCTCAACTAGTGTCGTTGGACCTTGAATCTTCTCAAATTGCGGTAACTCTTGGTTCAGAAAGGTATTTAGTCTGTCTGTCTGTTCTTTCGATAAATTTCTCTCAGTAAGTGGAATCATGGTTTCCAATGGACATCCTATATAACCAAAATAATTCTCGTCATCCCCTAATTCTTCCAGGGAGAACGCAGATAATTCACAAACGGTTTGCTCTTTGTCAACCCCTAACTCCAGGGAAGACGCAGAGACTTCAAAAACAATTTGCTCTTGGTCAACCCCTAACTCTAGGGAAGACGCAGAGACTTCAAAAATAGAGTTTTCTTCATCAACCCCTAACAACACCGGGGAGGACTCAGAAGTTTTAACAACAGATTGCTCCTTGTCAACCCCTAAGACCAGGGAAGACGTAGAAACTTCAGAAACAGTTTGCTCTTGGTCAACCCCTAACTCCAGGGAGGACGCAGAGACTTTCAAAGCAAACTGCTCCTTGTCAACCCCTAACACCAGGGAAGACGCAGAGACTTCAGTAACAGACAGATTTCCAGAACGTTCGTCTTCAGCTAGACGACGGTTGATTTCTTCCTTAAAGATGATCGGAACAACATCGACTTCTTTCATGGACATATGTGCCAACCCTAATATTCCAACAGGATTGGCTAATGACGGACATCCTACTATTTCATTATTGATGTATATCTTTCCCGTTCCTAACTCCAAACGGAAATTATATTTTCGGAGGACATCGTATCCTAACACAATATCGGTTATCAGACCAGGTAGATGTTCTAACGAACCCTCCATAGTGACGTCATTGATTTTCCATTTCAGCTCATAAATGTCGGTGATGGAGACTAAATTGCCATTAGCTAAACGGGCCTTCGTATCCTGACGAGCGGTAGTTTGCTTTCTTTGGGAAAATGTCTTAGCTACTTGATCACCAATATATGATTTCGCTGCTCCGGTATCTAACAATGCTTTGTACTTGTGATTCTCAATTTCGACGTCTATATGCGGTCGGGGGTCGTTTATTTCTTCTGGCGGTTCGGTATGAGAGGCAAAAATTTGCGGAAGCTGTGTCGGCCTCTCCTCGGGACAGCTTCGGATTAGTTTTCCTGCCTCCTGCAGGAACAATCCCTGGAAAATACTCCTTCCTTATGACAATGAGAACAGAATATCTTCGGAGGGTTTTGGCAGTGATTTCTGAAGTGGCCAGTCTCACCACAGCGGAAACAGATTGGTTGCCGGGAGGATGAGCCAGACGGGTGCTGAGTAGTACTAGGAGGCGGACGGCGAAGGGTATCGGATGATGTCGGTTGGCTGGTACCAGCGATGGGCTCTCTGAATGGAGCAGGAGTCGAATTGGATTCTGGAGTTCCTTCCTGAGGAGCTCATATTCCCTTACTACTTGACAGAATGTGGAAAAATCATCAAAGTCCCCTTTTCGGATCTGCAGCCGGTATTCAGGTAACAGGTTACGGTACAACCAAGCTAACTGTTGCTAGGTGTTCAGCTTTCCATGTCGTCGCATCAGAGTTTGGAGTTCGGTCATGTACGTAGCGGCGGACTCGTTTCTTCTTTGTAGACGTCTACCTATCTCGGCTTCTAAGTCTACTTCATAGTTGACAGAATAAAAGAAAATCCTGAAGTCAGCTTTGAATTCGTCCCAGGTTGTGTACCTGATAGTAATTCCGGTAATACCGGAAGCAAATTATCTTTCTCGACATTCTTTGCGGTACAGATTTCTTCAAGTCTTTCAATGAAAGCGGCCGGGTCTCCTCGGTTTCCAAAAGACACCTTCCAATCGTGTACGTTTATCGGTGTAGTTGCCATAGCGGTCGGATTTTCAACAGATTCCTCTTAGTCTATAGCGGATCGTGGAGCAATATTTCTTCGTCTCAAAAAGTTGACGAGTATTTTCCGTTTGTTAGGAACGGTTCCAGCAACCGATAAATTCCTCTTTACTAGCTCGGTATTAAGACCCTCGTTCTTAAGTAAGTATACCCAGCTTACTCGATTGTCGGTTATTTCTCCAACGGAACTTACGGTCTGTACTGGAGGAACGGATTCAGTTTCTTTAGCTTCTTCTTGATCAAATAGGGAAAAAATCTCCAATTCCTCAGAATTTCTTCTAGACATCTACCTTTTTATGAAACGGTGCTTTGTACTAACCAACAGTGCGGAAAACAACCAAAAACGAAATGAAACGGTTCCAGCAACAATTCCCTATAAAAATTGTAAACGGCATAAAACCGTTCCTACCCTAATCAACAATCAGCTCTCTGCAACTATACGGTAAAACGAAAATGGAAAACGGAATACAACAGTCCCTCCTCTAATCAACAATACGGTAAAAAAAAATCCAGAACGAAATAAACGGTTCCTGTTTTAACAATCAGGTCCCTGCTCAAATCAACAATACGGAAAAAATCCAAAACAAAATAAACGGTTCCTGTTTTAACAATCAGGGTCCCTGCTCGGGCGCCAAATTTGTAACGCGTTTTCTTCCTCCTCGTACTTTACGTCGAAACTAAGTACCTGGACACGTCACAATTGACACCCCAAAACCGCGGATTCAAGTTTTATCTCGGGCGCCAGATTTTTTAGCGTGGTTAACTCCACGGCCCCTTGACTTCAAGCGTCAAGAGTTCCAGGTAACCTCAGATGGAGGTACGGTCAGTTCCAGGGGTCTAGTTATATCGGATTCGGCAGGCTTATTTCCAGAAAAAGGTCCGCGCTGGTCCTAAAAATAAAAGTTAGTCTCCGGGTCCACACTACAGCAAAGCTAAATTCGTGCTACGAAGCAACTATTCTACCATAGGAGTTTCCTAATCGGTAGTAGGTCAGTAAAACACAAAGGTTCGGTTAAATTAAAATCTATTACCTTCACAAATAATTACAAGGTCGGTAGCTGACCAAATCGTTACAGAAAAGAAAAACAACAAAAAAACTATCCTGCGTAGCAGGCAACAATACCCTGGTATTTACAAAAAAACCCATCAATGTAAGCAAACTATTAACTAATTACACCAATACCATGCGTTTATTAGAGACGAAGCGGGCAGGACATAAGCGAGAGGGGTTTATAAACATAACCAATGTTTTTATATACAACAGAAATACGATAAAAGCCAGCTGACCTTTTTTCAAAAAAAAGTATTTTCAATAAGCAGGTTAGTAATTGAAAGCAAGAAAACGGATTCCAGGTTGATGCTAGCAAGGTATACCACCACTTGCGATGCACCCGGTATGTAAACTGAACGTGAAAATTTGATTAAAATGTCTCACGGGATCGGAAAAGGAAGTACGGAAGGGTTCGATCCGTGAATGAAAATATCAATGAGCCCTGGCAGGACGCCTGGAAAACCTTGATATTTTGATTCAGCGGGCTTTAAGTTCTCGAATTGAAATACCAACGAGCCCTGGCAGGACGCCTGGAAAACTTCAGTATTTCAACCGAAACGGGAACGAGTACGGAAGGGTTTGATCCGTGAATAAAAATATCAATGAGCCCTGGCAGGACGCCTGGAAAACCTTAATATTTTGATTCAGCGGGCTTCACGTTCTCGAATTGAAATATCAACGAGCCCTGGCAGGACGCCTGGAAAACTTCAATATTTCAACCGAAACGGGGTTTGGAAACGGGAATGAGTACGGAAGCGTTTGATCCGTGAATAAAAATATCAATGAGCCCTGGCGGGACGCCTGGAAAACCTTAATATTTTGATTCAGCGGACTTTACGTTCTCGAATTGAAATACCAACGAGCCCTGGCAGGACGCCTGGAAAACTTCAGTATTTCAACCGAAACGGGAACGAGTACGGAAATTAAGACTTAACTGTACGAGCTATCGTTATATTATTGACATACAATGACACTACTAAATCAGAATAATGCTTGTTTTGTAAAAATGAAATATGAATTATATTGAATGAATTTTCGCCTAACAATTATTGAAAAGACCAGCTTTTATTTAAAATTATTATTTCCATGAAATCTTACCTTCGCAGCAAATACTTTAACTTGAAAATTAAAAAAAATATCAAAATTTACTATATTTAAAAAAAAATCAAAAGAAACTGACTACAAAGCAAACAACAAAATTCGGCGGACGGAGCGTTCAATGCTAGCGACTCTTATCTTCGCCAGCCAGCATTGAACTACTTGTCGACTCGCCGCTCCAGCCTTCCTCGATTCAGACTGCTTTCCACCTCTCTTGGTTAGTTCGACCTGCGCGCTACTTGTTTCGCGACAGTGGGGAACCATGACTGTTTACAATTATATCGCGGTTGGAATTTGAAATTTTAAATTGAAAATCGGAATGAATATTTCCTAACAAAATATTTCTACACAGAAGTCAGAGGATATCACGGATTATATACAATATTAAATGAAAATATATTCGGAAACTTAAAAATAACTATTGTCGGAAAATTAACTTCGTTACAATGTGGAAATTCATGAGTGGCTATCCGAAGATTGCGTTCATGAAGAACATTTAAAATTTAGCCCAGACTGCAAGTTTACCAAGATGATGAAAACATCAATCCAAAAAGAAAACAACAAGACAGATAACAAAAGACATTGGAATACTCTACAAATATTTAATACAACTCTACCAATAAATTTGTTTTTACTTGCTTATATTATAATCAATGATTTTGTGGTGAGACACTGAATAGTGCTTTCCTTTGCGCATGCCTTAGCTACTCTTGTTTCGCATGTCTGAAATTCTATATATAATACGTTTAAACGCCGCAATACGTATCAAACCCAAAACTGTAGTGTAATAAAAGAAGAAACTATGGATAGTGATAATGATTCTATCGATTTTGCGGTTTTGTTAGAAAACCAAGAGTATAACAGAATCGATGTAGACGATGACGATAGTGAAGTGGATTCTGTTATCAGTTCTTGTACTTCGGAACAGGAACATGATACAGGTTCCACTATTGATTTCAAATCGTTTCATATTGAAACAGTGGATAGTCAGAAATGGATAAATTATAGTATTGGAAAACTGCTCTGCGCGTTAGAGTACTACTATTCCATGACTTATCAACGACTATGTTCCTGTTGCTTTTTTGATGTGACCAGCGGGCTCAATTCAAACGTGGAATCCCAACATGTCAGCGAGCATTTCACCGGACCTGCTGCAAATTTACCGGACTTAATGCAACTTTATGTTTAATTTATTTTAATATCTATTCAATTGTGTCTTTTTATATTTTTCAACATAAAAATGTTTGACATTAGTCACATATCCAATACTGTGGATTTTATTTACCTACACTTTTGGGTTTGATCGAATAAAATACTTTATTTCATGTCGTCTTTAATTTACACTCCAATATTACATAAAAGTCGGTCCTGTGCTTGCATAAATGTTTCTACTAACAGTAGGTGTTTTGATTCAAGAATTACGATCCGATGCCTCACACGGTAAAAAAAGAAGAAACTCGTTTCACGCTTCTTTTACAAAAGAAATGAATATCTTCATTTTATGCTAATGTTTACAAAAAGAGAATTGGCAACTTTTCTTATCCAAGTCAACACATATTGCTAAATATATTTTAATGTACGAGGGTCAATTAGTTATGATACTTTATTTTATCTCGTGAATGAACAGAAATATATAATTGTATGAGATTTATTGCTTCAGCAATTATGATTAAATCGAAACAGTTTTTGGATGTAATATAATTTTTATTTCCATGTTCAACTTTCAATTTATTTTCTCAAATATACTTTCACTGGGTGTATAGGGAAAAATAAGTCATAATTAGTTATAATATGATAGATAGTTTATTTAATCGCATAGCTAAAATGTAAAGACGGCAAAATATGTAATTTAAATGTTTAACAATTTTTGAGATTAGCGTCCACATTTTCTAATAGAATTTTGGCTGTCAAATATTTTTTCTTGTGTTTTTCTCTCTTCAACTTCAAAACTCTTTTATTCGATTCGATTTATGTTTTCATCCTGTTGGAACAGTTGCTCTACATCGAACTCGTTTTCTAAAATCCCATCCATAGATACGTCGTCATAATTACAATTTCGTAATGTTTGTGTTTCACCTTCTATTATTATTACGTCGTACGAATTATTTGATGAACAATCATCATTTTTGTAGCTGACAAAATTAAGTAATTGGTTCCTGAAGCTTCTTTTTTGATCACCATTGGTATACTTTTTTTACTCATCTTTTCGAATCTTGTTCGCTTTTTTGTTCTCCTATACTCACTAATTTTATTTACAATTTTTGCTGTTTTTGCATTTCATCAATGCGATAAAATAAACTATACTTTGAGCGCAATATTTTCCTCTTATATACCGCAGGGCCAGACAGATAGGAGGAGGAGACTTCCTCAAGAAGATTTGAACGAGTTTTAATAGTACACCAATTAATTCTCATAGTTGTACATCTTCCTATAAATTTCTGCTTTCAAAATTATATGCGGGTAGGTACTAGTCGACGATACTTGTTTAATAAAATTTATTCTTCAATTAGTCTTAAAGGATGCGTGTTTGAACAACTTTTTAATATGTTCGCGTGTAGTGTGTAGCGTTTCTCGATTTATGGATTTTTTTTTGTTTCATAGTTATAGTTCCATATCTCTCTGGATTTACAATATGCGGGTACTATGAATGGACATCTAGTTACTCATTTACAATCTTTCTAATATATGGAAGACGGCAGAAAATGCATTTGCGTGTTTTCAAACCATATGCTATTCTACTTGAAGATACTTGATTAATAAACTACGCATGCAATACCTAATAAAGAATGTTCAGTTGTTTTGTATAATAACTATGAATAAAACAAATAAATTTCACTGCTTTTTTATTTTAAGATAACAGTATTTTTCTTCCTCGTATTCTTCATTCTTCAAGCGAAGTTCTTCAGGAAGTAAGTGATTGTATTCGTACATCGATCTTTCCAAATCAAAGTGTTTTAATAACTGCATCAAACATACAATGCAAATTAATCCTTTTATAAAATTTTTTCAAGCGTTGTAACGTGCCTCCCTTCTTACACGTGGCTCCTGCCACAAGAACACGTCACTATGGACACTCTTGATGCAAAATTCGGGTTTTTAAATCTCGGGCGCCAGATTATTAACGTGGTTTGCTCCACGGCCCCTTGACCCTTAGCGTCAAGAGTTCCAGATAGCCTCAGATGGAGGTTACGGAAAATTCCAGGGGTCTTGTTGAATTAAATTTAACTAACTAGTGAAAATCCGGAAAAGCCAAATCTTGGTTCTCCAATCAATAAATTGCGGTTAAAAATGAAAATAATAGAAATTCAAAACTTTGATCTATTAATACTCTGTGGTCTATTTTACGAATAATTCTTTTTAGTGACAAACAAATTAACCGGGAAAAGAAAATGAGGTATGTATTACCTATATCTGGGATTTTAACGGACTTAACGGTCAGGTTATCAAATACGGTTCAAATCTACCGGGTTTATTGGGGTCCCTAATGCACGATTTAGATCTGCCGGGTAATCAGACAAATTGTGGCTAAGCCTCTTCCAAGTCTGATTAACCCTTGAATCCAAATGAAACCGGCAACTATTATTCCGACGGGGAGAAAAAAAAAATATAAATAATGATTCTACGAAACGGGAAAAGAACGATTTAGATCTGCCGGGAAATCAAACAAATTGTGGCTAAGCCTCTTCCAAGTCTGATTAACCCTTGAATCTAAGGAAACCGATAACTATTATTCCGAAAAAAAAATAAAAATTAAGACTAATTAGATCTGCCGGAAAATCAAACAAATTGTGGCTAAGCCTCTTCCAAGTCTGATTAACCCTTGTATCTACTAAAGCCGGTAACTATTATTCAAAAAAAAAAAAATTTAAGAACGAGTTAGATCTGCCGGGAAATCAAACAAATTGTGGCTAAGCCTCTTCCAAGTTTGATTAACCCTTGAATCTACTAAAGCCGGTAACAATTATTCAAAAAAAAATATTTTCCCACGAGTTAAACGGTACCCAACTATCGACACACAGAGTAAAAATATTCGTACTAGCATAAAATTAAAATATTATACCTAATCCACTTGGATATCAATTTAATTTAAAACTACTGACAACCAAAAGCATAAAATAATTCGAGAATCCACTAATAATTCAGTTCAGTTAATTAATATATAATAAACGCAGTAAATAAAAATTCGAAATCAAATTACCGTTGACAAATCTTTATTTCCAGATAAAAGAAACAAAATAAAAAAACAAATTTCAGTTCAACAACAAAAGAAAAAAATAGCCGGTCGGAAAATTTTCACAGAATACATTCAACAATTTAATAATAAGCGGCGATACGGAAAGTTTCGAATACACAGTTTATTTGTAAAAATGATTTACCTTGTTAAATACAGCTTACACACAATCGGAATACGGAATACACAAAATTTTTCGCACTACGGTTTTTCGGTTTTTCGGAAGAACGTTGAACGGAGAATCACTACTTTTAGAGCCGGAATGAAAATCGGAGCGCGAATCAGAAGCCAGACGGAATGAAAATCGGAGCGCGAATAAGAAACCAGACGGAATGAAAATCGGAGCGCGAATAAGAAGAGACCAAAAATGAAATGTTTCCGAATTTATATCCAAAATTTTAGTTACATTCTTCGGCCGTAATTCTGGTGTGGGAATTAAAACGTGAAATCTATCTAGTTTCGACAAAAACTTGTATCTATCCTAGACGGCTTTCGTTTAAATTAAAATGTTGTATATACCGGGCGTCCTTTCAGTTGAAAAATTTAAATATCGGAAATGAATAAATTGTGTATGGTAGAATTTGGATTTGCGTAACTCGGACTTATACTAAAATATACAACGGTAATAACAACAAAAAAAAATCAATGCGGTAGTAGAAAGGGTTGTAAAGTAACGAGTTATATACACCCTAGTGGTAAAATAAAATATATTACGGAACAAAATAAAATAAAAATTAAACTTGCATAAAGCAAGAAAAATAACTCGTTACAGCGTCAGCTCCTTTTCTATACACTTTCGCCTGCTGCATACAATCTTCTGCTGTGTATATTCTTCCCCTACCATATATCTGCTCCCGATCAAACATTTTTCGACGTTTGTTGAAATCGTATACTAAAGTTTGCACAGCTTCTTTCAATTCTTCCATTTTTTTCTTTCCAAATTAATAATAATTCACTCACTACTCTTCACTACATATAGTGTAATTGACTACTGCTCTGTATACCCCCTCCTATTAAATGTAGTTACTTTCGGTGCACCCTGTATAATTTTTATTTTCCGTGTACTACATGCATCACTGATCTCTACATGCATCACTGATTTCTACGAAACCCCGATGCCCTGTTACTAGATTTTCTACGAAACCCCGGTGCTCTGTCATTACATTTCCTAGAGGTCAACTGCGGTTATTAACCCTGCTCGAATTTTGCCCCGATAGTCTGTCATTTTATATCTACTAATAACGACTAGTATCATCTCATGATTTTTATTTTGAGTGGCATGAGCACGTATGTCCAATAAGTCTAATTGTCATAAGTCATCCAAGCCTTTAATAATAGTACGTCTTCGATGGAATTTTTTCCGTATCGGTTTGTGGGGCTCGTTTACAAGCTGAATTTCTTCTTAAGAATGTATATTATGTGGTATGATCGGTTAGCTTCAGCTCCAGATTGTTAATGTGGTTGATATGATTGATATTCATATTCAGAACCTCAACAATTTTTCGAATAAAGTCCTTGGCTGCAACAATTGCGTCATAAACATATTTCTTCGTAGCTATACCCCTACCTGCTACAGGGGGAAATATATACATCAATTTCCTTAGTTTTATTTTGTAAGTTGGCAATATGCGTCTGTAATATAGGGGGATTCTTATCGTATCTTCCCTTATCTCTTCCAATCCGTCTTGTTTTTGCTGCGCCGCTTGAGTTAAGGGTGAGGTACGCAAATCATTCGATTGCACATCGACATATTTTTTAGTTGCAGCATCACCATTTGTCAACGGTTCCCTCACATTACAAATTTTCAGATTTTCAATATCAATATTACTATCGGGTGTATGAGGAAACGTGATTTTCGCCGGGGCATAATTTATCGACAGGGGTATAATTGAAATGAACAAGATTCAGCTTGTATTATTCTATTATATCAGCTTCCTTGAGCTCATTGATAATTGCTACCATTTCTTTGTCGTGCGACGTATTACCTGCCTCTTTTGAGGCAATCAACAACTTCAAAGGATCCACTAATTCATTCCCAATAAATATACTCCAAAGGATTATCATTGTATGTTAAACCATCGAGACCTTTTTCTTTTGCTGAAGGAATCGATTTTAGACGAGTCGATGCCTGAGACAATCTGTTCGTTGTCGTTAGAGATTTTGTTTTGAATGAAGGTTTTATGTTATAGTAATATTTTTCAGTACTTGACCCTTTAGGGCGATCTAGCGTATCTAAATGAATTTCAGTTTTCGTTAATAGGTCATACTTCTGTAAATCTTGATCATTGTAACTGGGGTCGCGGTAAAATAAAAGCTCATAGAGGCCTGGTGTTCCAATCACATATCTTCCCTCTTTGTTTTTCTCAGGTAGTATGTTTATGTTACCGGTTTTTCCATCAAACGCAATTCGACGTTTACCTAATGACCAACCGATTTCATCATTGTATATCGGACCATAATTTTTATCAATTTTATCATCTTTTTGGAAGTAATCTTCAATGATGGTGTAGGCTGAAGTCATGCGCAAAGCTTACAATTTTATATATTTATCGAATCCTTTGCGATACCTACCATTAAGGGTGAAATCCTTCACAATTACCAAAGTACCATAGCGGTCAGACCAGTACCAGCACTTTGAACACATATTTTTAAAGGTGTTAAATGTTATGTCTGGAGATACGTGTTATCAAATATATGTTTCAAGTTTTCCTCATCCTGATTAAATAACACAATTACATTACAATTGTCGTGATAAACTGTTTCGGTAATTTTGAGTATGTTTGACAAATATATGCAGCATCGATATCTTTATGTCAACACATAGAGTAGTATTTACGAATCGTCGAATAAGGAGACAGAATTTGGTAGAGCTTTATCTGGACTAATTATTACCTCATTGTCTTTAGATGGAAAATAGCCAACGCCCTTGACTTGCGCTATAACTTCTTGCAGTAACTGGTACTTTGGTTGGAATAGCGATTTTTAATAAACAAACATTCTTGATTTTCGCGCCATTCTGATTGAATAGGAGTGCCAGCACGGCATTCGTCTCTCCACACCCACTGGGACCGCAATATAATAGCACGGAAAGAATTTGGTAAAAATTTACCATGCTTACCGATCGTTGGCGTTGAGGTAAAATCTAGATTTTCAATGGGTATCGTCTGCTCTTCTTGAATTATCTTCATCATGTGTGTCGTTTCTCTTAGTGTTACTCTATAAATATAGGTGCCGCCACTTACGCGTATCAGTCTCAACGTTGGTGTTTGAAGGAGGTCTTTTAAATTCTCGCATCAATAATCTACCTATTGAACTCCACTTACCTAGCTATCAGTACCACCCCTTTTTGTGAAAAATGTTTTTTTTTATTAACCGGTTCAAAATTGGAGAAACGTCTTGATCGTGGAGATCCAGGCATTGGACGCTGCTTGTAAACAACACGATATTTCTTTCTTGAAGAATAAGTCTCTAGAAGAACGACACAAAGCCGATCAGATACTAGAAGATAAAGCTTGGGCTCGTGTCAAATCAAAAGACGCTTCTTTGGGGGAGAAAATTGCTGCATTACATGTGACAGGCGCAATGAAGGCAAAAAGAAAGCTGGGAATGGGATGTTGCTCTAAGCGTCGTTCTTTTCATCGAGATGTTGTTTTGAAAGTGGGAAAGTCCACGAAAAAAGGTAAATCTTTAAAAGACACTGCAACGTCTACCTTACGAGCAGTCAAAGCACTTATCAAAGAGTTTGGCGGGAAAAAAGGAGTCGACGTTCCTTGAGTAATACCTGTAGCGAAATCCGGAGAATTCCTACCACTTATTCCTTTGTTTGATGGCATTTCGGCACTTGGAGCTTTGTCAGGTGGTGCTGCAGGGATTGCAAAACTGTCATTGATGCTAAGCATGCACAAAAGAAATTGGAAGAAGATGTACGTCATAATAAGGCTATGGAACGAGTAGGATCTGGTCTGTATCTGAAAAAGTACCCAAAGGGCGGTTTTGGATTGTTTTAAAAAAGAACAAAAAAACTAATAAAGCTACCCAATCAAGCACTATACGACTTAGACATAGCACATTACACAAAATTGCTTACAATACCACATTATCGAAGAGTTTTTATGCGAGGCACTCTTCCCAAAGAGACGAATGTGGAGTGGTTCATTTGAATACCTCTAAGAATATCGGAAGTCATTGGGTAGCGAAAGATAAACAACAGTGTAGAGTATTTTGAGTCATTTGGTAACTGGTAGCCACCTGAAGAAGTTGTTAAATATCTCGGAAAGAGTGCGCGAATTTTCTACAACAATACCCAATATCAAAACTACGATCAAATCGATTGCGGTAATTTGTGTTTGAAATTTCTACAACAATAACAACAATGACGGAACTATTACTACAACATATCTACCATGGAAAAACATTGAGTAGTTTCACTACCGAAGAACTAAAGCACTTTCCCATAGAACATATAATAGAGTGTGTAAGACCTTGATTGATTGCTTGATATGTGGCATAAACTTCCCAAAGCAAATTTTGAACTACAAATACGGCTGCCTTGTTTCATCCATTACAACCGACCTGATTGGACGTGACACAACGGTCTTCCGAGTTATCAAGCCTCTTGTTTTCTTTGTAAACAAACAATAAATAGAATGAACGAGTGTTATTATTTAAATTCATACATCTCTCGAATTTCATTAGTCATCTTGTCCCAGCTGCTGAGAGTGAACAGCACTAATCATGTGTTTATCTTTCAACCTCCTACGCCTATTGTGCTCGATTCTAAGAATGATTATGAAATAGCTCTACGATATTTTCATTATTATCATAGTATACCATTGTATATAACATTGAAAATTGTTTTACTACTACGATACCAATAACTAGCTTTCCACTGGATGCTATGAAATTACTGATCTTGAAGCGTTTATCAGTGATAAGTTGGGTGTGAGCAATTCACTTAGATCGGAGGGTATATTCTCACTAAAACCCAACCACAATACGTTGAAATGTAAATACAGAATTTCCTTTATGGAGGCTAATAGCCTTGTAATAATATTATGATTTTCATCGAAAATACTCGACGCCAACAAAATGCACTCTCCAGCAACCCGTCGAAATTATTAAAGTATCCAGTATCCGCTTCGATTGTAACATTACCACTGGAGCAAACAGACCTGCTCATACTATCTTCCAATTCGTCATACCAGTAGATCCTGGACTATATTCGTGTACCGAACGAAATTTACAACGCCTACGCCACTGGTTTCCAAATACTGTATCACCATTATAATTAAATAAAGTTTTTTAAAGAAACATGCGTTTTTTAATGAAACACTCTGTATATTCATCATCTTGTATATTACATGAAGAATGAAATTTTCGTTTTACAGTTTTGGGAATAATTTTTAAAATTAAAACGAAGACTGATACTAATATTACACGTCATGATTGACAAAAACATTATTTATTTCATTTTTTATATCCTTTTCTGTTCTGTTGAACATGGTGTAGGTTGAATACGTTTTAACGGATAAGTAATTTGTGGTAATTGTCTACAGACTATCAATGATTTATGACGCTCTTCAGGCACCCAGTTTATACGAAGACTACTCCACGTCTGACTTGCTTCTTCCTTTTTCCCATCAGATAAACTAAGATTCTCTAGTTGATTCATAACCTTACTTTTTTCTTCATAAAAAGCAATGTCTTGTTTTAATTCAACATTGGTCTCAATATACTCTTCGATTCGATGTCTGTACTCTTCTGAAGACATATTACAAATGAGCACCTACCACACGTTTCACGTGACACTTGACGTTTGACGCAGCACGTGACATTTGACGTAGCGCGTGACGTTTGACATGACACGTGACGTCTGACGAAGCACGTGACGTTTGACGTAGCAAGCGACGTTTGGTGTGACGTTTGACGTGTCACGTTTTTTGAAGTTCACCCTGTATAAATTTTAAACTGCTCTCATCCTAAACGTGGTTCCTACCACACGAAAACGTTGATATGGACACCTCCCATGCAAAATTTTCGGTTCAAATCTCGGGCGCTAGTTTTTTAACGTGGTTTGCTCCACGGCCCCTTGACCCTTAGCGTCAAGATTTCCAGATAGTCTCAGCTGGAGGTTACGGAAAATTCCGGGGGTCTTGTTGAATTCACTTTATTTACCTAATTACAACACGGACGAGCCAAATATGAATCCTCCAATTTATAAGTTACGGGTTACTGAATAACGATTCAGCCGAACTATGTATTACCTACGGTTAAAATAATTAAATAATTAAATAAAATATGTTGGTCCACGAGACGGTGAAAGAACGCTTTAAATCTGCCGGGTATTCAAACAAGTTATGGCTAAGAGAAACCTTTCGGATTTAAAGGAAACACGGTAAGTTACTATTTCAATAATAATAAAAATATGTATATTGGTCCACGAGACGGCGAAAGAACGTTTAAATCTGCCGGGTAATCAAACAAGTTATGGCTAAGCCTCTCCCAAGTTCAATAAACCCATGGGATTCAACTGAAACACAGGGAACTATTATTTAGACAAATAAAATATATGTTGGTCCACGAGACGGTAAGAGAACGTTTAAATCTGCCGGGTAATCAAACAAGTTATGGCTAAGCCTCTTCCAAGTTCGAGAAACCCTCTGGATTCAAAGGAAACACGATGAACTACTGTTCCCACAATAAATTTCACGAGTTAAAAGGTACCTAGCTATCGCCGCACAAAGTACAAATATAAGGACTAAAATAAAATTAAAATATCATAATCCACATGAGTATCAATTAAATATAAAAGCTGCTGAAAACCGAAAGTATAAAATCACTAGAGAATCAACTAATAATCCGTTAATCAGTTAATCAATATATTAAACGCTGTAACAAAATTCTGAAGCAAATTACACTCTAATCTCAAATCTTTATTGCTATACAAAAAAAAATGAATAATTCAACTCAACAACAAAAAACCGGTCAGAAAATTTTCAAAATAATAAATCTAACAGTTTAGTATTAATCGGTGGTACGGAAAGGTTCGAATATACAGTTTATTAGAAAATATTTCACCTTCTTAAATAAGGCTTCGGAATACACAAATTCTTATTTACTAACTTTTTTCATAATTGCGGGTTTCTAATGGCAGAAAGTCGAGAGCAGATTGACGAACCATTTTTCTATCAATTGTTCACTAATTTATATCCAAATTCTTATTTTGGCCTTAGTCGTGGTAAGGGAATTATACGCAAAATTTATCTACTTACATCAAAAAATTTCACATATACTGGACGGCTTTCGGTTTTAATTAAAATAGTGTATATATCGGACGTCCTCTCAGTTGGAAAATTTGAATATCGGAAATGAATAAATCGTAGAATTCGAATTTGCGTACCTCGGATTTATACTGAAATATATTATTACGGTAATAACGGAAAAAAATCAATGCGGTAATAGAAAGGGTCGGAATGTAAGTAACGAGTTATATAAAACCTAGTGATAAAATGAAATACATTACGGAGGAAAATGAACTTGCCATAAATATAACTCGTTACACACCCCCTTTACATCGGTAAAAAAAAATTAATTAACGAAAGTGCAGCTTTCGGACATTACATATTTTTCAAAACACCACCTTATTACTATAACAAAGGCTAGAAAAACAAAAAACTGGGATACAGGATATAGCGGTCTCACATCATGGAACGTCGGCGTCGGGTTGAGTGGTCTGGAAGGTGAGGGTCCTCTTCCACGTGACGACTGTCGGCGATATGACCTGGAGCAGCGGCCAGCTACTTCCAGAACGGGTTGGGGTCGTTCGGTGCCGATGCTACACTGGACGGCAGCGTCCTGCATTCGTCGGGGCTGGTTGACACTGGTGACCAGGTGAACTTGGATGGCCACCGATCGGGTACGGGGACTGGGTCGATTGCATGGACATTCCCGGGACATCCGGCCAACTCGTCCACAGCGGGAGCAAAATGAGATAGAAGGTCGGCTGCAGCTCTTCCGACGGCCACCTGAGGTTCCACACCTCCAACAAAGATCATCCGTCAGGGTGATGAGCTTGTTGGGTTCCATTCTTTCTCGCGGCAGGTCGGTCTCTGGCGGTTTTTGCTGTGGGTAAGTTCGTTGATCAAACATTTCTTCCGCTGTCCGGATCATCGCCGGAATGTTGCCAGAACTCCAGATCTTCCATTTTTCGCTGGCAGTTGGTATCCGGGACGTCTGAACTGCTGGTTTTTTCCAATTGGAGGCTAGTTGAATCAGTCAACATGAGTACGTCCATCGGAGAGTCGGCATTCATCTATTAAGAAACAGAAGGGTAGCTGCTATTAACAGGAGCCCCCTTTTTACGGTAATTGAAATACGAAAAATAACGGAAATTGCCCACTATACATCCCTTGAACAGGCGCAGTGGGCGACTTCGGTGAAGGGTTGCCGAGACTGTAACGAGTCATGCCAAAGTCCTTGTCGAAGGCATCTTCGAATGCCTGTGACGTGGCGTCCTTGTTCCACTGCCACCAATCTTCCCCTTCAAAGAGGTCATCGGTTAGCAGCGTGGAGCCAGGAGCGGTAACATCGTCCATCAGGTAGATTATCTCCGCGCCATCAGGGCCTAGCGGAATTAACGGCGGCGGTATTTCGTGGTCGTCCGTTCTACGGATAGACAACAAAAAATATTACTCATAGGCGGGCTTTGTCTTTCACATGTATGCGGTTATATCGTTTCCCTTTTTCGTCTCGCGAGTCATATACAACCGGCGAAGTGACAAGTACAACTTAGTACGGCCCGGAATATTTCGGAGCCAGTTTCGCGGCGACGTGATCAACGGCAGAGAAGAACGTATGTTCCTTTTTCATAACCTTATCTCCTATAGTACATTTCCAGTCTCTACGGCGCAGATTATAATTACGACTTTGACTGATAAATGCCCTAGACAGGTTCAGACGGACTAGGTCGAAGCACTCTTGCAGTTTATCTACACGCAAGAGATGCATTTTCGGGTCTTCTTTGGTAGGGTCATCCAATCCAGTGCCTTCTTTCGGACTTTCCTCTCGGTATTATGTTCAGCTTGGACTCGTAAGGATCTCGGTATTTCGGGGTCTCTTCCAAAATGTAGGAAGCGACAGCGTTCCTTAGCGGTCTACATTGTACCCATTTAGTGAATCGGTCTTTGGACATAATCATATTATAGCAGTTCCCTTTATTACTTCTGAGTAACGGTCCAATTATGTCGGAGCTAACGGTTTGCCATGGTTGCCGGTTCGATGATGGCTGCATCTTTCCTGGGAGCTTTTGTTGCAACGACTTGTACCATTGACATTGTAGACATCTCATTACGTATTTGGTGATGTCCCTAAACATTCCTGGCCAATAGTACAGTCCATCAATACGGGTGATAGTTTTAGCAGTTTCCAGATGACCAGCATTCGGAGCATCATGGGTTTCTTGCAACACTTGGGTTCGGTTGGGCCTTGCTATACACAGTTTCCAGGGATCGGACATTTCTGGCTCTCTGAAATCATTGATATCCCAGAAATGACGGTATAGGCGGTCTTCTTCAATGCAGTAGTCCGGAAACTTCTCTGGGTACCTCTTCCTTCTTGTTCCGGTACCACGAATATTCGGCGGTTGAATCGGTCAAACAAAGAGCAGACGGTGGATCGCCCTCGGCGGTCATTGGTAGCGGATTTCTGGACAAAGCATCGGCTACACGATTAAGCGCACCTTTACGGTATTGTATCTCGAAATCATACTGCTGCAGAAAAATACTCCACCTAGCTAAACGCCCGGACGGACTAGATATGGAATGCAGCCATCTAATAGATTAATGTTCGGTAACAACCCTAAAATGGTAGCCATCTAAATAAGGACACATCTTTTCAATCCCCCAAACAATGGCAAGACATTATTTCTCGGTGACGGTGTAATTTTTCTCGGTAGGACTCAGGGTGCGACTTGCATACGCTACTACGTGTTCATGACCATCCTTCTGCTGGGCAAGGGCTATTCCCAAACCATATTCGGAGGCATCGGTCTGTAAGGTGAACGGTACGGTAAAATCAGGACAACTTAGGATGGGTGCTTCTAAGAGACATGATTTATTCTTAGCAAAAGCAGCTTCTTGTTCTTTAGCCCACTTCCATCGCTCAGACTTACGGAGTAATTTCGTTAACGGAGCCACCTTTTGCGAAAATGATGGCACAAATCTCCCATACCAGGATGCAACTCCCATAAACCTTCTCAACTCTCGAATATTTCTCATGGCTGCAAATTTTATTATACTTTCGACCTCTTCTGGATCGGTACAGATTCCATGTCCAGTGATTACATGGCATAAGTATTTCATGGACAGTAAACAGAAATGACATTTTTCCGTGCTCCTCGCAATCGACGGAACCCTTCGGACAGATTTTCCAAATGTTGATCGAACGTTTCCCCCAGAACGATGATGTCAGATAAGCGAATGCATAGGGATCTAGATCTGGACCTATTAGCTGATCAACCAGTCTTTGGAATGTGGCAGGTGCGGAGTGTAAACCAAATGGAAGAACCGTGAATTGAAACAATCCACGTCCCGGTGCGGTAAATGCGGTAATGGGTTTGCTTTCTGGTGTTGCAACTTGCATGTACCCACTCTTCAAATCTAAACTGGAAATTTACTTGGCTTTTCGCAGTTTATCCAGTATAGCATTGATAAATGGAAGAGGGTAGGCGTCCTTTATGGTTACCTCATTAACCTCACGGAAATCAATGCAAAAGCGATACTTGCCAGTAAATATGCTACAAGAGTTCTGGACCATTTTCGAGTTTTTAACATGGTAATCTCCATAAGAAAATCTAAGGTCCAAAAACACTGAAAATTGGCTCATTTTTGGAGTGGGGGTGAATCTCAATCTGCGCATGTGCTACGTTATTCGGATGGGTGACGTCATAGGGATAATGAAAAAAATATTTTAAAAATTCGAACTACCCCCCTTTCATCCCCCACGCAGCACCCCTGAAAGTTAACCAATCATAGCAAACGACGTCTCGTTTAAAAGACCTTAACGTCTAGTATATACATGAAACAATGAAAAAATTCTACCCCCTTTCATCCCCTACGACCACTAAAAGTTAACCAATCAAACGTCATCTCGAAAGGCCTTAACGTTAAGTATATATATAAAATAATGAAAAAATTCTACCCCCTTTCACCCCCACCGTAGCACCCCTAAAAGTTAACCAATCGTACTACGTCTCAAAAGGTTTTAACGTCTAGTATATACTTTAAATTTTATCCCACCCTCAATACCCACCTGTTTAGCATTCCTAATTCCAAGGACCCCAAATTCACTATCTAAATTTACACTCACCTTTGAAAAATCATTATTAAAAAACTTTCGCTCGAGTCCGGGCGCGAACCATCAACCTTCGCGTCTTAAACAAAGCGTCTAACGAACATGGCTATTCGCACTCATAAGTGTGGGATATAAAAGAGGTATAAAAAAAAAAGAGTGCATTGGTTTGAAGTAAAATAGACTTAAGTCTAGTATGCATGGGTATATTGAAAATTTAAACAAACACATCATGATAAGTGGTATATCGTTGACTTCTAGTATACGATTTTTAACATATACAGAGTGCGGTAAAATTATAGTTCACGAATCAACTAACGTATCGCTAAAAAGACATTAACGTCATGACAAACATTCTTTCATCATAGTATATCATGTATAAAGTTAAGTGACATATCATTGAAAAGGGTATCGCCTCACAGAGGGTGTATCATTGAAGTATGTAGAAAAAATCAGGTGGCATTCTCCATCTAGTTTTTTCATGACATGTATAATCTGTCTTTATTTTATTTTAAATCTTTAATATAAAAGTTGATGAATAAATAGAATGTTTAAAACGACGTTTCGTTTGAAAAGACTTTATAAGCTTTTATAAAATAAAAAATTTAACTATTATCATAATTGATAGGGTATATACAAGGTGTTTTAATAAAACCCATTATTGCAAATATTATTTTTTTATTAAATCTACATATAGGTAATACAGTATTTTAATATGTTAAATAAAAAATATAAATGGTTAACAAATGTTGAGTTATTCAACACTCACTGCTGAATCCCCCATATTTTAATATAACCACCCTGTAGAAATGAAATGCGTTGTGTGAAGTAAAAGAAACAAGCCCACCCAAGGTTATCATACATTAACTATATATGAAATGAATATATTTTCAATGGTACAGTCTATGATATAATATTAGTATCTGTCTTTGTTTTAATTTTTTAAATTTGAATCTTCATGTTTTACGAATTTCCTTGATTGTGAATAGATTTAGTCTACACACCACCTTGAAGACTTATGGGGTAAGATATCGGCGTGTTATCTTTTCTATTTGTGGTAATCCACAATCTAAAAACTATTTTCATCTATTAGGTTAGTTAAATAAAATAACAAATAGTTTTTTAAATTTATATAATACGGTTCATTTCCACACCATCTTATATATATCACAATAATTGATATAAGGAGATAGAACCATGGTGCGTTGTATTCAATATTTAAAGTGGCAAATACATCCCCTATAGGCCTACAAAAAAACCAATGTAAAAAAAAATATTTTTTCCTGTAACATATAAAAATTAAAATATATTAATTCTTTTGAGTGATAAATTTTATACTTTTCCTCAAAAAACACATATCACAAAAAGAGCATTATTTATTAGTAAAAAAATTAGAAAAACATTCATTACGGATCATTGATGATCATTACCCCCACATGTGATGATATACTAAAAAAGAATTTTTTTCATTATATATTTTCAATCTTACCTAGATACTTTTACGTTAAAAGACCGATCGAGGAACAGGTTGAGACAAGCTTGGAGAATAATTTCATTAATACTTACAGATCATTAACGACTACCATCCCAGTATCTATTGATATACTAGATGGCTCTTTTTTCGAACAGCATGAACATTAGTCTTAAGCTAATAGAAACGGTTTATTAATTCGTTTGGTTTTGCATCATTCATAAGAATGAGATTTTTATATGGCTCTTTTGATTGATTATTACCTAACCAATCATTTAAATTTAATATTGCTAATGTAACAATTTGATTTTACTAAATAGTTTATATAATCATAGGGTTAGCAAACGTTTAAATTTAAATGATTGGTTAGGTAATAATCAATCAAAAGAGCCATATAAAAATCTCATTCTTATGAATGATGCAACTATAATGAACTATAATTTTACCGCACTCTGTATATGTTAAAAATCGTATACTAGAAGTCAACGATATACCACTTATCATGATGTGTTTGTTTAAATTTTCAATATACCCATGCATACTAGACTTAAGTCTATTTTACTTCAAACCAATGCACTCTTTTTTTTTTATACCTCTTTTATATCCCACACTTATGAGTGCGAATAGCCATGTTCGTTAGACGCTTTGTTTAAGACACGAAGGTTGATGGTTCGCGCCCGGAATCGAGCGAAAGTTTTTTAATAATGATTTTTCAAAGGTGAGTGTAAATTTAGGAATTTGGGGTCCTTGGAATTAGGAATGCTAAACAGGTGGGTATTGAGGGTGGGATAAAATTTAAAGTATATACTAGACGTTAAAACCTTTTGAGACGTAGTACGATTGGTTAACTTTTAGGGGTGCTACGGTGGGGGTGAAAGGGGGTAGAATTTTTTCATTATTTTATATATATACTTAACGTTAAGGCCTTTCGAGATGACGTTTGATTGGTTAACTTTTAGTGGTCATAGGGGATGAAAGGGGGTGGAATTTTTTCATTGTTTCATGTATATACTAGACGTTGAGGTCTTTTAAACGAGACGTCGTTTGCTATGATTGGTTAACTTTCAGGGGTGCTGCGTGGGGGATGAAAGGGGGGTAGTTCGAATTTTTAAAATATTTTTTTCATTATCCCTATGACGTCACCCATCCGAATAACGTAGCACATGCGCAGATTGAGTTTTACCCCCACTCCAAAAATGAGCCAATTTTCAGTGTTTCTGGACCTTAGATTTTCTTATGGAGATTACCATGTTAAAAACTCGAAAATGGTCCAGAACTCTCGTAGCATATTTACTCATAGGGCTTCGCTTCGAAAAAGTGCCAAAAGAATTGTGCGCGGACATATAAAATTTCCAGCAGGACTTGAAGCCAATACTAGCAGCTCTGAAAAACCCAAATCCGACATTATATCACTACTTACCGTGACCATGAAAAAAGCACGCGAACTAAAAAACAATATTAAGGAATCCGTTACCCGCACCACCCCTGAGTCTAAGGGAAAAATAAGCTTCACTAAGAAAGACCAAACTACGGTTATTGAATCAGCTGAGAATCTATGCGGCTCAGTAAATAACATAGTCGGTTTCATTGCGTTACAAGAAAGAGAAATCGGAAATTATTAAAGAAAAAGCACAAAAAGAAACTACAAATGGTAATATGAGCAACCAATTAGCACAATTAACAGCGGCTATCTCACTTCTAACCACACAAACAAAATCAGCTACAACAAAGGACAAAATTGATAACAATTCAAATGCAAGCACAAGCACAACCAGGAAAACAATACCACAACCAGACAATACGGCACAAAAGTCTAACACAGACGGTCAATACCCCGCACTAAACCCACCGACCAAAACCTATGCCGAACTGGCGTCAAAACCACCGACGACGACGACAATGACACCTAAACCCTGGACAACACCACCTCAAAACAAAAAAAAATACGAGGTACAAGTGACAATGAAAGACGGACAACAGGGACAAACAATGAGCGAGCTGAAAAAAGCACTATGCTCAAAAGACATGGAAGGAACGTACATTAGAAGGACAAACACGGCAATAATCATAGGGACAGAGACAAAAGACATACATAAAGAGATACTCAATAAAGTTAGGACACGAGAGACACTGGACATAAAAGACGCAACTAGACACTCAGATCCAGCAATTATACTGACTGGACTGCAAAAAGGAATGGACATAGACACAATAAGGGAGACACTACTTTTAGAAAACGAAGAACTAAGTGAAAAATACGGCCACCTTTTAAACGACATAAAAATTCTAACCACAAGACCCTGCCGTAATCAGTGGAAGGAAAATGTTGTCATTCAAGGATCAGCAGAGGCGTGGAAGTACGTCCTAAAACAGGGTTTCCTATACTTCGATCTCACCAGAATTACCGTAGAAGAATACATGTCGGTATCGATATGCTTCCGCTGTTGTCGATACGGGCATGTTAAGAAATATTGCAAAGAAGAAAAACCGACATGCTACAAATGCAGCGGAAAACACGGCGGGAGAAACTGCGAAAGTAACAATCTTAATTGCATTAACTGCGAAATCATGAGACTCTCACCTAGAGGCCACCAAGCTAGGGACACTTTGTGTCCAATATTTAAAAGAAAATGGGGAGACACCCGAAATCAAATTAACTACCAAGGTTAAACACACAAAACACAAACACAAACCCAACCTAAAAACACATATTCAGCTCGAGCACAAGAGGAAAACAAAACAAAAAATACATGTACAAAATAATACAGTTCAACGCAGGAAGAGGCATACAAGCGACAGATCAACTAATACATACAATGAACAACGAAAAAATAGACATTGGACAGGAACCGGGACGTAACATCTGGCAAAACAACAACAAGTTTCTAACGATACCTACAGACTCAACATCAAAGGCGCCTATAATACTCAACAGATGTTTGACAAATCAAGTAACATTAATAGCAGGACAGACAAGAACGTGACAACCATTCATTTTACAATAAACAAACACACACTGACAATAATCTACATTTATGACGAACCAGGGGGAAGAACAAATATAATATTATTCAATAAAAAAGAAATATAATCCGACAAAAATAAGACACTAATTGCCGGGGACATAAACGCTAAACATACATGTTGGAGAGGAGACACTATTGACGACAGAGGACAAGTATGTCTTCAATTGGACAACCATAAACAACATAATAATAAACAACACATACGACAGCACACCCACATTCCTAACTAACAGAGGGAGAAGTTGGATCGACATCACTTTGACCAAAGACATAACCATCTTCAACTGGGCAGTACAAGAACAAGAGACACTCAGCGATCACCAGTACATAACATTCGACATACAAACACAAAACAAACACAGACAAAACACAGGACAAAGACAAATGAACATCAATAACATAGACAAAGACAAACTAATGAAATTAATCGGAGAAAAGAACTGGGAAACAACAGGATCTACAGAACAAGCAGCAGAAATAATCCAAAAAAATATTACACAAGTCATAAGACAAGCCACCAGAAAAACCTCCGCAAAACACAAGGAAAACAAATCATGGTGGAACGACGAACTCAACAAATAAAAAAGGATGACAAACAAACTCAGAAAGAAATTTCAACAAGAAAAAGATTACTTAAACAGAGCAAGGGCAGAACAGGACTATAACAAACAAAGAAGACTATACAAAGACAACATAAAACGTACAAAACAAAATGCAATAAGACAACTATTAACAGACAACGACCCAGACAATCAATGGGATATTGCGTATAAAATTTTAAGAAACAAAAAAACTGACACAATGATCAACAACACTATCAAGAAAGACGACGGAAACTACACTACAAACAGACAAGACACAATCGAATACTTACACAAAAAATACTTCCCCAAAGACGATGAACAAGAAGCCGAACCAGAACACAGAGAAACCAGGAAAAATAAACACAAAGACAGCACAGGACAAGAACAACAACAATTTACACCAGACTAAATTACGCAGACAATAAGAGACATGAAAAACAAGAAATCTACGTCAAAGGACGGTCTTAGTAAGGAATTGATAGAAATATTTCATAATGTTCAACCTAATATATTAACCAATATTTATAATAGATGCCTAGATACAGGGGAATTTCCGTGCAGTTGGAAGAAGGCAGATATGGTATGTCTACCCAAAAAAAGACGACCTCGCTAATTTTTGGAGTGTGGTTGATGGGATGGGTTTCCTTGTCATTGGCTTGGCGAGATGGTTCGTAGTTTCAGGTCATATGCCGAAAGGGAGCATTGCGCTGTGGTTTGGTCCCAGCTCTCTCTTGGAGTGTTGGAACCAAAATACAGAGGCTTAAATGCTTCTTTCTCTGTCTCTCAAGAGGTCACATACATCCCAGTCCTCATACAGATAGTTCCATGAATGACGAAGTACAGTACAGTTTTGTGTCTCACATGATTACAGCCCCTCTTCTGACCTATCAATACCTGCGCTCACAGACAACTGAAGATCCAGAACTTTCTGCGACGCTCTTCAATTTCCGCAACAACCGCATTGCTGACTCTCAATTCATCATCGAACATGATATTGTTACTCCTTTTTAATATCTCAAACTTTCTTTATTTTCACAACTTCAACTTTGACAATTCAATACAAATTACTTCTCACTATCAGAACACAGAACACACATTTCTAATACTTCAAAACTAACTAACTAATGTCAATCGTCCCGATTTTTATACTTTTCACCTGTTCCAGACAGTTCTCGACTTTTCGATGACATTTCTGGACTTTTCGGTGACAGTTCTAGATGTCTGACTTCTTCTTTTTCTTCATGGACCTCTACGTATCCTCAGTACAGGTCCGACGTAACATTGCTCCCTCTTTTCTAGTTATTCGTCCCGAATAATCTGACTGCTGGGGTCTGGTTGAAGCCAACAGGGTGGATCGGGTCCGCAGTAAGGGGCTAACCTCTCGACATGGATCACTTCGGGCTTACTTTTCGCTGACAATTGGATACGGTAGACTAGGTCGTTGATTTTCTTGAGAACGGTGTAAGGGCCTTTCCAGTTTCGTTGCAGTTTTTTGCACTAACCCCTTCTGCGCTTGGAATTAAGCAGCCATACGTGGTAACCTCTCAAGAAACTTGTGTTTGTAGTATGCACGTCGAGTCTAGCCCTCACCATATCGTTGCAGAGCTTCAAACGTTCACGAACAACATTGTGGACCCTTTCCAATTTTTCTTTCAAGCTTTCTATGTACATAGGAGGTGTACGTTCTTCTGTTTCTTCATGAGGAAGAAGTGTTCCGAAAAGAAGATCACGGGGAAGCTTCAGTTCTCTGCCAGTGACTAGCATAGATCGACTATAACAGGTTGATTCGTGTTCAGAACTTCTATAGGCTAGCAGAAATAGAGGAACTAAGGTGTCCCAGGCTCTTTGGTTTTCAGATACGATTATTGAAAGATATTGGCAAATAGTTCTATGATGTCTTTCTACTCCCATCGGACTGTGGGTGGAGAGGCGTAGTGCGTGTTTTCTTAATGTCTAATGTCTTCATCAACTTCTGCCACAATCCGGATTCAAAATTTCGTTTTTGATCAAAATGCAATTCCAGAGGAACTCCGTGTCTCGCAATAACGTTGGTTACAAAAGCCTCTGATTCTGTCGTTGCTTCTGGATTATGAAGAGGTGCTATTTTGGGCCATTTGTAAAAATAATCCATCACAACCATCAGGTATTTGTTTCCTTTTTCTATCAGAGGTAGTGGACCGAGAATATCAATTTCAAGTCTTCCAAAAGACTTTCCCAAAAGATACTATGCCATTTTTCCTTGGCTTCTAGTTTTAGGACCAGATCACAGCACATATCACATTTCTTGCACCAAACTTCAACGTCCCTTCGACAGTTGACCCAATAATATCTTTACCGAACTCGTGCCAGTGTTCTTTTAGTGCCAAGATGTTCCCCTAAGTGGCTACTATGAGGTTATTCTAACACACTTCTGATGTGTGATCTTGGCAGTACCAATTGATGAACCATACGTACTCCATCGGAGCTTTCCCATCTTCGATGCAATAGGCCATCATGAAGATACACTGAATCCCACTGAGTCCAGTACTCTTTTAAGCTCCCACTATATCTGGCTACCTCTTGCCAGGTAGGTCTGACTCCATTTTAAAGCCATTCTCTTATAACTTCAAAGTTATTGTCTTTCTTTTGACTTTCTCCAAGGATTTCAAGAGGATTCTGATTATCATCACGTCCTGGCTTGATTGTGGTTATCTGTAGACTAACTTCTTCCACTGGGTTCTCCTTTCATTCAAGTCTTTTACAGTATCGACATTGTTGTTCTAAGCGGGGTCGTCTGGAAAGTATATCGGCATTGCTATGGAGACGTCCTTTTCGGTGCATTATTACAAAGTTACATTGCTGTAGTCTCTCTCTTCACCTAGCAAGTTGTCCTTCAGGCTTCTTTGAATTTATCAACCACTGCAAAGCGCTATGGTCACTTCTTATAAACAAAACTTCTACTACAAAGAAAACTATGGTATTAAAAGTTCAAAACTAAGTGTTCAAAGGCTTTGATAATAGCCAAAAGATCTTTTTTGGTGACGTAATAATTTTTCTCAGCCTTTTCCATGGTTTTACCAAAGTATGCAATCACTTTTTCTTCGCCTTCTTCTTCTTTTGATAGCATGGCGCCTACGCCGTACTGGGAAGCATCACAATCAAAAATAAATGTTCCTTTCTCCCGTGAGTAGGCTAAAATCAGTGCTGTGGTTAATCGTTTCTTTATCTCCACGAAATCATTTTGACAATCCGGCGTCCAGTCAAATTTAAATGTTGTTTTCAGTTAGTCGATGAAGAGCAACTCGACCAAAGTCCTTGACAAATTTCCGGTAATATGAACAAAGTTCAAGAAAACTCCTTATTTCCTTTTTGTCCCTTGGCTTATGGCAGCCTTTAATAGCTACAATTTCCTCCGGATCGGTTTTAATCTCAGTTGTTCATTGATAAAGTTGTTAATTTTCCTCAATTCTTCAGTTGTTGGGTGGTCATAATTTTTAACTAGTTATTTCATGAGGCTGGAGTCAACTAAGTTACTTGTGGTGGTTTTCTCTTTGGAACTATTGTCGCACTCGATTATGCTTCTTACCGGTATGCAAAGTCCTATATTTTGTTCTTTCTTCAATTTGAAAGGTTTCTTCTATGAATTAGCAACTCTAACAGGAGTTGGTTGATCTATATTGACGAGACATCGAGCTATCAGAATTCCTTCATTCACTAGCTCCTCACTTTCCACAATGCTCAAATGTAGATCTTTTGTTTTTTGGCTGTCTCGCGGGGACGATTCCTTCAGAATTTTCGGGAACTTCTGTATCTTTGTCCACTATAACCTTTTTTTGAGTCTCTTCTTCCAAATTTAGGATTATCTCTTCATTTCCAATTACTAAAATTCTATTTTGAAGGTCCATGATTAATTTATTTTGCATAATGTCCATACCAAGGATACATTGATCTTTAATATAGGCTGCCAGAAATAAGCGTTTTATCAGAGTATCACCAATCTTCACAGTTTCTGTTATTTCTCCTCGAACAGGAGCATACTGTTCAGCTGTTTCAAAAACTAGACTCCTCTCAGTAGGTTGTAGTTTCTGATTCAGAATCCCTGTTCGAATGAAATACTTGGTGGCACCGGTATAAAAGACGAAAGTGTAATTATGATTTTCAACGTGCCCTCTAAATTAACTATTCCATTTCTATTACTCTCTTCTAAATTAGATTTTAAATTTTCTTCTTGTTGTTCTAAATTACTGGCGTTCCATACGTTTTTTCTTTGCTTAATACAATATTTCATGTAGAAGACACTGGCAATTATTTGACTTGACAACCTTGCTCAAGTTGTTTTGAGGAGTTTATCGAGTCTAGAGAAGTGGATGTGGGGAGGGGGAAGTATGTTGTTCTATCTTGGACATATATAGATTTGGCAAATAATTACTTTCCGTATAGCCATTCTGTGAGTGGAACAGAGGAAGCTATAGAATAACAGAGAGACAATGTCCACAGAGGTAGGTGTTTCGTGCTGGGGTATTATGTTTTCTCTTGAACATATATAATTTTATGTATAGTGTTCATTGTTGCTCCTATATGAAATTCTACATATGGAAGATAAATATTTGCCAAACCTGTATATAAATCACCAACGTTCAAATTTATCACGTTTTTTACAAGTTTTCACCGATTATCTCATTCATAAATGTGAGTATTGTTTAATTCCATCTGCTATATATGTAGTGCCCGTCATATCAACTTTACAATTTAATAATAAACTCACTCATATAGATATACCCTGTATATTAATCGTACAAATGTAACTAATAAATAGGTAACGAATGTTATGATTACATCGCACGTACGTGTTTAAATATAATAATATTGTAATAACAAATAATGTATACACAAGATATATATTTCAATGAACAGAATATAATAGAAGTCTAATAGATAGAGTCGAGGCTCAACTTATGTTTTATTTAACACCCCTTTAATAACGAACCTTTACATGGCGATCCTGCCTAAACCAACGCGTTGTTCGTAGTGCCGTAGAGATTTAAAGGTGAAAATGGACCCTTCGGATAGTTGAGTGAATGGATGGGCCTTTGAGGGCCATGGAGGAGGAAAAATTTTTTTCTCATTTTGTTGGAACAATATGGATTTGTTTATGGTTAATGGTTAATGGTTAATAGTTCAAGATATGGTGGTCTAGTTCTATATAATATTTTTAATGGTTAATAATATCAATCAACAAAGCATGACGTAATGAAAACTGGAGTGGTAAATTCTAATTTCATAGTGCAAGAACAGGCAGTAAGAATTGGTAATAAAGCTCGTATACTATGGTAGATAATAACAATCACTCTATTGCAAAAATGTTCATGATCTGTTTGGAAAACCTACAGTAGGCAGTAGAAAAAGTAATGAGGAGAACTACGAGCACGTTGGAAGTGTAAAGGGGTAAGCCTACATTCTGATTTATTTTATTCTGATGAACAGTAATTTTGTTAATTTTTTTTACTGTCGATTTTTATGTTCTATAAATAAAATATTGTTGTGATGAGTAGGCTGAATATCGCATAGACTGTGTTTTGTTTTGGAAATTGCTAGGATTGCAATATTAATAAGTTCAAGGCCATGACATGGGATCAAGTTGAAATAAAATTATATTATTTAGTAGCTGAAATAAATAAAACTAGTATAGTGAGAGAGCACTAAAAAACATGTAACAAAAAGTAAGGAAATTAGGGAAGGTACCATTTAAAATTTAATTAATAATTTCAATGCTCACACACGGCAGTCAATAAATGTTGGAATCAGTTAGAGGAAAATCAACGGAAATTTTGTAAACTAAATTTTGATTGCTTGAGGGATAAGGTAGTAAGGGTATTTCAAGTTTTATCCTGCAAATGTTTGATACCTACTTCGTGTGTTAAATCAATAGCGACTGAAGTGTTTGAGAAAGAGAGTGATAGCGAGGAGAGTGACGGTGAAGAAAATATGGCGCTAAACATACAAGAATTCTTTAATTTGGCTAGCAATGTGATCCCCACAGAATTTGACGGGACACCGAATAAATTACGTAGTTTTATTGATGGATTGGTTTTACTCAAGGCAAATGCAGCAGGACAGGAGTTCAATGCAGTTTCTTTTGTTAAGACTAGGTTGACAGGGAGAACACTGATCACTAATGAGGCTTCGCTGGAAGAGATAGTTTTTACTTTACAGCAGGGCATCAAAGGAAATAGTTCCAGTTTGTTGATAGCAAAGTTAGGGCGGCATAGGCAGAATAATAAGGATCTAGTTAGTTACGTGTCGGAGGTGGAGCAGTTATCGGATAGATTATATGCGGCTTACGTGGCTGAGGGCATGCCCGTTAATTTGGCACAAAAATACACCACTGAAATGACCACAAAATCCTTGATTCAAAATGTTATCTCAGAGGCAGCAAAGCTAGTCCTGATGGTGGGTAATTTTACAACTACGCAGGAGGTGCTGACAAAATTGGTATCTGTTGATGTGACGTCAGATGTAGGAAATGTACTAAGGTATCTGGTACAGAGACAAGGGCCTAAATATGAGGGACCAGGTTGGAGAGTTACTAGTGATGTGAACAATTACAGAAATTATGGGGTGCCTGGAGGCCGAGAGCAGAATAGAAGAGACAATGGTCAATATGACAGGAACCGTGAATTTGTGGAACGTAGGTACCCTAATAATAGAATAGGTACCATAGGAATAATTGTACCTCCAGTGGTGGTCGGAATAACACTAGGTACACGGAGAGGAACGTAAGAATGTGCGAAAGCGAGGAAAAAAGAGACAAAAGAATAGAGCAAAAGCTAGATTATATTAAAAATGAACTCGATTTATTAAAATCAGAAATTAAGGAGAGAAAACTAGAAAATGAAAAATTAAAAGCAGAAATACGCCTACAAAACAAAAAAATAGAGATGCTTGAAAGAAATCTAAGAAAGAAAAACCTAATAATATTTGGAATAGAGGAAACCGAGAAGGAAGACAGAAATTCGGGAACAAAAGGTTAAAGAAGTACTAGATAAGACTAGAATACGATTGGAAACAAAACATGATAGAGCGGACATACGAAGAGTAGGGAGAAAAGGTAAAAATAAAGACAGACCAATGTTAATCGAGATGACAAGCGGAAACAAAAGAATGGGAATTTTAAAAACAAGAAGGAATCTTAAAGATACAAACTGGATAATTAGCGGAGACTATCCCAAGGAAATACAGTTACAAAGAAAATACTTGCTTTACCACATGAGGCAAGCAAGGAAACAGGGACACTTAGCGACAATTAAATACAATAAACTTATCATAAACGGAACGGAATACTCTATAGAGGATGTACAGCGATGGAAAATTGGAACACCCTACACAGCCGGAGGCAATGTTGAACAAACTCCAGGGGAAAGAAGAAAAACAAGAACAGCAAGGGAAAGAACACCAACGGAAAACGATTAAATGAGAGTAGAAAGGTATACAATGAGACAAACAGAACGAGATTTAGCCAAACCGTAGGGGGGTGTGAGAGAAACCATAGAGTATTTAATGAATATTTGAGAAATTTCACAAATGAATGTAAGAATGACTGGGATAAATGGTGTAGGTTGTATGCTTTTTGTTATAATACAACATGGATGCTTATGAACAGGAGGTAAGGTATAAGCTGCAGATGAAAGAGCCCGACAATTTCTTAACAAATGCAAGGAAAAAAGAAAAGAAAATTTAGACTCAACAGCTAGGGAATTGAAATTAAAAAAAGGAGAATTAGTGCTACTTGCAAATGAAAATAGAAATAAACTAGATCCTTGGTATAAAGGTCCCTATAAAATTGTCAAAACAGACGGGGTCAATTGCAGTATTCAGTCAGCTCAAGGGAAGGTAGAAACTGTTCATAAGAAAAGAATAAATCCGTGTGATGGGCAGTGCCCCGTGGCACCAAGTGAAGACAGTGAAATTCAGTGAACACTATTCGTGAATATAAAACAAATTTCAATTTCAAGTTATTCAATGTGCCTACTCACTGAAGAATATAATCTATTTATTTATTTATTTTTAGGAAGGACAATATATATATATATATATTATTATTATTAATATATATATATTTTAACTTGTATTAGAACTTGTTCATATTTCATATTTTAGCCTTGAGAAAGGATTCAAATAAATCCGAAAGCTTGGAAGTAGTAAAAAAGAGTTTAATTTCTAACCAGCCCAAATTTTGACGGAATCCCTAATATATAGAGTAGATTGATTGATATATATATATAAAGTTTTTTTAGGAGTGTTTTATTTTTAGGTTTTTAAATTGGTATACATATACATATTTATAGTGTAGAAAATTTGAATTTCATTTTACTTATATTTTATTTATCCAGGTACGAGCACATAAGTTATTTTTAAATTTTGCAAGTGTTTAGCAATGATAATGTTGTGATAACATGCCATTGGTTTGTTAACATAGGTACGTATTATAAACATACGACATATAGTTGCACGACGGCATAAAATTATTTCAACAGCATTATTTTTATTTTTAATGCCAAATCCAACTATTGCCACACATTTAATCAACAATATAAATTGTGCTTATGCAAACATTGTAACTTCAGTATGTAATTAAGTAGGTTAATAATTGTTTTAGAATTGTATAGTTAGTTTTTTTTAGAAAAGGGATACCTAACAAAAAAAAGGAGCTTTTTATTCTTACTATGTATGCATTTTGTTTTTTCATTCCTACAACAGGTTTTAGATTTTTGATTTTTGATGGTATTTTAATATATTGTTATAATTTTTTGTGGGCTGTGAATATTATTTGATTATTAAATTTTTTTTTAATTATTATTATTAATTCACCTTTTAATTTAATTAATAAAGGGTTTCGACTCTCGATTTTAGGTCGCGGTTCCCTCAAATTAATTTTACGATAAAAAATTACATTAATTAATCTCTTCTTTTAAATTTTCAATATGTTGAATTGTTTGAGTTTATAAAAGGAATATGATAACAAATTTAGTTTAAATTTTAACCTTTATAATCCTCTTCAATGAATTATTCTAATATTCCGCTACAATTTAATACTCTCCTTTTCCTTTCTTTTTGTAATTATAATTAATAAATTTACTTTGGCAATTTCTAGTTTGAATTCCTAATATTATTTATCGCATTCCCCTCGTAACACAAACAAGAATTGTGATTCGTTTAAGATTTGTGCGATGCGCATAAATACGGTCAGTTATCCTATTAAACCAAAATGGCTGGTATCGTTATAAACACGTGTCTCTTGAAAAGGAGTATAATTGAATTCCTTTGGATTATTTACTTTGAGAGGGTAAGCTTCCTTTTTAAATTTATAACTACTTATATCAACATTAACTAAATATCAAATAAGAAATACGCAATTGGTAAATAATGTTCTTACAATATGAAATATGTATAGGTTATTTCTTTTTAGGAGAAACGTGTGAAAGAATATTCTCTCCTCTGCTGTGTGGGATATAAAATAACATCAAAACTGAATGCTGATGTTATATACACTATTGTAGAAAGTGAATTAAACTCTCAGGAACAAATTGTATCGGCTTCCTCTGGATACCTGGGTCGCTATCTCCAACCTAGTTTGAATATGTAAAATTAAGCTTACCGCTTTCCAGTTGACAATAAATGGATGTTATTTCCTACGAGGTTAGTACTACTTGATTTTTTACTACTCTCGGTGTGAATTTTTTTAGCTTTTTCTTCCAATATTTTAATTTTAATATTCACCATCAAAATTCTCGTGCCTTCCCTTCCTCGTTCCAAAATCAACAACCTTCAATTTTTCTTGTTTATCTTTCACCAGACGACTTGCCGTCTTGATAAAATTGTTTTAGAGTTATTTATATTGATTTCTATTGATGTTAAAGGTACTTTCACATGTTATTAAATTACTTCTCTAACGAATTACACTTTTTTTTAATTGGGTGATTCTATTCGCGATTTTTTACTGTCACTTCACAAATTTTTCAATTAATGACATAAATCTATTTGGATTACAACATCTTTACACTATGTACAAATAATGTGTTAATTCTAACATTATCTATTGAGGTTTATAAAGATAATTCTATGTTTTCATTGTTTGACTATATTTCTGTTTTTATTCGATTGATTTAATAATTTTTTATTTTATTCTTTCTAATGTAATTTCAATACAGGGTGTTCTAAACTAATTAATGTTAAGATATTCTGTTACTAACTAATAATAATTGTTTTATTAAGCAAAACTTTCTTAAATTTCAGGTTATTCACCTTCAATTGGACCTACCAATTTCAAATCATCACAATATATTATCGGCAACACATTTCCCATTTTCAATAGGGCGAATGACCTTCATCGCCGGCCGGGATGAAGTTAACTCTTCCGAAAGGGGGGAGGTGTAGTGCCCGTCATATCAACTTTACAATTTATTAATAAACTCACTCATATAGATATACCCTGAATATTAATCGTATAAATGTAACTAACAAATAGGTAACGAATGTTATGATTACATCGCAAGTACGTGTGTAAATATAATAATATTGTAATAACAAATAATGTATACACAAGATATATATTTCAATGAACGGAATATAATAGAAGTCTAATAGATAGAATCGAAGCTCAACTTATGTTTTATTTAACACCCCTCTAATAACGAACCTTCACATATAATTTATTTGACTTTATACATTTGATAGTCCTTGTAAATGAATAAGTACAGAAATACTCGAGAGAATGAATTCTTAAAGAAGTCACTCTGGTATTATTGCCACATCCCCACAAAAATTCCTAATTTATATATATATATATACAGGGTGTTTTCTAAGTAATCTAAAATATTGTAGTGGGCGCTTCGTCACTCCATTTTAAGACGAAAAGTTCCTATAAACATGTGTGATATGTCTTGTCGTTAATGAGATACAGGGTGTTGAATTGTTTTATTATTTTATTAGAAGCAACATGTGTTAAACATAAAGGGAAAAAAGTATTTGTAAAAATAGTTGTTTTTTCGGTAATATACCTTTTGGTCGCCGCGGTCAGTTTTACCCAAATTTAATCCTCTCACTATTCGAAAGGTACAGACCACTTGGTCGCCAAAGCTGGATTAAGGGTTCCTAGAAAATTATGGGCTCATTTAATTACTCTATTACTAATATGGGTTTGTTACCTGTCGACAACCAAAATAAAAATATTTTTCATTAGTTAATTGTCTGCATTCTTACTGAAAAGATTAATTTTTTCATTTGAAAAGTGATTCTCATCTTATTAATTATTCCATAAAAGAAGTTCAACCTAGCCTAACCTAACCTAACCTAACCTAACCTAACCCAACCCATTCCAACCCAACCCAACCCAACCCAACCTAACCCAACCTAACCTAACCTAACCTAACCTAACCTAACCTAACCTAACCTATGCAACTGCATTTAAATTATTAAAAGATTATTGTTATAATAATTTAAATTTGCATTGGAAGCTGTGTAAAGTTATTTTATATTGTTTTCTATTAATTATAAGTGTTTTTTTTTTAATTTGGTTTTTTTCTTTTCATGAACCACATTCTGTACCATATCATATCAGTTAAACTATTTTCTTCTTAAAAATATTATTTTCAATAAATCGAATTAAATACCTTTAATGATTGATAACTACGGCGACCAAGAGGCCTACCTGATTTTAAAACTGGCGACCAAGTGGTCGATGACATTATGAACCCCCGCTGACAAAACTGACCGCGGCGACCAAGTGGCCAACACCCGTTTTTTCAGTATATAGATGTCTCCCCAAACACAAAATCACAAAAAACTTTCTGCGAAAACGGATCATTTTCCCGTCTTCAGAATAACTGAAACTAATAAATAAACTATAATAAATAATATAAACAGTGTAAACTGTCCTGCACCCCTGCACCACCCTCAGCAGTATCCCTCTCTGCACCCGCAGAAGTGGCCTAACCCTCGCATTCACCCCCGCTCTTTCACCCCACACCTCCGCACCGTACAGCATACTCTGCTCTACCGTCCTACCAATTACCCTCCTCTTCCACTCTCTCGGCCCTTTCACATTACACATCAATCTCCCCAGCCATGCTGCCCTCACTTTAACCTTCTCTGCCGCCTTTACCATATGAGTTTTGAAGGATAATTGACTATCCAACCACACCCCTAGGAATTTCACAGACTCCTCCATACGAATTTTCATTTCAAAGCATATGTCCAAAATGTGCACCTCCAGCCAAAATGAGAGCATCCGCTTGACGTCTAATGGATTGCCGAATACGTTCGAAGATACCAGGATTGTTACGAATAAGATTACAGGCTTGTATGATACGATTTTGAAGATCTCCTAAGTTTAATATCGTGACTGTGCAGATGAGCGATTCTAGATATCCCCCCACAAAAATCCAGAGGATTGTGTCCAGGTGACCTAGGGGGCCACGGGTGTGGAGATCCTCGTTCTATCCAATGGTCTGGAAAAACGTTGTCTAAAAACTCGCGTACAATCACTGTAATCACTGAGCATGTAGAGGAGCACCGTCAGGCATGAACCACATGCGCCTTCTTATAATAAGAGGTACATCTTCCAAAATAACAGGAAAATCATTTTCTAGAAAATGAAGATATGTCTCACCGGTCAACCGTGCAGGAAGGAAAAATGGTCCTATTAAATAATCTTCGATGATGCCAAGCTAAACATTGACGGAAAATGTTTGTTGGAATAGTTTTACACGTATGGCATGTGGATTCACATCTGACCATATGTGGTCATTATGAAAATTCATAATGCCATGTCTTGAAAAGTTGGCTTCATCCGTAAACAGAATATTGGCAGCAAAATTGGGATTGTTCGCGATTTTATTTAAAATCCATTGGCAATATTGTATACGGAGCGGATAGTCAGTAGGTAGCCAATGCTGAACACTTTGAACGTGATATGGATACAATAAATTATCTCTTAGAATATTCCAAACAGTTCTGGTACTGGTTTCTGGATGTTGGTCAATAATTTGAAGAATCTGGTTTTCCAATTGTGGAGTTCTCACATTTCTGGGTCGTCCAATAATATTCTTTGTAGTAGCGTCACCAGGAAAAATTAATTTCACTTACAGTCAGAGCTCATTCATTACAAACAATTCAACACCCTGTATCTCATTAACGACAAGACTTATCACACATGTTTATAAGAACTTTTCGTCTTAAAATGGAGTGACGAAGCGCCCACTACAATATTTTAGATAACTTAGGAAACACCCTGTATATACAGGGTGTTTGTAAATTCATGCGACAAAATTCAGGAGGTGATTGCTCGTATGAAATTAAGATGGGTCTTTCCTATAACAAAATTTCCTCAGCCCACCCCTTTCCGAGATATCACCCTTAAAATGTGGTGACTAAAATTGAGTTTTTATTTTTTTTTTCTAAAATTTCAGTAAAGCTAGAAACTTGAAATTCTGTAATTTTCGTGCACTCGCAAAGGACTAACCACGGGTATTTATTCAATATTCCTGTTACATTATACGGGGGTGAAATTAGCAACCCTTACTTCATTTCATATCAAAACTTTTTTTTGAGATGAAGTTTTATGAAATAAAATTTAACTTAAAATCCTTGTTTTATTTAAAAACTTTTTAAATTTTTTTCCCAAAACCAACAGCTGCAGAGACAAAAAAATAAACACCTTATTTCATAATATTTTTAATAAATTGAGTGGAAAACAGTTAAGATGTAAAATGTAATACGATAATAAATTCTGGAAATGACAGAATTTCAAGTTTCTAGCTTTACTGAAATTTTAGAAAAAAATAAATAAAAAATCAATTTTAGTCACCACCTTTTAAGGGTGATATCTCGGAAAGGGGTGAGCTGAGGAAATTTTGTTAAAGGAAATACCCATCTTAATTTCATACGAGCAATCACCTCCTGAATTTTGTCGCATGAATTTAGAAACACCCTGTATGTCGTGTGTGTGTGTGTGTGTGCATGTGTATTAAAACCATTTTTTATTATTATTCATTATACTGTAAGTTTTCATATGAAACAAGAATTTGTGTACTGAACTTTGATGGATTATCCGGTAAAATCATGTAGATGTAATCGATATCATCATCCAAAGTTAACTAAACATAAATAAGTGTACATTTTGCTCTCACTTTAGTATTCGACCCAGCTTTAGAGAAACGTTATATAGGGTGTACCATTGAAATCGGTATAACGTTGAATACATATTTACCAGCACCACTTCCTTCGCAATATGTACCCCCAAAAAAAATCAAGTGGTGTCGGATTGGGTGATCTGGGCTGCTATTTAAAAGGTCCGCAGTGACCTATATATCGAATTAGGAAATTTCCATTCAGAACCTCAGAAACTGATGAACTGCAACTATAGAATGTGGAAGTGCCCTCTCTTGTAGAAACCAAGCAATGTCTTTCCATGGTTTCAACAATCATTGGATAAATATGTAAAATGCCTATATCGTAAAAACATATGTGGACATGAAAACATCAATGTTTTATTTAACTAAGATTGTAGTTTTCAGTGCTGTTATACCTATGCGTACATTTAACGCCTGTTCCTGCACGATTAAATTTGAGTTTACCACTCCAGTTTCTTTTACATCCTGCCCAGTTGACTTCAAATCTCATATAATTCTTCCCTTATTTGTCACGGTTGCCATGTGATAAGTTTCCTTTAATCATTAGGGTTGGATGGGTGGTAGTAATTAGACATCGTTTCAACAATAAGTACATTGGTTATTATATTATGTACTATATGTACATAGGTGCTTAGTACAAAATTGGAAGGTGCACCTGCACACCGAATAACAATAATACTACAGATTACGATTTCTTTATCTCACGTGTCAACACTTGACATTTTGCGGACGTTACTTTTAAGATAACATTTTTATGAAATATAAAAATACTACGGGACCGTCAATATCAACTATTTATATTCGACGTAATCACGTCTGTATACATATCAATTATATTTAAATCCTCTTTGTTTGAATACATAGTTATTGACTTATTGATCAAGACAAATATATTATACGATGTGTTGGATGTATTTGGATAAATAATTTACAATATAGCATTTGGCGACATACTTTGTTCGTTGAATAACTTTTGAACCAAGAATTTTAGATCGTTTTCTTCTGTTTTAGATACGGGTTGTATTTTTGTGTTGGCTTCCATGGATTCTCCGGATGCATAGACCAACCGAAAAAAATAATTTTGTATCTTCTCCAAATCGTTCTGCACCTCCTGACCGAAAGCAGATGCATTTTCCCGAAGTTGAATTAAAGGAACGCTCATCCAAAAGTCTGTTAGCCAATGTTTTAGATATAGATGATGATTTTAGGCATAATTACAGAGGAGGAGGCACATTAACACCCCTGCAGTCTACAACATTTTTTAAAACTGTTTATAGGTATGTTTAACATTACATTCACTTTCTCAGAAATTATCTATCCGAATGATTTATACAAAAAGTTGTTTTTCCGTCGACCGTGTATTAACATATGCTATTAACGTTCTCAAAATTAGACAAAATCATACAGTAATGACCCCCATTAATGCATGATTTACCTACATTAATCAACGATTTTCTGCAGGCAACCCAACGCACATCTTATACATTATATTTATATTGACAGTTACCTGTGGTGTAGGCAACCAAACATACAATAACGTCTTCAAAAATTGAATCCTAGTATAGAATACTTCTAGTTTTTGACTTACCTATCGTTTTATTTTATTATTCTACAAAATTATAATAATTATTAGTGTTAAGACATCCAAAAAAGAATTTAAGAAATCGAAAACAGTGACATTTGAACCAGCGACCATCTCTGTGACATTTCAATGTCATTATTTAATTTTGACAGTACTTACCTATGAAACAAATAAATATTTTTAGTTTTTAAATATTGAGAAAAACGAATACAACTGATACAGTCGACGGAAAAGCTTTGTAACTAACACGAGTATTAAAAGGGCAATTAACAATCTCGAACATTAAAGCACTCGCTCTGCTCGTGCGTTAAATTATCTCAATTGTTAATGGCCCTCATTAATACACTTGTTGGTTAAATAACTATTAACTATTTACATATCACATTAATGCAATGCAATTTCCAATATTATGATGAAACTTTCCATTAAGTCATGTCGTCACTAGGAGTTAATGACGTTAAAGCTGTCTTTATTATGATGGTAGGCGGAGGTGATTATCAAAGGATTTATGAATAGGCGCATATTGATCAATGCCACTCTGTAATCATTGACAACCTGAAAGACCACAAATCGGAAAAGTCAGAAATAGAAAAGGGGAGAACTCCCTGAAGTAAACAGTGAGTATATGTCACCACACACCCCACCCGCTTCGGTGTGGTTGCGCCATCATCAGTGCAAGGTATGTGAGTGATGAAATCTCTTCTGAGCCGCAGAAACAAGCGACACATAAAATTAATCAATATTATATTGTTAAATTCAGTAACTCCTATCCCAAAGGAGATAATTTAAATAAATTATTATTAATGGTTGAGGAAAAAAAAATATTCCATTATAACAATTGCAAAGGTTGAAAATGCAGTGGAGTTGAATTTATCTTTTGGTACATATTCTAAAGTGAAGATGGCAGCACTTGCGGGAGTGAATGTAGTTTTAACAAACGATACTTCATATCTTGTTTAATTTAGTAGCCTATTCAGGCTGTTTTACGAAGAGCTTACACTATCTATATATTGGAGACTACCCACACGATTTCTATAAAAATTGGCATGGATGAAGAACAAGTTATGGGAAATTTATGGAAAATATTTTGACATACATGACAGTTCCGGTTATACCGAAAGTGAACGACAACTTTGTTATTTTAAACATAACACTCTGTATATTATTGAGTTTTCGGATTCTACATTAAATTTTAGTGTCACTTTGTGTGGAATACCCTATATACAAAATGTATACTTATCGAGATATTAATTTTTTTAATACAAAATTGACAGGTGCAGACCTTAATATTGAAAATTCTGTGTGAACATCCCCAATACCAAATAAAAAACATCTTGTCGGGTTGATTAGTAGGACGATCCAGGTAATTGGTCACATGTCGAAAACTTCTTTTTTGTATACATGGTTCGTAAAAAAATAATTAAAAGTTCAACTTCACAAATGTCAAATATCTCAATTTTTTAATTGGAACAACCATATTTTCATTCCTTCACTCAATTGTAAGGCCGAAAATAGGAAATGAGGGTAGTTTATGCTCACTTTCATATACCCAATCTTGAGCGTTTTTGAGATATTACCATGTATTTAAAAATATTAATTATTTCAGCCTTATTATTGCGTAGGCGTAGGCCGTGTTATTTATTCTTTTATTTTAGCAAGCTGTGTATTTACCTGTCCTAAAAAATAGTATTAATTGTCATTATTTGAAGTCAATCGCATCGTACAGTGATAGAAATGGCTTATTTGGAATTAAACAATGAAGATTATCTAAATTTACTTTTACCTACATGGTAAATGTGACAGAGTTGCTACTAGAATATGTGTTTCATTTGCTACATTTAATTCGAGTTTTGGTATAGAAAGCAATTTTATTGCAGGGAGCAATTATAGACTTCAAACATAAAAGAGAAACGTTAACTTTATCAAAAAATATAGTGTGAATGTAAACCACACACCCATATGCTGTAGATGAAGAATCACAGTAACCAATCAACTCTAAGTTTAATACATTATGAAAATGTACATTTTTTGGAATTGTTATGCGGGACATTTCAATAAGACCCTCACCAAATGTGGGGCATTCAATTTATAGATTTTCTGGTAATACATCATTCCATTGCAAATTAAGAGCCCAGCTCGTTTTCATAAACATTTTGGCAGTAACTATTACTGTCCCTGCGAATCCCATAGGATCGTAAAGTGACCAAATAAAGCTAGAAACAGGTCTTTTTGTTACGAACTCCTTAACATTTGATTTAGTTATTATCAGAGTTATAGTTATTATTTCAAAGCAAGCAGTATGTACATTAAAATGAACTTGAATAGATGAGGCTTTTACTTGATGAAGATCCATACTAAACGATGAAATAAAACAATTTAATTTGCTTAAATCTCCATTATAATTTGAACCAACGTTCAATTTAGAATTAGTAGTGTTTGATAAAGCTACTGTGTTAGCGATTTGAGCAAATTAAATTGTTTTATTTTATCGATTAAAATGAACACCTAAAGTCTTAATTATTTAGCTATGTTTGTCAATGGCGAGATTTTTATTGAGATCGTTTTTGCAAGTTAAATCTTGTAAAATAAAAGAGTTCTTAGTCCTTCACTTGTTCAGCTCTAGTCCACCAGTGTTTAAAAGGTCAACTAACTGATCTTTTTAAGTCAGTGCCTCCTCTATGGTATTACCACCTCCTAAGTTTTCATCAACATATGTATTCACAAGCAATGCTTTACCCTTGTTGAAAATCTGAACACTAGTAGAGGGTTCAGTTTCTAAATCATCGGAATATGCTTACTTATTAGACTGAACAGGTTGTTCCAGATGCAATGTTGAATGGTGACCTTTGTTACATATTTGGCACTTAATAAATGATCTACAACTTCCAAAATGATGATTAGGACAATTTTCACAAAGTTTATTTTTGTTGCCAGAAGAAAATCTTCCTTTGGGATTTGATTGTTTGAATTTATCGCAATTCTGAATTTTGTGATTAGTTAATGAACAAAACGTACATTTTCTTGATACGTTGTTAGTAGCAATATGAACATGAGCTTTTTATTTTACCAACACTTTTTGAGCTCCTGGAATGAGAGAATTCTTTCATGTTATAAATCTAAGAATCCTTTTAATGAGGGTAAGTTTTGTTTTTATTTCAATGTATTGGCATGCCTGATTGGTGAAATGATCTAATTTTTTATTTAAAATTCTTACCAATATGGCACCCCAACCAATGCTGTCCTAGCATTCTTAAAGCACCTGTATGCTGTTTGACATATAATGCGTCAATGTGACTGTTTAACAAAGCAGTTTCATTTTTATAAGTGTCTTTTAAAATATTTAAAGCTTCTTTATATGAATCGTTTGTGAGAGTTAAATCACTCATTGGATTCAACGCTTCACCTTGCAGAGGTCTTGTCAAATTATACAATTTCTCAACATCCCGGAGTTTAGTGTTTGTATCAATGACTGCTTCGAACATGTCCATAAAAGGTTTAAATAAACTGATATTTTTCCCATCAAAATTAGGAATCTTTATATCAGGTAGCTTAATGTTTGGAATGTCATCCAAAGTTGTATTTGGTGATGGAGTCACCTCTTTTGGACCAATTATTGGTTGACATTTATATATAAATTACTCAATATCGGCCAACAAATCATAACTAAGATCTGACAGTTCATCAATTTGAACCTCGCGTTTTGAAGAATTTTTATCTATGCAAGTAATTTGTGAGGGCGTCAGCCCAGCTTTGTAGGGGAACGCTTCTAATGCGATAATTACAACCAAGCAAGGTCGAGCGAGGTTAGTACTTGGATGGGTGACCACTGGGGAAACACTTTAGATTACTAGGGTCAGTAGCATATCACAGCTCGCAGACATTATACCAATGAGCACGAGGTATAATGTAGATATGCCGTATTTCGGATGAGACGTAAAACCGAGGTCCCGAATCCATGGATGTTGGGCTCGATAAAGATCCCTACCACTGGTTGGAACACTAGTGGATGCGGCAAAATTTCCGGTTAGGGGTAGAGTGCTCCCGGCGTCGGTGATTAGCCTGAGTTGCAGAAATAGACCGACGTTAAATAACCGAATAAAAAAAAAGTAATTTGTGCATCATAATCTTGCACTTGTTGTAAATATTCAACTACATTATTTTTTTCTTACAACTAGCTTACCCTTCAGATCTTCAGATGGATGATCGTGTTCATGGTCGTTGATAAATCTTTTGACTCTTTGTTACGTTTTGTTATCTTGTAATTGGTAAGGAGTAAAAAAATTTGATATTTGGCAGTTATGTACAATTTTACACACCCTATAAAAATAGCCATCAAAATGACAGTGTTGCCATTTAACAAAATCAACGATGACGTCATATCTCTAAATTGGGACACCCTGTATACATTATTCTTGTATGTGAAAAATCAAGATTGGAAATACTAATGGACGGTTCCGAGAATTTTTCCAAAAAAATTATTATTTGAACTATTCAATTTATTCCAAATTACAGACTTTCTCTGTATAATGGAATATTTTCTATTCTTCAACCATTAATATTAATTCATTTAAATTATTTTCCTAGGTATACAGGCTGTTTCACAACGAGCTTACACTATCTATATATTGGAGACTACTCACACGATTTCTATAAAAATTGGCATAGATGGAGACAAGTTATGGCGAATATACCGGAAGTGAACAACAACTCTGTTATTTTAAATGTAACACCCTGTATATTATCAACTTTTCGGCTTCTACATCAAATTTAAATGTCACTGTGTAGAATACCCTATATCTAAAATGTAAACTTATCGAGACATTAGTTTTTTTAATAAAAAAATGACAGGTGCAGACCTTCATATTGAAAATTCTGTGTGAAAATCCCCAATACCAAATAAAAAAACATATTCTCTATTCTCTATTCTCGGGTTGGTTAGTAGGACGACCAAGGTAATTGGTGACATGTCTAAAACTCCTTTTTTGTAAAAAAATGTTGAGAAGTTCAAATTCAAAAATGTTAAATATCTTCATTTTTTTAAATAGAACAACAATATTTTTATTCTTTCACTTAATTCTAAGGCTAAAACTAAGGGCAGTTTATGTTCACTTCCCCATACCCAATCTTAAGGCTGTCTATTTACCTTCATAGTTAAATAGTATCAATTGTCATTATTTGAAGTCAATCGCATCGTACAATGATAGAAATGGCTCGTCTGGAATTGAACAGTGGGGATTATCTAAATTTACTTTTAATACATGGTGAATGTAACAGAGCTGTTACTAGAACATGTGTTTTATTTGCTACAAGATATCCAGATTGATCCCGACCCAGCCATCTCGCAGAGATGAAGAGAATATTAAACAATTCAACACAATTTGGTTGATTCCAAGCAAAAGTTGGAAAAGTGAAGCCTGTTATTAATAATAATGATAATGATATTGAAATTCTAGTTATTTTAGCCGTATTGTTGCTTATTATAATTATGTCGTGTTGTTTAATGTATTTCCACAAACATAAATTACAAGAACTTATAACAAGTTTTCAAAATGTCGTCCTTAAACCTCCAAGCATTTAGTAAGCGTTTTTATCACACCTTCGTTTGTTGCACGCCTAATCATTGCTGCAGGGAGAGAATTGAATGCATTGCGTACTTTCAGAGACAACCCTGTACTTTCTACCTTCTTTTGTTGTTAGGGGATTGTTGTAACTAAATCACATTACATACTTAAAATATTGTATTTTAAGTAATATAAAAGTAATGACAGCAATAACTATATTGACATAATGCATGACATGAAAATTAGAATAAAGGAAATAAATTTACAAGCACGCGCCAATCGGACTTAACTGTAAACTATTATAATAGGGTATAACAATATCCCATACTATTTGAAATTAAAAAAATAAGTCATTGAACAAAGCCATCTAAGTATTTAGGTGGACGACGTGTACGCTGATGACGATTAGGCACTGGTTGATGAGTCACAGTTTCTGCTCGCGTTGCAGGGGGTGGCTCTGGAGCTGTAACATTCTCTAGCGGTGGCGGTCGGACTTCCCTAACCGGAGTGACTTCACTACGTTGTTGAACAACGCTGGGTTGCGAAGGAATGACAGTCACGATTGGATTGCGAATCGGCGGACATCCTTGAGTGGAAGAGTTATCCACTGGGTGCTCTCTAACTAGAGGGGACTCTTCTGGTGGATTCTCGAAGGTAACTCGACGTGTAACCTCTGACTGTAGAAGTTGGTCGACATGGCGTTTTAGTGTATAGCCATCATCCAACTCCACTCTGTAGTGTAGTCTCCCGAATGCCTCTAAAATTGTCTCTCTCTCTCTTCCTTGTCTCTTTCCCACCGGTGAACATTTTCACGAGAACTCTGTCTCCCACACTAAACGACCTCAAGCAGGAGCGTAACGAGGGACTTGAAGATTTCTTCGAGTCTGGCGGCTTGATCGGCCTGAGTAGATCCAATTTTGTACGGATCTGACTACCTAGATAGAGTTCCGCAGGTGTCTTATCACAACGTAGGGGAAAGGGGGGCACATTCAACCTTGGGGCACTTTCAACCAGTGTCGATTTTTACGGAATTAATTTGAATTTAGCGCTGAAAAAATTCATACGTACCCGTTAGTAGACCCTCAGCCACTACCAGTAAGGTTTGTTGATGGTGTGTGCTTGTTGTGTGAAAAATAAAATAAATCGTGATTTTACCTAATTCAAGGTAAGTTTTGTCGTGTCAGAAAATTATTCTCTGTCCGTTCTTATAAATACTACCACTAATATCGTTTTATAGCACATATATTTAGAGTTAAATTTTGGGATAGCCCTAACCTAAAAATGTAACTTTGAGAATTAGAGAGTGTTTGTTGTTCAAAGTCACTGTGGGGCAGATTCCACCACCTAAGAATGGGACACTTTCAACCAGTTGAAAGTGCCCCACTAATGATTTTCAATTAGATTTGGATTTGAAATTATTAGAGATTTCATTAACAATACACTATCCATTAAGAAAAGTTGTATAAACCCGGCATTCATTTGATTATTGTTTGAAAATAGGTAAATTTCTTTTCAGATGGTCCGAACATATAAAAAAAAACGACGAGAACGGAAATCAACGAAAAAGACATGTCTAATGCAATTAAAAACGTATTAAGTAAAAGAATGTCAGAAAGAGAAGCTGCTACAACATTTAATATCAAACGAGACACCCTACATTCCAGAATTAAAAAAATTAAAACAAAATATCCTACAGAAGAGTTACTAGCCAGTAAATTCAATGAAGACTCTGGGAATGAAAGCGACAGCTCCAATGAGAACAAAAATCTTTATTCCAGTAAATATACGGTTTCTCAAGTTTTTTCAAAGAGTCAGGAAGATGAGCTCGTAAAATATATTCAGCTTTCTTCTAACATGAATTACGGTCTAACATATAAGCAGATAAGAACTTTAGCTTATGACTACTCAAGCGTTTTGCCCGGATGCAAGATTCCTGACAAGTGGAGGGCTGCGAAGATAGCTGGCATGGATAGATGGCTTGGCTTAGGGGCTTTATGAAGAGAAATAAACAACAAATATCTCTAAGAAAACCAGAAAGCACTAGTTTAGCCCGATCAACTGGGTTTAATAAAAAAAATGTGTCAGAATTCTTCGAAAATTATACTTTTGCATTGCAAAAGTATAAGTTTGAGCCTGAACAGATATACAATTTGGATGAGGCGGGAGTCACCACAGTTCTAAAACCAGTAAAAATTGTGTCCACTAAAGGCAAGAAACAAGTATGCCAAATATCATCTGCAGAACGAGGCGAATTGACCACATTTGTGGGAAAAATAAGTGCTGTGGGTAGCGCACTCCCTCCAGTTTATGTTTTCCCCAGAACACGTAATCCTGACGAATATTTGATTTGACGCACCCATTTCTAGCTTAGCATTAGGAAACCATTCTGGCTGGATGACAGGAGATCTATTTCTACGTGTAATGGAGCATATTAAGCAGCAAACAAACTGCTCAATTGAAAATAAAATACTGTTGTTGCTGTATAACCATGAATCCCATATTACCGTGAAAGGGATAAATTATTGCCGTAATAATGGGTTCGTCATTCTTTCATTTACATCACGCAAGCTCCAACCTCTAGATGTCGGTGTTTACGGCCCATTCAAGAACTATTGCGCAACTGCCTTCAATGACTGGATGACTTCAAATCCTGGAAAAACGATAACAATTAGGCAGATTGCCCATCTAATGAAAATTGCTTACCAAAATGCTTTCACACAGAAGAATATTACAACATCATTCCAGAAACCAGGGATTTGGCCTTTGAATAGACTGGCGTTTCAAGAAGAGGAATTTTTGCCCAGTTTTGCAAATTATGAGGAAGAACATGACCAACAACCTCACCAACAACAGACTGATGCTGATTCTTCATTGTTCATGGCTGATAATGGTTCGTCATCTTTAACAAGAGATCCAAAGCCAGAATGTAACCCCCCACCGGAGGGGCACTATCAACCAAATGCAAGCTTTTTTTAACTTTGATAATTTTTTTGAAAAAATAAATTTACCGATAATATTTCCTAGACAAAATGTAAGTAAAAGTATCAAATATTGCTATGCCGGGAAGAAACTACAATTATTTGACAACATTTTGTCAATACCTGCGATCTTTGGTGATTTGGTTTAATGTGCCCCCCTTTCCCCTAAAGGGGTAGCGCGATATCGAAATAATATTTCTTGAATTTTCGATTGCATTGACCCATTTTCGGACTTCGTGGCATCTAATTTTCGTTTCAAAAATTGGACGTAACGTACAGCTTGGCCGTTTGTTTGGGGATGTCCCGGTGCAATTAGACGGCGAAAAATTCCATTTGTCTCACAGAATTTTATGAATTCGGAACTAGTAAAAATTGTGGCATTGTCGGACACAATTATTTCTGGCAAGCCATGGACACTGAAGATGTCTTTGAGGGATTCGATTGTAGAAGTTGACGTCGGCGCAGCTTTTGACAATCTTATCTCCGGCCACTTTGATTTAGAATGAAAATGTAATAACCATCTTTCGGGCCTGCGTAATCGATATGGACACGTTGGAAATTTGATTTTGGCTCTTCCCACGGATGTAAAGGTGCAGCGGGTGGGGCACAAGCAGTTGAAGCGCAAGCATGACAACTCTTTACGAAAGATTATATATCACGGTTAATGTTTTTCCAATAGCAATATCTTCGAGACAAGCTTTTCATTTTGGATGTCTTGACGTGGGTAGTATGTAGCTTTGACAATACTGAGGCTTGAAGGGCGTCAGGAATCATGACTCGATTTCCTTTGAATATTACGCCTTCTTGTAGTGAGTACTGTTCCTCTTGATTTTCTCCGTTCTTCAGCTTACTATCTTGCGACGTAGCAGCAGCAATAGTTTTGGCTGATAACACGTCAGTTGATATCATTCAGAGCAGGTAAGTTTGACTGTAATGGAGCTCGCGAAAAATAATCTACATGGACGTTTTCTTCTGCTTTTTTGTGTTTGATAACATAATCAAATCCATTAAGAATTGTGGCGTAACGTAGTAGTCTTGAAGTAGAAAGAACTGGCAGTTTAGCGTCCTGGTGAAATATTCGACTTAAAGGGCTGTTGTCTGTGACTAGTGTGAATTTTCTCGCAAATAGGAACATGTGAAATTTATTTACCCCGTATATGATCGCTAAAGCTTCGCGGTCCAATTGACTATAATTCCCTTCGGCTACTGTAAGTGATCTCGAGGCGAAGGCTACTGGTCGTTCATGTCCATTTACGACATGTGACAAGACAGCACCTATTCCCACAGGGCTGGCATCACAAGTGAGTATAACTGGCAAATCTGGGTTGAACGGCATTAAAACACGATCGCTGGCAATCTCTTTCTTCAATCGAATGAACGATTTTTCACATGATTTTGACCATTTGAACTTTGTATTTTTGCGGAGTAGACACCTTAAAGGAAACGTCAGGGATGAAAATTTTGGAATGAACTTGGCGTAGTAAGTGGCAATTCCCAAAAATCTTCGTACCTCTGCAGTATCACGTGGTGGTGGAGCATCTATAATTGCGCGAACTTTCTCAGGACTTTTCTTGATGCTGTTGTGTTTGATGACGTATCCAAGGTATGTAATTGACGTCTTGAAAAATTTACAATTTTCACGGTTGAGGTGCAGATCATATTGGCGTAGACGACTTAGACAGTTCATTAGATTTGACAGACACTCTTCTTTATTTGACCCGTAGATGATGATATCGTCGAAATATGCTGTCGCACCTTCCAATCCAGACAGTATTTGATGTATAATTTGATGGAATTCAGATGGTGCAGGCTTTATTCCGAAACTCAGACGTTTCATGGCAAAGACTCCTCGGTGTGTTGACATTGCCTGAATTATTTGACTTTCTTTGTCGACTTGAACGTGGAGGTAGGCTTTGTACATGTCGAGTGTGCAAAACACACTGGCATCTCTAAGGTTATTCACAACATCATCGATTCGTGGAATAGGAAAATGTGCGTCGTGGAGCTGTTTGTTGACAGCGACTTTGTAATCGACTGCTAAGTGGACCTTGCCATTTGCTTTTGGAATTGGAACCAACGGTGAACCCCAATCCGAATGATTCACTTGGTATATTATATCGTTTGCAATTAATTCGTCCAATTCTTTATCGACTGCATCGCGAAGTGCGAAAGGAATGTCTCTGGCTTTCAAGAATACGGGCCTGGCATTGTTCTTCAGTTTTAATGAGCACGTGAAGTTCGGAATACACCCCACTTTTTGTTCGAAAATGTCGGCAAATTCTTCCATAATTGACTCAGGGGCTATTTCCAAGGAATTGATAGATTTGACAGAGGCAGTATTTTCTTTTGACATATCTAGACGTTTGAGATCAATATTCAATCGACGTATCCATACTCTGCCTAAGATCGGACTGAGATTGTCAGGTACCACAAATAATAATTCATTTGACGTGTGGCCCTCATATTTGACAGGAATAACAGCACAACCAAGCGGTTTAAAAATACCCTGGGTGTATAGACGAAACCGTACATCAGTCTATTTAACGTCACCTTTGAAATTTAATTTGTCAAAATCACGAAACGGAAGTAGAGTGAATGCCGATCCTGAATCAACTTCAAATTTTTGATCATGTTACCGAGCCTTTATTCTAATTTTCATGTCATGCATTATGTCAATATTACTTTTATATTACTTAAAATACAATATTTTAAGTATGTTATGTGATTTAGTTACAACAATGTGGCGACGAGGATAAAAGTAAAAACCACCTAGTACCGTCGATACCGTGAGTACATTTCGAAACATATCGAATCATGCAGTCCGAAGATTTGAAGTCAATATTGTCCACAATGGCTGAAGTTTTACGCCCAAACGGAGAAATTCTCCAGTCTATGAAGTCGAATCAGCAAATTCAACCAATCGTCAATATGGTGTCAAATTTCGAATACTTCGACGGCAGTAAGGAAACATTTCGTCAATACCGTAAGCGCCTCGAAAATTGGTTCAATTTAAAAGGAACTAAGGACAATAAAGAATTCTGGGTGAGAGAATTATTACTCCATATAGGTCCTCAACTACATACCATGTTATGTTCACTTACTACACCGGCGGATCCCGCTACAATGACCTATGACACCCTTGTCAACCTGTTAGAATATCATTTATGCCCAGTCCCAAACATAATCGTACAACAACATCGCTTTTTATCAAGAAATCAAAAAGAAGGGGAGACGATTAGCCAATATTCAACAGAACTACGTCAATTGGCGTCTACATGTAAATTCGAGTGTCAATGTGAACGAAATGTTGCGAATCAGTTACTACGAGCTCAGTTTATCCGGGGGCTAAAGGACAATGGAATCCGTGAAAAGCTTTTACAACTAGCTGAGGCAACATACGAAAGAGTGGTCGAATCAGCACTAGCGTATGAAGCATCAAAGATCGATTGCCGAGAAATGTCAAATCAATGTTCGTCAAATACATCTGCCAATACAGATGTTAATCGGATTTCACGTGCGCTTTCGCGTTCTAAAAACAAACAATCAACGAACCGTTTTCAACCCTTCTGTCAAAGTGATCGCTCTCCATCACAGACTCGTCAAAATTCGCGAATAAACTTTAAAGTACTTGGAATCGAGCAGAACTGCCTTCGATGTGCTGGAACAAATCATAGGTCGAATAATTGTCAAGTGCCTCGTGAAAAATTACGTTGTAGTTCCTGTTCCTGGTCACGTCAAAAAGGTTTGTTTGTCGTATCTGATGAAGAGACGAGTCGATTCTCAAGTCAAAAATGTCGAATTGGATCCTGAAGACATAGCTGAATCAAACTTCTTAGATGACCTTGTAGGTGTAAATAAAATATATGACATTTTCTCGTCTAATCTGGAACTTTCGACCAACGATGCCGCAAAATTCTTCACATCGGTATGTTTGAATTTGGAACATGAAAATTAGAATAAAGGCTCGGTAACATAACACGACAATCTACAAGCACGCGCCAATCGGACTTAACTGTAAACTATTATAATAGGGTATAACACGGATGGAAATACTCATGTTTTATGTAGCCCCATATAAAAAAATTTGAAGGTATTAAATCTGGTGAACGAGGAGTCCACCGAAAAGAACCATTGTTATCTATCCACCTATATTCAAACGTCTCATCTAAAATTCAATGAGGAGGAGCTCCATCGTGAAGAAAAAATATTTTACTAAATTCATGCGGTGGTAAACGATCTAAATAATTTGCTTTTAATTCTCTTAATATATCAAGATATCTTTTACCTGAAAATAAAAAAATTTAAAATTATATTACCACAATTTCTGACCGTTTGATTTTCCATCATAAATGTGAAGAGCTACAACCTGGTTGTCTTTGATCGCACAAAAGACATTAAACTCCCATCGCTCTTGAAAACCACGTACTCCTGTAAGTGTTGATTTTCCTTCCTCCAGTGATGCAAATTGTGCCTATTAAACATTCCGTTTGTCGTATATTTGTATTAATCGCACCATATTTTAATATTGTTCAAATAATCATTATCTTCTTGACATTTTACCAACACAAATTCTATTCTTCTATTATAAACTGTTTGCTTCAAACTTTGAACTGGTTTGAAAGAGTAGGAATGAAACTTATGTTTTTTTTTTAAATTCGTTGAGTGGATGCCATTGATACACCTAAATCTCTCGCACCACAACGTAATGACGCTTAGGGATAAACAGCACAGTATCCAAGAACAATGATTGCATGATCACTATTTTCTTTAACAGGCTTCACTTTCTTAACTTTTTCTTGAAAACAACCAAATTTTGTGTAATTGATTGATATTCTTTTCACTCTGTGACGGCTGGGTCGGGGTCGATCTGGATATCTTGTAGCAAATAAAACAGATGTTCTAGTAACAACTCTGTTAGATTCACCATGTAAAAACGCTTAAGATTGGGTATAGGGAAGTGAACATAAACTGCACTCATTTCCGGCCTCAAAATTGAGTAAAAGAATAAAAATATGGTTGTTTCATTTGAAAAAAGATATTTAACATTTTTGATCATTTTCATAATTTTTTACGAACCCTCTATACAAAAAAAGAGATTTCTACATGTCACCAATTACCTTGATCGTCCTTCTAATCAACCCTACAAGATGTTTTTCATTTGGTATTGGGGATGTTCACAGAGAATTTTCAATATGAAGCTGTCAATTTTTTATTAAAAAAATCATTATCTCGATAAGTATAAATTTTTCCACACAAAGTCACATTAAAATTTAATTTGGAATCCGAAAAGTTAATAATATACAGGGTGTTAAATAAGTAAATAAGTCCATTTTTAATTTTAAATGCCGATTTTTTCAATAATGTGCGATTATGGTGTCGTCCCCAGTTTTGACGTGGTGACGTTATTGTTGATTTTTTCAAATTTTAATGTGGTTCTTGTAATACCTCATTTGGAAGGTCTTTTAATTCTGTATTCGATAATTTCATAGTTGGTCAATTATTATTTCTACGAAGTGAACAAAAATTTATTTCATTTTCCAGTTTTAGGATTTGCTACTACTGTTACAATTAACAATTTTTCGGGCAAGTTGAGGGAGCCCCAAAGGTATATTCTCTCTCGCCAGATACGTTGATAACACTTTTGTTATCGTTATCGAGACTTGTGGAAGGAAGGCATTTGACTCCTTAATCCATTTGAACAGTTTACATCTAGAATGCGGATTCACTGTCCAATAAAGTCTAAAAATCATGTATTTTATCATTCTTCCTCCAAATCTATTAGGAATATCCCGGAAAGGAAAATTTTGGTCCTGGAAAGGATCACCATAATTGCATACGAGCAATCAGCTGAGAATTCCGCATCAATTTAGAAGCACCCTGCGCCGTCTGTATTGTTCAGAGTTAGTCAGCTGTTATTATTTTGTTAAAATGTGTTCAAAATATTGAGCACAATTCATACTCCAATACACTTTTTCCAAACTTTTATGTCAAATTAGGGTAGGGCATTGTTAATATTTTTCGCAGTTTTTAGCGTTTTAACCGTATGGTTAAGAAACTATCAGTTGATCAAACTAATTTTTTTGCAGGCAAAACGAGGAAGGTGGGAATGATGGTATCGGCGGCAGTGTTGGGGGTGGTACTCGCCTTCACGAATCTATAGTTGCAAATCATTCATGCATCAGTGCCGACTACGAACTTGCCATGATATTGAAGGAGATTCGATTCATTACTGATCAGTTACGAAAAGAAGACGACGCCGCGAACATCACCAGAGATTGGAAATTCGCGGCAATGGTGGTAGACAGACTGTGCCTTATTATATTCACTCTGTTCACTATCATCGCCACGCTAGCGGTGCTTTTTTCGGCACCCCATATCATTGTATCGTAGCCAACCCTCTTCCCGTCGCAAGTACCAACCGTACTATTATTAGTACTACTATTATCAATAAATGAATAGATTTGTCCTACATTTCAGATACTACACACCAGATAAATGGAATTAAATCTACCCATTTGGCTTCTCAGATGAATTAGTTTGTAATAATAATTGTCAGATTAAGGTGGTTTGGTTTTGAAAACACAAAATTATATAACTTTTTAGTTATAATGTATTTTGTTGTAATACTTGTCTTCATCTCTGGAAATTATGATGTTTAAAATATGATGCACATGAAATCAATTGTTTAAAGGGTTATTTAACATCAAATTGACGATTTTGTTCTTGTTATATTTTGCATCTGCAGCAAGTTTGATAATATTTAATGTTATATAAAACCAGTGAGACTAATTCCTATCATACATGTTCTGCTACTGATTTCCTTCTTGATGGTAATTGGTTAATCGTTCACCTTTATGACACGTACTGGGATCTCCTTCGCTGACGTAACCAATCCTTTTCCAATTAGTTCACCTCTACCAACCTCTTCGTCGTGGTTCCATGGCTCCATCATAACCGGTGTACCTTCCTCCATGATTCCCTGTAGCCGCGCTACTATCATGGTTTCGCTTCGTGCAGGTAGAACGGTATCTTCCTGTGCAGCTGCCAACACCGTGCTGCCTTCATATCGATGGAGGAATTCCTCTTCGGAACCCACTTTAATAGTTTCTAAACTGGAAACCATGTAGACTCATCACGTCCATTCCCAGAATCACGTATTCTTTGATGTCAGCTACGATTACCGTATGCGTGAATATTTTATTGTCTCCGGTCGTATAATGGTTCTAGTTGCTCCAGTGTCTACCAGCAGAATATATTTCTTGCCATTCACTTCGCCATATACATAAACACTGTCGTTACGGCATCTGAGAAAATCTATCAGTATGAGAGGGTCTTTGGAACGATCCTGGGTCGGTGCTGCCCCCTCGTAGCCGACCCGATCTAGTTTTTCTGGGACTGGGGTTCTTGGTTTGCTGGAGTCCTAGGGCACTTACATGAACTGCGTACATGCTCTAGCTTGCCACATTTACAGCATTTAATCTTCTTCTGCCTTTTGTCTACCATGCTTTTTATCAAGTTGACGATCTGGACAAATCTATCTTCGTCACCTTCTTCTTGAATGGTCCTAACTTGGTTATACCCCGAAGCCTTCGTGGCTGCTTTATATTCAAGAGCAGCAGTTAATGCATCGACCAAATTTGGGATGGGCTAAACGAATCGTCCTCTGCATATCAGAGTCACGTAAGCCATCAATAAAGGCCTGGATGTCCAGACATTCCATGATGTTTTCCGGAGCTGATGGATAAGCAAATCGAACTAGTCGGGCGATATCCACTTTATACTCTTGAAGAATTTCGTCACGTTCCTGTCTTCGGTTCTTCAGCTGGGCTTGGTACAAGTTTTCTAGATGTTCGTGACCATATCGCATGGCCAACCTCTTCTTCAGCTGCTCGAAGTCTTCCGCTTCTTCAAGGGGTATTGTCTGAAGCACATCTAAGGCATCTCCCCGAAGCGCGATGGCTAAGCTCACTGCCTTTTCCCTATCGGACCAATTATTCGTTCTAGCAGCTGCTTCAAACTATTTAACATAGTCGGTCCACGACGTCTTCACGTCGAAAGTGGGGCCTTGACTTGGGCAAAACTGCCAATATCGTCTGTCTTGGGATATGTTTCTGGCTTGCAGAGTTTTATTTGTTCGATCTTTTTTTCTTCTGCTGGTTTGTCTTGTGTTCTTAAATCTGCCATTTTTCTCTCTAACTCCTGGATTTTCTCGTTTATTATTATTATCTTTTTTTCAATATCTGATTTTAGAGACGAAATTTTATTTACGACTTCAGCGGCAATGTTATTTTTCACTGATAAGATATCGGCAGAAATATCGTTCTTCATAGTAGAAATCTCGTCCTTCATATTAGCAGAAATATCGTTCTTTATAGTAGAAATCTTCTCGTCCATATTAGCAGAAATATCGTTCTTCATAGTAAAAATATTCTCGTCTATAGTAGAAATCTTCTCGTCCATATTAGCGAAACTATTAGCAGAAATTGACGAGATTAAGGTGAAAGCCTCGTCGTTGAATAAAAATGCTTCCGGATCCAAGCCGTCAATTTTCAGTGCTATTTTTAATCTCTCAACTAGATCACTCTTCTTTCCGGACGTTTCCAACTCGCGATTTTCCAACTCTGCTTTTAGTTCCGTCACCTTCAGCTCACTTAGTCTCTTAGCCATTTATACGTAATTATTTATTTACATTACCCCACACCTGACACCAATGTAATGTTTTTTTCATTTATTTAAATAGTTTTCACTTGTGGGATAAAATTATACACAATATGGCTAATTACTATCTATTGGTTTATTTATCAAACTTGATATATATACACACTCTACTCAATGTCTACTAGTTTATTTACACTCAGTATAATAGTTCTTATTTATTCTTACCACTTGAAAATTACACTATTTATCTTCACTATTTCATTCACTGTCCGATTACTAAGAACTTCTGTAAACTGTCTGTGAACTAACTCTTTTCCTTCGTTTCGCTAATTGCTGACTTACTTTAAAACCCGCGTATATATAGTCTTCATCAATTCTGGAAAATTCTTGAACTTTCACGCCCGTCCTATGCGTAAACAAAACAATTTCCCAGAATGTTCTCGAAAGGAGCGCATTCGCCAAAATTTATAGTCGAGAGACAGGGCCGGCTTTGAGTTGGTGACCTCGCAACAATATTATAGTTTTATAAGAAGCAGAAATGGCGCAATTTCAGCTTTTAAAATTAAATGTAGACGCTATTCCTCAGTATGATGGCAACCCTCATACACCCGGAATTTTTATAGATAGTTGCGAAAGTTTGATAAATAATTTTCAAGCTAGAACAAATCCTTAATTAAAGAGTTATATATTACGAGCAATGATTGGTACACACACGTATAGCATTAATACTTGTCGGTTCTAGAATTGAGTTACGAAGCTGGGCTTCAATGAAGGATTATTTGCAATTATGCTTTGGTGATCAAAGAATTTAGACTGGGATTCAAGATTTAATTACACTTTGTCCTCATAAAAATGGAGCTCCGTGCAATTTTGGTATGAGATGCCAAGATGCGCGTAGTTTAATAGTATCGAAAATCAATTGTCTTGATTTTTCGCAGGAAGAAAAAGTTATTCGACTCAAAAGTTATGACGATTTAGCTTTGAAAACTTTTATTCGCGGATTGACAGTACTTTTAAAAATAATATTAGACTTCGAGATCCTGATAGCTTGGAAAAAGCAATATCATTAGTTGTGGGGGAAGAAAACTTCTTATACATCCAAAACCGTAGCAATTCTCTTAATTTACAAACCAATTTTAGTGCTTCTCAAAGATTAGTTCCATCTATTAATCAACAACCGAAAGACTTTCAAATACGCCCACAGTCAAACTCAAATTATCAATACTTACCAATGACACTGCGTAATTTTAATAATTCTTACAATCCAAACTCTATGAACACGTTTAACTCTAGAAATGGACAACCACAATTTCAAAGTTTACCCATGTCCAATTTCCAAAATAAATTTTCACGCCCAAATTTCCAAAATAATTTTAGACCACCTTTCTAGAATAACCACAAAATCCTTAGAATGTTCAGCAAAATTTACCATTTAATCAAAACAGATTTACACAAGAAAATACTACCATTTCTGTTAGTATACAGATTCTATATGTCCTTCATACTAACTTTTATTTTATTGATAGCTCTCAGCATTTCTCTACGACTAGATCATATATGTAGGAATAAATCAATTTTGATAGATTGTCAGATAAATTAAGAAATAAAAACTGCTTACAATTTGAAGTTGTTATTTGCAAACACAACAGATTGGCGACGAGGATTCGAAAGAACTACATATTCATTATAGATTAACCATGCCAAATAAAAGAAATCGAAGAAGTATGAACCTACAAGATACTCAAGCTTCAGACTCAAGTTCAAGTAATACAACTACAGTAATTCAAAATACATTTACAATTGAACCTTATGATGCTACAAAGTCACAATGGACTCGATGGGTACAACGATTCAATGGCGCTTGTGAAATTTATGGAATCTTTGAAACTAGTAAGGTCTCTTATTTTTTACATTTTATGGGCTCAGAAACATACGACATACTTTGCGACAAACTAACACCACAAGATCCAAAATCAAAGGATTTTCAAGAATTGGTACAAACTCTCCAAGATTACTTCAATCCTACTCCACTGGAAATTGCAGAAATTTTCCGACTACATCAACGGAAACAACAGGAGGGTGAATCTATACAACAGTACATCAAAGCTTTACAGAAAATGTCAATTTCTTGCAATTTTGGCGATTATTTGAAGAAAGCATTACGCAATCAATTTGTTTGGGGCCTACGTAATGATAAAAAAACTGCTTACAATTTGAAGTTGTTATTTGCAAACACAACAATTTCAAAACACTCATATAAGCCAGAACCAATGGATACTTCTTCATCCAATACTCGGCCACAAAATAAATTTATCTCAACAGACTGCAGAGGAACTTTAAAATCCATTTGACCAATCAAGTGACGATCATGAATACTTATATGAAAGTAATTATTCCTCTCAGAATGATCAATACACGTACCCAATCGATATTCCTGATTCAAACTCTAAAAATTATATTCTAGACGAAAATATATTTAACCCCAAGGTTAATGAAAATTGTCGGCATGATCCGCCTCACCCGAATCCACCGTAATTCAATTACATTTATTAGGATGCAATTTACCCAATATTTTTATACCTTTCCTGAAGGCAAACTTTTTGATTGACACCGGTAGCACCGTAGTTTTGTTAATCCAAATTTAGCTGATAGATTTTATAACGAATACATTTATGATGGTTATTTCACGGTCTAAACGGCTCATAGTACTTCTTATCATGATACAGTTATGAACATACCAGTTTTTGACAATTTCAAATTTAATGAATTCCATAAATTTCACCTATTTGTTTTCAGTAAAAATTTGACGGTTTGATAGGAATTAATTTATTAAAGCAACTTAAAGCTGCTATAGACTTAGATAAAAAATGAATAGCTAGTCCTCATGCCAAAATTCCAATAGTATATTAACCAGAAAAATGTTCAATACTTAAAAGAAACCTTCAAATGAATAATTTTGTAATTACCGTCCCTGCAAGGACGTCCCAAATTGTTCAATTACACGTTTCCGCTGAAAAAGGAATAGGATATTTAAATTATGTTAATTTTAGAAACCAAATAGAATCACCATGTGCCTTAGTAAATGTTGAAAATCATTTTGCTTTAACTTCGAGAATCCCCAGTAAAAATTACTATTCAAAGTCCTTTTAATATAGAAATTATTGACGTATGAGGAAACAATTTCATAGAAAAAATTGGAACGAATACTGTAATAGACGTATACATTGTTCAAAGAACAGCTGACTGTATTTCTCAAATTTCATTGAATGTACTAGAAGACGAATCAATAATTAATAATCCCGAAGATATCAATCTAAAGTCAACAACCAATGACGGAATGACGAAATTATTAATAATAAAGTTAACCAAATATTAGTATTTCCTCAAGCTTACCCGACGTTAAAAATAAATAAACAAAAAATTATTTCTAAAACAAATTCCCAAGGTGACGAAATTCAAGAATTTGTTATCAGACAAATGTATAAGGAATAAAAAACTAAATACATTTTCAGGTCCGGAGTTCGGTCCTGATACCTATACCGTACTGGTTTTTTGATATCAGCTCCTGTTATTTTTATAATTTAGTGGTGAAAATTTATTCAAACTTGTATTAAATTTGTGTAAGTGTACCAACAACGTTATCAACTTTAAGTAAAACCAGTGAGTTATGTTTTTCTTCCCCATAACCTGATGGTATACTTAAATCAACACAGAAAATCTAACAGATAGGATAGTTTTCAATTATCTTATCGCTTGGGAAGCCGGTCTTTATCGCCGGACTGTTCAATAGTGAACAGGACCGCATTTAAACAAATGTCCATTAACATACCCTCAACAATCATGAACGTAGAAACGACTGAGTCTTCTGAATACAGAAGTACTCAAACGATAACTCATCCAATCTGTCAACCTACCTACTCACTAGCAGCATCTAAGAAAATTTATCCATCAAAAGCACTGGCCCTCATATTTCCATCTTTAGTCGGAGTTAAATTAGAAGAATATGTATATGCCCTGAAGTTCAACCAAAAAATATAACGTTTGCATCAAGAATTTCAAACAACCGAGTTTGCATATACTTATCAAGTAAATCTGTTTTAGAAGAATATTTAACAAGAGATGGTAAAATATCTATAAATAACGAAATTATTCCAGCAAGAAGATTGATCACCCCATCAAGTCGTATTTTACTATCAAATGTTTATCCCTCCATTCCCGATGAGACTTTAGAGGCAGAATTAAAAAATATGGGCTTCAATTTGCTATCACCTGTAAGTCCCGTAAGAGCGGGTTTTTCTAAAACGGAATATGGCGATATCGGTAGTTTTCGACGTCAAGTGTACTCGACTCCTCTACAAGATGATGTAAATATCCCAGATTAATTCCTAGTCATCCATGAGAACACATCCCACCGTATCTTCATGTCCATCGACGGAATGTCTTGCTTTAAATGTAAACAGCCTGGTCACATAGCATCTCATTGCACAGTGATCTCCACTGCTCTAATTGAACCTCATGCTCAAACTAAGGCTACTCAAAGCATCACTTTATCAACATTGCTACCAGAACTGAAACAATACCAAATTCTCAGCAACTTAGTACTGTATCACATCCAATATCATCCACTAATCCAATTCAACAAATATCTGAACCATTCATTTCGAGTCCAGCTGAAAGGAAATCTTCAGATCGACACTCCCCAGAAACTGACAATGACACAGAACCTCAATTTGGCTCAAGTTGGCTTAAATCTAAATAATGTAAAAACGTATGTTTACTATAAACTAATCTAGCGTTTCCTAACTGGATAGGGAGTAGGAAATTTTGAATTTTCGTAACTTGTATATCTTCTCCAATACAAGTCACGTGGTATACTTGAAGGAACAGGCGGTCTATTCTCTAATGTCGAACAAAATGTGTCGAATTTGACATTTTGTCGTTGAAAATTGTCGCACAACTTGAAATTGTGGTATTCTCAATTGGTTTCGTCTTCCAATTCGCATGAGACATATTTTGTCCAATAGCATGAGCTGGCAACACCGATTTAACGATTCTCAAATATGTTTGTTCTATGCCAATGTGACATGTGTTGTGGGCGTCCAGCGTTGTGGGTTTTGGTTTTTTGAAAGTTATATTCATAGATAAAGAACACCCTTTGGTTATATTTGCGTGGTAGATTGGATTATTTGTTTAGCGCTTGTGTTCAGTTGTATTGTTATTGTTGTTTGTTGTATTGGTTAGGTTACATTGAAAACTATTATGGCAGTTCTTTACAAAGAAATGACTTTTAATGTCGGTACCTGAAGTATTATTTTTGTTTTCTAGTTTTTTTTCAAGTTTATATACCTATTTGTAAAAAGTTTTATTAATTATTTTTTAAAGTTTAAATGTTTTCTAGTTTTACTTTTAAAGTTTATTAATGTTATAAATGAAACTAACTGTTTCTAATTAATTCCACTATTTAATTGAAAGATTTATGAAAATTATTAAAGGATATTGATAATTATTTCGATATTGACATATCATCGTCAGAATGACAGAAGTTACATTTTATGTGATACCCACTTGATGTTTAATATTTTGGCTAGACCAAATAGTAAGTGACCTATCTTGTGATTGACTTAATATATATGAATAGAGAAAAGAAGAAGATATGATTTTACAAATATTAAAGCTTAGGTATTATTAGCCCTATGGGGATATCCTGGACATCTTTTTCCCATTTAAGATCAGTATAACTGTGCAATGATATAGAAAACCAAGGAAAACTATATCTGCTGATCTTTACAATAGTTACTTAAGAAGACAATTTATTAGTGGAGAGCTCCCTAGATTTATCTGTTCATTGACAACTTCATATTGTGGGTCTCTTAAGTGTCTTTTTATTTCTAGTTCTTCAAGGAAATCTAGTTCTTGTTTCTTATCACAAATATGCAGTACTTCTAGTTCTGTGTTAGGTGTTAATGAATGTTTTGTGTCAAGAAGGTGTTTTGCGTAATGTGATTTATCTGGCTGTTTTAACCTGTATGCTCGTGAGTGTTCATTGTATCTAATTTCAAAATTTCGAATTGTTTGACCAATATAGACAGCATTACATTCTGGACATTTAAGTTTATATACTCCAGACTTTTTTAATGGGGGTATTTTTGTTTTTACATTTAACAATTTTTTACTTACATTGTTTTCTGTTTTAAAAGAAATTGCTGTATTTGTTGAACAAGATATTATCTTTGAAATATTATTAGAAATATTACCAGCATATGTGATGGTTTTGTAATTTTGTATTTCCCTAGTATTTTCAGGAAATATTAATTGTAATGCCCTCTTTTTTATTAATTAATTTATTTATTATATGTAATGGATAACCTTTGGATGTGGCTATTTGCTTAATTATATTAATTTCTCTATCAAAATTATATTTGTTCATAGGAACTGAAAATGCTCTATGTATCATTGAATTAAGCAAATAGCCACATCCAACGGTTATCCATTACATATAATAAATAAATTAATTAATAAAAAAGAGGAAAAAGTGGCATTACAATTAATATTTCCTGAAAATACTAGGGAAATACAAAATTACAAAACCATCACATATGCTGGTAATATTTCTAATAATATTTCAAAGATAATATCTTGTTCAACAAATACAGCAATTTCTTTTAAAACAGAAAACAATGTAAGTAAAAAATTGTTAAATGTAAAAACAAAAATACCCCCATTAAAAAAGTCTGGAGTATACAAACTTAAATGTCCAGAATGTAATGCTGTCTATATTGGTCAAACAATTCGAAATTTTGAAATTAGATACAATGAACACTCACGAGCATACAGGTTAAAACAGCCAGATAAATCACATTACGCAAAACACCTTCTTGACACAAAACATTCATTAACACCTAACACAGAACTAGAAGTACTGCATATTTGTGATAAGAAACAAGAACTAGATTTCCTTGAAGAACTAGAAATAAGAAGACACTTAAGAGACCCACAATATGAAGTTGTCAATGAACAGATAAATCTAGGGAGCTCTCCACTAATAAATTGTCTTCTTAAGTAACTATTGTAAAGATCAGCAGATATAGTTTTCCTTGGTTTTCTATATCATTGCACAGTTATACTGATCTTAAATGGAAAAAAGATATCCAGGATATCCCCATAGGGCTAATAATACCTAAGCTTTAATATTTGTAAAATCATATCTTCTTCTTTTCTCTATTCATATATATTAAGTCAATCACAAGATAGGTCACTTACTATTTGGTCTAGCCAAAATATTAAACATCAAGTAGGTATCACATAAAATGTAACTTCTGTCATTCTGACGATGATATGTCAATATCGAAATAATTATCAATATCCTTTAATAATTTTCATAAATCTTTCAATTAAATAGTGGAATTAATTAGAAACAGTTAGTTTCATTTATAACATTAATATGAGTAGATTCCACAAAGTAAGGGTCCAAACAGTAAATTCAATTTAAAGTTTATGTTACTCTTGAGTTGAAATAGTTAAATGATAGGTAAAAAAATGCAGTATTATTTTTGTTTTCTAGTTTTTATTTCAAGTTTATATACTTGAATACTTGAAGCATGTTTTGTTAATCTTTTTAAATTAGTTTTTTAAGTTTAACTTTTTTTTCTAGTTTTACTTTTAAAGTTTATGTTACTTTTGAGTTAAACGATAGGTTAAAAATGAAGTTTAGTTTCAACATATTATATAATGTGGTAAAAAAAATAAATGATCTCATTTTACATATTATTGTTTAATTTAACGATAATTATTAATAAGCCTCCTCTATAGCCTCATACCCCGTGTTAGCAATGGGTTCCTCTATGCATTTTCATTTTGGTTTTGATCAATATAAGGAAGAAAACCAAAATCCACTTCTTCTAACTCTTCATCTGGATTTAGTAGTATATTTAGTAGTATTTCGACTCTATTTTGTATATATATACTATGCAGCTCTACGCAAGTATTTATAATCAATGATGCTTTGTTCGGTGAATAATGCAATGTTCTGTGCTCAAGTAAGCACCTGAATCTCATTTTCAGTAAGCCATTACACCTTTCTATTGTGCACCTTGCTTTTTTTGCGCTTCATCAAATCTTATTTCTTCGTCCATAATAGGGTCAGCCAATGGTGTAATGAGCCATGGGCGAAGAGGATATCCAGTATCACCTGAAAATAAAATAAAAGAATGAAATACCTGAATCATAAGTGAGAGAAATGTTATTCTGGGTGTTTCATTTAAAATAACTGATGCTGAAGTCATCATTCAAAGGTTATTCATCCTGTATGATAGATCATTGTTTTAAAAAATAGTAAATTAAAATCAAAAATTGACTTGTTTTAGGATTTTTCTATATTACTGTTTATTTAGCTAATAATTAATTTAAGTGTTACATTATGGATGCAATATATAGTATAAATTTTACCTATAAGAAAATACCCCTTATTTCCTCTTTCGTGGAGTTGTTCCAAAAATTCATGGTTACTTCCAGGATATTTTGCATTTATATGAATTATCTCCATATTTTCATCACATATCTGAAATGTAGGTAATAGAATAATAATAATAATATATCACCTACCTATAACCTACCAGCTGAACATTTATAGAATGATACTGTTTTCGGTTTACGAAAATATGTTCAGATGCCAATGGATCATTCTTTTTTGGAGGTACAATTACCACATGTGTGCAATCAATACAGCCCACAATTCCTGGCATTCCAAAAATGTTGTAAAATCTAAAACTAACTGAATTAGGTACAAATCCAATTTTTTTATTATCAATAAAAAAACTGTTTCTTAAACCATTAAGCTCATTCATATTTCTGGGAAATTTTACAAATCTTACAAGAATCTCTGCAGCATTGTATTTCACTAACATATCTGCTCACTGATGACTGGGACTAAGCAAAAGTTTTATTATCTCCTACACTCCGCTGGTAACATCCTATTGCATACAAATGCAGTGCCACAAGAACCTAGAGAACAAAATAAAAAGTTATCAGAAAATAGTATATAAGATACATAGTTATAGGATATCTATACGAAGTCAACAATGTTGTGTTGTATACAATAATCTAGAAAAGTATCATGCTTACCTTTTCTCAAGTGATAGTGCAAAAGAGCCATGTCCCTGCTGTACCACAAATGGTTCCAAAATAACAATTAACTCACGCACTAATTCTCTACTTAACCTAAATGTTTTTATTAATTTCTTGTGGGATAAAAATCTGAAAGCATCTTGGAATATTCCTCTTCTATCTCGAGGACGTTGATAATTTTCTTGATTTTCCAAATTTTCAATTGTTATTAATTAGGCTGCCATTCTAAAATAACGAATCTCTAACAACAATACACCACAATCTAACTTAAACCTGCTCCTGTTAAGGCTAACCCGCGCCAACTTAAAATAATCCTGTCGATTACTGTCAAATATTTCATGTCGCGTTCGACATGAAATTGTCGACCGCTTCAAACCACTCTACAATTGTCTACAAGTTATCTATCGAAAATTTTCGAATGCGTCATTCGAGAATAATGACATACGATTTTTGTTCGAAAATGTAGAAATCTCGCATGCGACAAAATATGTCATCGTTTGAGAATAAACCCCCAGGAATAGCGTCAGGGTTCGCATTTTCGATGACATCCTGTAACAATTTTCGAGATTTACCTTTTGATTTTCTGACGATACCTTTATGGTATGTACCTTTGTTTGTTTTAAGCAAAATACCTTTATCTTGGACTATGTTAGTTTGCTTAAATTTGGGAAGTCTTTCATTTCTTAATTTAGTTTTTACAGAAGCGACCTTTTGTTTTGAGTAATCTAAGGGTTCTGATCTGTTTGTATTGAGTTTTTCTATTACCTTTTGTTTAATTTCTTCATTTCGTTTCTTTATTTTTTCATATAATAGTTTACTTGTTTCTTTGTTATCTTGAACATATTGAGATATAACTAAATGATCGTTTAGGTCAAACGGATCTGGGTTGTTTATGTGTCCCTTTGTAATTTCAAAAAGTGTATATTTAGTAACTGGGTGAAGTGAATTATTATAACTAAGGATCGCGAGTTTCATTATTTGATCGGGGGTGAAATTTTTATTGTCTTCTTGAATACATCCATAATGTTCTAAAATACTTGAGTGAAATCGTTCAACGGGTGAATTAGAATTACTATTTTTTACTGTCGTATGATGTAGTTCAATACGATGAAGTTTGCAAAAATCTCCTAGATCAAAATTCTTAAATTCAGTTCCGCTATCAGTTGTGATTCTTTGGGGTAGTCCATGGTGCGTTATAAAATTAAATAAGGAATCTACGGTGGAAAAACCTGTAACACTTACTATGGGGCACTTACTATGGGCTTGTCCGTTCCGTGAAAATGAATCGATTATTGTTAAGGATAATTTGTTTGCAATTTTAAAAACATCGGCATGTATATGTTCAAAGGGTTTAGAGGCAGTAGGAGTTAAATTAAATTTAATAACAGGAGGATTCCTATCATACTTGTTTTTTAAGCATGTTTCGCAGCTATTTACGAAAATTTCTATTCCTTCGATCATTTTTGGCCAATAATATCTACAACTGAGAGATATTTTGACTTCGTTTATGCCTCTGTGTCCTGATTTGTATACATGATAGTATTCTATTTTTTCTTTTTGCTCTGCAATTGATTGAATATCGGTAAGAGTTTTAATAATAAACTTAAATGCAGAATTCTTAAATGTATTTTGTGCAGTTACTATGAATATTCGCGATAAAGATTCATTTTGGAAATAATCTGGTGCTTCAGATAAAAGTCAATAAACTTATTATGTACCGTCCCCCTTCATAAATTGTAATGACTAAGCCAGATGCCGCCTTATTCAGATTAGTGGAATTCTTCAATATTATCGATGTTTACAGATTAGCACCCAAACATTTAAATAATTTCCTGATTTACATGCTAGTACAAATCTGTTCAGAATTTACTTTGAAATTATACTGGAAAATATAATACAATAGAATTATTTAAGAGTGCCGTTTATAATCAAGATATGGAGGTGCGGTTACCACACGATTTTTATTTACATATTTGTGTACGAACACCGCTAATTCAAAAAGCAAATATTTTGAAAGACTTTAGAAGATATAATATTGAGAATTTAACTTTAAACATTTTTATTTCTTAATTTTTTTTCATAAAACTAATACAGTTTAAAAAAAAGAGAGAAAAATAAATTTGTGAAAATTTATAACTGCACCACATCTTTTATACTTTTATTTCTTATTTAAAATACTTATTACGTATTACAAATAGGTTTTGTAAGAGCTTAGACAATTCGCATCAACCCAATGGGTTATTAGCGATGGCTAAATTTATTGTCCAGAAATATTATTACAATGTTGAAACTTAGATTTTTGTATACAAGTTGATTGCCTTAAGGTATGCACACAAGTTTCCAACATTACATTGCTCTTCTAAAATCGACCTTACATAGGTTTCGATTGACCGCTGCGATCTCTTGTGTTGACACTCCACAAGAAAATGTTTAACCGACATTTAACATCTTTTGCTGGCCTAACTAAGTGGGAAATCCTTTTGTTAGTGGTGAAGATGGTTCTTATGCCTGCGGTCCTAAGGAGTCTAATGATTTTATCGGTGACAACTTTGATATAAGGAAGAATTATTCGATTTTCTGGCTGAGAAGTGGATTCAGAAGGAGAGGGGGACGCAAGAATGAGATGCTTCTTTTCATGTGATTTTTAGTGAAACTGTTTTGTAGAAGGGCATTTTCTTATGGAATTAGTTCCGAAGGTTAACTATTATTGTCGCTGAGTAAAATTGGTGTGTGTGGGTTTTCCATATAAGAAATGTAAGAAACCACTTATAGTGTTTTTGATAATAAGGGTATCAAGAAAAGGTGAACATGATTTCTCTTCCACCTCCATTGTAAACTGTATACGGGGATGTATACCATTCAGATGGATTGGAAAATAATTCAATGCTCCCCTTCCATGAGGCCAGGCAACAAAAGTGTCATCAACGTAACGTAACCAACAGGTGACTTTTAGTTCAGAAGAATTAAGGGCTATTTGTTCAAAATTGTCCATGAAAATGTCAGCGATAACAGGTGAAAAAGGAGATCCCATCGAGGAATCCTTCACTTTCCTAAAGAATTTGTTTTGAAAGATGAAGTATGCATTAGACATACGGAATTTGATGTGCTGGTTGTAATATGGCTAATGTCGGTAATGGGTATATTATTGAATGAGAATATAATATCAAAACTTACAAGTAAAACGGAGGAAGAAATATTGTATTTTTCTAGTAGTTCAAGTAGATGGGAAGAATTTTTGACGCCTGTTCTGCAAGTGGTTGAAGAGTTTGGGCAAAATGTTTGGCAAGTTTTTGGGTGAAGGAATGAAAAGCACTAACGATGGGGCGTTAACGAATATTGGGCTAATGGATTTTTGGAAGTCCATAGATTGGGTACACGTAATGATTTTCTCGGAATAAGGCTATTTTTGATTCCTGGTGGAAAATTTGATTTATTTATACAGGACTTTGTTGTTTTTATAAATAGGTAGTGGAGTCGGTGGAAGATCGCTTGTAATAGGAGGTTTCAAGAAGATTGTTTTAATATGTTTTTATTGAAAGACCATATTTCATAATGTCAGCAATGACATGTAACAAATTAACAAAAACTAACTTCTAAGCAAGCTGGCTCACTGACACCTCTCTCTTTCAAGTCAAAACCTTCACATTGTGCTACTTTATAATGAATCTAGTATTTCTTCGTGGTTTCTAATATTTGAACCAAGTATGACCTGGATGTTGAACATTTATCTTAAATCACTGCTGGATGCCAAGTCTTTTCAAAAATATGTTGGACCCAAACCTTCTTTCCCTTTTTAAATGAAATTTCTTTTGTTGCTTTTTTATCATTATATATTTTTTGTTTATTTTGATTATCTTCCATTTCATCTCTAACATTTATTGGTATTAGCTTTTGCCTTAGGGTTGTTAAAGAGCTCGGCAATTCTGATCTTATCATTCTACTCTGAAGTAGTTGAGCTGGCGAGTAGCCCTAATCCAGTACTGTAGAATTTTTATAAATCAGTAAAAATAAACTTAAATCAGTCTTTGAGTCAAGAGCCTTTTTAATCATATTTTCAGCAATATCTACTGCTTTTTCCGCTAAACCATTTGATTGATGAAGATGTGGACTGCAAGTATCGATTAAAAAATTCCACTATCTGATAAAATTCTTAAACTCGATGCTGGTAAATGGAATATTATCAGAAATTATTGATGACGGTATACCAAAGCTACTGAATAAATATTCCTTTTTATTGATGAACGTTGTGCTGTTTTTACTATTTATTTGGAAAATTTCGATCAATCTTCTAAAACAATCCATAACAACTGAATAATTATTCCCCAAATCGACCGTATTTTGGGAAAGTAAAACAGAATTTCGTTTCTCAACTTGAAACAATGACCCAATTCAGCCTGAAAATTTGAATTATTTGGCCAACCCAAAATTCTACAGCCCGTTCTAAAAAATGATCATTTGAAGTTTTCTGCTGGAATCTTCGTAATTTTTCCTAAGATATTTGTTATATTTTTTTCAGGAATGCAATGAACAGTATCTTCCATTAAATTGTCTCCAGGCTGGTCAATATTAACAAAACACCGAGATAAGAAATCGACAATATACATATATTTTCCAGGTAACTATTTTAGATTCAAACGATTTTCAAGAATTTCTCCTATAATAGAAACCAAAGGTTTATGATCTGAGTATATTGTAACTTTTTGACCATGAATATAATGTGACACTGTTATCAAGGCGGCGGGAATCGGTATCTTCTCCTTCGGGGCGTATACTATAAAGTAGTACCCCGAGTATGGTGAAGGAGTATCGTCCGGCTTGAATTGTTGTCTCTTTCTGGCTCTCTTCCAATTGGTTGAATATCTGAGTACGCGAGCTATGCTTGTACCCCCATAAATAATAGGTACTTTCTAGCTTGGTACTCTTGATGGTGCAGGAATAAAAAATTAAAATGCGTTGTTCCAAAAGACAACGTCTCCGTAGCTCACCTAAAACGTCCACCGTGACTATATCCAGCCCGACGGACCGCGCCTCCGACGGTACTTCCAGTACTCGTCGGCGCTGGACTTTCCGATTTTGGTGTTACGTCACGGGTATTGCCCGAACAGACTGACGTCATACCACGTTTTTTTCCCAAAATATTCACTTATCAATTAAATATTCATTATTTAAAAAGCTCTGACTTCACAATCGAGAACAACACTTTTGAAAAAAGTTATCGCTGAGAAATCTTCTTCTATTTGATCATACTCCACTTCTGTTAAATTTAAAGGTTTTTGGTTCTGTAGCAAGCAACAACCAACAGTATCATCCCTCTGTATTGGAATAGGAAGTGATGAATCAAAATTTGAGAAATGGAGAAGAGTATACTGTTGAACCATAGTTTAATTTCGATCTTATTAAAGATTTATAAATTTTTAAAGAATTGTTTTGATCTGCTCCCCAAATTTTGTTGAATGAGGTTTTTCATTACATTTAGTCCATTTTGGCAAAAAAATTTTGTTCCGGTCATTCCTAAAAAACGAGATAATTCAAGGTTGGTATTGTAAAGTTTCATCTCTGGTGTTATTTGATTGTAAATTGTGAAAACATCAAACATTTTGTCTTGGGTGTAGAAAATAGGAGCCCTGTTGATTTGGACCAAGCTTCTAATTTTTGTGCGGAGCATTGTATATGGTATTGCACTGAAAGTATGTTTCTTCTTTTTGCCAGTAATACCTACCAAGTCGTCTACATATAGCTTACCTTTGGCTAGATTAGATTTTATGAGGTGGCTAGTCGGCCTATTCCACTGCGACCTTTTCAGATCTATTGCGGTCCTCTAAATCCAGATTACATTCTCTTTTCTAATAGCCAATCAGCCTCAATACTGAAGCTTTGATGTAATTTCATTCAATTTTCAGTCTTGGCTACTTTTGACCTTGTTAAAAATATCGCGGACCTCCGCCTCTAGTTTCTTCAGGCCGTTGCTCCACCAAACAGTGGTAGACATATTTTTTCATCCGGATAGTTTCCTAGGAAGACCACCGTAATCGCTTCGCTTACTTTTTCTACTGCCGCGTCTACATCGCGTCTACAGTACCATCCTCGAGAAACCTACTGATTGGCGTTTTGTATCCTTACCAGTTTGTATCTCTTGGATTTTACTACTTGCTTAGCAATGGCGTTGTATCAATGTCAAACCTCATGTGCCTGTGGTCCGAGCATGACGGTTCGTCAGACACATACCAATTTGATAGGTAATCACTAATTTTGCTCGTACAAAGTGTTAAATTTAACCCTTCCTAAGATATTTAATAACGAAAGTGGGTTTGTTCCCTATATTGGAAACTTTCAACCTTTCAGTTGAGATGAAATTTAAAATAGACTGACCTCTCCTCTTATTGATTTTGATGCTGTCCAGGTGGTATGGTGAGCATTGGCATCATATCCCATGATTAGCTGCAATTCTTTTTTTTGTGTGGTTGACCTTCAGCCTCGTTACACGGGAAGTATGCAGAGAATACAACGCTTATTATTCCGTGTTCATTGTTAGAATACGTGTAACAACATCATCGGTGCAGAGCACCGGTATCAGAGTAAAATCTACCCTATCACTGTGAATTCATACATGCTCTAGGTTCTGTAGTCACTTCCAACAAGAAATTAATAGAGAATTAAATTTAAGACCTTGTGTCGAACAACTAGAGATGTAACAAATAGGATACTAGGGAGCCCCAAGGGAAAAAAAGATAAGTGGTTTGATGAACAATGTAAACAGGCGCTGGGAAAAAGAAATAAAAGCAGACAAAAAATATTAAAAGAAAACAGTGAAGAAAATAGACTGGAGTATAAAAAAGCGAGAAAAGAAGTTAAACAAATATGCAGAAAGAACAAAAGAACTTACTTTGAAAGGGAATTATCAAAAATTGAAGAAGCTTATAAAAATAAAGAAGTGGGAAATTTTTATCAAGAAATAAGGAAAGGGAAGTCCAAAACCAAAAAGCACCTTACTTTTTGAGAAGCAAAGAGGGATATCTAATAGGGAATAAGGAAGGAAAAAATAAATAGATTTGCACAGTATTTTTAAGAATTACTAAATTATGGCGAGGAAGAACTAAGTGAAAAAGATAATGAAGTGGAGGAAGAAAATCGGGAAGAGGAAGATCTAGCCATAACGGTCCCAAAAAAAGAGGAGGTGACAGAATGTTCAAAACATATGAATAATAATAAGAGTGCAGGTGACAACAATATTCGGATAGAAATTTTAAAATATGGAGGCGAACAATTAACTGAGAGAATATGGCAGTTGTTGAAACAAGTATGGCGAGAAGAAAAGATCTCTGAAAATTGGAACAAGGCATTCATCATTCCAATCCACAAAGAAGGTCCCAAGGAAGAATGCAATAACTATCGTAGAATAGCACTTTTAGATGTAATATACAAAGTTCTGGCAAAAATACGTAAAAATCGATTAGACAAATACCACAAAGAAAATGTAGGAGAATACCAAGGAGGTTTTAAAGCAGGTAGATCGACAATAGACCAAATTTCCATTATGAAACAACTTCAGGAGAATGCTTACGAACAAAATCTAAGTCTGCATATGCTATTCATGATACTATCAAAAGAAGAAAAATTTATGAGGCGATGGGGAAGTTAAATATACCAGTTAAATTGAGAAGGCTAGTGGAAATGACCATCCGAAAAACCGAGAGCAAAGTAACTTTGGAGGGCAGTACTTCTAACGAATTCAAGATAGAGAAAGGTCTGAGACGAGGAGACCCATTATCCACAACCCTCTTTAACCTAGTTTAAGAAATCATACTAAGAGAAAGTGGTATAAAAACCCGAGGTTCAATTTATGGGAATAAACATCAATGTCTAGCATATGCGGACGACATAGTACTCATGGCAAGATCCAGGAAAGAACTTCCAAGCGTATTTAAGCTACTGGAAGAGAAGGCAAGAGAACATGGTCTAGTGATCAACGAGAAAAAAAAAACAAAATACGTGGTAATGAAGGACGATGAAGTAACCGATATTATTATAAATTGTAATGGAAATAATAGCTACAGAATAGAAAAAGTGGAACAAATCGAATATTTGGGAGTCACTATCACAAATAAAGGAGACGAAGAAAGAGAAATAGAAAAAAGGTTAACAAAAGGCAGTAAAGCAGCAGGAATGGTATCAAAATACATATCACGAACAGCTAAAATAAGAATGTACCAAACAATAATAAGACCGTCAGTTACCTACGCTTGTGAAACTTGGACAATGAACAAAAAAGAGCAGAGTAAACTAGAAATATGGGAACGTAAAGTGCTCAGAAAGATTTATGGTGGAATTAAAGAAGATGGAATGTACAGAAGAAGAACAAACAGAGAACTATCAGAATTGTATAAGCACCCAAGTATAACCCATATAATCAAAGTACAGAGAGCGAGATGGTTGGGACATATAGGTAGAATGACAGAAGATAGATGGGTTAAACGAGTGCTAAAAGGTGGAGAAGGTGGTAAAAAGAGGAGATAAAGACCAAGGAAAAACTGGTTGGAGGAGGTTAGGAGAGACCTGAGAACAGAGGGAGAGAGGGACTGGGAAAACGAGGCGAAGAACAGGAAACAATGGAAAGAGAGAGTGAAAGATCTCGAAGCCAAGTGCCAGATAGGCCTATAGCGCCTATATATATATACACAAACAGACAAATACTACCTCAATAGTATTTGTCTGTTTGTGTCCTAATTGATCAGCAACGATCACATATAAAAGGAAAGGTTAGCAAAACAAATTATTAAAATATGTTACTGACAGAAGTCACAGGTAAAAACTTCGTCTTCCCCCACTCCCGCACAAACTTCATGGGCCCAGCCTTCGCAATGTTGGCACCTTATCCAACCTTATTCCTGCTTTAGAGTTGGAATGAAGTTCGCTGCAAAATATACAGGCTGCTTCTTCGCTTTCATCTTCTGAACATGAATCATTACTTTTTCTCGATTTCCTTCTTTATATATATATATATATATATATATATATATATATATATATATATATATATGTAGTACCACTCCGCGTCTGAACTACGAACAATCCTACCCGGCATCTGGCGTATACCAGGCGTATTAAAGGTGGTTAGTTTGACGGTATCACGCAGCGCTTTTGACAACATAAAGGTTTACTCAGCGTCATCTATTTTTAGCACTTTTATTCATTCAAGTACTTTTTATCCGTTACTTTATCCGTCATCTATACATTCAGGTACATTTTATCCGTTATTCAGCGTCATCTATTTTTAGCACTTCTATACATTCAAGTACATTTTATCGGTTATTCAGCGTCCTACTAAATATTATTATTTTTTGTTTAGTTTTCGTCGACGACTCAAGGGAGTATTAAAGGTGGTTAGTTTGACGGTATCACGCGGCGCTTTGGACAACATAAAGGCTTACTCAGCGTTATCTATTTTTAGCACATCTATACATTCAAGTACGTTAATCGGTTATTCAGCGTCATCTATTTTTAGCACTTCTATACATACAAGTACATTTTATCGGTTATTCAGCGTCCCACTAAATATTATTAGCGTATGTTTAGTTTCCGTCAACCACTCAAGGGGACTTAATAAAGTACATGACCAGATCCATAATTTGATATATGTGATATATCTGAGAAATCTCACTAAAGAAAATTAGTTGATTTACTAAAATTTAATAAAAGCTTTTTGTTTAAATCATATTAAGTTGTGGTTTTTACGAAGTGCAATGGAGTAAAAAACAAATGTTGAATATTTCTACTTTGTTTAAAATACAAATCAGCCTTTTAGGAAATTGAAAAAATATCTCTTTGGACATAACAAAAAACATTAAATATAAGGTTATACTGAAATTTAAAAAAAAAACGAATTGAAATATTCCATGAGACAATAATACACTAAGTGGAGGATTTACCGGCAGTTTTTCGCGACATTTCTTGCGTTCTTAACATTCGTCCTATATGTTTAATATTAAATATTTTTAAAAACAAAAAAAAATTGGTAAGGGATACTTATGTTTTTAAAAAAATCAATATTAAACATACAGGACGAATGTTAAGATCGCAGAAATCACGCAAAAAACTGTCGGTTAATCCTCCTCTCAAGAGAGTTTGTGACCGCCTCGTTTAAACCATATCCAAAAAATTTATTACATGATGTTACTGGAAGACAACTATAGTATATTGTGCAACAAGGGGGGAAAGTTCAACTTTTCTCACGAGTGTGGAAGTTTGTGGCACGAGCCCTAAGGGCGAGTGCCGCAAACACACGAGTGAGAAAAGTACTTTCCCCACATGTTGCACACTATACTTTTTCTACAACTGCACAAATTTAAAGAATACAAGTAAAGTAACTTATTATTTATTTTTATGGTTAGTGAAACAAAAATAACACTAAAGTATTCCATCTCTATACTGTTAAATAATTTCATTTAAAATTATAGTTGATGGTGAAATTTGTACAATTTTGTATGGTCAAATCCGAAACGTCATTTCTTTTCTCTAAATTCTCCGTTATATTAATTATTCTGACAGTTTCATGACAACTAAGTAGGTATTTAAAGATAACAGAAGCCTACTAAGTTTTTGTCCATTTTATTTGATTCTCCATATAAATGTATGTGGCGTGGGCAAGGTGCCGTGAGAAATAATATTTCTCACAGTATAAGCAATATTTGGTTTTGAAATTAAGTAAAGTATGAGAAATACGTCACTTTTCATAGCAGTTGTAGAAAAAATAATTATCCACATTAATACTCTCTTTAATATGATATGATGATATCACTGATCTCTATCATTTCACAAACGATAGCATTCAAAAACCCAATTGACATTTTACAGTTTTCAAAAAAAAATAATTTTTTCTACAACTGCTATAAAAAGTGACGTATTTCTCATACCTTACTTAATTTCAAAACCAAATATTGCTCATACTGTGAGAAATATTATTTCTCACGGCACTTTGCCCACACCACATACATTTATATGGAGAATCAAATAAAATGGATAAAAACTTAGTAGGCTTCTGTCATCTTTAAATACCTACTTAGTTGTCATGAAACTGTCAGATTATATTCAAAGTTTTTAAATTCTAAAAGGTTGTTTCAATCGTGCTTTGATAAAAATCTCAATTCCCATTAAATATTAGTTTAACAAGACATCTACTTATTTATAATAAATAATATGGATACTAACAGTAGTGACGATTTTAATAATACATCATATAATATGCACCGTATATGAATCAACCCTCAACTTCTACTATTAATATAACGGAGAATTTGGTGAAAAGAAATGACGTTCCGGGTTTGACCATACAAAATTGTACAAATTTCACCATCAACTATAATTTTAAATGAAATTATTTAAAAGTTTGGAGGTAGGATACTTTAGTGTTATTTTTGTTTTACTAACAATATAAATAATTATTAAGTTACTTTACTTGTATTCTTTAAATTTGTGCAGTTGAAGAAAAAGTATAGTATGCAACATGTGGGGAAAGTACTTTTCTCACTTATTGCACAATATGCTATTGCTACATTTTTAATTTAATATTTATTTTTAACAATAACCAATGTCACTTAAACTCTGAACATTTTTAAGGATGTATTCAAAATGAGACACTTCTATGATGAGACATGTGTTGAAGCAAGAGGTCATTTTCAACACCTCTCACAAAATTTTCACAATTTCAATGTTATTGTGGAAAATAAGTATTAAATTGAAAATATGACGTAATTATCCACATCAATACCATCATTGTACTACTCCGTTGAATTTGGAATAAAAAACCATTTCGTTTGGACTAACTTCCATCCCCTATTCATTTAGTTTTTTAGTTCGATGACGTCACAGCTCAATAATCACGTCGCTGATTTTAAGTATATCTTAAAGCTGCTGATATCGACTTTCAGCATAAAAACGGAAATTTCATACCGGGTGGCCAAGTGTATTTGAGCCCATTTTAAATGCCCGTATCTTGAAAAGTATTTCAGGTTTTAAGGTTTGGTTTTTACCGAACACCTTTACACCTTTACCGAATACTACATTTTATGTCAAGTTTGTACAGCTACTTCCGTTTACACCGGAAATGAGTACGCCTTTTTGAGATATAGGGCAACTTTGTTATTTTATATGGAACACCCAGTATATTTTTTTAGAAACCGTTATCTGTCCTCTTTCTAAAAAGGTATAATTTGTGACAGCTCTTCAAATTCTTGTTGATGTTAGAGCGGTTTTAAATAGTTGTTACAAATTTTATTTCTTTACACTTTTACATCTAGTTCCTTATAAATTAAAATGTCTGAAAGAAAAACAAATAGAAAAGAATAACTAATTCAGGTACTGTTCAAAGTGTTAACCATTTAACATTTAAACAACGAATTAATTATTATTTGACATTTCTACTGCGACTAAATATTTTATTCCACAGGTAACTAGATGTAATAGTTTATTTTATTTAAATATATCACATCTACACGAATTTAAAGAATTGTCACAAATTTTCCCTTTTTCGAAATAGGGCAGATTAAGATTAAGGTTTCTGAAAAATATGTATACATGGTGTTCCATATAAAATAACAAAGTAACCCTATATCTCACAAATGGCGTACTAATTTTCGGTGTAAACGGAAGTAGCTGTACAAACGGCGTATGCCAAAAAAAACTTAGTATTTTTTAAGGTGTTCGGTAAAAACCGGACCTTTAATTCTGAAATACTGTTTAAGATACGGGGATTTAAAATGGGCTGAAATACACTTGGCCAACCGGTATTATTAAAAAAAATGCTCTTGTTGCCGCCTTCGTTTTTTTTTATTTAGATTAACGTGTCTTGACAACGATGGCTATTGGCCCAAATACAAAAAGATATAAAATTTTAATATTCTAAAACATACTAACGTTCTTCAAAAAAGATATTGACAATCCCAAATTTAAAATTTTTCTTATGTTATTGATTGAAGTCATTTGTTGCTTCAAGGCACCAGGTGTAATTCTTATTTTGAACATAAATATACAGTTAAAATGTGCAGTCAATTTTAAGGTTAGGTTTATGTTATGAATTTTAAAATTAAGTTTTGTTACAAGTTGAGATTATCTTAAAAGTAAAATAAATAACATATATGACCTATCATTTGTTTCTTGCTGTTTCTTTGCAGCATTAATGATTTTACGAGTTCTAAAGGAATACATGCCACACAGATTTCAACTCAAAACACACCGATAAATTAAAAATGTTGCCCTCTTGATTTTTATAAAATACGCTAGGCCGTTCAAAAACAAATAAAAGAAAAAGCGAGAGTTTTAAGACGCCGGGTGAGTCTATGACATGAACTTTATATATATACGTGTATACAATTAGGTGCCGTCAGCGCTACACACGGTCGAAGCTTGCACTGCGAATTAATAAGCGAATCACTTTAGGGTGTCATACAACGTCAGGCAGATTTTTGCACCAAACGATTGTAAACATCTCACAGGTCATGTGAAACAATTTAAAGGACGATGTCACTGGGCGTCCGTATAACCGGACGCCCAGTGACGATGGACGCGGCGTCAACCTAAGATTTAACATGGACATATATATATTTATATAGGTTCTGAAGTATTTGCTGTATATAATACTCTACCTTGTTTAGTAGATAGGCCAGCAATCTTCTTACCCACTCGCCAATGCTCCTGCAGGGGCACATCAATGCTTTCTTGGTCCAATCTCCTAACCAGCGTTGCTGAAGATTGGCCTGCTGGACCCTTATATTCTTCTTCACTGGGGTGAGGAGACCCTCAGCTTTTGCTCTTATGACTCTCCCTCCTCCATGGGTACAGCTATCCCTTGGACAGGTATTCTCAAGAGGTTCAAATTCGATGGGATGCCACCTGTTGCCGTAAAGGGACCATTCTCGACACTGTCATCCTGTGCCATTCAGCACTCGTCACGGTTTCTCACGACTTAACTCAAGGGGATGTTTCTCAACCTTCTGGTCTGAGCTGCCCTTGGCTCCACATATTCCTCTCCGTCCTTCCTACAGATTTCGAATAGGAACAACTACTCACCCCCCCCCCCTCCACCAACGGCGAGGTCCCACATTTCTTTGTGGAGTACCTTTGGTTAATGGTGAACATTGTTTGAGAATGTCGTTTATAGCTATAATATTTAGAACAGCTTGAGTAGTTGATCGTTCTTTTCTAAAACCATATTGCGAATTACTGAAAAAATCTTGTTTGTCGAAGTAATCATATAACCTCTACCTTAACAGTACCTCAATGATTTTACTAAAAATAGAAATAATTGAAATTGGACGATAATTGTCAACCTGAGAGGTATCTCCTTTTTTATGTAATGGAAGAATTTTAGAGAATTTGAAGGCATCGGGGAAAATTCCTAAATGGAAAATTGAATTTATTAATATTGTGAGCGGTTTAATAATAAAATTACAAGTTTCTTTTATGATTGAACTATTGAGATTATTTGTATCTAGAGAGCTGGAATTTTTTAAGCAACTGATTATATTACTAACTTCCTCTTCGGTTACTGGTGTTAAAAAGAAAGAAGTACACGGTACTGGAAAGTTTTTAAAGAAGCACCAAGTCATCACCATCAATATAAACGAGGAAGAGAGTCGGACTAACTATGGAGTACCATTTTGTTGTGTAGTGGAAGCTGATAGAGAGTTATTGACTCTGACTTGAAAGCTCCTATTTTACAAAAAGTTTTGTATATATCCCAATCAGTGTCTTCCAATTTTCCACTTGTTTAACGTTCCAATAATTCTTTGTTTCCATGCGGTATTAAAGGCATGCTGCAGATTAAGCAATATCGCTGTAAAATTTTGGTTTGTAGATAGGGCTTCGTTAACATTACTTTCAAGATATGAAGTGTTATCTATACCGACCGATTTTGCTGGAAACTATTTTGTTCTGAGATTATGAGATCGGTACTTCCAAAGTACCACAGTAAACAATGATTGATTATTTTGTCCATAAGTTTACACATTTAGCATTTTATTGGAATATGATTCAGCGTCTAGTTTCATTATGTTATTCTTTAAAATGGGTATAACTATCGACTTGAAGAATAACGATGGAAATCCATTTATGATCCATATTATATTGAAAATCTACCGGAGCAGTAGCCGACTTTGGGAGATTTTTTGAGAGAACAGGAAGAATACCATCAGGTCTTGGGCTAGTGACCTTCAGGCCTATTCTTCTGTTCCTCTCTTCCAGTGGCTTTTCTTTATTAAAAAGTTTCTTCTTTATGAAGTTGATACTGTACTTGGAAAGTGTTTTCGATATATATATATTTTCTTTATGAAGTTGATACTGTACTTGATAAGTGTTTTCGATATATATATTTGCAAAGAATTATGAGTGTTACGAGTAAGAATTGATGTTTCATAATTTTCAAGGTAATTGAGTTGAAAATCCCAAAGATATTTCTTTTTTTGCCAAACATTACTGAAGAAGTGGAGCTGTTTATTTCTGAAATCAACCGCTGCCAAAATGTTCTATTCGCCGTTTTCACTGTCAGCTGAGCTTTAGCTTTTAGTCTTGTGAACTCAATTTTACTTTCCCTTCTTGCCTTCTCACATACCTCATTCTAGGAGAGCGTCCTTTTAATAGTTCAGCATTTCCTATGTATTTCTCTGCATTCCGGATTATTATATTGTTAAGACTATCTACAGACTGGTGGGTTTTTCAACTATATTACTTCCATTATCCGTTTTTTGAGGGCTCCATATTATATTGCGACTATTTAAGTGCAGACAATAGGTCGAGGTGTCGAAAATTTTAGCTGAGCTAAGGCATAGTAGTCTACGTGAATTCCAGGAGGTAGATAACATATTATAAATGACTTTATTCATGCTCGGCACATTGACATTGTATTGTCACACAATCAAATTTTTGGTAAAAGCCACAAATATGAGGCGAAACGACAAGTTTACTTCAATGTAATGTTTTATTCAGTAACCTATATAACACAAAAACTTGATATATAATTTTTTATTCTCACTATCTCAACAAGCCAAGACAAATATTTGATCTCAAATTGAAATTGTCATGAAAATTAAGCAGAACAAAAAATATTTCTTAACAATAAAATAAAATGTTAAGTTAAGTTAAGTTAAGTTAAGTTTTGTTGAGTAATAATGCAAGAACCAATAAATAACTGGTGTGTAGTTATCAAGGGGGGTAAGTTACAGTAGGATACTACGAGCTGGCAATTTCTCAAACCCTATTTTGTTCCGTTTTATGTTAATTATTTACCAACATAATCATACTGTGATAATTCAAATTTAGTATTTAGTTCATCGTATAAATGTGTGATTAAGTTTTATTGAAGCGTTTATCCAATAATCTGATTTTTCATATAGTTCACTATCAACTTGATATGCGAGGTTATGGTTGGAAACGTGAAAGATCCATGTAGGATAACTGTGTTGATGTGCTACCTATTCGAAATAGATTAAATAAATTTGAGGAAATGTTCCATGGTTCCGTTCTTCGGGATTTTCAAATTATACATCATTGGATTATTTTGATACAATAAAGATTTGTAATTTGACAGTTCAAATACTTTTCTGAGACTTTTGATCTTTCTTGTCTTGACAATATGACACTGTTAAAATAGGTAAAATTTATATAAATAAGTTATTCTTTGAGACACTATTACAACTATATTTTATACACTTATGGGTGGATGAAAAACCTCACCGATTTAGACTTAATAAATAATGTACAGCCTACCACATCTGCATAAAATAACCAAATTCATGATGAAACTATAAGTTCACGTTATAACACAAATAATAAAAATATTAAGTACATTAAATACACACCCTATCAGTTTTTTATAGTTCCTCCATAACAATGCTCAGTATATATGTGGCAAAAACATCAAATGGGGAAGTATTTGGTTTAAACTTAAATATTTTGGTCAAATCTTAAACAGCTTCTTAACAATTAACTACAAACAAACCTACTAAATATGCATAGTTTCAAGTAGGTACTTATTCCATTCTATGAGAATTGAAATAGAATAACAGAACTTTTCATTAAATATTCAGTTGTGTACAATTAAAAAATGTCGTAGTCTCGTCAGAAAAATTTTGTTAACAAAATTCCGACCATTATAGAGAACACGCATGAATATTGTGGAACATAAAAGTATATTTGATGTAGGCTTTTGTAATATACATTATGGAAACCACTTATGGAATAAAATTCTTTATGTCATTATTTTAGAAAATTATAAAAAATGCCGAGACACGTCAACTCTTAATGAACCGATTCCAACAAACTGAATAATGTATGGTCAATTATGAATTATACAGGGTGAAATTTTTGTTTTTACAGATATTAAACACATACATAAAATACCTGATGTATTTGATTTTAATACATTAAAATAAATGCTCAAAATGTTCTCCACCTAGTTGTTGGCAATAGCACAGTCTCCTATAGAACTCCTCCTTAACTTTGTTTAAAGTTTGAGGTGAAATATTCCGTATTTCTGTAGTTATCCTGTCTTTGAGGTCTACAATGCTAGTTGGTTGTGTTGCATATACTTTGTTCTTGAGATAACCCCACAGAAAAAAATCTAACGGCGTAAGGTCTGGCGATCTAGCTGGCCACTCAATAGTACCTCTTCGTCCAATCCATTTATTGGGGAAGATTTCATCTAAATAAGTTCTTACCATTAAAGCATAATGGGGTGTTGCCCCGTCTTGCTGGAACCAAACATTTTCATTCGGTAAGCTAGGATCTATTGCGTTGGGATATAAGTTTGCCAACGCAGGATTAACTTCATTTCTAAGCATATTTAAATATTTTTCAGCTGTCAAATTTCCATCTATAAATATAGGACCAATAATATGGTCGCCTATGATACCGGCCCAAACGTTCACCTTTTGAGGGTACTGAGTATGTGTCTCACGCATCCAATTAGGATTCTCTGCTGACCAATATCTACAGTTCTGTCGGTTTACCTCTCCATTCAATGTGAATGTTGATTCGTCAGAAAAAAGAATGGTACCAAGAGCTATCTCATTTCTGTTCAGCTTATTCATCAATCTTTCGCAGAAATCCATTCTACGATCTGGATCGTCTTCTGTTAACTCCTGCACAAAAGTTAATTTGTAGGGATGAAATTTTTCTTTATGAAGACATCTTAAAACAGTTGTATGACTAACATTATTTTCACGGGCAATTTGACGTGTACTTGTAGTTGGATTCTCTTCGACACTTAACAAAATATCCACTTTCACATCATCTTCAACGAAGTGTGGTTTTCTTTTCAATGGTTTGACATGTCCAAGTTCTCTGAATTGTGCATGAATTTTAGACACAGTACTTTGTGAAATATTAGGCAATTCGGGATACCTGTGATTAAATAAGTTTGCCACTTCAACTTGACTTCTGCAGTTATCCCCGTATCCGATCATCATTAAAATCTCAATTCGGTGAGTCTCAGTTAAATATTTCATTGTTATGTCGACAAGGAAAGAGTGTTTGACAAAGATTTTACTTTTTCAGTATAAACTGTCAACACATCAACAACTGACAGAATAGAAAACAATCCACATTATTTTCCGATTTTGTCTAATTATTGGCGTTTTTAGGCAATTTTTAGGTATTTATGATAAAATTCATGGGCGTAGCAGGTTTTGTTTAATATACAAATACGTCTAATAATTAGTTAGTTTAGATTTTTGATAAATCCATATTTAGCTAATTTAAAAAAGTACCAATATTTCAAGTGTAATAAATTATTAATTTTAAAATTTCACCCTGTATAATTCATAATTGACCATACATTATTCAGTTTGTTGGAATCGGTTCATTAAGAGGATTTCAAAAATATGCAAATATACAGGGTGTTTCATTAAAAAAACAACACCGACTATGGCATACTTGCGTGAATTTAAATTTATGTTTACATAACGCACAACTCAATTCAAAAGTTGACGTGTCTCGGCATTTTTTATAATTTTCTAAAATAATGACAAAGAATTTTATTCCATAAGTGGTTTCCACACTGTATAATAATAATTATTATTTTGAATACTTTTATATAATAGGTACCATACGCCATTGGTACATTTATGACAGATATCGGCCATGTTTCCTCACCTCTTACCGATGCCGCGTAGCTTCAATTAGCCAAACTATATACTTTTCCATATATTTTATAACAATCTGAATGCCAGCAGTAATATATTACATTATTATTTATTTGACTTACCGATGATTTTTTAAAGGAATTTGAATTCCATGTTCAGCTTCGGACTCCATAAAAGTTGCAACGTTCTTAAGAATCTGTCGGCCTTGACTGTCGATAATTTTTCCTTTAACATCAACAAGTTTTTTAGGAAGCATGGTTTTAGATCAAATAAAACACAACACTCACAAAAACTAGCTAAACGTCTTGAAATATTCAAAAATAAAAAATATTCGACAGTAAATGATTGCTTCAAACACAACCTCAAATTAATGTCATGTGTGTCATTTTTAGGCCATTATTTTTTTTACTGCTATACCAGAAAATCTGGTAGTATATAGAAAATAAAACATTATGCCGCTGGGCTAAAAGGCTTGAGCACAATAGCGGTTTAGCTCATAAAAAAATTCGATTTCCCATTTAAATAACACAGGAATTTTTTTTTTGTTTCAAGTGGACTTTTCGTTGAAAATTTTTTTTTCAAATTTTTTTTCTCATGGCTTTTGTAGAAAATTAAATTCTCTACAAAAATATCTCTTCGGACGAAGACTGTAGAACCACTAGTTTCGAAGTTATAGCCCGTCAAACTGACGTTAATGTTTCCATTATTAGAAAAATAAAAAAATAAAAATTTTTTGTAATTATAACGATTAATTAATAATAATTTGAGTTAGATCATTATATTAAAACGGGTCAATACTTTAATTATTTAAAATTTTAATGCTCAAAAATGTACAATTGAAAATTAAATGGAATTTAATGTGTATTTTTTTAAATGGTACAGTTTGACGGGCTATAACTTCGAAACTAGTGGTGCTACAGTCTTCGTCCAAAGAGATGTTTTTGTAGAGAATTTAATTTTCTACAAAAGCCATTAGGAGGTTTTTTGAAAAATAATTTTATTAGTAACGAAAAATCCACTTAAAGCAAAAAACATATTTCCTCTATAGGAGAGATTTGAGAATAATGAATAGTGTGAAAGTTTAAGCTATTAATATTAAGAAGTGCCGCATCCCAAATTTCGATTTTCCATTTAAATAACATGGGAACAATATTCTCTTGCACTTTGGAATTTCATAGCTCACGTTAGTGACAATACGTCGGAATGACCAAGGTATGTACTTGTAGAAAATTGAACGCTCTACAAAAAAAGTCTCCTACAATTTTTTGATATATTTATTCCTTCAAAAGTTCAAGTTCTAATTTTTAGGTTAAAATATTTTTAGTTCAATGCAAATAACTTAGGACCTGTGAAAAATATCAAAAACTTTTATGGAGATAAGTTATAGAAAATAGAATGCTCTCCAAAAAATGTCCCATAAAATTTTCTCATAAAGTTTATGGTTGCGTAAAAAAAATGGAAAAATATTAAAATTTGTCCTTAGTTCAACTTTGACCTCGAATAACTTTTGAAGGAATAAATATATCAAAAAATTATAAGAGATCTTTTTTGTAGAACGTTCAATTTTCTACAAGAATATACTTTGCTCATTCCGAAGTATTGTCACCAGCGAGAGTTATAAAATTCCAAAGTGCAAGAGAATATTGTTCCTATGTTATTTAAATGGAAAATCAAAATTTGCGATGCGGCACCTCTTAATATTAATATTAAGAGCTTAAACTTTCACAGTATTTCTTTTTTGTCATTTCCAACAATATTTTCGATATAATTAAGAAAAAAAATTTATATGCATGAAAGTGACTGCAAAGTAGGACGCAACTTTTTTGTTACAAGTTCACTATTTTCCTACAAAAATGGGTTATGATATGCCTAATTGATTATTATTTATGTTAGAACGTGAGTTGGCCACAGAAAATTGTATATGCTAACGTATTGAATTAATTTATAGACCTTCTGCATGGATTTGTATATTTAGAAGTTTTGGGCAGATCACACAAATCACTACACGGTACTCTTTATAAAGTGATATAAATTACAAGTCATGAAGTGATTGCACAGCTTGTATTTATAGACAAGCATTTACATTCAGAAGCCTCCATACACACTTCATCACGAATATTTTGTTTTAAAATTGTGAATTTTGAATATCACTCTTCAGTAAGCATACCTATATAGTTGCAAAGGCAAATGTATCATGTGAAGAAAAAAAAGTTTTTGTATTCAAAGAATGAAAAAATTGTTGCTATTGCACAACAACATGTATCTTTAAGCCCCAATTTACAGTAAAATGGGTGCAAGGTAGGAAGTGTTTATTCAATTACAAGGTGCAGAAGCCAAAAGTGATTGATATTAATTTGTATATCTAGTTGATAAATATGTTTTTTGTGTTTGTAAACATAAATAATTTGTATATTAAAGCATTTCATCATGTTTGTAGATGAAAATCTCAAGCAATGGTTTCAGAAAGCTCTTACATTTCAATTATTTCCACATAATTAAAATTGGAATATCTAGCCTGGAATGTAGAATAACAAAACTGGTTTCAAGTTTATTTCACTACATATTATTGTACTACTGTGAGTCACGTTACTTTTTATTCCTTCTTTTACAGCAGGCAAATTGATTTGAAGCATTTTTTTCAATCGCATTATATTCAACCAACTTCTGGAACACATTGAACATATTTTTTGAATGAATTAAGAAAATCACATTATCTCAATCCTCAAGAAGTTTTGCTTCCACGGTTTTGAAAATGTTAATTGGGACTATATTTCACTATTTGCTTAAGGTCAATTTGAACCTGCTCATATGAAATATGGTGAGACGTAAATTAAATATGATAGAAACTTCCAATTGATAAATATAGGGTACACTTTCTCCAAAAAATCTACTCGTTTTATTTACATCGATCATTTGATCCAATCTGGAGAGGGGCAAACAAAAATTCAAAGGTTATGTCTACTAGTTGACCATAATACTCACCAAACGTCAAACCATCCATCTCTTGAAATGTCTTTGAGCTAAATATAATTTATAATACGTTACTTTCCAGTGCAATTGAGGTCATAATAATAATAATAATAATAATAATAATAATAATAATAATAATAATAATAATAATAATAATAATAATAATAATAATAATAATAATAATAATAATAATTGCCTTATTACAAGTACCATCCGCATGCAGTTCTAGAGAATGCTGATTTTAGACTATACTACGATAGGTCAATTATCACCGATAGACGGGTGACGAATAACCGGCCTGATATTGTGGTTGTGGATAAAAAGCTAACTCGGTTCTTCTAGTGGATGTTGCTGTACCCAATAACAATAATATTTTAGACAAATACAACGAGAAAATTGCAAAATACACCGATCTTGCAATTGAGGTAGGACAGATGTGGCAGGCAGAGAAAGTAGAGGTGGTGCCGGTCATCGTTTCATCTACGGGACTAATCCCCAAAACTCTACAAGACAGCCTCACCAAACTAGGTCTTCACAAAAACACATATATCGATCTGCAGAAGGCTGCAATTTTGAATACTTGTCACACTGTCCGTAAATTTCTAAATATGTAACTGCTGTACCTAATCCCATTTGCGTTTACACACGCTCGGGATAGGTGAACATTACCAGCAAGAGCTGAGCAAGAGTACACTTGAATTGGAAATAATAATAATAATAACCAGCAAGAGCTGAGCAAGAGTACACTTGAGTTGGAAATAATAATAATAATAATAATAATAATAATAATAATAATAATAATAATAATAATAATAATATTGCTGACCAATGACGAAGTATTGTGAAAAACAATCTATTACCCGGCCCGACGTTGCAACAAATTCAAGGAGATTTCCTTCTTGATTTTCAAAATGGAGAGAACGACATAATACACATGAATCTAAGAATGCACAAGTCGCCCACAATGGCGTTGAGGAAACAAACAATGATTGCGACAAAACCCCCGATAATGACTATAATATCGAACTTTGTAAAGCACTAGCGGAATTTAATGGCACCAACCCAGTACACCGGCCAAAATTACCCAAGCTGCGAACCAATAAGTGCACTAATAGCATACTAGCAGCTGTGAAGTGACTACTGCAGAACCATGTTGAAGACTGCGAAGCACTGGAACAACTTCACACTCTCATCTATTGTGGAGCGGTAGCAGTGCTTCGAAGTCACAATCAACAAATCCAATTCCCAAAGAACAATCGGGGTGAGGAATACAAACAGCTCAAGCCTTGGTGGCAACGACGACTGGAAAGTTCCGTTGATGACATCAGAAGGGAATTGGAGCAGCTCACAGAGTTTAAAATCAACTTGAAACCATCTTACAAACAGAGTGAGAAAGATCTATCGAAAAATCAAAACTTTTACAGGTCACCCACAACATAAACAACATGTATGTGAATATATGGATTTACTCAGGCAGAAGTTAAAGGCAAAATCCAAACGTTTGTAACGATATGTCAAGTGCACGAAAAGGATACAACAGAATTGCTTATTCAATGACAATCAGAAGTTAGGCAACTGAGCGGTACAGTGAACAATCACAACCAAAGTCTTCCAAATAAACATGAGCTAATTTAGTACTGGTCTTCATCATGGTCGAGACTTATCGAACACAAATCCAACGCTCACTGTATAAGAACTGAGGAGGAAAAAATAAACATTGAACCAATGCCTTTCATTACCTTGACAACAAGAGAGGTAACCGAAGCTAAAGAGAGCATCAGTAATTGGAAGACACCAGGAGTTGAGCATGTCCAAAACTTCTGGTATAAGAAGTTTGCCAGTCTGCATGAAGCAATGGCAAGAAGATTTTCACATATTCTGCTACATCCAGAAGATAAACCACCATTTCCAACACTGGGTTCGACCCACATGCTTCCTAAAACGCATTAAACTCACGATCCTACGCAGTATAGACCCATAACATGCCTTCCAACTATATATAAAATATTTATTTACTCAAGTATTTATAGACATGTGGAACGAAACAACGTCTTGTCGGAAGAACAAAAACAACTCATCATCGATTCAGTAATACTAAAACAGGCGCAAAAGGAACATCGCAACATCTACACGGCTTTCGTAGATTACAGGGAAGCGTTTCACACTCCTGGCTTGTTAAAGTTTTGCAAATTTACAAAGTACACCCCACTTATTCTACCTCAAGGTGGCGTAGAAATGAGTTATTTAGCCATAACACATATTGTATACTTTGCGGCGCTCCTACGACAAAACTATCGATTTTACAAAACAATTGTGAATACATACATTATAGGAAATTTGCTTCTGTTTAATTTTGTATAAATGTTTAATGTTTTCATCATAAAATTAGTCGTAAAAGAGAAGTTATCAAAAAACTAATACGGCGGCACGAGTGGCAAAGATACGAGGTGGCAAAGTTGAAATTCGGAAAGAGCACAGTGAAATCTATGAAATGACCAATATGCAACGCTCCCGGAAAATTTTTCAGGTAACAATTAAAAATACCATCCTTTGTTTTATAAATATGTATAAAATGTTTTATTTGAAATGATGATGCAAATAAAAATATCAAAAATTGAAAATACTGATTTTAAAACAAGGCATATTGGTTGTCAGTTTTTTACACAAATAATGTAACTTCATTCATATTATAAGAAAACTAGAAAAAGGTTATTGATAGGTTAATTATATCTAAATTTTCATTTTTGCTATTTAGAAAAATATACAAATAATTTTCAATCCAAAATCTATTATAACTCAATTGTGTAATCAATGTGTTATTTTCACAGTGTCTCCAATCGCAAGATGAATAACGAAATTTTACGACATCAATTTCCTTAATTCAGTCGTATCTCTTACGTGTGATTTATGAAGTATTTTTATATATTGGTTTTAATTTAACTTATCTCACTAACAAAAAATATCTATAGAAACGCAAGTCAGGTGCAAAAATCAACTAAAATTTGAAAAGATTTTTATACTGAAATTATAAAGCAGTCTTTCAATATTTGTTTATGTTGACACAAATTAAATTATTCAGGAATACACTTTTATGAAGTGAAATTCAAACATCTTGAAATGAAATGAACTTTGTTTAAGGTGAACTTTTGACAACAAAACCTAGGGACAACTTAGCATCCAAATCAAACTACAACAAAATAATTGTGGGTGTTCAGGGTGAATATTTATTCTATTTTTTGAGCCTATCCCAATTGTACGTCGCAAGCGATTGAAAATTTAATTTGGACAATACTTTATTACATATTTTGGAGGTTGGATTTATGAAATAACTTGTAAGAATTAAATAAACATACTATACAAACTCACCGGATCTAGACCGGTATTGTTTCTTGTTACTTAGTACATAAATATTGTTGAAATAATAAAAAAAAATAATGGTTAAAATATAAAAATGCATAATAGATCGCAGTGTTTATAGTGTTCTTGTATCTAAAAACTGTATCTAAAATTCAAGACGCCCTCTAGCGTCAGTTAAAGTAAGAATTGACCTCACATTCACTTGGTTCATAACTAAGAAAAATAGGTTTAAGAATAGCTCAATCAGTTGGTCAGCGAGAGTTGTCTATTCAAGTTAAACATGTCTTGCAAAAATGAAGCAGCTTAGAATATTGTGAACAAGTCAGCATGGTCAGTTCTTAACTAAATACTTTTAAGATGAGAAATAAAATGTGATTGCACTTTATTGTTAGCTATTTGCTATTTTAAATCCAGACTAAAGTAAATAAATTAGATGAACCAAATACGGGTAATTATAATGGTAAATTATACTTGTCACCCCCATGTTTCGAGAAAATTATTGCAATTCAATTCCAAATTGTATATTGCAATATGTAAGTGTTCAGTGCCATCTATATCTTTTATCGGCTTAACAAACTGAGGGTGAGAGGTGCTTACACTAGTCAATTTTGCATACATTCTTCTATAGTTTGACAATTGTTTTGATGGTAACTTTTTCAATAATAATAGTAAAGTATAAGGATTAATTCGTACCTACTTCTCAGTAATACAAATATCAAACTGAGGATTCTCCAAATTACAAAATAAAATTTGGAAAATGATAATCCAGTATGCTGGTCTCTAACTATTAACTTGAACTAAATAATGTAATAGCTTAAGCTGGGTTGTTGAAGCGTTTCTTAAAATCTAACCATCAAGGACAACTCAACTGTAGTAAATGGTTCCAATGCAAAAGTCTTTTCCAAATTTTCATGAATTGATGAACAGTAGTAACATCATATCTTAGTTTTAAAAAAGTTTGTACTATAAAATCATATTCATGGATTGTTTATGTTTTGTCTATGTTTTGGTTTAAGCTTCCAGTTTAATATCCTTTTTGCATAGATTTTTAGATCCGCTTTCGGCTGGGATAGGTTGCGATAAGCAGTATCTAAAATTAGAGTAATAATGATCATTTATCGCAATCTAGTTATACACCACTGAAAAGTGTTGTTTTCTACCAAACTGTTGTAATATTTATTACTTGGAATTCTAATTAAAGATTCGGATGAAAAATTAGCATTTTATTTGAGCAATCACGACTATTCTAACATTTGGAGATTTGATGGAACTATTAAGTTAATAGTGGAAAATGTCAACAACATAAACTTGATATGGTTATAATACCTACAATACTATTATTTGCTCCACCAGTATTTATGACGAATGTGAAACATAATTAAGTAACGGAACGGAAAATTTTAACTCCAATAATTGAGGAAGAATGATGTTTGAAAGGTTTATCCACCAAAATGAGAAATACGTTGGTAGGTAGATATATATTTAATCAGGGGGAATTGACTTACATAGTGTTGAAAGAGGTAGTCTTAAGTAGAATTTTCCAATCTTCATACTAAGAACGTTACCGTTCCTTTCACCGATCTTGGCATATGCCTGGAATAATCTACTACATGGTTTTCAAAACCCGTCTCCCTATCCCACACAATATATGTACTTCCTGTGTACAGAAATGGGCGTCCAGTTTCACTGTTTTGGATGTCCATTGGTCGCACACGATTGTACGTAAATCTTCCACAGAATGTCATGAGTACACCATTTTAGATATTCAATGGACGAGCGTATTTTGACATACAATGGATGTAGATCTTCAGATATTCATTGGATCACAGTGCAATGCTATACAGAGTAATGGATTCTCGAAACGTCCATTGGAAGTACCACGATTCTCTATCTATGGACGCACAGTGATCGACTATCTTTGAACACACAGTAGCTGCGTTTCCAAATTCTTAATAAAAAATTTGTCTGGGTAATATCCATGAAAATCGACAATATCCATATTTTTTTTAGCTTTATGATTATTTTGCTTTCGTTATTACCGAACGAAGCAAACACATTCAGTTGTGCTTGATAATAACATGTGTTGATTAGTATTCGATATATTTTCATTTTTCCATGCAAAGTAGTAATATAAGAATATAAGTAAATAAATATGGAGCTTATGTGCTTCAAAGCCACTACCACCTTTGCAAATCTATTGTGTATGCCCTCCTGTTATACTACAGTTTCTTGTCTATACCTGTCCTTATTACTAGACTTTGAATGACCAGCCTCAGGTCCTACATATATTGGTAGGGTTGTGGTTTTTCCTCCCCTGTCGTCGAAAACCTCAGCCTAGTCAGGCCTTCGCAGTAGCACTGTATGTGAGCTAGGGTTTCCTCATCTTCTTGGCAAAACCTGCCATGTGTTTGTTAAGTTTGCACTGCCGAACCAGGATCCTGATTGTTCTCCTATTCTAGCTCCATGAATTTTGGCTAGTGGGACTGCCTGTTTATTGTCCTTGTGATCTGAGTGGTCTGGTACCCAGGCTGAGGACAATCTATTATGAATTTCCAGCTCTTGTATCGTCTCCAAGCAGTCCCAAATGAGTTTGGAATTTATCTGCATGGAACTGATTGCTTTTATAGCCACTTGGCAGTCGGAGTATATGGCAATGGTCCTTTTCTCAAACTCTTGCCTCAATAGCTCTCCTGTACAGTGCTGTATTGCTGCAACTTCTGCCTGGAATATCGTCGCATGTTTGCCTAAGGACAGTGAGACTCTTGTCGTTGGCTTGGCTATATATTATATTCTTGCTCCTACACCTTCCTCGGTTTTTGAGCCATCTGTGTAGCAGGCCATTTTTGCTTAAATTGGAGGTCCTTCCATGCCTCTCTGCCTGTTATGACTGTTTTGAAGTTTTTTGCGAAGCTATAAATATTTTCATTTTTCTATGCAAAGTAGTAATAAGGTATGTTATAGTTCACCAGATGTTAGTTTGCAGCTGAAGGTTCACAAAAAACTACACTTATGGAGAAATAAAAAAGAACACGCGAAAAAACAACACCATTTTCTCTAAGATAAAGAAGACCCTTTAAAACTACGGAGATACTAATGTACTTGAGTTTTGAATTTAATGTTTGGACCCTTACTCTGTGGAATCTACTCATATTAGTTTTTCAAAATAAAACTAACTGTTTATAATTAATTCCACTATTTAATGAAAAACCAATGAAAACTCTCGATATTGTAATAGTAATGACAGAAGTTACATTTTATGTGATGCCTACATGATATTTTGGCTAGACCAAATAGTGAGTGACCATTCTTGTAATTGACCTAATATACAGGGTGTCAATTTTGAAACCTACAATGGGCTGTACCTCGTGAACAAATAGATATTTCAAAACCGTTTCTAAGGTAGAGAGGAGAAACTAAAACGAACGCACCCCCATCAACCCGCTATGCCCCACCTACCCCACCTAGAAAAATTTAAATGGCAACCCCCTACTTGTGATACGTCGAAGCCCGTAGAAAATGCTTTCCAACGGTCTAAGTCATAATACTGTGATTGGTCCCTTGATTATACCGGGAAATTTGAACGGTGAAATGTACCTCGATATGCTTTTTTTTCGGGCCGAGATGGGAAACTCATGTTCGAATGGGTCCAGGACCCAAACAGTGTTGGACTCATCCCTAAGGAGATGCCTACCAACCAAACCCACCTCAAACTCGCCGTTACCCCCGCCTCGGAATCACTACCCTAGCATACTTCGAGACGGGCGGTGGTCCCTCGCACACTCTCCGCTCAGACCGCCATCTTCTCCCTCCTATCACTCCTGCCTCTCATGCCATATCGAGTCCTCCTTTCCCCCTAACCATGCTCTCTACTACTCCACTCACCTCCATCCATTCCTCCTCCCCCCTCAACATTATCTCCACCATGTTTTCCCAGTACATCGCCACCCCTAGTTTCCTCTCCAACTTCTTCAGCACTTCCTCGTTCCTCCAGCATCTAAACACATGCCCCACATCATCCTCCTCTTCACACCTCTCGCACACACCAGTCTCTCGTTTCCCAATCTTGTGGAGGTACCCTACTCTCGACCCATGTCCAGTAAGCACTTGTGTCAAGAAGTAGTTCACCTCCCCGAATTTCCGGTCCATCCAATCTCTCCTATTTCCAATCGCTCCTCTTAGCGCGCCCTCATGCTGCTCCCACCATTTCCTTCTCCATCCATTCCCGTACCTCCTCTTTGGTCGCACCCCTCCAGCGTTTGTTCCTAGCTCTAGCCAACACGTCCAATGGGTAGGACCTTGCCAGCACCGCTGCTGCCAGTCCACCCACTGTCCTGTACCCCTGCACCACCCTCAGCAGTATCTCTCTCTGCACCCGCAGAAGTGGCCTAACCCTCGCATTCACCCCCGCTCTTTCACCCCACACCTCCGCACCGTACAGCATAGTCAGCTCTACCTTCCTACCAATTACCCTCCTCTTCCACTCTCCCGGCCCTTTCACATTACACATCAATCTCCCCAGCCATGCTGCACTCACTTTACCCATCGCTGCCGCCTTTACCATATGAGTTTTGAAGGATAATTGGCTATCCAATCACACCCCTAGGTAGTTCACAGACTCCTCCATACGAATTCTCCTTCCCTTAACCATCACCCCCCACTTCCCTTGTCCTGCTCCGTCCCTTCACTAGCAACCCCACCGTCTTATCTTCCGCTACTTCCAGTCCGCACCGCTCTATCTTCTCCAAAATCTTCCTGCACATTCTCTCCGCCTTTCTTTCTATCCCCGCCTCTCCCTTTGCCGTACCTACCAGACACACATCATCCGCATACACCGTAATCTCACATCCCTCTTCGCATACTATCCCACAAACCTCATCAAACACACACTTCCAGAGCGTCGGTCCAAGAACCGAGCCCTGAGGCACTCCAGCCTCCATCTCATATCTCCTCCCTCTGGAGTCTACAATCACACGCCCCGTCAGGTAGTCCTCCACCCGGTTAACCAACCCCTGCTCCACTCCAAGCCTCAGCAACGCGCTCAACACTGCCCGTTTGCTGACACTGTTGAACGCGTTCCCGACGTCGAAAAACACGAGTAGGGCCAATTTCTTCTTCCTCCAGCTGCCCTCCCTAGCTCTTTCCACCAAACCCATCACCTTGCTCAGTGCCGAGCTGCAAGATTTCCCCTTCGTGAACCCGTGCTGGTTTACCCTAAAACCCCCATTCCTACCAACTTCCTCCCCAATCCTATCCTTTATTATCCCCTCCATCAATTTACCCATACCACACAGCAGGCTGATAGGCCTATAGTCCCCCGCCCGCTTTCCCTCTCTACCCGCCTTCTTCATTAGTATCTCCTTGGCTACCTTCCATCCTTCCGGGAACTCCTCCTCACTCAGCACCCTGTTGAATAGTTCCCAGAAGTAGTCCCTATTGTCATCCAACAGCCTCTTCACCATATCACCCCTCAGGCCATCTATCCCTGGGGCTTTTCTCACTTTAATGTTTCTCTCCCAATCCTCTACCTCCCACTTCTCTACCGGCCTTATCCCCCTCATTTTCACTACCCCCCTAGTATCCTGGATTTTCTGAAATCTGCCACCCACTCCTCCTTCCCCCCCTTTGAACAATTTCTCTATAATCTCCTTCTCCCAATCCTCCTCTAAAACTTCGTTCCTATTTCCACCCATCCTCTTCACCGCTATCTCATACGCCTTTCCCCATGGATTGTTTTCCAATTCCCCCAGTAACTCTTCCCACTTCCCTCTTTTTTCCCTCTCCACTCCACGTTCCAGTTCATTCTTCTTCTCTTTATATCCCACCTCGATATGCTGGAGAACACTATTCAGCTCTTAATCGTTCATGAATTAGAGAACCAACAGGACGGCGATGGCAATCCAGCTCTAGATGAAAATTTGTTGCACTTCCAGCAAGACGGAGCACCTCCCCATTACGCAGTAGCAGTTAGGGACTGGTTAGACAATAATTATCCAAATAGATGGATTGGAAGGAGAGGTCCCATTGAGTGGCCACCCAGGGCACCAGACTTACCACTACCTGATTTTTTTCTGTGGGGTCACCTCAAGTCGGTTGTTTATAAAACTAAACCAACCTCTATCGACGATTTACGACGAACAATTATTAGTCAAGCATGTCTTGATATTGCTAAAGCAACATTTGCCAACGTTCGTATGGAGTTTGAAAACAGGTTTTACTATTGTTTACAAAACAATGTAAACCATTTTGAACATTCACTAAATTATTGAACATTTTTGTAGTTCGACATTTACACTTTTTCATTTTGTTGTCAAATAAATGTTTCTTCTTTATTGTTACACCTTGTATAATTATGACTTAGAACGTTGGAAACAATTTTCTACGGGCTTTCTAACGACGTATCACAAGTAGGGGCTGCCATTTAAATTTTTGTAGGTGGGGCATAGGGGGTTGATGGGGGTGCGTTCTCTCTCATGTCATTTTAGTTTCCCCTCTCTACCCTAGAAAAGGTTTAGAAATTTTTTTGAAATATCTTCTCGTTCACGAGGTACAGCCCATTGTAAATTTTAAAATTGACACCCTGTATACTGTATATAAATAGCAAAAACAAGAATATATGATATTACAAATATTAAAGCTTAGGTATTATTAACCCTATGGGGATATCCCGGATATCTTTTTCCCATTTTAGATGATTATAACTGTACAATGATATAGGAAACCAAAGAAAACTATATCTGCTAATCATTACAATTGTTATTTAAGAAGACAATTTAATAGTGAACAGCTCCCTAGATTTATCTGTTCATTGACAACTTCATATTGTGGGTCTCTTAAGTGTCTTCTAATTTCTAATGCATCAAGGAAATCTAGTTCTTGTTTCTTATCACAAATATGAAGTACCTACTTCTAGTTCTGTGTTAGGTATTAATGAATGTTTGGTGACAAGGAGATGTTTTGCGTAATGTGATTTATATGGCTGTTTAAATATGTATGCTCGTAAGTGTTCATTGTGTCTAATTTCAAAATTTCGAATAGTTTGACCAATACAGACAGCTTTTACATTCTGGACATTTAAGTTTATATATCCCAGACTTTTTTAAAGGGCGTATTTTTGTTTTTACATTTAACAATTTTTCACTTACATTGTTTTCTGTTTTAAAAGAAATTGTTGTATTTGTTGAAGAAGATATTATGTTTGGAATATTATTAGAAATATTTCCAGCATATGTGATGGTTTTGTAATTTTGTATTTCTCTAGTTTTTTCAGGAAATATTAATTGTCATGCCACTTTTTTCTCTTTTTTATTAATTTATTTATTTATTACATGTGATGGATAACCGTTGGATGTGGCAATTGTTATATCAATTTCTCTATCAAAATTATATTTGTTCATAGGAACTGAAAATGCTCTATGCATCACTGAATTATATGCTGCTAATTTATGTGACTTGGGATGGCTGGAATCAAATGGTACAGTCACATAAGTATGTGTTGGTTTTCTGTAAATTGAAAAATCAAGTATATTATTGACTATTTGAATTTTTAGATCAAGAAAATCGATTGAGTTATTTCTTCAACTTCTAATGTAAATTTAATTTTTGGATGTAAATTATTAATATGATTGAACAATATATCTTATCGCCGTTCTCTACCTATAAAACAAGCTAATATGTCATCTACATACCTATAACAAAATAAGATATTTTTTGAAATGTTACATTCAAAAATTTTTCTTTCTTAACTGTCCATACAAATGGTGATAAAGGACTTCCAATTGGTAAACCTTCATTTTGAATATATACCTTATTATCAGAAGTAAAATAATTCTGATTAATACATACGTCAAACAAATTAAGTATATCTGGATTAATATTTTTTTCCTCTAATATTTTTTTTACAAGCGGTATGCACTCTTTTGGGGTAATTTTAGTGAACATATTGTTCACATCAAATGAAATGAGTACAGAGTTATCTTGTCAGTTGTATGTTTTCAATTGTTTGATTAGTTCTATTGTATTTTCAATTGAGTATTTGGATATACCTCCATAGCTATTAAGTATATTATTTAGTTTGTTAGCTAACTTATTAGGTACTATGATTATTAACGTAATAAAATACTAATTGGTTTCGATACTTTATGCGATTTAACAGTTCAATAAAATTGTGGAGATTGAGGATTTTTATTATTATCATTAACTTAATTTGAACTATTGACAATCTCTCTTACATTATTAGAAAACTTTTTTATTGGGTCCGCCCTTATAATTTTGACATCACAAGATTCTATAAAATTAATTACTTTGAATTTATATTCGTCGGATTCCAAAATGACAGTGGCATTTCTCTTCTCATATTTTGTTATTGTGAGGTTATAATATTCAACTTTCTTTTTAATTGAATTTAAAGCTGAAATGTCATTTTTTGTTTGACGTTTAACCTTTGAAGGTTTCATATTTTTAATCAAATTGGCAATTTGTAACTTTTCATAAGGAAAACTATTTGACTGAGACTTCAAAGCTATTTCCGACTCTGTGCCTAGAATTTGCTTGATACTATTCGTAAATTTTTGGTGGTATGCTGTACTTTAAGCCTTTATTTAAGAATTATATTTCACTATTTGTGAAGTTAGTGTCTGAAAGATTTTAGAATCGTGGTGCAAAGTGTATTGGTGTGTAAGTACTTACAGTTTCATGATGTTCAGAGTATTGAATGTTATGTTGTATGTATTCCAGTTGTTCAAGTTTTCGTTCTTGTTTCTTATATTTCTTGTGCTCCATAATGCTGACACTTTCTCTGATTTTGTCATCTAAACAGTAAAATTCTACTGGATGTATTTGGAATGTGAGTTCAGAATGTACAACTTTTAATTAGTTGTCTAATGATTCTCTTATTTTAAACAATCTTCTACCTTCCTCCTCAAGACAGACTCGTTAAGCACATTTCAGGGATTTTTGGGCTTGAGGTGTTTTCGTATGGCATTTTATGTTTATATAATTTGGTATCACTTCTTTTCTAAGGCATTCTTGGTTGAACCAGATGTTTTGAGATGCTTTACAACGTTTTTCTAGTAACTCCTTGTATAGTCGGGTCAAGTATTCTCTCGAATTTTTTTTCCAAACTAGTACTCATTTAAAATACGTGAAACGATTACGTAAAATAACGAATAAAAATTCTCAAGGAAATAATTCTTTACAGGAGGACAATCCTATCCCTGGGACATCCTCTCAAAATCCACGAGATTCCGAATAACGGTTACTATGCTGAAGAAATCGGAATTTCGATAGAAATATCCCACTACCACCGACACATTTTACACATTGACTTAGATAAATTAGAAGAAAAATTAACCGTAAATCCTGAAACTTTTTTGAAAATTCCCCTAAAAAACATCCCTCTTTCAACGTTAATTTCCCAATATTCTCATTTACTTGTAGAAGCAAGAGATAATTTGCATAAAATCACACGTAAACAGAAAAAAGGTTTATTCAACTTTCTAGGTACTTCGATAAAATACGTCACCGGTAATCCAGACGACACTGATCTAGACCTACTTAAAACACATATAACCACTATAGAATTGAAACAAAACGAAATAATAAAAAAATTTAATAATCAAATATCTTTCGGTCAATCTCTTGATACGAGATTCGATAACTTATTAGACAAAATTAATAACAATAATCTTGTAATCTCAGATGCTATTAATGAATTATCAGCTGATTTCGATGGATATGTCATTCTTCATAATGAAATCATAAATCTTGATAATACTAACGAATTCTTAATGAAACTTATTCGAACCATTACTTTATCTCATTTAAATCTTTCAAATATTGAACTATTCACTCTAAATGAACTTGAAACTCTAAAAAATGAACTTATTAAAATCTATTCTAGAAACGCCCTCCTTATTAATGACGAACACCCCTACGAACTAATAGAATCCTCTAAAACATTGATCTGCGTAACTCTAAACACAATGCTCATAATAATAAAAATCCCAATTTTCCACACCAATACCTTCCTTACCCATAGAATTTACCCCATTCCTAATAATGAACACGTTATGATTATTCCACCCACATCTTTCTACGCCAATAACAAATGGTACGAAAAATGTAGAGGAGAAGCAGAATACATAATCTGTACGAAATTTGTCAAACACAGATGTCAAATACCCAATATTCGAAATTGCACAAAAACCATTGTAACTGAAAACTTTTATAGAGAAGCTAGCAGAGCAATTTTGTTAGGTATCGTTCACCCAACAAAAATTCAAGAGCAAGAAATTAAAGTTAGCAGTCTCCTAATGTCAGACGAGCCAATAACAATAGAAGGAATTACTTACGGCAAGAAGACTATTCACGAAATATCGTTACCAAATATTGTTCCCATTAAATTGATGCCCGACCATAGATTGGACACCGAAAAATTGAAAATCCCCGAAACCCATGGTCAACTACAACCGATAGAAGAAACAGAAGTTTTGCCGCCTATTCCAACCGGCCTCAGCATTACTGCACTTTTACTAATAATATTTGTTTTAGCCTTTTTTGTAACCATTTTCATGAAGAAAAGAAATAGAATTTCCAAAATCCTTTTTGGACCGAAATTACAAGCTGCACAAGTCCAAATTTTACAAGAACTTCTTGAAAAAGCCCCTGAGACTTCGCGGACGACGGCCAATCCAAAGGAGGGAGGAGAAATGTAAGCGTTCACACGAAGAAAGTGCTACATAGACATTATTCTTATATAAATACTTTTAAAAACATGTGTCTCTGGTTCTTTTATCTCTGTGATTACGTTTGTAACATTATAACAATAAACATTATAAAAATTCTATTATTACATTCGCTATTAGTTATTTTTTCTGAAATAAAAGCTTTTTTAAAAGTAATATTTTCGTGTGTGTAACATTTCTATATACTTGATTTTTCAATTTACAGAAAACCAACTCATACAGATGTGACTGTACCATATAATTCCAATCATCCCATGTCACAAAAATTAGCAGCATATAATTCAATGATACATAGAGCATTTTCAGTTCCTATGAACAAACATAATTTTGATAGAGAAACTAATATAATTAAAGAAATAGCCACATCCATTACATGTAATAAATAGATAAATAATAAAAAAAGTGGCATTACAATTAATATTTCCTGAAAAAACTTGAGAAATAAAAAATTACAAAACCATCAACAATTTCTTTCAAAACAGAAAACAATGTGAGTAAAAAATCGTTAAGTGTAAAATCAAAAATACCCCCTTTAAAAAGGTCTTGGATATATAAACGCAAATGTCCAGAATGTAATGCTGTCTATATTGGTCAAACTATTCGAAATTTTGAAATTAAACACAATGAACACTTACAAGCATACAGATTAAAACAACCTGATAAATCCCATTACGCAAAACATCTACTTGACACCAAACATTCATTAACACCTAACACAGAACTAGAAATACTACATATTTATGATAAGAAACAAGAACTAGATTTCATTGAAAAATTAGAAATTAGAAGACACTTAAGAGACCAACAATTTAAAGTTGTCAATGAACAGATAAATCTAGGGAGATCTCTCCTCACTATTACATTGTTTTCTTAAGTATTAATTGTAAAGATCAGCAGATATAGTTTTCCTTGGTCTCCTATATCATTGCATCATATCATTGCACAGTTATACTGATCTTAAATGGGAAAAAGATATCCAGGAGATACCCATAGGGCTTATAATACCTAAGCTTTGATATTTGTAATATCATATCTTCTTCTTTTTTCTTTTCATATATATTAAGTCAATCACACACAAGATAGGTCACTCACTATTTCTTCTAGCCAAAATATTAAACATCCAGTAGGCATCACATAAAATGTAACCTTTGTCATTCTGACGATGATATGCAAATATCGAAATAGTTTTATTTTAAAAAAATACTTGAGTTTTGACTCACCATGTATTCAGTTTAACGAATATTTGCAAGATCATTCGTGTTTGTGATTTTTTATAATCATTAAGAACCTTTGGCTCCAATAAGTTATCACTCTTTTACTCCTATACAATTATACAATTATTATATATAACTTTTCAAATACCCAATATAACAGATTACAACAATTTTAAGTTCACTCGTGAAAAGTTAAAAAATAAATTCAAATAATTAAGAACAGCGGAACTTTATTAACGTTACAAACAAAAGCTGAAAATGCCGGCTCGTGTCTGGTTTTGTTTAACGTTGTCCTCAAGTGGGGAACGCTCTTGATTCAGCAACGTCGGTTAATTTTGTGGGAACTTCAAGTTCATAACTCCGGGGCTTAACAACTGAATTCGATCCTTTCGCATCCCTCGTAGTTGGTTCCATATTCTTCTAATTGTAATATTTAATGTAGTAGTACACAAAGTAAAGTACAATAATAGCAGTTAAAACATATATTATGAAACTCAGGTCCATACACTAATATTGTTAAAATTTACAGGATTTCCAAAAAATCTTTATTTTGAAAATCTAAAGAGTCTTTGAGGTTATTTAGTCTATCCATATCAACAGTTTCTGGTATGTGGATGTGGAATTTTACGGGTCTTACTTTCACAAAGTTCTGTATGGTTCGGTTTGGAGGTTATATTATTTTCAATTCACGTTTGTCCACTCTATAATTACGAAGAACTACGTCTTCTATTTTAACTATGCCATTTTTAAATAATTCTATCATAAAAGTTCCTTCTAGGAGCACTTTGTCTTTATTATTTCCGCACATTTGTTCAGCCACTGCAACCTGAGTAAAGACGACAACCCATTTGTTTGATTGAAATTTTTGAATGCTGATTTTCTGGAACTGAAATGATATCACGATTATTGAGATTTTTGGAGAATTTTCACAATAGGCATGATGACTGATTTTGAAAAACTTCTCCACGATGCTGAAGCTTTATAAAAAAAATCTTGTTTCTTTAAAAAATAAAGGTTTTAAAAGTGAAATTTACGTTTTTAGAACACAATTCAAATTTCGCACCAAAACGCTAAAAAAGTAATGGCGTCTCTATGACATCACACATCTGTAAATACTTAAAATATTTCAAAGTTTGCAAATTAAAAACTCATTTTGATTACTAATTTGAATTATTTTGTGTGATAGTCATGAATTCTATGACGAGTAAATATCATTTACACGATGCAAAGCCAATAAAAGTTCGAACGATATACAGAAGGGTGACGTCGGGCGTCGGCCCAGCTCTGTAGTGGAACGCTTCTGATGCGATAATTACAGTCAAGCAAGGTCGAGCGAGGTTAGTACTTGGATGGGTGACCACTGGGGAAACACCGTCGTAGAGCCCGTACAGCCTGCAGCGAATCACTTTAGATTACTAGGGTCAGTAGCATATCACAGCTCGCAGGCATTATACCAATGAGCACGAGGTATAATGTAGATATGCCGTCTTTCGGATGAGACGTAAAACCGAGGTCCCGAGTCCATGGCTCGACAAAGATTCCTACCACTGGTTGGAATACTAGTGGATTCGGCAAAATTTCCGGTTAGGGGTAGAGTGCTCGCGGCGTCGGTAATTAGCCTGAGTTGCAGAAATAGATGGCGGATTGTCATGTTTCGTATTTATATTTTTACTAAAATAAATATAATCACAATTGTAATGTAAAATTAAGTGATTCCTTTAAAATCTTTGCAATCTATACAATTATTTCAGTTATTCTTAGGGACTGTCATCCCTATTGCGGTTCGCAAAGGTCATCTTCTTCTTCAACTGATATTGGTTTCGATTCATGGCAGATAAACTCTTGATTACCAATTTCTTGACAGTCGTTGTCGAAGGCATGGAATTTTGTTCATTAAGGATAAAGGAATTTGGAGTTTTGTATTATATGATACATATTGTTTTTAGGAGTGGGTAAAGGAAAAAGTGGACATAAAGACATAAAACATAATTTTTGATTTCTACGATTGGTATTTCTATTATGAATATACTTCACATCTGGTTTTCAATATAGGAAATGCTCCCATATTTTAATAATATACAGGGGGAGTTGTGAATTTTGACTGATATTTCTTTTGATCATAGGGCCGGACTTGAAAACTTAGTTCGTTCTGTTCATATGAAAAATTTCACCCTGTATATGGTTTTTCAAAACTGGGGTGGATTGGAAGGAGTGGTTAATGGGGAAAATATGAATACATGACAAGAATTATTTGAAAGAATTATTGATTCTTGTGATACAATTGGAAATGCTCCCTTAACACCCAGGAAGTCAATTAGACATTTGTCCGACAAAGAAGTTGTTTAGAAGCAGGTGGACTTTGTTTCGAAAATTTATTATAAATATGTATTAACAATTTTCCCTTTGTTTTTCGTTACGTCGTCTCAAATTTTTTGTATGTTAATTGTCTATTTTAATGTATGACAATACATGACAATATCGATGAATCATTGAAGAAATGTTATACCTACTATTTAAAACAGTGTGTACCTTTTGAAAGCCGATTCGGAAACAAATAAAACATTTGTATTATTAAAAATATAGCACGAGCTATGGTAATACTAATTATTAAAAATGTAATTTTTGTAAATAAAAAATTGAAGTTTTGCTAGAAAAATTATGTTATTTGAAATGTATATTGTAATTTATAGTTTAAAAATTGAGCAATCGTGTGGGGAACAAAATAAATACGCCACTTTTGTTGTCTATTTGTGTACTTTGTAAGATCCTTATTAGAGTTTTGAAAAACCATATACACGGTGAAATTTTTTATATAAACAAAACAAACGAATTTTTTAAGACGGGCCCTGATTCTTTTCTAGTTTGAATAAATCAGTTAATTGTGTGTGTGTAACGTTTTACCAAAATAGGAGACAAATTTAAATTACCGTTCAAAAGTTATGAACTGAGAAAAAAAAATAACAGTAAAAATTCACAACTTGATAGAACAGAGACCTGAGTGTTATATATAACCTGTTTTTTTTTAGTAAGGACTATTGTAGACTGTTTTGCTTTTGCTGTGAACAGTAAGGACTATGGTCAACTGTTTTCTTTAGCTGCGAAGATTGAAGAGGAAAAGAAGAGTTGAGGTAGACAAACGAACCGGACTAGTTACCGCTGTCTAGCCGAAATAACGTTTTATGTCTAGAGAAAACTCTGAAGATATTGACTTGACCCGACTGTTTGATCAAGGAGGAGCGGAAAAATCCGAAACTGATATTTCGGTACGGTCCCAACTACCGACCGTAAGTTCCGTGGAAGAAGTCACAGACCAGCGAGTAAGTTCGGTATATTTACTGAAAAACGAAGGTCTCACTATCCAATTAGAAAAGAAAAATTTATCGGTTTCTGGAACCGTACCTGAAAAACGTAAAAAACTTGTTAACTTATTAAGGCAAAGAAATATTTCTCCACAACCCGCTGCTGGCCAAACTGAGCCTAAAAATTATCCGACCGCCATGGCAACCCTGCCCATTAATACACGACTGGAAAGTGTCTTTTGGCAACCGAGGAGATCCTGCCGCTTTCATAGAAACAATAGAGGAGATATGCTCAGCAAAGAATGTCCAGAAAGGCAATTAACTTCCGTATTACAAGAATAACTATCAGGAGAACCCGCATTTTGGTATCGTAAGAACCGTAGCAGGTACACAACCTGGGACGAATTCGAAGCTGACTTCAGAATTTTCTTTTATCCTGTCAATTATGAAGTCGACTTAGAAGCCGAGATAGGAAGACGTCTCCAAAGCCGAAATGAATCCGCTGCAACGTACATGACCGAGCTACAGACTCTGATGAGAAGACATGGGAAGCTAGCTCCAGAACAACAGTTAGCATGGTTGTACCGTAACCTTTTACCCGAATACTGGCTGCAGATCCGCAAAGGAGACTTCAAGGATTTTTCTACGTTTTGCCAAGTAGTAAGGAAATATGAGCTTCTTAGAAAAGAACTCCAGAACGTTCCCAACACCAGTGGTCCAAATCGTGGATCAACACGCTCGCAGCCGACGAGTACACCCAGATATGGACCGTACCCTATCATGACGCCTGGTCCATCTCGAGAGACCATCCCCGGTACCAGCCGCCCATCAACGAATGATACTCCTCGCGGTCCGCCGCGGGATACTACTCATCAACCGTCTGGCTCATCTCCCCGTCAACCAATCTGTTTCCGCTGCGGTGAATCTGAACACTACCGAAACAACTGTCAGAACCCGCAGAAGATATTCTGTTCTCGTTGCCATAGGGAAGGAGTATTTTCCCGAGACAGTTCCTGCAGGAGGCAGTAGCTGACCCGAAGATAGGCCGACACAGCTTCCGCAAATATTTGCCTCTCATGCTGAAACGCCAGAATAGATGACCGATTTCCGACCGCACATCGACGTCGAAATTGAAAACTATAAGTTTAAAGCCCTGTTGAATACTGGAGCTGCAAAATCATACATCGGTGATCAGATAGCTAAGACATTTTCCCAAAGAAAGCAAACCACCGTCCGTCAAGCTACGAGGGCCCGTTTAGCTAATGGAAATTTTGTCTCTATCACCGACACTTATGAGCTAAAATTGAAGATCGATGACGTCTTTATGGAAGGTCCGTTCGAACATTTCCCTGGTCTAATAACTGATATTGTGTTAGGACACGATGTACTCCAAAAGTATAATTTCCGTTTGGAACTAGGAACCGGGAAAATATTCATGAAGGATAAACTAGTGAAGCGTACACAATTAGCCAGTCCTGTTGGAGTATAGGAGAAAGTGAATCCGCCCACAAAAGAAATCCATGCTGCTGTACCACTACTAAGAATGGAAAATACCAACAATTGTCTCTCAAAAGACCGCTGTTCTGAAAATCTGTCTGTTTCTGAAGTCTCTGCGTCTTCCCTGGAGTTAGGGGAGGACAAGGAGAAATCTGTTTCTGAAGTCTCTGCGTCTTCCTTGAGTTGGGGGTTGACAAGGAGCAATTTGTTTCTGAAGTCTCTGCGTCTTCCCTGGAGTTAGGGGTTAACAAGGAGCAATTTGTTTCCGAAGTCTCTGCGTCCTTCCTGGTGTTAGGGGTCGATAAGGAGCAAATCGTTTCTAAATTATCTGCGTTTTCCCTGGAAGATGTAGGGGATGACGAGAATTTTGGTTATATAGGATGTCCGTTGGAAACAATAACGCCGATTTTGGAAAGGAATTTATCAAAGAACAGACATATAGACCCATATAGGCCAAAGTTTGAGAAAATTCAAGGTCCAACTACGCTAGTTGAGCACAATATCCGTTTGCTTCAATCCCGTCCGATCAAACAGAGATACCGGCCTCAGAACCCAAGAATGCAAGAAATTTGTAACGCCGAGGTAGACATGATGTTAGAAGAAGGAGTGATAGAACCCTCCACAAGTCTGTGGAGTTCTCCAATTGTAATAGTGAAAAAGAAAGATGGAAAAAACCGGTTTTGTATTGTCTTCCGTAAAGTTAATGAAGTTACTGTAGCATTAATATTTTACTGATTTTGTTTGAATCCGCATATCGAGTGGTATTCCAAATTAATTAAACTATTTAAGAAGTACTAACCGCGCCACCTACCTACCAGAGGAGAAATCGTTAAATAATTGATAAGGAAATCTTTCCCAAATTCTTGTTTGAGAGTTTTGTCGTAAGAATGACCGAGTCGCTGTCAGTAGCATTGTCAGAAAGACAGAAACGGCCATTTTACTCCTGGCGGTGATAAGACTAGGCAATAGGATCCCTAATTATAGGTAAGAAAATTCTGAGATTTTTAAGAAAACTTGTTCGATTTAAGCCAGTCTGAACTAACACGAGTGTTTGTTTCTAATTATAGGAAAAACTGGGTAGGCTGAAGACCCCAGCATACTAGTAAACTCCATTGGGCCGATATTGGCAAATAATTTTGTTTGGTAGTTGAAACCACTATGTACTTACATACGTGAAGTATAAGATTTATGGTAGCATTATTGGTGTTAGATATTCATCCCAGTCCTACGTGACAACCGTCCCATTTTAACAAGCAGGGCATACAGTTCCAGTGTCAACCAGTTTTTTGGACAGATAAAAAAACTTCAGAACACAACAAGTACCGCCTCTTAGTTTCTTGGATATAAAAAACCATGTAAGACAACCGACAACACTTCAATATTTGGTATGTACACTATTTGTAACAATTTCTTCAGCTGAATATATTGAGAATGTACATTTGGTAAACCCGTGTTGGGTGTTATATATATTTTTTTTAAATTTTAAATACTACTTTAGTAAATTTTGCTATATTCATAGTTTTTTAAATTGGCTATTCCCAGTTGTATTGAACTTTTCAGGAGATCTCAACTTCTCGTTTAAGATATATAAATGTTACTAGCTCGGTGAGCTAATTTATATGATATTGTGGTAGATTGTTTAACACATGTCAATGCTCCTTCGGGAAATTTTCATATTAAATTTCAGATACTTGGTTTGAGACCTGTTACTTACAAATACTGTGTAGTGTTAGCATCTCTGCACTTCAGAAACTTACTTAGGAGTTTAATTTTAGTGTAATTAGTTTTCACATCCCTTGTCTATGGCTTCACCATTGACAAAGCTTTAATTTGTTTTACTAGTATCTAGCCCTTGCTGGCAGAAGTGGCTAATCACCACCAGAGTAGAAACCTAAATGTTATTTGTGTAATTGTCCCATTTTTCACATATACCTTACATACATTTTTTATATATTTATATTTACTAACTTATACATTTACCTACTATTGTAATACAAGCTATCTAACGATTTCTGAGTATTATTGAGTTGTGTAAGTCTTAATTACCAAACTGTGTACCCACTTCGAGTAACTTTGCTGGTAAGTCGTCTCCTTTTCTACGACTTTAAACCAGGAAAAGGTGGCGTCCTTTAATTTTGTTGTAGTCTTGTTTAGTTACAATCCTATATTAAGTTGAGGGTATCCAACCTTACTCACCTGCTCTACCTACGAACAGCTGCCGTTTGCAAAAGTGGTAAGTTTCTCTATAAGAATCAGGTATACTTTGGGAATAAATTGGGGGTTATAATTTATTGATATTTAGCAAATCTATAGCCTTTCGAGATACTTATACTGCCACAAAATGGCGCCCAACAAGTGGATTTAAGCTAAAATAGGATTGTTTCTTTAGATTCAGTGTTTGAAACAAAATATTTGTTATTTAAGGTTTTTTGGGATTTTATTTTGGTACACACAGTTACAGTTTGGTGCTTACACGAACAATATAGGAAATCGAAATGTGCAGCTTTGATACACTCGGGTAGTGTCCAGTATAAATACATATCAAATTGATCTTGTAAGTCAAATTTAGTCAGATTCTTTGGAATAAATTTCAGTATTAAGATAAATTTCAGTTACAGTAACTTCGGTGTAGAGTTGTCCATAAACGATTGAATAGTTGTTGGAACTTTTAGTAACATGTTGGTATACTAGTCCAACATTGTGCTTACCAGAATAGAGAACCCTTAAGATGTTGGCGTTGTGGTGAGTTAAACCATAGTCATAGATATTGAAAGTCAGGTATAAAGAAAACATTTTGTTTTAAATGTGGTTTACCAGATGTAGTTTCAAAGAATTGTTGAAATTTTAATTTAAACTAGTTAATGAGGTGGGATTAGACTCGTCTGCACCTCTAACAATATCTTCAAGAGTCGATAATGCTGAAAAATTTAAATCGTTTGCCTTTAGGCAGAAATGCTGTAGAACTTCCTCAAGTGAAGTAAATGTTAGTAATTTTGATAAAACTGATTGGGATAATTGGAAAATAATTGTTAAAGATTTTTATAGAAAAAGTTCAGTATGTCCTTTGATAATTAGTAAACCAGATGACAACAGACCGTTCATCTCAATTTCAATATTAGGTACAAATATTGTAGCATTGCTTGATAGTGGTGCAAATGTTTCAGTAATAGGCAATAGAGGTATTTATTTGTTGAATAAATTGAAATTAGATATCTTACCTGTTGATACAAAAACGATATCCACAGTAGATGGAACTGAACAATCAGTGAAAGGCATTGTGGACCTTCCAGTGTCCATAAATAATTGTATTAAGATTAATCCAACATTAGTAGTTCCAAACCTACCTCAGTCTTTAATTTTGGGTAGTGATTTTTGTAAGACATTTAAAGTAATGTTAAATTTTGAGGAAGGAACTTGGAGAATTTCTAGTGACATACCTAATGTAGAAATCAATATAGATAATTCAGAACATATACCGAATGTTTTTAAATTATTCAGTATAGATGAATTAAGTAGTCTCGAACGGACGAAAATGCAAAAGGTAATTGAATCATTTGGAGACATTTGTAGTGAGTTCAGACTTGGCAGAACAAACAAATTGGAGTTATCTATTGATACAGGAAACGCGAAACCATTTAAAGAGAGACAATATTTAATGTCCCCATATATGCTAAAACACTTAAATTCAGAACTTGATAAAATGATAAAGTTAGGAGTGGTAAGAGAATCAAAAAGTCCTTGGAATAGCCCGGTACTATTAGTTAAGAAAAGTTAAGGCGAATTTAGATTTTGTTTTGATGGTAGAAAACTTAATGAAATAACTAAACATGATAGCTATCCCTTACCCAGGATTGATAGGATTCTTTCTATGCTACGTGATGCTAAATTTATTTCAAGCATAGATCTGAGAAACGCGTTTTGGCAAATTCCTTTAGCCGAGTCATCCAAAGAGAAAACAGCATTCAGTGTACCCGGACTATATGAATTTCAGGTTGTTCCTTTTGGTCTTTGTAATAGTGCTCAAACACAACAAAGATTAGTTGATGCTTTGTTTGGCCCCAAGTATGAACCACATATTTTTACGTATCTTGATGATATTATTGTGACTTCTTCTACTCTTGAGGAACATGTGAATCTTTTGAATGAAGGAAAATTCTTCTAGAAGCTAACCTCACAGTTAATTTAAAAAAATGTTATTTTTTTAAGACTTCGCTTAAATATTTAGGATTCATTGTAGATAAGCAAGGCTTGAGAACGGACCCTTCTAAAGTTCAGTCCATGGTAAATTATCCCCGTCCCAAAACAGCTACCGAAATTGAACGTTTCATAGGTTTATGCTCTTGGTATCGTAGATTTATTCATGACTACTCTTCTTTAATGTCGCCCATAAACTCTTTGTTGAAAGGCAAGAAGAAAAAGTATAAAACTGAATGGACCCAAGAAGCAGAAGAAGCCTTTCGTAAAATTAAAACATTATTGATAGAAGCACCGATTTTAGCGTCGCCAGATTTTTCGAAACCTTTCATTATGGGCTGTGACGCAAGCGATGTTGGTATATAGGTGGGTTTATTTATCAAGAAATAGATAATGAGGAGAGAGTGATTGCGTATGCTTCTAGATCACTTTCTAGGGCTGAAAGGAATTACAGTTTGACTGAAAGAGTGCTTTTAAGTTTAATATTCTTGTTAGAAAAATTTCGTCCATATATTGAAGGAACCCGATTTAAAGTTTTAACGGACCATAGTTCGTTACAGTGGATCAACCGACTTGAAAATCCTTGTGGTAGATTGGCAAGATGGGCAGTTAAGCTGCGGCAACATACGTTCGATATTGTACACAAGAAAGAGTCACAGAACGTCGTTCCAGATTTTCTCTCTAGAATACCTTCTACGTCTTGTGAAAACGATGAGTCAAACTCTGGCGATAACGAAAGTTCTTGCGAATTCCCGGACATTCCGACACCTCGTAATTTGAATGTAATTTCTGTTAACCCAGACGCTACAGATCCGTGGTATTCAAGACAAAAATCAAAAATCCTACAGCGTCCAGATTCCTACCCTCAATGGAAAGTCGAGAATGATCTTTTGTTTAAGTTTATTCCCTCTAAACGGAAGTTGCAGACAGATGTAACAGAGTGGAAAACGGTAGTCCCAAAACCACAAACCTTAGACGTTATTAAGAGTTGTCACAATTCTCCTACTTGTTCTCATTTAGGATTTTTCAAAACAGTATGTCGTATTCAGGAACTTTTCTTTCGGCCGCGTATGAGAGACGACGTTTTAAAGTTTGTTAAATCGTGTGAAATATGTCAAGCCCAGAAGATGTCAAATTCGGCACCTCTAGGATTAAGAGGAGCAGAAAGATTCGCAAAATTTCCATTTCAAATTATAGCTGTTGATATAATAGGTCCTTTTCCAAGGTCACCTGAAGGTTTTACGTACTTGTTAGTAGTAGTAGATTGGTTTTCGAAGTATACTCTATTGCATCCAATGAGGAATGCAAAAGCCGATTCTATAGTTAAGTTTATGGAGAATCAGGTATTTTTAAAATTTGGTCCGCCACAATTTTTCATTTGTGAAAATGCAACATCGTTTGCAGGTAAATAATTTAAGAAACTCATCGATACATATCAGGTGCAGAAAATTTGGTTCACACCGCGGTATGCGCCGATGTGTAATTTTGTAGAAAGAGTAAATAAAACGGTAGGGCAAGCTATACGCAGTTATATTAAGGAACATAAAAGATGGAACACAGAACTATATAAAATTCAGTTTGCGTTGAATACTGCTGTGCATGAGGTTCATAACTTCGCCCCAGCTTTTATTAATTTTGGTCGATATATCCCTAGCTCAGGAAAATATTATGGAGCGGTTGAGAGTACTGAAAATATCGAGTTATCACCCAGAGACAGGGATGAGTATGTTACAGAAATTTCAGGTCTAAACGAAGTTTACAAGTCTGTGCAAGAGAGCTTGCATAAAGCTTATAAAGGGATGCAAATTCATACAACCTAAGAAGGCAAGATGCATCATTTGAAGTAGGTGATTTGGTGTGGAAACGCAACAGGGTCCTGTCGGATGCCTCTGAGGAGTTTACCGCTGAATTAGCCCCTAAATATGTTTTATGCAAAGTTGCTAATAGAGTATCAAAACTAGTTTACGATCTCGTTAATACAGACGGTACTTCAGCCGGGCGTTGGCACATTCGTGATTTAAAACCCCATTTTGGTTCAAATTCGGATATTTCAGTGAATTAATGTATTGTATCGGAAACCTTTAACTATATAGAGTTAAGCTTTTAGTAAAATCAACTTGAGTAACCTGTGGATGATTTTCATGTTTAGTTAGTAGTTAATGTTGATTCCTTTAAACTTAGACACTCCTAACATTGTCATTTTAGTATAGCTCAATAGCTAATCGGTTTTGATGTTTCCAGTTGAGCATAACCTCTGCCCAACCCGTGTTTAATCTCTTTCCCCCCATGAAACGTAAGCTTAAATAACAACTGTTAACACAATATACTTGTGTATTTAGTAGGTCATCATGGATACCCAGTATCAACGATGTGTAAGCCGAACAAGCGGTTCAATTAAGTTTTTCGCTTCTGCCCAACCCGTGTATAATCTCTTCCCCCCTAGAGACGCAACCTTAGTAACAACTGTTAACACAATATACTTGTGTATTTAGTAGGTCATCATGGATACCTAGTATCAACGATGTGTAAGCCGAACCAGCAGTTCAATTAAGTTTTTCGCTTCTGCCCAACCCGTGTATAATCTCTTCCCCCCATGAGACGCAACCTTAGTAACAACCGTTAGCACAATATACTTGTGTATTTAGTAGGTCATCATAGATACCCAGTATCAACGATGTGTAAGCCGAACAAGCAGTTCAATTAAGTTATCACCTTTTCCCAACCCCTGAATTTTTAACCCTGCTATCTTGATAAATCTTAGAAACTTCTTTATGCTTAGCTCTGAACCTCAGGACATCAGTTCTGGCTGGAATAAAAGTTTTACAGGCTGTCAAATTTCTTTTAGGGATAGGGGCATTGTAGCATTAATATTTTACCGATTTTGTTTGAATCCGCATATCGAGTGGTATTCCAAATTAATTAAAATATTTAAGTAGTACTAACCGCGCCACCTACCTACCAGAGGTGAAATCGTTAAATAATTGATAAGGAAATCTTTTCCCAAATTCTTGTTTAAGAGTTTTGTCGTAAGAATGACCGAGTCGCTGTCAGTAGCATTGTCAGAAAGACAGAAACGGCCATTTTACTCCTAGCGGTGATAAGACTAGGCACTAGGATCCCTAATTATAGGTAAGAAAATTCTGAGATTTTTAAGAAAACTTGTTCGATTTAAGCCAGTCATGAAGGATGCCTACCCTCTTCCGTTTATCAATGCTATCCTGGATAAGCTGCGAAAAGCCAAGTATATTTCAAGTTTAGATTTGAAGACTGGGTATTGGCAGGTCGCGTTGACGCCAGAAAGCAAACCTATTACCGCCTTCACCGTACCGGGAGAGCCCTCACCCAGCAGAAGGATGGAAATGAACACGTCGTAGCGTATGCAAGTCGCACTCTGAGTCCTGCCGAGAAAAATTACTACGTCACAGAAAAAGAATGTCTTGCCATTGTATGGGGGATTGAAAAGATGCGCCCTTATTTAGAGGGCTACCATTTCACGGTTGTTACCGATCATCAGTCCCTTAGATGGTTACATTCCATAGCTAGTCCGTCCGGACGTTTAGCGCGATGGAGTATCTTTCTGCAGCAATATGACTTCGAGATACAGTATCGTAAAGGTGCTCTAAACCGTGTGGCTCTATCGAGAAATCCACTAACCGCCAGCCCTGAAGTCGATCAATAGTCTGAACTTTGTTTGGCCGATTTACCTCTCGAATGTTCATGGTACCGAAACAAAAAGGAAGAAGTCCTGAAGGAACTAGAAAATTCCCTGACTACTGCATCAAAGAAGGCCGTTTGTACCGTCATTTCTGGGATATAAATGATTTAAGAGAACTTGAGATGAGTGATCCATGGAAACTGTGCATAGCAAAATCCCACAGAACCCGAGTCCTCCAAGAAAACCATGATGCTCCTAACGCAGGGCATCTGGGAATTTCTAAGACCATTACTCGTATCGCTAGATCATACTATTGGCCTGGAATGTTTCGAGACATCACCAAGTACGTTCCCCGGTGTTTACAATGCCAGAAGTACAAACCGTCACAACAGAAACCTCCAGGAAAGATGCAGCCATCTCCAAACCAACGACCATGGGATACCGTTAGTTCCGATATCATTGGACCATTGCCGCGAAGTAAGAAAGGTAACTGCTATATTGTTATGTTCCAGGACCGATTTACCAAGTGGGTACAATGTGAACCATTGAGGAATGCTACTGCCAGTAGCATCAGTACTGCATTTTATGAAGAAATACTGGCAATAGATGTCCCCGTACAGTGTTAACCGACAATGGAACTCAGTATAATAGTACCCTGTACAAGAATATGTTAAAATAATTGGGAATTCGACATCGTTTCACACCCCCGTGTACGCCTCAAGCTAATCCGGTTGAAAGAGCCAATCGCACTCTGAAAACGATGATTGCGCAATACTGTGAAAAGGATTATCGAGATTGGGACCTGAGATTAGCAGATCTCAAGTTTGCGATGGATAACTCCAAGACGATTCTACTGGATTTTGACTGCCTTTTCAAATTTTGGACGAGACCCCGATATCCCGAAATCCTTCAGGAATGAAACGGGAAAATATGCTGAAACTGAAAACCCCGTCGAGGAAGATGGAAAACCGCATCTCTTGAGACTTGATGAATTACAAGAGTGTTTTGATCTTGTCCGTTTGAATATGTCCAGAGCATTCACGAGTCCAAGCCATTATTACAATTTACGTGACTGGAAACGCATCCTGGGAGACAAAGTTATGAAAAAGGAGAATACTTTGTCGTCAGCCATTGATCATGTAACTGCGAAATTAGCCCCGAAATACTCTGGGCCATATGAAGTTGTCCGCGTCGTTTCCCCGGTAGTATATAACTTACGAGACGAAAACGGCAAGCGATATAACCGAATACACATCAAGGATTTAAAACCGTTGAATAATTAGTTTATTTCAGGATGAAACCGCGGTGCGACGCACCACCCCGTGGGAGGCAGCCAATTCCGTCTCACAACCCACATGAAGACTTTGTAGAGCGACAGAGGAGGGAGCAAGTCCGGATGGACAGGAGAAGGAAGCCGCCCGACGATTGATGAAGTCGCCAACCCTCCGCGACTATGAGGTCGTGGACCTCACTTCCTCCCCTTCTTTCGCCGGCTCCCCCGAAATGGACGCCGAGGACGTCTTTTTGAACTCCGCCTTCGATTACGACGGGTTCGATTTCGACGAGTTCGACATCCCCACGGAGGCAGAGGTGGAGAAGGAATATGACCCAGGGGTGTTCGATATTGACCCCTATGTGCCGGGAGCCACACCTCCACCCTCACCCCCACCACCAGAGACTGGGGTGCACCGGGAATCCTATCTGGTGTGCACGTTGTTTGAAAGAACAACCGTAACTAAAAAAAAACAACCCCGCGGTGAGGTATGGCAGGATAACCATGACCCTCCACCTCGCCAAATCAGTAATAAAATTTGTTTGTTTTGTTATAGTTGATATCAAACCAAAAAAAACCAAAAGGCAAAATGGACTCCGATTCCGAATCATCCATTGAAGTATTAAGTCTTTATGGCACCGCAGATAGCCTGTCAGAGGATACGGAGGAGCTGTCCGAATGTTTCGCTATATGTATCCCTTACCCAGTATCCCAAGGAAGATTAAGGAGGCAGTTGAAGTTCCACGGATGCGACCCAAACAAAAGCTGGTTGTTCCGAAATGGACGCTCCCTCTCCGAAAACCAAGAGGAAGCGAAACCACTCGAAATCGGAGGGTTTCATACGCATCACCAATGACCTTTGTTGGAGTTGTGGAACTTCTGGTCACAACCGACAGGTGTGTAAACGTGCAGCTGTGCTATTCTGCTCCCGATGTTGAAGAGTGGGAAGAATGTCTAGAGACTGTTCATGTGACGGGACCACCGACCGTTCGTGCAGGCTCATCTAGTCTCCAGTTACAGTTCCCGTTCCGGTCAGCGACGTGTAACCCAGGATGAGGGTGTACAATGCGACATATGTACATGTTTCATGTCACCACCACCGACAACCAACCGCCTACACGAGAGATACTCCCACCTGCACCGAAATATCGGAGCCCGAGGATTTGGACCAAGCTCCGGAGTCCGTAGCAGAGGCTACAGACTCTGAACACCCTTATAGAAGATAAGTCCGGATGTTGAAACAAAGTCTGTATTTAGTTTTAAGAAAGTTGTAATTTAGTGATAATTTGTTTCTCAGGTAGTAAGTAATTTGAAAAAAATATGTAAAGTACGCAAGCGATGCTCGCGTCCTTTAATAGTATATCACGTAATAAGCGTTGTAAGTAACCCATTACGAACGAAGTGAAAAATTCACGAATGCGTAATGGGATTACAACTCGTGTAACGTACTATACTTTTTCTACGCCCATCTCATCTATTTTCTTCCATGAAATAAAGGAAATCGCAATTATTTAAACTTTATTATAATAGTTGTTTATACCAATTAAACAATTATTGTAAGTCGTTGGTGCCTTATTACTTAACGGTGATGAACGGTTATCGATAACTGTAGTACTGCACGGTACATCAGAAGATGAAGATTGATAATTGGTAATCGCTTCCGACATTCGTAAAGCGTTGTCATTTATATTTTTTTCTACGCCCATGTCCGTGAACGTCAAAAATCGCACTGTCAACATTCCTTGTAAGTGACAATTAACAATAACATGCACGTAATGAGATCTCATAACACACACGTGCGTTTAGATAAGAAAACATGAATTTCTTTGTTTAATCAAATTGCAATCAAATTTTTATCTACGTAGGTACTACTTTATTTGGTCTATTTACATAAATTTTGTCAAATGGAAAATGTAAAAGCTTTTAGCATTAATGAAATACATTTTAGATTAAAAGAGTATTGCCCCTAAATGTCGGCAACACATTATACAATTTTTCAAAAAATATGTCGCGTATTCTTAGCATGATATTGAAATAAACGTCATGTCATTTATGCTGTCAATTTTTGTAACAAAATATAGTATCTTCTACAGTGGCGGAAGGCTATGTAAATCACTCTCATAAAAATATAAATGACAACGCTTTAAGAATATCGGAAGCGATTACCAATTATCAATCTTCATCTTCTGATGTACCGTGCAGTACTACAGTTATAGAAAACCGTTCATCACCGTTAAGTAATAAGGCACCAACGACTTACAATAATTGTTATAAACAACTATTATAATAAAGTTTAAATAATTGCGATTTCCTTTATTTCATAGAAGAAAATTGATGGGCGTAGAAAAAGTATAGTACGTTACACGAGTTGTAATCCCATTACGCACTCGCCGCTGCGCGGCTTAGTGCGTAAACTTTTTCACTTTGTGCGTAATGGGTTACTCACAACTCTTATTACGTAATATACTATTATGAGATTGATTCACATACTTAGCCTTCCGCCACTGTAGAAGATACTATATTTTGTTACAAAAATTGACATCATAAATGACGACCTTTATTTTCTATATCCAGCTAAGAAAACGCGACTTATTTTTTGAGAAATTGTATAATGTGTTGCCGACATTTAGGGGCATTACTCTTTTAATCTAAAATGTATTTCACTAATGCTAAAAGCTTTTATGTTTTCCAATTGACTAAGTTTATGTAAATAAACCAAATAAAGAAATTTAAGTTTTCTTCTCTAAACGCACGTGTATTTTATGAGATCTCATTACGTGCATGTTATTGTTAATAGATATTTACGTACTCGTTTCGAAATTCCGGACTCGGCTATCGCCTCGTCCGTAAACATCTCACTCGTACTGTAAAAGTGTACTTACCGGACGTGTGACGTACAACATTTTATTTCATACTGCTAAAAAACACAAAAGAACAGTGAAAAAATAAAATATTAATATATTTATCGGCGTTCGCTATTTTTGAAATTTGCATTCAATGCCAAGATAGCTGGCCTGTAGTTGGTACCCATAGAAACATAATATTGTTTTTAAATAATATGATACCGTCAGCGATTGTCATTATCCGATTTTCACGAAATGGCTTAAGATCAATTGATTCCTGAGGACATTTTGCGCAAATCTCATGACCCACGGGGCATCTGATACCCAACAAATCGTCGTCCAGTTATGACAAAGAATTTAAGCTTTTTTGTCGATGGAAAATGAACAGCAACGTAACTATTGTGAGTAATTTTATATAGCTTTTAAGGCAGTTTAATAATAAAAAAATATAGTGCCACTTTTCTTTATTATAATATTTAATTTTTTATAGTCGAATAAAATCTTGAGGGGTGTCAGGCGTCTGGCCAGGGCCCTTTGAAATTTTAATTCAAGGACCAAATCCTTTAGTATTTATTCCCGATTTCGAAACCCCGCTTCCGTTGAAATATTAAGGAGTACCAGGCGTCTGCCCAGGGCTCTTTTGTATTTTAATTCGAAGACGTAAAGCTCGTTCTAATTGAAATCTTGAGGGGTGCCAGGCGTCTAGCCAGGGCCCTTTGATATTTTAATTCAAGGGCCAGATCCGGTAGTATTCCCGAAAAAAGCTCCTTCGACATTTTGCAATTCAAGAACCGAAAAACCCCTTGTTATTCTCTTACCCGATCCTGCAAAATATGAAGATTTACTATTAATGTTCATTCTAAATACCGAGTGCATCAAAAGTGATGGCACATCTTGCTAGCAATAACATATAATCCGTTTCATTTATTTAATTATCAACCTGTTTAGTGAATAGACCCCTCAAATTTAATCTTGCTTTTACCGCTTCTTTTCTATATAAAAAACATTTTGATGCTTACAAACCACTCTCGCTTATGTCCTGCCCGCTTCGTCTCTAATTTACGCATGTTAAATGTCTATGCTATATGTATATGTATGCTATGTATAGTTTGCTTATATATCTGTGCTTTTTGTATGTCAGGGTATTGATGCCTTTTATGTAAAATAGTGTTTTTTTTTGTAACGGCTTAATCAGCTGTATATATTGTGGAAGATATTTATAATATAACGTAACCGAACCTTTGTGTTTTACTGACCTACTATAGACTAGAATAACCCTATGGTAGAGTAGTTGTTTGGCTGCATGAATTTAGCTTCTCCGTAGTGTGGGCCAGGAGAATAACTTTTGTTTCAGGACCAAGTGAGAACGTTTTCTAGCCATAACCCTGCCGGATTGGACACAACTAGACCCCTGGAATGTACCGTACCTCCATCTGAGGCTACTTGGAACCCTTGACGCTTGAAGACAAGGAGCCGTGGAGTCAACCACGTTAAAAAATGGCGCCCGAGAAAGTGTAAGATTTCAAAGGTGTCAAAAGTGACGTGCCAAGGTGGTAAGAACTACACCTACACCCTCCATTGTTCGAGATTTCCAAGATGTCTTGAAGATCGATTTAGGAAATTGTTTTTTTGGTTTTTATTTTTCTGTTTTGAATAGTTTGAATATTTTCCAAACTTTGATATATTTTGGGAATATTTTCTGACTTGATAAAGTATTTTTTGAAATTTTATATATAGAAGGAAATTTAATAATTTAGTTTTTCTATATCACTTAAATTTATACAAATATTTGCAAATCTGCGGTTTATCAACGTTTTTTTCAATAATTTTTTATTCTCTTAAATTTAACTTAGTAATTTTCAATAAGTTTGGTAAATTTATTTTACATATATTTGTGACTAGTGTCTATCGGATTTTTCATTTTAATTTACTTTCAAAATAAATTCAAGATGCAGGCAAAACATTTAAAAGTACATGAACTTTCTTATGAAATTAAAATTAGATGTGTTACTGTACCCGATACAGTTGTCGAAAAACGCAAAGTTCTTACTGGTTTAGAAAGCAAACCGTAGTTTTTCATTGCCGGTAAATAATTATACATTTCAGGAAGATCATTTTGAAATTCGTAGTACTATTGAGGATTTGACTGATGTCATTAACAACTTTAGTGGTAATAAACGCGAACCCGTGTTTCAAAGAATAAATTCACGATTAATTCATTTGACCAATAGGATAAATAAAATGAATGTTGATTCCGATGATGAGGAACAAATAAAAATTTGTTTAGATAGAGAAGTAATTATACTTGAATCTTATTTAGAAACAAAGACAACTCCAATGATTTCTGTAGATAGTATAGAGTCAAACGGTAATCATGTACCTCTTGCATCTTCTTCATCTTTATCTTCTCCCACAGTTCCGCATTGTCGACACGATCCAGTGTATAAATGGAATGCTTCTTTTTCTGGGAAGAATAAATCGCTCCATCTTTTTTTAGAAAAAGTCGAATTAGTATCACGAGGTATTTCTGATAATGAGTTACTTCTACAGTCTTGTGAGTTATTCCGAGGCAGTGCTTTTACTTGGTATCTCAATAATCGTGGCAAATTTAGTTCTTGGTCAGATATTGTTGCAAAACTGAAAGCAGATTTTCTTCCGTACAGCTATGAAACAGATTTAGAGTTGGAGATTTTAAATCGAACCATGGGTGCAAATGAGCCTGTTACTGTTTATATTTCTTCTATGGTAGGTCTTTTTAACCGTTAACGAATGTTGTGGATGAGCAGTCCCGTGTTGCAAAGATTCGTAGGAATCTTTTACCTTTTTTTGTTTCTGCATTAGCATTGCATACTCCCAATACTGTTGATGAATTAACTGAGCTTTGTAAAATAATTGAAGATTCTAGTGTTTGGTCTGATCGTTATCGACCACCATCTTCAGATAATTCTCGTTTAGTCGAACCTGATCTCGCCTGTCTTTATGTTTTACATACATCTTCGTCAAACAGAAAATCTTCCGATAACGTTTCTGTTTTAACTTCTTCCGTGTGATGGAATTGTGGCAGATCTGGTCAAAGTTTTACAAAGTGTCGTTCTCCTAAGTTAATCTTTTGTTATGGTTGTGGTGCTAAGAACACTACAAAGCCCAAATGTTGTTCTTTTATTCCAAAAAACGAGGTTCGGACTGGTCCTGTAAATCTGACAACATATTACTTCAAAAGTAAAGTCAGAAAATCCAAAACACAAACCATCAACAAGTCGAAATTAATTTCATGTTTTTCACCTTCTGCTACAGAATGGCAAGCTTATCTTAGTTTTGTCAAGGATTTTTTATCTTCCGTTATTTCTTAATGTTCTGAAAATCTTGACAAACAATTATGTTCTCGTACCGTTTCACTTGTCAATTCTGTACAGGATGTTGAAACACAAGGAAACACAAAATATTTCTAATTTGAATGTACCTGTTTTATCTGTCTTACATACTTTACCGACGCCTACGGTAAATGTAGTTTTATGTGAAAATAATCTCAATTCTATATCTACCGATGTTTGTCCTTTGTTTGTTAAGAAACCAAATGATTATCGTCCTTATATGATTCTCAAAATTTCAGATACTGATGTTGTAGCTATGGTTGATACTGGTAGCAATTCTAGTGTTATTGGAAACCAAGGTTTTTCACTTATTAATTCTCTTCATGTACCTACCTATTGAATATGATGCTTCAATAAGTATCACTACTGCTGATGGTTTTCCGCAGCAATTTATGGGTTTTATTACTGTTCCCGTTTCCGTGAATAATGTCACTAAAGCAATCAAAATTTTAATTATACCTTCTATTAATCATTCTCTTATTTTAGGTATGGATTTTTTGAGTCTATATAAGATAGACATTCATTGTCATAATTTGTAGTATTCTCTTTTGTCCTCTACGTGTGTCATTAACACAATTCATTCCGTTTCTAGTCTCACCTTTTTTGAAAAAGATGAACTAGACAAGGTCATCAATTTGTTTGCTACACTTGCCCCTTCTGACCGAATTGGTCGAACTAATTTCATAGAGCACAATATCGATACTGGTAATGCAAAGCCAATTGTGCAGCGTCAATATCCCTTGTCTCCGGCTATGCAAAAACTTCTTGTAAAAATGGAAGAGATGCTAGATCTCAAAGTCATTCAACCTTCGAACTCCCCTTGGTGTTCACCTCTCTGGATTGTCCCTAAGAAGTCCGGAGAAGGTCGTGTATGTTTTGATGGTCGGAAATTGAATAAGGTTACTGTTTCGGATTCATATCCTATGGCGCAAGTCGATATTATTCTTAGTAAACTCCGAGACGCAAAATTTTTGACGTCTATCGATTTAAAAAAGGCTTTTCCACAAATACCTTTGTCTGAACCTTATCACCAGAAAACAGCGTTCACTGTATACGGTGTAGGACTTTTTGACTACTCCTTATGGTTTAGTTAACGCTCCCAAAACTATGGCTCGTCTAATGGGCATGGTTATTGATCCTTCTCTTCGACCGTATTGTTTTTGTTATTTAGATGACATTATCATCGCTACCCCTACTTTTGAGTTACATATGGAAACTCTCAACAAATTGTACCTCAGGCTAAAAACAGCCAATCTTACTGTCAATCTTAAAAAATGTGAATTTTGTCGTAATTCCCTTAAATTTTTAGATTTTGTTGTTTATAAAAATGGTTTACGTACAGATGACGAGAAAGTCTCTGCTATTTTGAATTATTCTGCCCCAAAAAATACTACAGAGATAAAACGTCTCATAGGTCTTATTGGTTGGTATCGCACTTTTATTAGAGATCTTTCTACTATTTGTTCCCCAATCACTGATCTTCTTCATGGCAGGAAAAAAGGTCAACCCATTTCTTGGACTACCGAAGCCGAAAATGACTTTATTGAAGTTAAGAAACGTCTTACTTCTAGTCCTATTCTTGCATTCAATTTCTAGTAATTTATCTAATTGGAAAATTGTTGTTCCTACCCCTAATAGAATTGACGTATTGAAATTATTTCATGATAATGATTTGAGTGCCCATTTAGGCATATCTAAAACTATTTCTCGTATTTTTGAAATTTACTATTGGCCAAAACTTAGAAGTTCTGTATCTCGCTACGTTAATAAATGTTCAGTTTGTGGTTCTTGTAAAACCCAAAACCTACCTAAAGCTGGTGTTATGGGCCAGTATAAAGATAAAAATTTTCCATGGCAATGGATTTCTGCTGATTTGATAGGTCCTTATCCCAAATCAAAATCTGGTAACAGATTTGTCTTAGTAATTACCGATTGGTTCACCAAATTTTGTCTTGTTCATCCAATGCAGCACGCAACTGCTAAGATCATTGTTAAATTGATAGAAAACCAAGTTTTTCTTGTTTTTGGTGTTCCACAAATGTTTTCTATTGTCAATGGTACTGTTTTTACGTCCTTTCTTTTTAAGAATTTAATGTCGCAAAATAAGGTGCAAAAAATATTCTCTAACGCTCGTTATCATCCCCAAGCGAATCACACAGAACGTACTAACAAAACAATTGTTACAGCTTTGAGGTGTTATATTCATGAAAATCCGTCTCATAATAACTGGGATAATTCACTACATGCACAAGCAATTAGAACCGCGAAACATGACGTTACCGGTTACTCTCCAGCTTTTCTAAATTTTGCTCGAAACGTTCCGTTAAGTGGAGATTTTTATGGTGCAATTTCCGAAAACGCGAATAACATAATTAACACTGGAGATAAATTGCAATTGATTAACGATGTTCAAACTCTTCCTAAACATTTTGTAGATATTCGGAAAAAGTTTAAAAACGCATACGAAAAAAATGCAAAGAAAGAGAGATTTGCAATTTCATGTTGGTGACAGGTTATGGAAAAAGAACTATTTCTTTCGTCCAAGTCTAATACTTTTGCAGCTAAATTTGATCCTAAATATATACCCTGTGTTGTCAACAGAGTTATTTCTAAATTAGTTTACAATTTAAAAGATCTATCTGGTAATGATTTAGGTAATTGGCATGTTACAGATTTAAAGAACCAATCTATTGATGTAGATGAAAGTCTTCCTGATGATGAGCCTCCTGCTCAACTTTCTGATGATTTAGATTTGTCTAATAGTGGTTATAATTTGCGAGTCATTTCTAATAGTGATTCTAATTAATTTAGTATTTTTTTTTTAATATATCAAATTGAGTAATTTTATTAACGTTTTTTCCTTTTTTTTTTCAAGATAAAAAGATCTTGAGTATACAGTGGAATATCTGAGTTATCTGTAGTGAGAATAATAGATTATATTCATTAAGGAACACCTGCAAAACTGCTAAATAGACATATATTTTAGTATTTAAGTTTAGTTTGTTTATAATTAGGACATTCATAGACATTCTCGATTATTATTCAGTTCGATTCGTTTCTAAGCCATTTAGTTGTCATCTAGCCTCAAGTTGATTCTTGATAGTTGTAATTGTTAAATAAATGAATGTATTTTTTTTTAAAAAGCAATTTTTAAGAAGAAAATATATAATTGGCGCAGTCAGTAGGATCCGTGCGAGTTTTAAACGAAAGGAAATCCTCTTAAGTAGTGACTTTTCGGTAGTTTTAATAACTTTTAACGTGTTACGTTTTAAGTGCGGATACGAACATTGTTTCATTTCGAAACAAAACAACTACAAAACCCTTTCAGTGGAGCTTCAAGAGTCATCGAGAAGTGAAGAAAGAGTTTTTGCCAGCCAGTTTCTTCAGCAAACGTAAGTGCCAAATAATTCCTTTCTTGCCCTCCTCAGCCTTTCTTTGGTCTTTGAAGGATAGTATAAGTAATATTTAAACAATAATTTATGAGCAATTTAGAAATTAAGGATATTTTGGAAACCTTGATTGATTCAGTAAATTCAATTAATTTGAACGAATCCAATACTAATATAAACAGAATGCCTACTGTACCAACTACAATTAATTGGGACCTCTTTAACCCTTTCCGTGCGACATGTCGAAACCTCTGCTCTGCTCTCATTGCGGACCGTTCTCAACCAAGTTACGCTCGCATTGCGGCAGTTTCTTGGTGGAGGCGCTGCGTTCATTATATGTTGCTTGGACCATAGCATCCCGCCTAGATGGTCTAGTTCTTCGATTTTGGATTTTTTTTGGTTGATGAAAATTAAAAACTCAGTGAGTTGTAAAATGAAGAGATATTTCGCAATTTACTGAAGTTTCAATTTCCATTAACCAAGGAAAAAACAATAAGATCCCACAACAAAACTTCGGATCATATTTTTCAATTTTTTTTATTTAATACAATACTTATTCATTCAGTAAAAAATATAAACTTAGAAATTGTCTGAAAGCCATCAGCGAAGTTTCCCGGGCGCCGGCAAATGAACTTTACCAGAAAAAAGTCGCGAAATAATAATCAACCAATAAGAAATGGGACGGCCTTTTTCAACAAGGTACCTACTACCACGCCTCTTGAGGTAGTACAACCATTGTATAAAGATAGGGATAGTAGGTTAATCTTACGAGGATATCATTTGACGAGGTGGACGCCACCAATAGATGGCAGTGGGGAGTTTGCGTCCACGGCACGTCTTTTCTTACTGTACGCCGTAGCTTGAATTACGAATTTCCTTAGCTTTGGACGCCGAATTACCCCAATAACAGATGGCGCCAAAATTATTCAGAATGTTATATACATCCATAAGAGCTGTGTTGCAAAGTTTCTTATTTTGGGTACCTATGGCAAAGTTGCAATTTGAAGTTCATTATATTATTAATATTGTATTGTGTTCGTTGTGTCATTGTTGTGTTTCGTTGGCTGTGCATTTGGATTATTGTTTCATTTGAGAATCTCTGAACGTTGATATATATTTCATTTTTAAGGTAAGTGGACATTATTACAATTAATATACCTATCTCTTCTTTTAGTAAAACCACAAAATCTACAAACTAAGAATTGACAATTGTATTTAGAATTTTGGATACTGATTGGTTGCATTATTAAAATGGACCAATCAGTTTTTAAAAATAATTCATTTAACAATGAATTCTTAATTAAGTTCAGCTTAGTTAATCACCGTAAATAATGTTACAAATTATAGTTTCTAGGATTCAAATTTTAATTCTTAATTTTTATAAGTATTCTTAGCTCAGTTGCGTTTATACATCAATACCTAATTTGGTTAATATATCTAAATTATATTAACAGGGCATTAAGTGTACCTATAAATGCTACAGCTTACAATTTCCAAAAAAAAAACTGTATTTAGCGACCTACTTACTAAAATGTATTAATATAACAAATAATCACTTTTATCAATCAGCTCGTTGTGTGCTCAGTCAGTAGAGAATGAATAAATTCCATAATTTTATTATAATATGAATGTCGACATTTTTACCTGATTATAATTTAAATCTTCTTTTCGATATTTCAGAAATGGCTGGAAATAAATTTGTTTATTTCAAGTGTGGACTAAGTAAGAGATCAGATCCTACAATTAAAATGTACCGATTTCCTGTGAATGACCCTACCAGATGTCAGAAATGGATCATACACTCGGGTGAGTTATCCTTCCGACGATTATTTTTCATAGATGAGTAAAAAATAGTGAATGTGAATAAATAAGTGTGTATGCAAATTTTCAAAACTAAACATAAGTATTTGATTATCGTCAAATAAAAGACAATTCGTCCAATAGTTTTTTCTGATAATGAGCTTATTTGTTTTATGATTACATTGCATATTATACGAGTACAAGAATTTAACTAGTAGAAATTCCATATCCGTTAAATCTTAAATTTATCAAAAGTACTTGAATCCTGCCTAAATTTAAATTTTACAACCACCTCTATGGTAAAGTAACAGAATAAAAAATTATTGAAAATATTTCAAACTTATAGGTGAACACAACCAACCGAATACAAAGGGTTGGACATTAATATTCCACGAAAATTGAAATAATTGGAAATAGTATTTTTTGTTATTTATTTTATGTTTATGAAATAAGCACGTAATAATAAGGTATAGTGGATCTCTGTGTTTATAATTGGGAGCTACTCCGTCAATAAGATAAAAAATTTTACCTGTTCAAATGTATACAGACTGTTTCTTTTATCATATATGGCTATAATACTATATTATAGGCCGTAATAGATTGACAAACTGTAACTATTATGGAGAAAATTAAAATTTTTTGAAAAATTTACCAAGATTTCCTCCATTCTCGAGTAATACTAGGAGAAATAAACAGGCTGCTTTTGGTTTTTTCAGAATAGAATTTTTAAATAAAAAAAATATCAAAGAACAGCAAAGTTTTATTTGAACACGAATTTACTATATTCATGTACCAACATATCTTCGATACGACGTTTCGTGTCTTCACGAGGCTAACATATTTTTTTTAAATAGGGATATGCCTATTTATTGTAATTATTAGTCAATGTTAAATATTCAACTTAAGCGATATATCACACTTCAGATTTTTATCTCAAATAAGTAATTGTCGTAACTGTCAAAGTTATTTTGTAAACTTGTTTTGATTGTGCCAAAAAAATGTACCGAGAGCCTTACTTTGGACCTTACCTAATGTTTCGATATAAAATAAGACTTTTTTTAACAAATATAATGTCCCTCCATAATACAGTTACCGTTTTGTCCATTTAATTGTCTTAGTAACTATTACAGTTTAGAATATAGTAATGTTACCATATTATGATAATATAAACAGCCCGTATAAAACTATAGAATAAATTAATTATTTTTAAAAAATGAAACATTGAAAAAATCCTCGAGAAGATCAATTTTTATTGTCAACTGTAGTAGTTTGTGTGTTTATAACGTTATGACTTTATTAAACGCCTATTACGCCTTTTTTAATGGTATATATTTTTTTTATTTCCATTTTATAGGTGATGATTTCAAAAATATATAAGACGGGTATATACCGAAAGCGCCGATTTTACCTGTACTAAACTAGATGCCCGGAAAGGGTCATTAATCCGACCGTCCACTTGCGCCGGCTATCGGTCTAATGATCCACAGCGGGGTGTCATCCGAATTAAAGGATTAAGAAGGTAGATTCTTGAAAATATTATATTTGCAATCTGGAGTTCTGGATAGTGGAAAAAATACATAAGCTTGTTTTCAAAGAAGTTGGTATTATAAAGTAACGCGATAATGTTCGTTCAATTTTACTCAGATAAGGTGGAGATGTGCGAATAAAAATTGTACAGCTAAGCTCTACACCGATGAAAATGGTTAGGTTAGGTTTAGGTTTAGGTTAGGTTAGGTTAGGTATTTATATAAAATAAACAGTGTGTGTATACCTACAAAAATAACTAACCAAAAATATAAACAAAGATTGCAATTTTTATCAGAAAAAGTCGAATTATATAAAGCAGGACATATCCAAAGATTTGAATTTGTAAAATATGTATCATACCATTACGGCCCCCTGTAGAGGCAATTGGCGCAAGTCGACCCTGGGATTATGGTTACCTGAGATTGCTCCGGCGCAAAAGGACTATGAGATTATTAAAATAATCATCAATCGGCGCATTCGGTCTATGCCCTATAAAACTCATGCTTGATTTATCACCAAATGTGTGAATAAAATCATTTTGTTAAATTAGTAGCAGCAGTAATATAAACATATTTAATTCAACGGGCATAGACCGAATACAGTAGATCTCTTAAATGTCAGTATACCGTGTCATGTGCATATCTAGAATTTTTCGATAAATTTCTTTTTTTTTGTAGCAATAAATGATTCAAACTATAATTATCTCATAAATTAAAATGTATATAAATGTGAACAAAACAATAAATTAAACGATTTTCCCAAAGAATGTCTACTAAATTTACTTTATGTCAGTACCGTGGATATGTGAGTCTCAGTACCTACCGTGGAACGGACAATTTGAAATTTGATTATCATTCTCCATGCTTTAAAGTTGTAGCAAAATCCTTACAGACTTTTATTTTTACAATAAAGTAGAGTAATAATATGCATAAACAAATAAAAAAAAATTAATTTTAAAGAACAAAAAATATTAATAAAAAAATCACAGTACAGAATTACCTACCCATAAATATTACACAATAAATAATATTTTCAATGATTATAATTTTCGGCAGTCTATTGTGAAACATTTAAGACCGGTCCTTAGTATTGGCACAGTATAACAAAACAATCAGTAGTGCATCTCATCTTCGCGCATCGGTTGTGCGCAAAAATTTTATTTGCCCTTGAGACGGCCATTTGGATTTAGATACCAGGTCCGTATTAAGTAACAGTTCTACTTTTTGGACAGGGAAGGATTAGTATAATGTAAAGGATATTTCGAAGAATATTTTATTGAGTAGATTAGTGTTCTGAATAATATAATATACAATTTGAACATGTTACAAGGAAAAAACTCTTTGAGAATTTAAAATCGTCAACAAAGAAAATATAATAGCAAATCAAATTGTGATAAAACAGAGGATATATACTTATTGATTTTCATTAAATACCTAGTTAAATTCTATAATCCCATAATATATAGTTGCAAATTAAGATTCGAAGTGATCACTACAGAGCCTATAACTTTTATTCAAATTTTCCAACTTGTCCATTAAATCTTCTCTATTAACAGCTATTGTCCACGTTCTAGCTCTACAAAGTATACATTTTATTTAAATTAAATGAATATAGAATATCAATAAGCACATAATACGTTTTAAAATGTGCCACATCGTATTCGAACTAACGATTTATTACCGTTTCGTCGACTCTCCTTTCTACCTGTATATCGCTGTAATTAATAATTCCCCTTTCTAATCCATCCTTCTTAAAAATGAAATAGTGGTTGTTCACAATACCCTTATCTGTACCGGAAAATGTAATTAGGAGGAGAGAAAAAATATAGGGATTTGGATGAAAGAAAAAAGAAACCATCCAAAATATTTTAAATAGTCCTGCAACAGTAGATCAAACGATTACTTTACATAGTAAAGTTTGACTAAGCTACACCAGTTCAAATTTGACAAAATCTGTATTTACAGAGTGAATTTTTATATATATGTATACAGGGTCGACAATTGGCTATAACTTTTTAAATACCCTGTATAACATATTACAACTCTACATTGTTGTAACGGGAAAATGAAGGGGATTTTGAATTTGAAATAAAATACAGGGTGTTTCATTTAAGAAAATATTACTTTGATGAGGTACAGCGTTATGGAAGACCCTGTACCTTTTTTCAATAATTTTTTTGATATCTCGTTTAATAAGAGATATAACGGACTTTGTCACAGAAGTTGATCACGCTGTATATTTGCGATTTACTATGACGAAACAAAACTGTTGATAAACTTTTAAACATGCCAAACTGAAAGCTTGTGAATTTCAAAAAAACAGTAAATTCGCAATATTTTTCTTTGACAGTCCTAAGTCTGTATAAAGTGTGAAGGTATGTTTAGTGAATCATACTAGCATCATAGTCGACGAAACGGGAAGGATTGGAAATTATTTGGTCGTCAATCGACGAAACTGTAACAAAACAGGAACAGACCGAACTAACTAATTTAAAATTTCATATTTATGTAACTATAAAACGTCACACTACCGAGAATCGCAACTACCAGCCTTTATTTAAAAGTAGACCTATCTACTCACCTCAAAGGATCTTTGGGAAATCTAAAATAACTTTTTTTCATATATAAATATGATTTATTTTTACATTTGATTGCAACACAAACTACACCTGCTTTAACTTTATTCATCTTATTTGATGACCGTCACTCAAAAAATAATAAAATTTAAATTCACACACGCCACTGCTTACGCGACTAAACCAAACTAAACTGTCCCTAAACCGAAGTAGAATATACGCCGTCCTTGCTGAACTTGATAGGTTTCTAAATCGAAATGGCGAACAGCGCACAACCGATGCGCGAAGATGAGATGCACTACTGGTTGTTTTGTATACTGTGGTATTGGGTTAGTTGTGTATCCTTATCAGTAAGTGATAAAGCTGTCAAAAGGACGTCAGGTAGGTATTTTGCGTAGTAGTTCATAGAAAAAAAATTTTTCTTTGATATAAAGAATTTTTTGTTTACTGGGCTTATCCAAATTTTCACGTTGACCGGTTACTTTCAACACCAGGCAAATGAATATAATATTTATATTAAATTCAGATTATTCAAATATCTTTTGTACGTATATATTTGTTATTTTTTTTGATTTCCGGTTTTGTTACGATTCTTGTGAATGGTCTTTTGTTTGATTTTAAAACCCCTTATTAAAGATAAGTATCAAAGTGTTTTTGCCGTTGTTGTGTACCTACCAAGAAATTTCAATGATGAGTAGTTGTTTTTGGGAATGATGCACAGGTATGGGATTATCTCAATACAATTCGGGAAATTCCAAACAAGGGTTTTACTGTAGTTGTTTTTAGTAATGCTCGTTACAGAAATGAAATAAATTCAACTTTTTTTAAACACAAAAAAATACTTACTTTACCATAACCATTACAATAAATAATATGTTTGTTAACGTTCATGTTCCTAATTTCAGGTAATGCTGTTTTGGCAGAGCTAAGCCAGAAATCGCTAAGAAATAAGCTGATTTGTAGCAAACATTTCAGTGAAAATATTAGTCAATCTAAAAGATTCCCAGATAGCACACAATGTTCCATGGACGTCCATTTAACGGTTGTATAATGTCCAGACGTCCACGGAATTTTTTTGGACGTCCATTGTACGTATATTTTGAAAGGTCCACTGGACGTAAGTTTAAATACATCCAGTGGACATCCATTTAAGGTCCGTTAATATCCAAGTATCCATGTACATGATTTGGACGTTTACTGTACAAGCCGCTGATGGACCTCCAGTGGATTGTGAGATAAAGTGTTATAAAAAGAGAAATATTTCAAGGCAAAGGTATGTGATATAGGTAATGTTCTGCATTTCCACTTACTCATAAACTCATATAGGTATTTATATTACAATTTAAAACGTCGCTAAACTTTCATTCGTGTTTAAATTTCCCTCTCAATAGAGAAGCTACTGTTCGTTCTACCACCACTTCCCACATAACCTATAACGTAACATGTGCGATCGGCTGTGGCCATTTTGTTATCTGTATATGTTCTGTTTACTTGTTCGTTGTCGGTATTCGGTATACGTTTAATTTATTTAGAAACAATTGTTTAACTAAATTTTAAACATAATTTCATATTGTTTAACAAGAGAAACAAAGTAAGTAATTTTTAAATGTATGTCCTATATTTGCATTGCTTTAATAGAATTGGTACTCGACAGTCGGTTTTGATTGTTATTACATCGTTTTATTGTTTTGTCCAACCAGATAACTCTGCTATAAGTTTGTAAATTATAAATGGATTTTTAGTACTTCCTTTGCTTGTTATTACACACTTACAATTTCGTATTACTCGTAAGTCATGTACCCTATATATTAGATCAGTTTAAGTTCGGTGTAGAACATAATGTAATGAAATATGTATGAATATTTTTTATTCGTAGGACCCGGCCATAATATTTTTGATAAAATATGGATTAAACTAACTCACTCTACTAAATAAATTTGTATGTCTTTTTTAAACACTAGACTTTTTGTTTTACAGATTGATTATATTTATTAGTTAAATTACTTAACAAAAGAAGAGAGAAGAAGTTATCATAATTACACTTTTCAGCATTTGCACCAGAAGTAATGATTTTATTTATTTTTGTTTTCAACTGAAATGCCTAAATATAATTTAAGACGAGCAATCTATAAAAATGCAAGAAAAAAAACATTACTTTCATTAAATGCAATAAGAGATTCTACATGTGAAATAGAAAGTTCAGATAATTATAATATACAATATTCACATAGAGTCAATACAGAAAACATAGAGGAAGGACTAGATTCTGATTTTGAAACTGATGATAATATTAGAGGGTAGTGTTGAAGCTGTTCCAACATCATGGCTACCAGAAAGTATGTGTTATTGGCCATCGTTACCTAAAAGAGAAACATTATTGGCCATCCAGTCTTGTCAGAGTCCTCAAAAAGATTGGCAGTTATATGCATTTGAGTCATTCAGGAACAATGTTTTTGGTAAGAATAATATATTGACAAAATATTAGCAAATTCCTACTAATTAACATTGCCTTTATGTTGATTGTTTTTATTTTATTAATTATTGTTGCATATCTCATATTTCAATCATTTTCAGGAAGTTTTAAAGAAGCAAGAAAAAAATCATTCACAAAGTGTTTCTGGCAAAAGAATAATTTAAAAAAAATGTATTCTTCATCTGAAGAAGAGGAAGAAGAAGAGGAACCCTTACCAGAAGCACCCTCTTTAAAATCAACAAAAAATAAAGCATCATCTATCAGTGGGGGTAATCTTTTTAGTGTTAATTACATTCTTAGTATATAATTATTTATCCACATTATCATTTCTATTGTTGTATAAGTTACCTTTTGATAATTAATCAAATACATCATGCAGAATAAATTAGTTAACTAGATTAAAAATAAAGCAATTTAAATGAATTAGATTAACTTAATTAATAAGGGTATTATACAACATGCAATACAATTCTTTCCAGGATATCAGTTGACACCTACATCAAGGAATTCGGTACAAGAGATAGTGGTAAATTCAGGGAGTTCCAACATTGTACATTTAGAGAATCATATTAAATCCGTAACTCCTACTGGTGAGTTCTTATAAGCATCTATTATCAAGTGAATAATTTCATAACTATGGTTTTTAGGTAATGATGCAATTGACATAAACCTAATATGAGAACACCTAACAAAAATTTTGAAAAAGCAAAACCTGTTGCATGGAATGCTGTCAGATGTGATGTCTGAAATGGATTTGCTGAAAAAGCAATTGAGCAGGAGTTCCATTCAACATGAAGAAACAAGTCATTCAATATTTACCGAAGTTGAGTACTTGCCAATTAATAATCAAGAGGATTTAGACAAATTTGAACAATTTTTGAATGATGCAAATATGAACAGAACGGTATTAATAATGTTTCAGCTTTTCATATTAAATTACTTATAATCATTTTAAAAATCTGTATTTATTTTCGTTATTTTTCTAGGCCATGGAATTGTCAAAAATTGGTGGAACTACAATTTATGAATTTGTATTCCAAAATGGGGTAAAATTAATTTCAAATAAATTTGCTGGAGCGGAATACAGCTTTTTGGGGAGAAAGACAAAGAAGAGTTTTCGAGACTTAAAATTGGCACAGTTGATTATGAGTAAGTGCTTTTCACTTAAGAAGTTGTATACTTATGCACTACTTACAAGTAGATCTTTAATTATTTAGTGTGTTATAGTGACTTAAATTTCTAAAATATTTATAATGACTACTCAATGTTTGTATCATTTCTAGTATTAAACCTTTAGTGAAATATTAAGTATCATATACTCAAGATATTCAAGACAATTATTGTTGTGCACAAGAACCTAAAATATGTATATAACATTTTTGTTTATTAACTGATAAAATTTATGTTGCTCAATTTTGTATTTCATTTGAACTTTTAGTACTACATTGGTTCTTTTATCAATATTCTCTTTTCATTCCTATTTTTGATTACCAACAAATCCCAATCAAGTTAATTAGTTTTGCATTTTAACAATTTTTGTAAGTCTGGTAAAAAATTATCTTTTTTTGCAGAAGCAGCACAAAAGGCTTTTCCCGAAGCAACACAAAAATGTGTGGAAAAGGAAATGGCAAAATGGTTAAAGAGGTGCACTGAATGGGGAAAAAAAGAAAACATGTAATTATTATTTATTTTTTCTTTATTTGAAAATATAACTCCATTGAAATTACTTTTCTTTTCATTTCGATTTTAACCTTCTAAAGCTCTTTAAAATAAAAACCAGTTAGTCCAAAATCTGGTCTTTAAGGATGATGATTAATTGAAAAAGTCAAAAGTTACAAGGTGTAATTAAAATGTTTACTTATGCCATTCTATCATTTGGACCACATTTCAAAAATTGCCAGAAAAGCAGAATTCTGCAAGAAAATAATTTTGGACAGCCTGTACAGAAAGTACATACTGTGGACAAACACAAAACATCCATTGGATGTACATAAAACCTCCAGTGGACGTACATAAAACGTTAATGTTAGTACCGCCAACACGTCCACTGGACGTTTTTTGTGTACGTTTTATGAACGTCCAACTTTGTGAACTCGGGACGTCTAGTGTACGTTCCCTTGACGTCCATTGCACTTCATGTGGACGTCCACTGGACATTTAAATGTACACATGTAGACTTCCATTGTAAGTACATTGGACGAATTTGTGCTATCTGGATTGCCTATTACTGCTGTGCCATTCCGCTACATAAGTGATGAGGGTTCAGAAAGTGAATCGGTTAAGGAAAGTTTGGATGAACAAATAATGCAATTGAATGTTTCCTCACTTCCACAAACATATTCGAGAAGGGATGTTATTGCCCCGATTTCTTCCAGAAACATTGATATGACTTTTTCTGATGGTTCTGTCAGTAACCATGAAGATGAACAGTGGTTGCAAGAGTTACAGAACCTTCCATCTTGTTCTACGAGAAGTGGAGATAGGAAGCAATCATTGCAAGAAGAAAATGTTGAGAAAAGAACTAACCAATGTTAGGAAAAAAGTCAACAGCTTGAATACTCTATTGAGAGCTACAAAAAAAGGATTATGAAAACTCAACTCTCTGCGAGCGTTTTGTACGGAGAAGCAACTTTAACGGATTTTACAAAATCTCTTGTAAATATGCAATTACGACATAAGATGAAATCCCCATGGTTACCATCTGAAAAAAAACCTGCCGTATCATTACTTTATAAAGGACCTGAGACATATAGATATTTGCGACAAAAAGGATTTACCTTGCCACCAATATCAACAGTGAAATCATGGGTTGCCAATTTCCGATGCAAACCCGGATTCAATAAAAATTTTATATAGAAGAGGTCACCGCGAGTAGATTCTACATATAGGTACTACATTTTTTGGGTTTTACGGTCTTTGTAACCGAGATACAGGTTGTTTAGTGGATTTTGCCCATTTCTTCCTAAGGTCAAAACTAATGAGCTACTCTGTATATTTTCTTGATAACACAAAGTTATCTTAGCCCAAACGAGTCGGGTACTGGTTATAAAAAAATAATTTACGAAAAACCAAAAAAAATTAGAACGTGAATAATGTGATGCGTTCCGAAGCAGCACCCTGTATATCAAAGTTTGCAAAAAACATTTTACGAATTTGAAAAAGTTTTAAAACTACAATAGTTTACTTAATTTGTTGGCCATTCGAATTTCCCACTAACAATTTGTACTTGTTTTTATGTTTTTGTGTATTAAGTAACTAAAGAAAGAAATCTTATCATCTTCAAGTGATAAATTATGAAAATCAATAATTTTTAAGCGATTGAATTGTTACTACTTGGGTTTGTGTATGTTGTCGTAAGTATATATACAGGACCGTCCTACTTGTAGTTTCTGATCATTTTTTTAAACGCGCTGGACACTTACGGTTTATAATTATTATAATTTTTGAATCAATAATTTTATAAAAAGTGTAGTTATTATTTACCTAATTTAATATTTCTGTACGATATTTTCTAATAAATTCATTTACCAAAACTTTGGATGTTTTATTTTGTTATCTAATATGTCGAATGCGATGACCTCTCTTGGGAGGTAAGTACCTATGAAGATACTTTCCATGCGTCTAGCAACGGCAACCACTGACCAAAAATAAGTTGGGCTTACGTCAACAGTCAAAATTTTAATAATGGTTAACTTATTGCAAAGAAACTATTAGCCACCAATGTAGTGTAGACTGATCACTGAATATAAAACACAAAAAATGTTGACCATATCAGATTTTTGGGATTTGCCAAATTCCGCAAAAACCTACCTGCGTCTTTAATCCTAGGTCGAGTTCCTCAAAAGGTCGCGGGAGGATTAGAATATGGCTAACAACTAAATGCCCGTTTTTTAACACTAAAGCAAAAATATGTGATTCACACTACCGACCACCGACCTGTTAAAACCTTCAATGCCAAAAAATTAGCATCTACCTTTCGAATAATAAGCCGCAAATAAATCTTTTACTTGAGTAACACTATTAAGTTTTTTATTATTAATAGTATATGTACTTTTACAGATATTTCTATTACGAGTAAAAGTAATCTGATGGCATTTTTTCAAATTTAAGAATAAGTTGTTATTTTCACAATACGTTTGAAGTCTATTGAGATCTTCCTGTAGAAAATTTGCATCATTTGGTTCCTTTATAGGACGATACACTTTCAAATCATCAGCATACATCGAGAACTTTCTAAATCTGAAACATTGTGAAATGTCATTAATGTAAATATTAAACAATAATGGGCCTAAGTGAGATGCTTGAGGTACTCCTGATGTAATCTTAATATACCTTGAACAAAACTGTCCGATGGTCACAGATTGAGTTCGGTTGGTTAAATAAGAGCTGAACCATAATAAAAGATTGCCATGTACCCCTATGTCCGCAAGTTTTTTTATCATTATATTGTGGTCAATTTTGTCAAACGCTTTACTAAAGTCAGTGTATAACGCGTCAACCTGTAGATGTTTATTTAAATTTTCTAAAATGTACTCACTATATTCAAACAGACTTGTTTCAACTGATCTTTTTGTAATAAAACCATGTTGCTGAGGATTTAAAAAGTTTACAACATCAAAAAACAAAAAATCGAATATTATTAACTCGAACAATTTCGATAAGATACACAGTTTAGAAATAGGTCTATAATTTTCAACCAAACGAGAGTTTCCACTCTTTGGGATAGGCACTACTAGTGCTTTTTTCCAAGCTTGTGGAAAGACTCCTTCTAATAATGATTTATTGAATATTAAAAGCAATGGATAGGAGATCCCCTTAACGCAATGTTTTATTAAACAAGTGGGAATGGAATCGGGACTGCAGGTTTGCAGGAAAGAGTTTTGATTTTGTCTTCAATAGTTTCTATTTCAATTCTGTATGTAGAAATATGAATGTTGGAAAAAGTCTTGGTTTGATCCAAATCAAGCTTTTTCGCACTTTTGTTTTGAGTAAAGGAAGACGAAAAGAAATCCGAGATAGTGTCACAAATAGCTTGTCCATCAGTCACCAGTACTTTGTTGTGGGAAATGGAATTGATAGAAGAAGAATTTTTTCGTTTAGATTTTACAAACTGCCAAATATTTTTAGGATTTTGGATCAAATCCCTCTCAGAGTTAACAATATAACTATTATAATCTTCTTTGATCAAAAACTTTGATCGACCCCGAAGAAGTTTAAATGTCAAGTAGTCAACAGGGTTATTATGCTTTTTCCACAGCTTATGATATTTATTCTTCTCTCGAACAACCTTTATTGTGCTAACGCTGTACCATGAAGGAAATTTTTTATAGTAAGATGAATTCTTAGGGACGTGAATATCAATCATGCTATTAAGTACAGAGTAGAACTGACTAACACATTGCTCGGTATTAAGATTGTTAAATAAAGTATTCCAATCTGTCAATAATAACGAGTCATTCATACCACAAAAATCAGCTTTTTGAAAATTGTACAGATTGAATTTGTACTGTTTATTATTATAGTTGAGGTCATTGGCAATGGTTGCATTAAATTCCAGTGTAACATGAAATTTATCCTCATTAACCAGTGGCATATCAGAATTGACAACATTATTAACAGCAAACTTGTTAGAAAATATCAAATCTAGAACGTTATCAGCCACATTTTTAAACTTTGAAAATTGTAAAAAATTACAGAACGACATTGTGTCAATCAATAAGCTAGAGTTAACATCCAAATAATTGCTAGGTTTATAAAAGTTATTTAAGTTATCTAAGGTCCATTTAATATTAGCCAAGTTAAAATCACCACACAGTATATAAGTATCGTCAGGGTTATTGGTGACAATGTCACATAGTTTAGAACAAAAAGTTTGAAGTGATAAAATGTCATTTGGTGGAATGTAGACACAGCCTACATGATACTTAGATTTATTACAATCTGAGATATAGGTTACCCAAATATCTTCGGCGTCTGAGAGCCAACTGCCTTGAACAACAAACTTCAGCCTTTTGTTAACTGCTATGAGAACTCCTCCGCCTTCAGATTTCTTACATGCGACGAAAAACCGCATAATTGTCACAAATAACTTCCGAATCAAAAATGGAGTTATTAAGCCATGTTTCTGGTAGACATATTACATCACAGTCACAAACTAATGAGTTTTTGTAAATTGTAGAAAGTTTGGATTTTAGTCCACGAACGTTCTGATATATAAGTGTAATATTCATAGTAAATTGAAGAAAATTCAGTAAATGTTTAGTTTAAAGGGGACCGATTATTTAATTTTTTCAATATCAGTATCATAAATGATTTTGATAATATTAGACCTTTCATTTTTCCTAGCAAAAACCTGACCATCTCTCACACATGTACATTTATAATTATTTTGTTTGGCTGTTTCTCTGGTTCTTCTATAAAGTTGTTTTGTATTGAAAGTTAGATGTTCGTTGATGAAAAATTTATCCGAGATACCGTCAATGGATAATCCTGGAGTGGTTGTTTTAGATGAGAGTCGTTTTTGTTTAGCTGCAGCCATAATATCATCTCTTTTTCCTTTGGATATGGTCCTTACGATAATTGGTTCGGGACATTCATTAGACTGTTGGAAGACTCGATGAACAGACACTATATCGTTTTTTGATATTTGGCAACCAATGTGTATACCGATTTTTTCGAGTATTAAACTTAAATTCTCATTATTTTTCTCTGGTATACCTGTCATTTCCAAATTACTTTCTCTCGCTTCTTTTTCCAATTTATCCACCCTTGTGGTAAGCAATTTCACTTCTTTTTTCAGTTCATTGTTATCGTTGGTAGCTTTTTATAGTTCCTTAATTTTACTATCAACTTTTTTTAATGTTTCCTCAAATGTTGATATTTGATTACTGCAGAAGTTCACAAACACCAATACATCGTCGTATTTTTTATGTAATGATTTAATATCGGCTTGAATCTCCCTGAGGATAGCAATTGCAGGTGACTGCGAAATTATTTCATTTGATTCATTCTCATTATCAATATTGGTTATAGTGCTCGCATTTGCACCTATTACTGATTTTCTAGAAGGTCCCATTTCTTTTCGACAAGAAGAACAGAACCAGTAAGCATCCGGCAAGACAAATCGAGTGTTTTATCGTATCTTTTTGTTTTTGGGTTTTTGAAATGCCTAAAACGCTGTTCTTCAGAGAACAATCTTCCGTGAATGTTCCAAATTTTCTAGGATTTTCTTGCTTCATGCACCTTTACAATCCAGCATATTTTGGAACAACCATTACGCTCAAACATTTTCTGAAATCCTTGCTTTGTGCAAATTTTGGATTCAGTTTATTTTGTAGCAGTCCCTTATCGTATCGTGTGAATATTGAGAAATTATGTTTTTTTGCTTGGTAGCGCTTTTGTTCTCAATATACGCTTTATTTTGATCCCCTTATATTTTGATACGAGCACAAACAACACATTGTCTTTTTCACGACAATTTACGGATTTTTTAGTTTTATCTGAGTACTGACTGATACATACTATAGTATTTCATTCTGGCATATTTGTTTACGTTAGTCGATGACAAAACTATATTTTTTCAAGACATCTATCTATCTGTGGTTTAAAACTCCACATTTTTTAATTAAGAAATTGAAAGAAAAAAAGAAATTGTCTGGTCGACCTAGTTTTTTTATAAAAACACTACATCTCCTACAATTTATCTCTTAGATCGTTGTTGTTATAACCAGTCGATTCAGGGGAAAATTTTACATATGCGAGTGCATTTTGACTGGATATTCCCAAGCAATAGGAAGAGAAATGAAGGAATTTAGATTTTGCGGAATTCCACATACCGTGTCCATTGGTCGAAATTTCCAAGATGATATAATATTTTTTAGACATAAAAATCGCCAAAAATTGGTAATTTGAGGTTTTTTGGGACGAGAAATCGACTGGTCGACTTGGTTTTTTGATGAAAACACTGCTTCACCTTCAAGTAGTGTCATCATATAAATGAATAAGGAACAGCGCGGAACTCCTACAATTCAATAGTTGAAACTTTATCATGAAAACCAATCGATTCAGGGAAAAATTTTACATGTGTGAATGCAATTTGAATGGATATTTCCGATCATTAGGAGAAGAAACGAAGCAAATTTGATATCGCGGAACTCCACATACCCCCTCTCTTCTGTTAGAGATTTCCAAGATAACAAAATATTCTTTAGACATAAAAATCGCCAGGTATTTTAGGACGAGAAATCGCCTGGTCGACTTGGTTTTTTGATGAAGACACTACTTCACCTTCAAGTAGTGTCATCATATAAATGAATAAGGAACAGCGCGTAACTCCTACAATTCAATAGTTGAAACGTTATCATGATAACCAATCGAATTTGGGCAAAATTTTACATATGTGAGTGCATTATTAATTAGGGAGAGAAGTTAAGAAAATTTGATTTCTCGGAATTACACATACCCCTTTGTTCAAAATTTCCAAGATATGATATTTTTTAGACCTAAAAATTGACAAAAATTTGTATTTTGGGGTTTTTGGGACGATAAATCGCCTGGTCTACTTAGTTTCCCGATAAAAACACTACGTCACCCTCGAAAAGTTTCATCAAATAATTGAATAACGAACAACGCGTAACTCCTACAATTCAACAGTTAACGTTGTTATTATAACCAATCGACTCAGGGGAAATTCCACATGTGAGTGCATTTTGAATGGATATTTCCGAGCATTAGCAAGAGAAACGAAGAAAGTTTGATTTCGCATAATTCTAGATACATCCTCCTTTGTACGAAATTTCCAAGATAATATAATATTTTTAGACCTAAAAATCGCCAAAAATTTGTGATTTGGGGTTTTTTAGACAAGAAATCACCTGGTCGACTAAGTTTTTCGATAAAAACCCTACTTCACCTCCAAATAGTGTCATCGTTTAATTGACGTCAAAAAATAATAGTTCAATACGTTCACTAAGAAGCAACAACTACTTCTCGGGCTATATGCCCCGCCACGACAGACATTGAATTACACTTCTTTAGTAAACGGGGTTGGTATATCTGTTAAGATAGAACCAACCATTCTGGTTTGCGATTAGAAGGAATAACATCACTTGTAGACCGGTCTCGGCGTATTTGCTCCTCATCAGTACAAGGTAGATGCTATTCGTTATATACAATACATTAATGTATTGGTGTGGTATCAACGTAGTCTCCAATCCAGGATTATGCACTCAGAGCTTCTGGACGAATAGCATCTACCTTGTACTGATGAGGCGCAAATACGCCAAAACCGGTCTACAAGTGATGTTATTCCTTCTAATCGCAAACCAGAATGGTTGGTTCTATCTTAACAGATATACCAGCCCCGTTTACTTTAGAAGTGTAATTCAATGTCTGTCGGGGCATATAGCCCGAGAAGTAGTTGTTGCTTCTTAGTAAACGGTCTGTTCTTCGGAAATTTATTTTTCTAAATTTGTAAAGCGTTATCATAGTAACTGTTGAATTGTAGGAAACATGCGTTATTCCTATTCAATTTACTGATAACACCATTTGGAGATAAAGAATTGTTTTCATCGGAAAACTAAGTCGACCAGGCGATTCCTCGTCCCAATAAACCCCAAATTACCAATTTTCGGCGGTTTTTAGGTCCAAGCAATATTATGTACCGAGTTATTTTTTTGGCAAGTTCATTTTCATTTTTCTCCGTAATGTATTTTATTTTACTACTAGGTTTTATATAACTCGTTACTTACTTTCCGACCCTTTCAATTACCGCATTGATTTTTTTGTGTTATTACCGTTATAATATATTTTAGTATAAATCCGATGTACGCAAATCCGAATTCTACCATGCACGATTTATTCATTTCCGATGCCGACCAGAATATGTAAAAAATTTTGTGTAAGTAAATAAATTTTGCGTTTCATTTCCTTACCAAGACTAAGGTCGAAAAGTGTAAGTAGAAATTTAGTTATAAATTGGTGAACATTTTATAGGACAAAGGTTCGTCAATCTGCTCTCGACTTTCTGTCGCAATTGTGAAAAGAAATTAGTGATTGAAAATTTGTGTATTCCGGTGTTGAAGCTTTATTTAAAAAGGTAAATTATTTTTCAAATAAACTGTATATTCGAAACTTTCCGTACCGCCGCTTAATACTAAATTGTTAGATGTACCTATTCTTTTGAAAATTTTTCCGACCATTTTTTTCATTTGTTGTTGAGTTGAATTTTTTATTTGTTTCTTTTGCATAGCAATAAAGATTTGTGAACTGTAATTTGCTTTAGAATTTTATTACCGCGTGGAGTATATTAATTAACTGATAAAGATTATTAGTTGATTCTCTAGTGATTTTATACTTTTGGTTTTCAGCAGTTTTTATATTTCATTGATACACATGTGGATTATAATATTTTAATTTTATTCTGGTCCTTATATTTTTACTCTGTGCGTCGATAACTAGTTACCGATTAATTCGTGAAATTTATTTTGGGAATAGTAGTTCATCGTAGTTTTCTTGTGTTTCCTGTGAATCCAAAGGGTTTCTCAAACTTGGAAAAGGCTTAGCCATAACTTGTTTGATTACCCGGCAGATTTGAATCGTTCATTCCCAGTTTCGTGGAACAATTCTTTTAATTTTTTCTGACGGAATAAGAGTTGCTGGTTTAATTTATATTCAAGGGTTAATCAGACTTGGAAGAGGCTTCGCCATAATTTGTTTGATTTCCCCGCAGATCTAAATCGCTGTTTCCCCGTCTCGTGGAATAATTATTTTTATTTTTTTTCTGTCGGAATAATAGTTGCCGGTTTAATTTAGATTCAAGGGTTATTCAAACTTGGAAGAGGCTTAGCCACAATTTGTTTGATTACTCTGCAGATCTAAATCGTGCATTAGGGACCCCGTTAGAACCGGTGGATTTGAACCGTATTTGATAACCTGACCGTTACATCCGTCAAAGTACCAAGTATATGGTATAGATAGCTTTTTTTTTCTTTTCCCTGTTAATTTGCTTAGAATTATCCGTAAAATAGACCACAGAGTATTAATAGACTAAAGGTTCTTTTTGATCATTTTGTGGTATACCGACTTATTGTGTGATCGTATACAACACTAAACCGTAGGTAGTATACAACTCGGCTGAATCCCTGTTTCCTTCATTAACCCGTAACTTATAACTTGGAGTATCCATATTTGGCTCGTCCGTGTTGTAATTAGGTAAATAAAGTGAATTCAACAAGACCCCTGGAATTTTCCGTAACCTCCATCTGAGGCTATCTGGAACTCTTGACGCTAAGGGTCAAGGGGCCGTGGAGCAAACCACGTTAATAATCTGGCGCCCGAGATTTAAAAAACCCGAATTTTGCATCAAGGGTGTCCATAGTGGCGTGTTCTTGTGGCAGGAGCCTCGTGTAAGAAGGAAAGCACTTTACAAAATGGCGCCCGAGCAGGAACCGTTATTCCGTTTTTGTTTTTTTACTGTATTGTTACAGAGAGTTGATTATTGATTAGAGCAGGAACCATTATTCCGTTACCGTTCTTTTATCGTATTGTTGAAGGGACTTGATTGTTGATTATAGTAGGAATTGTTTTATACAGTTTTCCATTTTTTGTTTAGTATCTTGTTGCTTGGACCGTTTTAGTCTGTTTAGACTGTTTTTCTGCCATATTGTTTGTTACAGCAGGGACCGTTATTCCTTTTTCCCCGTATTGTTCTTTACCGTATTGTTGAAGAGACCTGATTGTTGATTACAGTAGGAACTGTTTTATACCGTTTTCGATTTTTTTAAGCGTTTTTTTGCTTGGACCGTTTAAGTCTGTTTTGACTGTTTTTCTGCCGTATTGTTTGTTAGATCCGGGACCGTTATTCCGTTTTCGTTCTACCGTATTGTTGCAGAGAGTCGATCATTGATTCGGGCAGGGACATGTTCTTCCGTTTTCGAGTTTTTGCTTATATTGTTGATTAAACAGAGACTTGATTGTTGAGACTGACTTGTTGATAATTTTTTTTTGAGAAAGACCGTTTTGCGGGTATTAGATTTTTTTCTTTGTTCCTTATTTTAAAAGAAGATTTCTAGGCCTGGATCAAAAGGCTAATGTCCAGAAGAATCTCCGAAGATCTTGACTTACCCGTTTTGTTTGATCAAGAGGAAGCTGAAGAAACCGAATCCGTTCCTCTAGTACCGACCCAACTACCGACCGTATGTTCCGTGGGAGAAATCACAGACAATCGAGTAAGCTGGGTATATTTACCGAGAAACGAGGGTATTAAAACCGAGCTAGTGAAGAGAAATTTATCAGTTGCTGGAACCGTTCCGGAGAAACGAAGGAGACTCGTAAAATTTTTAAGGCAGGAAAATATTTCTCCACGACCCGTTTCTGACCGATCCGATACCGTAACCGTTCCGACCATTAGGGCCAACCCTCCACCGAATGTACATGACTGGAAAGTGTGCTTTGGAAACCGAGGAGACCCGGCCGCTTTCATTGAAAGACTTGAAGATATCTGTACCGCAAAGAATGTTCAAAAATATAATTTGCTTCCGGTACTACCTGAATTACTGTCCGGTGAGCCCGCACTATGGTACCGGAACAACCGAAGCCGATATACTAGCCGGACCGATTTTGAAACCGATTTCCGAATTTTCTTTTATCTCGTAAATTACGAAGACGACTTAGAAGCTGAGATAGGCCGTCATCTACAAAGAAGAAATGAGTCCGCCGAACTCCAAACCCTCATGCGAAGACATGGGAAACTAACTCCCGAACAACAGTTAGCCTGGCTGTACCGTAACCAGTTGCCCGAATACCGTCTGCAAATCCGAAAAGGGGACTTTGAGGATTTTTCCACCTTTTGTCAGGTGGTAAGGGAATATGAGCTCCTCAGGAAGGAACTCCAGAACGTACCCAACACCAGTGGACTGAATCGTGGACCATCCCGACCGCAACCGATAAGTACAGCCAGATATGGACCGACCCATATCACGACGTCTGACCCATCTAGAGAGTCCATCGCTGGTCCCAGCCAACCGTCGCCGACCAATACTCCTCGCCGTCCGCCTGATACTACTCGTCACCCGTCTGGATCATCTTCCCGTCCACCCATCTCTTTCCGTTGTGGTGAGTCAGGACACTACCGCAACAACTGCCAAAACCCGCCGAAGATATTCTGTTCTTGTTGCCAAAAAGAAAGAGTATTTTCCAGAGACTGTTCCTGCAGAAGGCAGGAAAACTGATCCGAAGTTGTACCGAAGAGAGGCCGACACAGCTTCCGCAAATCTCATACCGAATTGCTACAAGAAATGAACGACCCCCCGACCACACAGAGACGTTGAAATTGGAAATCACAAATTTATAGCATTGTTAGATACCGGAGCAGCGAAGTCATGCATTGGTGATCAAGTAGCTAAGACAGTTTCCCAAAGAAAGCAAACTACCGCCTGTCCATCTACGAAGGCCTGTTTAGCTAATGGAAATTTGGTCTCTATCACCGATACGTATGAATTAAAATGGAAAATCAATGACGTTACCATGGAGGGTTCGTTAGAGCATTTCCCTGGACTAATCACCGATATTGTGTTAGGACATGATGTCCTACAAAAGTATGATTTCCGTCTGGAGTTAGGAACTGGAAATATATACATGAATGATGAACTCGTGAGGCACAAGTAGCCAATCCTGTTGGAATATTGGAGGCAGTAAACCCGCCTATGAAAGAAGTCGATTCTGCTGTACCGATAATATGTAAGGAAGAAACCAACCATCGTCGTACTGAACACAGCTGTTCTAGAAATAAACATGTTTCCGAAGTCTCTGCGTCTTCCCTGGTGTTAGGGGTTGACAAGGAGCAATCTATATCCGAAGTCTCTGAGTCTTTCCTGGAGTTAGGGGTTGACAAGGAACAAACCGTTTCTAATGTCTCTGCGTCCTCCCTAGTTTTTCCATGTTGCTTTTTGCAAGGCTATCGCCTAGTTGTAGAAGAAATGAAAGTCGACGTGTTCTACATGTCTTCTGATAATCAGGATTTTTTTCGATGTATAATGCAAAACAGTTTAGAGCACCAATATCAATCATGTTCATGACAAGCCTAAACGGCCAACGAGCCGTACTTCTAGCACATGAGTATTCCCTTATTAGTTTATCGGCGTTATTATAATCTAAAATTATTTGTGGCTTATTTTTAACTTCAGAACAAATTTGGTCATTGTCATGTTGACTAGAAAGAATATGAACAATTTTTTTTTTTCGGGATATATGACACAATTGTTAAGTCTTTAGTAAACGCAAACATTGATCCATTCCGGAGGCCTGGAAGCAATACTAAGCTACAACGGTGTATCTGGTTTATTTTTACGAAGTGTTCCCAAAAGCGAAAAATTGTTTCGTTAGCAGGTCATTTGTAAGTACGACGCTTGTAAAAAAAGTATCAGTTGTGATACCACGCCAGCTGCTGTGGTACGGTTCAACCATATCAGATACTACACGAAACCCTTGATTTTTTTCTGCCTGTTGAATCAACAACTTCCCAGTGTATACTTGAAGATTGCAGAGATACGATGTTTTAACATCTGCAGTTGCCCAAATTTTAATGCCATAACGGCTCGGTTTTGATTTGATAAACTGTCTAAAGGGGCACTTACCTCTAGAAGAAACTAGCTGCTCGTCAATTGTAAGGGTTTCATATGGCTCAAAAGATTTTTTGCAGTTAGAAGCAAACATATCCCAAATAATTCTAATTGCCGCCAATTTGTCATTCTTCTTCCTCTCGTCTAGCGTGGATTTGTCGTCAAATCGTAAAAAGCAACGTAATTGCTCAAATCTATCTCTAGACATGGCAGCTGTAAAAAACGATCGACGTGTGGACGTATTCGTGGTCCACATTTCTCCGGTTGATTCTCTTCTACATCTCAATGTCCCAGCTCTTATAAGAATGCCAATAAAACTATCTAGTTCGTCCCTCTCGACCGATTACCACTGTTTTTGTTCGTTCGGATGTTTTATGTTCCAGTTATTGTAAAATCTAAGAGCTTCTTCGTTGGTGTGATGACAAATTAATTTCTTTTGTAAGAAACAAATTTAAAAATCCAAGGGTGTACTTGCATCTATACTGTATTTTGTAAGAACTGGATGTGCGCTTACAATATTTCTTATCTGTCGTTTGGAACGGACAATTGGTACAGTTTGCCTTTTTAGACAGATTTTGACGTAAATTCGGGCAATTTCATATCTGGAACGTCGACGAGAGGTGTAGGCTCTTCATCTGAATCTTCTTCACTTTATATTTCCAAATTGTATCCAATTTCTGAAACAAGTTCATGTGAATCTTCTCAAGCTCGCGTTGCTTCAGTGGTTTACGCCTTTCAGAACGATCCATTCCAAACTAAACCTGAAAAAAAAATTATTTCTACTATTATATTTGGCACCACTAGATGCCAGTTAGGGGTTAGGTTAGGTTAGGTTAGGTTAGGTTAGGTTAGGTTAGTCTCGCTGAGACCCCACTTACCTAATCACGTAATAACTAGACACTCTCGACGACGTCTCCATTCACACTAACACATGATTATTCTTGTGATTTCAAGCACATAGCTAGAGGCGCTGTTGCCAATTGTGTTTAGTTTGGCAAATATTAGGGAAAATATTGTAGGGGTCCCTCTAAGACCCCCAATAGGCATTTAAAGGTTAATTAAATTAAATTATTGAACACCCATTGACTGTGATGCCGAAAAGGTACTATTTTACCGAGTTGTCAGATTGTGCTCGAATTAATTTACTTTTGTATGAGGTACTGGTAGATGTTTGCGAATTATAGGTATAATATAATAACAATTGTATACCGCCAGGACTAATTGTATAATCTGCATCTGTGATTAGTTGTTTGACTACTATTGTAGTATTAAAATTTGAGTTTACTAGCCTACGAGTTTTTATTTTGAACGAGATTATTGTATTTTTCAGATAGTAGGTGAACTAGGAGTGGACAGAGCTGGATCTGACGTTGAAATAAAAACAACAACCCCCATTTCTCCTAATTAATGATGGTCCTTCGAGCCGGATAGCTACTAGCTACTTTTTCTTGTTGTTGTTTCTTGTTCTCCAGAACTGCTCATCACGAGTACCCTTAATTTCGTTACTCGTAGGTATTAGCGGTCATTCAAATATGTCTAGACCAACACTCCTTTCTCTTCAAACCAGTACCTCTTGTCAAAGGATAATTCTTGTTTGTCAACTAAATGGTGATATCTTTTAACCACTGAAATCGTCAAGATCGGTGAAAATCAAATTTGTTTCTGAAGGTAGTCGGCTGGCTGAAGAAAAACTACAACATCGGGCAACGCAGCAGGGCAAACTGAATCGCTAGCTAGGACCTGTTCCTACAACACGATAACAAACTTGTGTGAGTGACTACTAATAGGTTGAGACAAATGTAAATAAACGTTTGTAAATAATAACATTGTTCGCTATATAAATACTTATTATTTAAAGAAGGTATTCTTGAAATAAAGAATTTGTGGTTTATTTCAAACTGCGATAATTTGTGGCTTCAATGTAAAGCTACAACTGCCATGGGCTTTATTGTATTCTTGTATTATACAGGGTGTTTTCAAATGACACTTACAACGTTTGCATGTAGATACCTCTCGTAAAATTGCACAAAATGATATGGGGATTGGGGGGTCTAGCCTATTTACTTTTCGAAATACAGGGTGTTAAAGTTATGAAAAATTAAATGTTTCAATTTAATAACTTTGAAATGGATGAATATATTGATTTGACATTTGGCAGGTTGTTTTCAAATGTAAAAGGGAATATTTTGATGGAAAAACATGTTTCAATTCTTGATCCAGTGGTGTACATTTGGAAGAATATGACACCTTTCCCCTCCCATTTTTTACGCCACTGGCATTTGAAGCTATTTTTATTTTATTTTGTATTCCTCAATGGTTTTCACGAGAAAAACGCATAACCTTTACATATCAAAAAATTTGTAGTTTTCAAGATATTTAATGTTTTTATGAAGTCTGCAAAATCACTTTTTAATAATGAAATAAAAAAAATATTTTTCTTGAATTGTTTTTAATAACTACCAAACTACTAATGGTTAGAATATGTAACAGGTACTAATTTCTGAAACAGCAATGCATCTAAAACATTGAGAGAAGATTGTTGAAAATACTCTTCCAAACTTGTGATTTTATTAACAAAATAATTAATAACAATAAAAAATAAGATAATTACAAAGTTAAATAATATCCCATTCAAACATAATTTTTCACTAAGCAGCCAACAAATTACAAGAGATGTTCAAAATTTTGCCCATTCACTTTATTTATACCTACATAATCTGCAACGTTTTCTCATTGAAAATTGCATACCTTGGAAAGACTGGCGATTGCCGGAAATAATTTCTGTAGCTGCATGGATTCTTGCTGTCAGTTCCTCCTCCGTTTCTACTATTGTATAGTAGGCTGTCGATGTCAATGATGAAATGGTAAATGACATTTTGTTTAACGTCAAAACCAAAATAAATTATTTGCAATTAAATTTGTTTGTGCAACTTTCATTCACTTTTTGTTATGATGGATTATACTTTTGAAGAAATGGCTGATATGCAGCTAATATACGGGGAAGCCAGAAAGAATGGTAGGTGTTCCGAGCGCTTGTATAGAGAAAGATATCCAAATCGACCTAGATTTCCATGTCACACAACATTTGCTCAAATTGACAGGAGATTGCGAGAATTCGGACAATTTAATTCAAAATTACAAGGTAGCGGTAGAAAACGAACTGTAAGAACTGTGCAATTAAAGGAGGCTGTTCTAAACCGTATTGAAAAGAGACCCCATTTAAGCACTCGCATCATTGGCAAATCTTTAAATGTAAGTAACTCAACTGTGTAGAATATTTTAAATGAACAGCAGTTGTATCCTTATAAGTATACCCAATTTCAGGCCCTGAAACCAACAGCTTGTCCTCAAAGAGTGGAGTTTGCCCATTGGTACACCCAAAAATGTTCAGAAAATAGGAACTTTACCAAATTTGTTCTATTTACTGATGAAGCCAAATTCACACCTGAAGGAATTTTCAATTCAAGGAATAGCCACGTGTGGGATGACGAAAATCCATATGTTATTCGACAACGTGGATTTCAGAGAAAAATTCTCGCCTAACGTGTGGGCAGGCATTCTTGGAGATTGTATAGTGGGTCCATATTTATTACCTAATAAACTCAATGGTAATATTTATTGTAATTTTTTGAGAGAAACCCTGCCTGATTTATTAAACGACGTTGTACCATTAAATATTAGGGCAAATATGGATAATCTATGGTTTCATCACGATGGGGCATCTGTACATCATACTCTAGCGGCCAGACAACTTATAACCCAACAATACGGAAACCACTGGATAGGCCGAGGTGAACCCAATATGTGGCCTGCGAGGTCACCGGATTTGAATCCAATCGATTTCAAAGTTATTAAATTGAAACATTTAATTTTTCATAACTTTAATACCCTGTATTTCGAAAAGTAAATAGGCTAGACCCCCCAATCCCTATATCATTTTGTCCAATTTTACGAGAGGTATCTACATGCAAACGTTGTAAGTGTCATTTGAAAACACCCTGTATATTATTTAGTTTATTGTAGTTTATTGTGAAATTCTTTATTAATTATTAACAATTGCCCGTAGTTATCTATTATAGTTCTTGTTCAAAACTTAAAAAAAATGGAAATATCTAGTTCTTGTTTATAGACAACTGCTAAAATTCTTGGAACAAAAGCAGTGGATATCTGTTTCTCCAATGTACATGGGTTTTCTTGCATAATACGATTATATTTGATCAACTGGATTATTGGCTGTTCGCACGAGTTAGACTTAATTCGTCGTTTTTCTAGAAAAAACTGGAATAAATTAGGTACACTGAAAAGCAGTGTCCGCTAAAAGTAACAGGAAAAAAAATTTTTCTTCGATTTTGGATTTGCAGTTGTAGGCTGGGTTCTTATTCTATACTGCAGTAGGGAAGTTACGGCTGACTAGTTGAAAAATAAACTATAAAATTTTATAAGGCACAGCCAGAATGATTTGTGGATGGTAAAGAAGACTCTTTTTTACTAATCCAAGCTTTCGATAATGTTTATTATCATTTTCAAGGCTAAAAGTATAAATTATTTGTTACAATTTGGATAAAAAATATATTTTTTATAACACAACTTACTAGCAAGTGAGTTGATTCCTTCGACAATGTAAATTCGTTTTTCAAACATGGAAACTAATGGTAACAAACTATTATTAAAAATTTTCACATATTTAAAAAAAATTCAAACTACTAAAATTGTTAAAAATGACAAATTCAGTCATCTTGGTTCCATTATAAACTACACAAAACAAGTAACTGACCAAGTTTTTCATAGTGTAGAAATAATAAAAAAGTCATCAGCTCGAGAATATAAAATACCTGTTTTAAGAAAAATACATTATTACCAACAAAACTAGTACCAACTGAAAACAAGGCACCAATTTTTTAATAATTTTAGATTTAATTTATATTGTTTTAATTCAATATTTTTGAAAATAGAAAAAAGAAATTTGTACATCTGTTAATATTAAATTTGAAATCTACATAACATTTCTTACTTTTGTATTAATTTGATTTTATAAATCCCTTCTTGCAGTTGCCAATTGCAAAAGTCCTACTAGTGGAAATAAATTGAAACATTAAGACTAACCTATCACATCAGAAACTATGAGTTGTCAAAGTGAAATAGAAGTTTGGTTATAAGCAACATCAGTTTATTAAATTGGAGTCAACTCTCAAATATGCAAACAAGTGATTCAAACACAATAGGTAGTTGCTAATTACCTATCCTCTTTTTTATTATTATTGAAAATTTTTTTAGATGTTGTAAAAGAAAATTCTACAAATTTCATCAAAACACTGTCTGCCACCCAGTATCTCAAGAAAACTTACAAAAAATCGTGTTGTTTATGTGACGTGGTTACAACCTAAGAGAGCTGTTAATTTTATATATCTGTTAAAATGAAATTTATAACTAATTAGATAGAATTATTGTTAGGAAGATGAAATTGTAATATTTCAATCTTCGAGCTAAAAACTGTCATTACCATCATCTTGAGAAATGTAAAATAGATAAAAGAAAAAGAAAGAAAAAAATATATATTTAGTCTGTTGTTATTACAATTGATATCTCCTCAACAATCTTAATTTTTGTATTAATTTGATTTTATCCATCCCCTTTTGCAGTTGCCAATTACAAAAGTCCTACTAGTGGAGAAAAATTGAAAAATTAGGAAATTCACTCAACCAACTCATAGTCACTAACCTATCACATCAAAAACTATGAGTTGTCAAAGTGAATTGGAAGTTTAGTTGTTTAAGGCATCAGTTTGTTAAATTGGAATCATCTCTCGAAAATGCAAACAAGTGATTACAACACAATAGGTAGTTGCTAATTACCTATCCTCTTTTTTATTATTATTGAAATTTTAGATGCTATAAAAGAAAATTCTGTAAATTTCCTCAAGGCAAATGTCTGCCACCCAGTATCATAAGAAAACTCACAAAAATCGTGTTATGTATGTGACATGGGACACTTTTAGAGAGCTGTTAATTTTGTATCCTGTTTGAATGAAATTTTAAAATTATAATGTTATGAAGATAAAAATTGTAGTAATTCAACCCTCAAGCTAAAAACTGTCAAAACAAACATCATCTGAATTGGATGAAGTCCGGTTAGTGTCATCAAATTGTTTTTTGTGAAAAGTGAGTAGATAAGTATAAATAGGACTAACAGTGGAAATCTCAATTTTTTTATTAATAGATGGTTGGTTTAGTTTGATATGAATCATTTCAATGAACTCGCGTTTAGTCTTATTCATTTCAACGTCAAGTATTTTAGCTCCTGCATGTTCATCTTATGACCTGTATCTATGACATGTTCAGTTAAAGCACATGATCTCTTTTGTCTATTGCAATCACTGCGATGCTGAGTTATGCGATGCTTCAGAGTACGTGAAGTTTGTCCCGTATAACTAGACTCGCAGTAAAAATAAGGTATATTGTAAATTACATTAGTTTGCATATCCTTGTTTTCTTTTTGTTTCAATCTCGAAAAAATGTCACCAACTTTAACAACATTCCTATTCGCTATTTTTATGTTTTCTCTACTAAAGACTTTATGAATTTTATCTGATAGGTTTTTTATGAATTTAATCGAACCATACTTATACCTTATTATTTCATCTTCAGGGAGTTGTTCTATCCTCCTATTTTGTACCTGATTAATGATAGGCTCAACAATCGTATTGAATAATAGTTTGTTTAAAATGTGTTTTGGATAACTATTGTTTAAAAAAATTTTATACAGGATGTTCAAATTTTTATTTAGTAATGAAGGATGAAAAATTCGTGCCAATCTATTCTTCATGGCCAACACTAGATTCAGTTTGATTTTTTCTGAATGATATGAGTTGTAATTAAGGTATCTACCTAAACTTGTAGGTTTTCTGTACCAATCTAAAATTACTTTGTTGTTTTCGGTTCTTATTAGTTTAGTGTCCAGAAAAGGAGCACTAAAATTTTTTCAACCTCAACAGTAAATTGTATATGTGGATTATAGTCATTAAAAATCTGTAAGATGGTGTTCACGCCATTACTGGGAATTGCACAGATTAAATCATCAACGTATTTTTTCCATAAAAGAGACTTCAAAAGGTAACTGTGGAATACACTCGTTCAGCAAATCATCGATCACGTATTGTGCGTAAATGGATGATACAGAACTACCCATTGGTGTACCAAAAATTTGTTCATATAATTTGTCATTGAAAGCAAAAAAAGTACCTTTATCTATCAAATCAACGAATTCCAAAAAATTTTCAAATGTTAGCTTACAATTATTTTGAATGTTTCCTGATACTATTTTTAACTAAATCAATGGGAATATTGGTGAAAAGTGACACAACATCCAAGCTAATAATAATATAGTCAGGTGGTAATTGTTTTTCTTGTATCAATTCAGCGAAACAAAAAGAATCATGGATAAAATATTGGTTATTTGCGAAATACCACCAATAGGTGACTCAATGGATGATATAATTGGTCTTAAGCTTAAAGTAGTTTTGTGAATCTTAGGTAAACCGTAATACTTCGGTGTAGTTGATCTCAATTTCCTCAATTCATGTGTAGTAAAATTGTTTTTGTACTTTGAAGTTAAAGCATATACTTTTTGTGTTAGAGTGGATATGGGATTTGTTTTGATCTCTTTATAATATTTACCATCACTTAAAAGGTTTGAAGATAGTCTTATATAATCATTTTTCATAACATCTAAAATTTCAATAATAATAAAAAAGAGGATAGGTAATTAGCAAATACCTATTTTTTGCATTTTCGAGAGTTGATTCCAATTTAACAAACTGATGCTTCAAACAACTAAACTTCCAATTCACTTTGACAACTCATAGTTTTTGATGTGATAGGTTAGTGACTATGAGTTGGTTGAGTGAATTTCCTAATTTTTCAATTTTTCTCTACTAGTAGGACAGTTGTAATTGGCAACTGCAAAAGGGGATGGATAAAATCAAATTAATACAAAAATTAAGATTGTTGAGGAGATATCAATTGTAATAACAACAGACTAAATATATATTTTTCTTTCTTTTTTCTTTTATCTATTTTACATTTCTCAAGATGATGGTAATGACAGTTTTTAGCTCGAAGATTGAAATATTACAATTTCATCTTCCTAACATTAAATTCTATCTAATTAGTTATAAATTTCATTTCAACAGATATATAAAATTAACAGCTCTCTTAAGTTGTAACCACGTCACATAAACAACACGATTTTTTGTAAGTTTTCTTGAGATACTGGGTGGCAGACAGTGTTTTGATGAAATTTGTAGAATTTTCTTTTACAACATCTAAAAAAATTTTCAATAATAATAAAAAAGAGGATAGGTAATTAGCAACTACCTATTGTGTTTGAATCACTTGTTTGCATATTTGAGAGTTGACTCCAATTTAATAAACTGATGTTGCTTATAACCAAACTTTTATTTCACTTTGACAACTCATAGTTTCTGATGTGATAGGTTAGTGACTGTGAGTTGATTGAGTGAAATTCTTAATGTTTCAATTTATTTCCACTAGTAGGACTTTTGCAATTGGCAACTGCAAGAAGGGATTTATAAAATTGAATTAATACAAAAGTAAGAAATGTTATGTAGATTTCAAATTTAATATTAACAGATGTACAAATTTCTTTTTTCTATTTTCAAAAATATTGAATTAAAACAATATAAATTAAATCTAAAATTATTCAAAAATTGGTGCCTTGTTTTCAGTTGGTAATAATGTATTTTTCTTAAAACAGGTATTTTATATTTTCGAGCTGATGACTTTTTTTATTATTTCTACACTATGAAAAACTTGGTCAGTTACTTGTTTTGTGTAGTTTATAATGGAACCAAGATGACTGAATTTGTCATTTTTAACAATTTTAGTAGTTTGAATTTTTTTAAAATATGTGAAAATTTTTAATAATAGTTTGTTAAGATTAGTTTCCATGTTTGAAAAACGAATTTACATTCTCGAAGGAATCAACTCACTTGCTAGTAAGTTGTGTTATAAAAAATATATTTTTTATCCAAATTGTAACAAATAATTTATACTTTTAGCCTTGAAAATGATAATAAACATTATCGAAAGCTTGGATTAGTAAAAAAGAGTCTTCTTTACCATCCACAAATCATTTTGGCTGTGCCCCATAAAAACGTATAGTATAAATATATATATATATATATATATATATATATATATATATATATATATATATATATATATATTATTTTATTTTCTTTAACCATTATTATAATAATCGCTTGATTTTTTTTTATTGGGTATGGTTAATGTGAATATAATGAAAAATTAAACGATCTTTGACGTTTCGCTTTCGTTTGAAAGCTTTTTCAAAATGTTTATTTTATATGTCACAATGAAGTAAAAAATATACAAATTGTTATTTTAGAATTTAGTTATGATACAAGTACTTACTTCAGAACTAAATCTACGATATTTGAATAATAGGTGAAAAAAGGGTAGTTATTGGTAATTAATTTGTTATTTTATTAAATTATGATAAATTTGACTCAAATTTTTGATATCTTGTTTATCGTTCACAGAATTTTTTTCTTTTTTTATATGTATCATTTCTTTAATTGTAAGTTTCTGATAATTAGAGTCTTGTGTTAGTATTTTTGTTTTTTTGAAATCAAATTCATGTTTTTCTGTTGTTTCGTGTTTATGTACAGCTCTACATGGTGGAGTGGAGTAAGATACAAAATTAAAAAAGGGATTACTACGTAAATAATTGAGATTTTAAATACTGCATATTTCTCAATTACACAAGTCACGAAAAATACTAAATTTTTCAACTCAGCACACTTCACTCGGTTTATAACCCCAAATTCACATCATTTCCATTAGCTACACGAGCGCTATTTCGGTGAATCTTCGAATTATAATTTGCTGTTTACAGGTGGACACTTTTTCAACTTGTCACCCATACAAGATGGTGCTCCTTCCTTCTACCCTCCATAGTTATGGGGAAGGAACTATTTTTTATCTTGGAAAAACGTTTCGTGCGAGATCCTCAGATCTTCTTGGAGTATAAGCAGTATATAAATGAGTACTTGGCCTAGGGCATGCGAAGGTAGTTCCCTTGTCTTTAGTTAATTCTCTAAATGAGAATAAATATTTTATCCCTCATGTGTGGTAAGGAATGAAATTATTAGCACCAAGCTCCGCGTAGTTTTTGATTTATCTGCCAAAATGACGTCATCGTTGTCGTTAAGCGATATTATCCTTAAGGGTCCTCAAGTGCACCCAGAGTTATTTGACATTCTTACTAGATTTCGAATATATAAATATGCTCTCACCTGCGAAGTTCGAATGAATCCTGAGCAGAACTTCCTACAGAATATGCTGTGGAGAGAGTCACCTGACAAACCACTTCTTTGTTTGGAACTTCAAACGGTGTCTTTTGAACAATCTTGTTCACCTTTCCTCAGCTGCAGGGTAATTAAGGAAATAGCTCTGCGAAACTCAAATCTTGATCGTGCTTCTGAAGTATTTTTGTCGCAAACGTATGTTGATGATGTGTTGAACGATTATAAGCATAATTGAATATCATACTTAACGAAGCGGGTTTCATGCTACACAAGTGGTGTTCCAATTCTACAGAGTTTTTGGAACAAAATTGTAATTCCAAAACTTCAGATCTAGATCTGAACTTTGGAAATTCTTCCTGCAATATTCTAGGTTATTAGTGGAACCCAGCTTCAGACAATTTAAAAATTTCAGCTCCATCTGCCCTCGAAAATAGCCCAATCACTAAAAGGAAAATTCTATCTATCATAAGCTCTTGATATGATCCGCTAGGGTTGGTAAATCCATGTATAGTAATGGGTAAAGTCGTCATGCAAAAACTGTTGCTGCAAAAAATTGAGTGGGACATTCCTATCAAGGATCACGTGTTGTTAAAAGATTGGACGAAATTTTGTGATACTATCCTTGGTTTAAAAACCCTAATTCTCTAACAGGTACCTGTTTAATGACAAAAAAGTTGCTGAAGTGCAAATGCATGGGTTTAGTGATGTCAGTAATATGGCCTGTGGAAGTGTAAAATACACAGATGATTCTGTTTATTGTGAACGTGTTTCTAGTAAATCCAGAGTAGCTCCTATTCGAAAAACGGTTACTATTCCGCGGCTCGACCTTTCTGCCATGTTGTTGTTGGCTAATCTAGTTTCTAGAATTTTGTATATTTTTCAAAACAAAATACCAATTGAATCGGTAAACCTCTGGACTGATTCACAAATTGCGTTGTACTGGATTAAAAGTCACTCCTATCGATGGAATACTTTCGTTTCAAATAGAGTATACCAAATTCAGGGGCTCTGTGAAAATTATCATTGGCGTCATGTGTCTTCAGCACTCAACTCCGCCGATATCTTATCTAGAGGATTCTTCGAGAAAAAGAATCTAGACTCTTGGTTTCATGGGCCCTCGTTCATGCGAACTCCAAAATTGGATGTAACTAAAATTGATTCCTATGCTCCTGTAGAAAATCCCCCGGAAGAAAAGAAAATCTCCTTGTTAACTTCAGCAAAACATGAAACTTTCTGGAAGCAGACTATTGCTCGATTTTCAAAGCTGTCATCTTTGAGACGCACAATGGCATACTTTTTTAGATAGGTACACAATTACAAAAATGGAGATGTAAAATTGTCAGGTCCACATCAAGTTGATGAGCTGGACAAAGCACTGATGTTTCTAGTCAAACAAATTCAATCTGAAAATTTTACTTTAGAAATTTCTAACAAAAAACCCTTGTCCAGCAGGCAAATTGCTTCGTTGCACCCTTTTCTTGATGCCGCTTGTTTATTGAGAGTAGGAGGTCGACTGCAACATGTAGATATACCTTTTGATCAGAAGCATCCGATACTCTTGCCATCAAAAAATTATTTTGTACAGCTGCTGTTAACACACGAGCACCGTAGATTGGGACATTGTGGTCCCCAAAATTTGTTATGCTATATTAGACTTCGGTTTTGGCCTTTAAATGGATTACGTAAAATCAAACGTATTTTAAAAGATTATATCACGTGTCATCGCTTTAAAGCCGCAACTGCGCAACAGATTATGGCCCCACGTGTTCATTGAGTTTTCGAGGACTTGCTACGGCTTGTCCAAGATTTCAACTCTCTGTGCATTGCCCTGCGACATAGGAGGGTGATGGGTTGAGCTGCCTATCGGGAGCGTCCCCAGGCTGCGGATAGGGGAGGCCAGGGTCGTCATGCAAATGAAAGAACTGGTCTATTGGTGAATAAGGAGGGATGAGGGCTACAAACTCCCCACATTACCAACCGAATACCCAATCGCTGACAAGCTCGTGACACATACCGCAAACTACATAGCAGAGCAACTAACCCCTTACTAGGGTAAGGCCTGTGAGGGGCATGCCGAACTATGTGGATCGGGAGGCTTGCTTGATTGCCTGGCCTGTGTGGATGAGGACCACTATAATAACCTCCCAAAACCTAAAGTTAAGTGGTCGCTGAAGGGATGGATGGCCGTGGGTTATTCGGCTTCGAGACCACTAACCTCGGGGCACCTGGCGCACCCCGTTGCATTTAGCCTTGTACCTGTATGCAGGTACTGACCTCCTTTCTCCTATACTCGTGGGAACAAATATGGACCAAGAGAAAACAAACATTATTACGGAGCCTGTAGAGATTCCTAGTAAAAGGGATTTGGAAGATCCGGCAGCAATGGAGACAGAAGTGTCTCCAACGCAGCCAGATACTTCTGAAGCCCAAGAGAATACCACGCCCCCATAAGACGTTATAGCGAATCCTATGGCAACAAAAGCTTTATACGGGAAACTTTCAGGTGCCCAGCGTAATAGGCTGAAAAAAATTAGGGAACGAGGAATTGACACCAAAAATGTGGTGCTGCCGACTCCCTCAACATCAAAACAGGGTGTAAAGCAGCAGACAAAGGGCGTTAAGCGAACTGTGTCAGCCAGGAGCACTCCTGAGGAAGAGAAAGATAAGAGGGCCAAACGTACCACTGGTACCGTTATTAAAACTGGTATCAAATACATCGTGGCCCTCAAAGGGATCAAGGCAGCTGTGGTCCCAAAAAATTTTCCAGAGATAGTTGTCTCTGAAGATCAGGTGGGGTCTATCAATGAGAACCTAACTGACATGATCGATGAGGTGCAGAAGGCGCCTAGGTTTGAAGCCAGTCGATACATGGACGGCTACTACGGGCTAATATGTGACAATGAGGAGACCTTCATTATAACGAGGGACTATTTGTCACAAAAAACCAACTGGAAGCTCATCAAGAGTGATGAACTTCCAAAGTAGCAACAAGTCCTCGCCCTACTTCCTGAGACTAAAAAAGAGGATCTGAAAGTGGAGTTGAGGAGGCTCGGGAAACAGAATCCAGGGCTGAAGGTTGATCGCTGGATGATCCTCGGCTCCAACAGCGAACTGCATGTGAGTCTCCGGATTGACGAAGGGTCCATGAAAGGACTAGTGCGGTCTCAATAGAGACCGTACTATCTATTCCAGCGGGCCAGTTTTAAAACCCTTGAAAACTCGACCGAGGAGGAAACAGGTTCTGATCGCGAACCTGTACCATCAACCTCTAAGGATCTTCAAGGTGCTACAAGTTAACTTGCAGCACAAAAAGACACCCAACGCTGACCTACAACAAAGAGTGGTGGCTGAAAACATAGACATCGTTCTAATTCAAGAACCTTGGATAAACAAAGGTAAGATACTGGGGCTTAATATTAGGGGAATGGGACTGATAATGGGAACAGATCGTACTAAAATAAGAACTTGTATTTGCTATAGATCCGAATACAACTTGATGCCGATTATTGAACTATGCACGGGTAACATGGTGGCAGCAAAGATTATACTCGAAAAATATGGGGTAGTACTAGAGACAATAATAGTGTCTCTGAATCTTCCCATCGATTCAGAAGAACCACTACCGGGGATTAACATGGAGAACCTGATGGAATACTCAAGGAGACATCATCTGGATGTCGTTGTAGGGGCTGATACCAACGCACATCATAGCAGTTGGGGCAGCAAAGACAACAACACCAGAGGTAAGAAACTGTTTGACTATCTATGTACTACTAAACTTGATATTGCGAATGTGGGTAATACGCCTACATTTAGAACATCAAGGGGGGACTCATTGATAGATGTTACTCTTTGCACTTTACGTGCCAGGGAGATGATTCGCAAGTGGCATGTATCGGATGAACCATCTTTATCCGATCATGCCCAAATACACTATGAAATTAACGTAGAATCGGTTATTAGAACATACAGGGATCCTAAGAGCACTGACTAGGTATCTTATAAAGATGACCTGCTTTCAAAAAATCCGTTCACACCTAGGCAGACCAAAAACTGCTGAGGATTTATAGGGAGCAGCCTCTCATCATAACAACTGTCCGATAAAGGAGAGTCGCTCTTCTAGACAAGCCATCTGGTGGAATAAAGAGCTGACATCGCTAAGGAAAGAAACAAGGCGCTTTTTCAACAAAGCGAAAAAAAACGGGTAACTGGGAAGCGTATAAAGCTAAACTAGGTACATATAATACAAAAATAAAAGAATACAAGGAGAAGTCCTGGATAGAATTCTGTGAGGAAATGCACAGTGCCCCTGACAGCGTCAGAATCAACAGGATTCTCAAAAGGGATACTTCTAAAAAACTTGGTTCTATTCAGTTGCCGAGCGGAAAGTTTTCAAATACTAAAGCAGAGGCTATAGAGCATCTACTCAGTGTGCACTTTCCAGGTTCGGTAAAGATAGAGTCAAGATATGACAACCGGCCGGTTGCCAAAACAAAGGCAACCAAAGAGGACTGGGAACTCACGAATAAGATATTCAGACCCCATCTTATCAGATGGGCTGTAAACTTATTTGACCCCTACAAAACTCCAGGACCAGATGGAATATTCCGCAAGCTTCTGCAAGAGGGACTGAACATCATAATGGGTCCTTTAGTTCTGATACTTTGCAGCAGCCATGCTCTAGGGTATATACCAATTACATGGAAAGAGTCAAAGGTGGTGTTTATTCCTAAACCAGGAAAAGAAACGTACACCCAGGCTAAATCCTACCGATCAATCAGTCTGACATCATTTATGGTGAAAACCATGGAAAAAGTCTTACAAATGTACTCACAAGAAGGAGCGCTTAAGAGCATCCCTCTACATAGACTACAATGGGCTTATCAAGCAGGGAAATCAGGTGAAGCTGCCCTGCATAATTTGGTCTCAGGTCTCGAAAGGAGCCTGAATCATGATGAAGTATAGCCCTTGCAGCATTTCTAGACATCGAAGGTGCTTTTGACAATACATCGATGTCATCAATTAACAGATCCCTTAAAAAAAGAAGGATGGATAGCACCACATGCAAATGGATAAGATCCATGCTCGAGCATAGGAGAATAACAGCACATATGCATGATGAAACATACACCGTTAGGACAACTAAAGGATATTCTCAAGGTGGATGACTTGATCTGTAGGTTGAATGATCAAGGCATATGGACGCAGGGCTTTGCGGACGACATAGTGATTGTCACCAATGGGAAATTCCCGGAGGTGGTTATGAATGTCCTACAGGAAGCACTGCGAATTGTAGAGGAATGGTGCCTTAAAGAGGACCTTTCAGTTAATAAAAAAAAAACTAGTTGCTCTTACGAATAGAAGAGTTCTCCCGCAGGGTAGAGTACTGTTGTTCGGAGGAGAGCTAGAAACATCCAAAGAAGTTAAATATCTGGGAGTGACCCTTGATACCAAACTGAATAGGAAGGCACACCTGGAAAAAATTACTACCAGGGCGACTAGGCTTTTCTGGCAATGGAGAAGAGTTATGGGCAAAGCCTGGGGAATACAACCTGAGGTGGTTCACTGGCTCTACACAACTGTGATAAGACCAACGATCACCTATGGAACAATAGTCTGGTGGAGGAGGACAGAAGTGTCCTCTGCAGTTAATATATTAACTGCAATCCAGAGACAAGCCCTTCTTGGTATTACCGGGGCAATGAACAGAACGGGGACGGCATCAATGGAAGCCCTTATTGCACTTCCTCCTCTAGAACTTTTTATGAGGACGGAGGCAATGATGACAATTCTTAAGCTGAAATCGGGAGACTTATGGTCCCCGAACAATGTTTGAGAAGGTCACACTGATACAACTGGGACATTACTAGACGAACCCATATTTCACATGAGTTTTGATAACATGACACCAGAGAATATATTCACTGAGCGAGTGAATATCATCATCCCATCTAGGGAACAGGTGATGCACCCAGGTAATTCTGGAGAAATCATCTGGTTCACTCCAAAACAAACCATGGCACTGGGACCATAAAAGTATGAAAAGACCTAGAAAGAGAATGTTCAATACAATGTACAATATGGGCAAAGTTAGTGAGCCTATGTGCAGAAAATGTGAACTTGATGATAAACACCTACTCACATACTCTGCTTCTGCGAGAACTTAGACGGAAGCAATTTGGAGAGGAATTTATATAACCATCACAACTACTGAAAATCCCTCCAGTCAAACTACTGGCCTTTGTAGAAGACACGAAGCTTCTGGAATGGAAGTAGATAACATGGGAAATGGTACAAAGTTTCAGTTCAAGTGTCTGGGCTGATGAGCACAACCCAAATATATGAATGAATGAACATAGGGCACCTCTTCCCCCAGATCGCATAGTACGATCACGACCCTTTCAGAAGGTCGGTATCGACTTTGGTGGCCCTTTTCTGATCCGCACCTCTAGACTTCGTAAAGATCCAATCATAAAGTGCTACATAGCCATATTTGTATGTATGGTAACTAAGGCCGTACATGCTGAGTTAGTCACTGGACTATCTACTGATGCATTCATCATTACCTTGAAAATATTTGTTGCTCGTAGAGGACAACCCAGGCGACAATGGCACAAATTTGTAGAAGCTCGAAATCAACTATATGAACTTTACAAGTTCTTCTATTCTTCAGAATCTCTAGTTGGCATCCGCGATTTTTTGGCTCAAAATGAGACTAGTTGGAAGTTCATCCCTCCCAGATAGCCTCACTGGAGAGGCTTATGGGAATCGGCAATAAAAAGTGCCAAATACCATTTGTATCGTCTTGTCGGTGAATCTCAGTTCACATATGAGGAGTTCAGCACCATTCTAGCTCAAGTGGAGGCTACCTTGAACTCCCGATCTCTTTAAGCCTTGTCAAATGATCCAAACGATCTAAACCCCCTCACTCTGGGGCATTTCTTGATAGGCACTCCCTTAACAGCGTATACTAATAAGGATGTAGCTACTACGCCTACTAACCGACTATCCTTTTGGGTTCAGTGCTCCAAGGTTCAACAAAACTTCTGGAAGAAATGGACTGCAGAGTACTTGAACCGATTGCAAAATCATACAAAATGGCTACATCCCATTAAAGACCTTAACGTTAATGATGTGGTTCTATTAAAGGATGAAGATACACCACCCTTGAAATGCTCACTGGCTCGTATCCTTGAAACCATAAAAGGTAAAGATGGTCATATCAGAGTGGTACGTTTGCGCACTTCGGACGGTAAATTTACACGTCCTATAACAAAAATTTGTCTCTTTCCTCTATCATCTGGAAGTTCTGAAAGTATGGACTTGTAGAGCTGCTTGTTTCTATTTAAGAACCTCACTCCTTGGCGGTCGGCTATTGTCATTTCGCAATTTATATTTGTATCCTTCGTTTTTTCTCTGGCTCCTCCCCTGTTTATTTCCATTTTTGGTGTGGACAGTTATGATGTCCTATTCTTCTTGCACTTTGGTGGCGGCAGTATGTTGGAAATTCATTTCCAACCGCTTTGCTTTCCCAATCTAAACATATTGGTTGACGTACGTTCGAGCTCTGGGACGTACCAGCAGAACGACAGTACGATATAAAAGCTTGGTGTGAAAGGAGTATTGGTGTAGTTTAAGTATTATAGATTGCTCTCTTGATTACTGTAATTTATTGCAAGTTTAAAATTCTACTATTCAATTGATATCAGTGCACAAAAGTGACAGGAGTAAAAGAAAGGGAAAACTGGTAACATCTTAAATTATTAATGAAATGAAATTATTGAACATCCATTGACTGTGATGCCGAGTTGTCAGATTGTGCTCGAATTAATTTACTTTTGTAAGAGGTACTGGTAGATCTTTGCGAATTATAGGTATAATATAATGACAATTGTATACCGCCAGGACTAATTGTATAATCTGCATATGTAATTAGCTGTTTGATTACTATTGTAGTATTAAAATTTGAGATTACTAGCCTACGAGTTTTTATTTTGAACGAGATTATTGTATTTCTCAGAAAGTAGGTGAACTAGGTGGGCAAGGATTCGAGGGCTTGGGAAGGAATTATTTTATTTTAAGTGGACTGTATTTTTTTTTCTTACTTCCCTCCTTTGCTCTATGGTCCCTCGCAGAAAACCTTCGTTTTATTGTTGAAGTACAATGGATAATTATACGCTTTTTTTAGAAAAATACGATTATATTGACAATTCGTATCTAAAAATTACAATGACATCTCATCATAACAACGGTTGCTAAGTACATTATTTCTTTTTTTTATATAGATATATAGAGAAACTTTTAGATGTTCAGTCATCAATGATAATTTACTCAGAAATAAATAATGTTATTAACGAAGAAAATGCACAATTTATTTAGCCAAGCAAGTCTGTTAAGAATTATCTTGAATTCTTAACATACTGGCCAGCTACAAACAAAGCAAAAAATATTATTCATTAAACTTAAAACTGATGAACTAATTTGAAATTAACATCGTCATAGATTTCACCAAATTAAAATGTTAAGGTTGATAAAAATTTCTATTCAAGTGACAAATGGAAAGACTTTTCATCAAGAATAAACTATGAATACTTGTGACCATTGTATATCTGTGATTCACATTTACAGAAATGAAATTTTAAAACGATTAATAATTGATAAGTTAACATAAAGATTACGATACTGTATGTCTTATTTTGACAGATAGATAAATACAGAAAAACAATTGGTAGGTCATTGAGTACAAAATACACAATAGTTATGGTTAACATTATGAGGATTTTAGTTGAGCTGTTGCGTGAGACCAAAATAAATATGATCGAACTGAATCATTATACAAATGATTGAAAATACTGATATTATGATATGGGGAGAAATTTCCCACTTACTTACCTGCTACTAATAATAAAAGAACAAGAGAAAATTAAATGAGACTGATCTAAATGTGAAATCAACAAAAGTATTTGATAATATCTACTTTAACTGAACGGCAGAAATTAACAGCACAATCTTTGGTAACGGATATAAACTAGTAAATGTATAGTTACGATAGAGCTGTGATTCTATAGAGGTTCTATGAAACAACTTTTTAAAGAAGAATGAAAGATGAATAAGTTATGATTTATTATGTGACTGTTGATACTGATATGTTTAATTGAGTTCAATCTCGATCATATGGGAGAGGCGATATTTTTACGATGGGTCGAATGTAGGTACCATCTTTGGTTTTTACTTTTACCGATCTGACATTTTCATCTTTACCGGCAAATATTTGTATAACGCGAGCTATTGGCCAGCTCAGTGGTGGAGTTTCTTGGTCAAGAACTAGGACAAGATCACCGTCCCTGATATTAGATTTTGTTTTCAACCATTTAGGACGATTTTGAAGACGATGTAGGTAAGCTGTTTTCCATTGCTTCCAGAAACTTTGCTGAACCTTAGTACATTGTTGCCAAAATGATAATCTGTTTGTGGAAATTTCTGATACATCTGGCTCCGGATGAGCAGTTAAAGGAGACCCGATTAGAAAATGACCAGGTGTCAGAGGATTTAGATCAGTTGGGTCATTAGACAAAGGATACAATGGACGTGAATTCAAGATTGCTTCGATTTGAGCGAAGATAGTTGACAATTGCTCGAAAGTTAAAGTAGAATTGCCTACAAGGCGAACTAGATGGTATTTGGCACTTTTGATGGCTGCTTCCCAAATTCCACCCCAGTGAGGAGCACGTGGAGGGATATTTTGCCACTGAGATTCGGTAGCTGAAAGATAATCTTTGATGGAGTTAAGATTTGCTTGGATAGACAGGAAATCATGAACTTCTTTAAGCTCATTTTTTGCTCCTAGGAAATTTGTTGCGTTATCGCTGTATATGACTGATGGACATCCTCGACGACCTATAAAACGTTTTAGGGTTGCTAAAAATGCTTCTGTGGATAGATCTGCCACTAATTCGAGATGGACTGCTTTAGTTACCATGCATACAAACAAAGATAGATAACATTTTGTGATACGTGCTATTCGAAGAGTTGAAGATTTGATGAGAAATGGACCTCCAAAATCAATACCGACTTTTTGGAAAGGCCTAGCAATGGAAGTTCGATATGAAGGTAAATCTGCCATAATTTGCTCAGCTGATTGAGCATTGAACCGATGACAAGTGATACTTCACGCAAACCATTCAATGGCCAATAACGTAGTCTAAAATTTGATAATGTTTTCAAACTTTTTTGATTTTTCATAAGTTGAATTTCATTTGAAAAGTATTGGGATTGTATGTTCTTTATGATTAAATTGTGAGCGTAGCTCAATTCTTGAGAAGATAGACTTTCTGAGGGTTTACTAAGACATTTTTCTGAGTGTATGTTGTTTTTATGAATTACTTTCAATTTGACATTGTTCATGAATCTTAAAATGTAAACTACTACTCGTTGTAGTTTAGGAAAAGATGAAAACTTATTGAAGATAGTTGACCAAAAATTTTCTTCTTGAAGAACGACAGACAAAGATGTTTTCTTGGATTCAGGTAACGAATTAACAAAAGAAAAGGTGTCAAGTTGATCGAAATTTATAGTAGCATTAAAAAATATTTTTGGGCTATGAAACCAAAAATCCTGATTTTTTTCATTTAAATTTCCTCGAGATAAGATATCTGCGGTGTTATGTGCAGATCTAATATGACGCCACTAAAATGTTTTGTTTTTTCTTGTATTTGAGATACTCGATTTGAAACAAACATTGACCACTTGGAAGGATGGCATTTAATCCATGATAAGGCGATTTGTGAATCAGACCAAAGATTAATAGATGAAAAGTTGATTTTGTTTTTAAATATTTGAAGAATTCGGGTAACATAATAAAACCATGGCACATAATTCCAATTTTGGAATTGTTAGAATCCGACGGACAGGAGCTACTCGAGATTTTGCAGCTACTAAAGAACAATGTACAGAATTGTCTGTATAGATCGATCTAAAATAGACATTTGCACCATAAGCTACTAAACTTGAATCAGCAAAGGCATGAAGCTCTATACTTTTTATTTCTTTGTTTAAAAATAGATATCTGGGAATTTTTAGATTTTTTAATTGTTGGATATTGTGACAGAATTGATTCTATTCTTGTAAGACAGGCACATGGTCTATTTCCATGTCCCAAGATTTATTGTTGAGAACCCAAAGTGATTGCATAATTAATTTTCCTTGAACTATAATTGGATTGACTAATCCAAGAGGATCATAACATGAAGAAATTGTGGATAATATATTTCTTTTTGTGATTTTTGGCAAATTTAAATCTGATGGGGCTGTGATTTGAAAATGATCTGAAATAGGATTCCAATTGAGTCCTAAAATTTTGCAAGGAATATAATCGAAATTCATATCTTTGATTTGAGATTGAGATGGAAAATTTGAATGAAGAGTATTTGAACAAAATTTATGCAAACTGAACCCTGAAAGTTTTAATATTGAAGTGAGCTGTCTGTAGAGGTTTGATTGAGTAATCCATCTGATGCCAGGCTTTGATTACTGTTACGCTGTGCTATGTCTTTCAAGACACGACAAGCTAGCATTTTTCAATCCAAAAGAAACACAAGTTAATTCGATGCATGACAAAGATTCAGAAGGAGAATTTCTCCACAAGATATTTTGTAAGAAATTGTGATTTGGGTTCATTTGAATTTGACGATACATTTTCTCAATATCAGCTGCGAGAACATATTTAAAAGATCTGAAACGACCCAAAATGTAAAATAATTCTGGCTGCACTCTGCCACCACTGAGAAGAATGTCATTTAACGACACAGATGTAGTAGTTTTACATGAAAAATCAAAAACGACTCTTAATTTGGTAGATATGCTGCTTTCACGAATAACAGCTACATGGGGTACAAAATATTTATTTTGATTATTTTCATTGGTAAGAGACAAAGGTATGATACGCCCATGATTGAGAGACAAGTATTCATCTATAAACTTTTTATAATTTTCAAATAATGCGGGATCTCGTTGAAATTTCTTTTCTAGAGAGAACAATCTATGTTTTGCTTTAAAAAATGAGTCACCTAATTTTTTATAGGCTTGAGGTTCGATTAAAGAAAGATCTACTTGATATCTACCCGACGGTAGGATTTTTGTGGTCGAAACGAACGTTTCTTCGGCTAGAATTTCATCTTCAGATGCAATAGGATATGTATGGAGCTCTTCCTGAGTCCAGAATCGTTCTAATAGATTATCTCGAGATATTGTTGAACAGAATGATAGAAATTGATGAGAATTTGATTTATTAAATTCTTTTATTTTTGAGATAGACTTAGACTTGGATTGGGATATATGATTTATATTTGATAAGATTTGGTGTGAACCTTTTTCGGTTGATTCACCCAAATGAGATGGATATTTTTCATTTTCAATAGATAAGATTTGATTTGATAAGATTTGGTGTGAATCTTTTTCGTTTGATTCACCCAATTTAGATAGATTGTCTTGATTGAGACCAGATAAAGTGAGATTACTAGATTCATCTCCTTTTGAGTGATTAGATAGATAAAGACTTAATTTTTGATCTGAACCTACTTTTCTAGGTTCACCCATGATGGATTTATTAGATGTATTACTTTGAGAAAGATTCGATGAGATGTGATTTGAGTCCGATATTTCAAACTCTTTTTGTTGAGATAGAATTTGATAAATTGGATTAAGGGCTTTTTGAGGAATTGCACCAGAAACAATCCAACCCAGAGATGTATTGACTAAAACAGGAAGACCATGTCCTAATTTTTTGATTCCTAGTTGCAATATATCATAATAAAGATCTGCGCCCACTAGCATATCGATAGATGTTGGTAAATTAAAGGTTTTGTCCGCTAAATATTGTTCATAAAATTCAGGGATGTTTAATGAGTCAATATTTATTTTCATTTGAGGTAATTTGTGTGTAATGGATTCTACTACTGCACAAGAAACTTGGAATTCTCTGGAATTGTCATATTGAGATATGAAAGTGATGTCTGCCATCTTATTAATGACATTGGGAGTGTTTAAAATACCCGATACTTGTACATTGTGATTGTAAGATTGATATTTTAATTTTTTTAATAAGGATAATGAAATGAAAGACATTTGAGAGCCACTGTCTAACAAGATTTTTATTATAATTGAATTGCCCACTTTATTTTTGACTATGACTTGGGCTGTTGCTAGTAAAATAAAAGATTGTTTATTTGCAATTGTAGACAGTGACGCCTTTGATTGTCAAACTGTATATGATGGGTCATTTTCAGGTCGATAATTGTAAGAGTTAAAATTTTCAGACGTTTAGATTGATGAATTTTCACTCGAAGGGGTTTTTTCCCAATGGTTTTGATTTGAATTAAGTGAAGATAAAGTGTGATTATCGATAAATTCATTTGATTGTGAGGCTTGAAATTGGTCACAAAACGTTACATTTTTTTAGGGTGTGATTTATTTTGTAATTGCGATGGAATATCGGGAGTTGAAACTAATAATGATTGATTACCTCTATTAGGTGGAACTGACTGGAATCTGGTGTAGAGTTTTTGTTGACCTGAGCAGTCGAGATTTTGTTTGTTAGTGTGATTTTGACAATAGTTTACAGGTTCGGAATTTAAAGAATTTACATTGTTTGAGATATGATTTGCATGCAACAAGGTGTTGTGTTTTTTGTTACACACATTTACTATTTATTATTTGATTGACATTCATTGACAGAATGATTGGGATTTAGACAATTCCAACACAAATGATTATTTTTAGCATAAATGTGGCGTTGTTCGACGGATAAAATAGAAAATTCTTTACATGAGTAAATTTTGTGACTGTTTTCATTACAGTAAGCACAATTTTGGTAATATTTCTCAAGTTTTGATGGATAATTACTTGTATTGAATTGTTGTGCAGCGAGAAATGAGACTTGCTGAGTTTTATAGGATTTATTCGGTGCATTTAATTTAGTTGTATGAGGCTCACAAGTGGATTTTTTGACATTTGACTCATTGTGTTTTGATATTGATATATTTTGTAGAACCGTGCATTTTCGATTTAAAAATTCTAATAGGTTTTTTTACGGTGGGTAATTCTTCCGTATCGCATTTTTCTTCAAACGATCGGCGAGTGATAAAATCAAGTTTTTGTTCTATGAGTTTTGTGAGCAATGAATCTAATAGTTTCTCTTTTGTTACATTTACATTTTCTAGATTTTGTGTTATAGAAACAATTTCCGCTATGAATGGTTTTAAATTTTGTATAGAACAATTAGATAATTCTGGCATTTCTAAGAGGCGATTAAAGAGATTAATAACATTCTGTCTTTTATTTAAATATTTTTGTTCAAGAAGTTTTAAAGCAATCTCAAGACTATCTTCAGATACATTCAAAGACTTGACAAGATGAAATGGTTCGCCCCGTAGATATGACAATAAATAATAAAACTTTTCAGAATTCGATTTTAATTTTTCATTATTTACAATTAACGAAGTGAAAAGGTCAATGAACGTTGGATAATTTTCTGGTTTACCATCGAATGGAGGAATTTGAATTGAAGGTAAAATTATATTTGAAGTTGTTATAGGTGTTGTGGGATGTGAATTATTAGTTTTAGTTAACTTTTCAAGCATATGATTTAGAAGAGACATGGCATCTAAATAATTATTTTCAATAACTTCACGGGGTTCGCGTAGACCTTCCGTTTCATCCAATAACTCAATTTCATCTTGAGCATCGCTATATTTTGTATAGTAACTTTCTAAGGATTTTAATCTATCTTGTAATTTGAATTTGTTGTTGGATTCCTTATTAACATCTATCCATTTCAATATTTTTGTGATCTGAGCTTTGCTTGTAGTTCTAATTTTGGTAAGATTTTCCATTATTATTTGTTTTTCAACCAAGATGAATGAATAGATAAATGATAAAAATTACGAGATTTATTCGCATAAAATAGAATTCTGATAAGCTTGTTTTTCAAGGTACAATATGAGAAAAATGAAAATGTTAATAAGTGATATACATATTATTACTATTTTTTTTTCAACTAGATTGAATCCAAAGTAATGTTTTTGTGAACTTTTGACAATGCTTGACTATTTAAAATTCAAAAAGTCTTTTGACACTCAAGATATTTTTGATATATTTGTTTTCTTTTTTATTTAAACACAATTAGACTATTAATCTGACCTTATTTGATGTGGAAATTGGGCTTCTATCTACTTCTTAGATACAACAGGAACAGTTAAGACTTTGTATCTATTTCCTTAGATACAACAGGAACAGGAACTCTGCTAATCCCTTTTTTTTGTTAGGTTTTCCTGTGAACTTTGCACAAATTTTTTACGAGAAAATCACGCACAGACACTTTTTTTTCTTACTTCCCTCCTTTGCTCTATGGTCATTCGCAGAAAACCTTCGTTTATTATAAGCTTTATTGTTGAAGTACAATGGATAATTATACGCTTTTTTTAGAAAAATACGATTATATTGACAATTCGTATATAAAAATTACAATGACATCTCATCATAACAACGGTTGCTAAGTACATTATTTCTTTTTTTTATATAGATGTTATATACGAAAAATCACTTAGGTTTGAGTTACACCGATATCATATTACAGGATGATAACAACTTCTCTATTTTCATGGGAACGACGCTAGATTGCATTTTCCATAAAATTTAACGCTGACGTTTTATAAAAAAATCATATAAATTTAATTGGTCTAATGCAATGTAGTTAGTTACAATTTTATTCTGATTTACTTAAATTCAATTTTTTATCATTTCTTGTATCTCAAGTAGTTTATTAAATAAAAACCTTTTTTAAAAAGCCAAACGTAGTTTTGTGAATATAACAGTGGCGCAGTCAGTAGGATTCCTAAACACATTTAGAACAAGGATTGCCTAACTAAGTGTGGTGGTTCCTAAACCTTCAAGGAAAAATACAAGTTCCAGCTCCAGTTCTTCACGAAGCAGGCGGTCTCTCCGACACCAGGAACACGCAGACAGCTAACCAAGTGTAGCAACGCTCACGGACAAGGATTTCATCTGCCAAGGAAGGAATGAAAATTATAACGTAAGAATCATCTCGTTTCATTATAATTTAATATTCGCAATTTATATTTTTACCAAGTTCTATTATCATCGATTGTTTTTACCTTAAATTAAAATGCCTGAAACACGTAGTGGAACTAATACCAATGCTAATCACAATGTTAACCCCGAAAGAGCAACAATCGCTCAAACCGATCAAATTCCGCATGTTGAACCTTATAAATTATCAGAAATATTTTCAATTATTCCGGATTATGACGGTAATCAAATTTTCTTGAATACTTTCATTAATGCTTGTAAAACGGCATTTAGAATGGCCGACAATGATCAGAGAGTACTCTTAACTCTTCATATAAAAAATAAACTCAAAGGGCGAGCTGCCGAACTCGTCAATTCACGCGACCCTTCAAGCTGGGAAGAAATAAAATCACTTTTAGACTCCCATTTCGGAGATTCTCGCGACTTAAATTCAATAATTCAAGATCTTTAAAGAATGAAACAACTATCTAATGAATCGCCTTTAACTTTTGTTTCAAGATTACAAACTCTAGAAGCAAAAATGTATTCAGCTATAAGTAAACAACAACTTTTAACTGTGGATCAAAAATTTGCTCAAACTCAAACTTATAGAATCGTTAACCCTTAATACTTTATTAACTGGACTAGATCCAAGAATCGGTCAAATTGTTAGGGCTAGTAACCCCATAAATGTTTTATCAGCTATTTCACGAATCAGAAGGGAACTTCAATTAACCTATTTTGAAAATCACAAAGTTCAAAATAACCGTATTCCAAATAATTTACCAATACGTAAACCTAATTAGATTTCACCCAAACAGTGTAATTTTTGTAAAAGAACGGGAGATATTATAAACGAATGTCTCACCCGTCAAAGACAATCTCAAGGCCCACCAAACGGTTACTTGAGACCAAACCAGGCCTATTCACAAAGCCAACCTACTCAAAATTTTCAACAGAGGTCAAATCCACAATTTCAAAATAATCAACAAAACCAAAATCGTCCGTTGGTAATTAGACCAAATCCGAACCTTACATCTCAAAGACCGGGAAATCAATCCAATAATACTTTCAATCAACAGAGAACCCTTCATTTTAATCAAAACCATTCCGACAACCACTCTGAATATAACTATGATTATTATGCCGATAATAGTCAAAACTATTTCGAAAATCCAGATCAATATCCCGAAAACGAACTTGAAAATAAAGAATATTACCAAGAAATGAACCCTAATTCCCCTGACTATTATACTGTTAATAGTGATATAGAAGAAAACTATTATACTGCTAATAGTGCCCTTGATTTGGAAGATAGTATTCGCAATACAAGTGAATCCGAAATTGCTAATTATAACTATGTTGAAGAAGATAGTTTCAACCACGATAATGAAAATATTTATAATTTTAATTCCGATAACCTCTTAAATCCAAATCATACTTTTTATCAGGATTTTCAACAAGGTCCTTTGCAAACGAGACCACCAGATTCAGTAGGCAAACAAAATCAAAATTCGTCGACCTCAGATCTCAGTCAACAAATTCAAACTATGATCTTGAATTGTCCAGAACCGGATCGCCTCGAACAAACATTCCTATAAAAAATGCTTTGCCTGTTAATTCAAAAAACCTTTACTATATTAAAGACGCAACAAACAAATTTAAAATCCTAATCGATACAGGTGCAGGTTTGTCAATTTTTAAACCACAAACTTGTCAGAATTATAAAAATCGATTCCCTGAAAATGTAATTATTCAAGGTATAACTAACCAAAAAATAAGAGTCAACGAATCAGTACTTATTCCATTTACAGCTAACGATCCACACAAAGTATTTATTTGCAATTTAGATATTGATTTTGATGGGCTATTAGGCTCAGATTTTTTAGAACATTATAATTGCATAGTAGACTTAAAAAATAAACAACTTATTACCGATTTTAAAATTCTACCATTATTTAAAGTAACAGATAATGAAATTACTGATATTTCAATTGAAAATCAATTTCCGCAAATTTACAAAAATGAAATTTCTATTGAACCTAGAACTGAACAAATTTTCAAACTTAAATGTGATTTGACTAATACTGATGCTATATTGGTAGCTCAGGAAGTAGAAAAAGTTAAATTGCCAAACGCTTTGGTTAAAATAAATGACAAAGGAGAATTTCTAGTTTCAATATTAAATGTTAATGCTATTCCTAAAACTGTAACATTTTCGAAATTAACTTTAGAACGATACGAAACAAATACTGTAAATAATATCCAACTAAGTACCCCAGAAATGTGTACGGATAGAAATATAGAAATAAAAAATCAAGACTTGACCATCTTAACGAAGAAGAACGAGATTTAATCACCCAACTTTGTATTGATTTCTCTGATATATTTTATTTAGAAGGAGATCCATTGACATTCACTAATGAAATAAAACACAGTATAGATACCCAGAATGCAAGACCAACTTATGTAAAATCTTATCGTTATCCCCAAATCCATAAACAAGAAGTGAAAGACCAGATCAATAAGATGCTTTCACAGAAAATCATTCAGCCTAGTAATTCTCCATGGTCATCACCAGTTTGGGTGGTACCTAAAAAACTCGACGCGTCCGGCAAACAAAAGTGGCGTGTGGTAGTAGATTACAGGAAATTGAATGAAGTCACCGTTGACGACAAATATCCGCTGACAAATATTGGTGATATACTCGACCAGCTTGGTAGGTGTCAGTATTTTACGACACTAGATCTTGCTTCAGGATTTCATCAAATTGAAATAATTCCTGAGGATATACCCAAGACAGCTTTCACAGTAGAAAACGGTCATTTCGAATTTCTCAGAATGCCGTACGGTTTGAAAAATGCCCCTTCGATATTCCAGAGAGTAATGGACAATGTCCTTGCTGGAATCCAAAACGAGAGATGCCTCGTCTACATGGACGACATCATTGTCTATTCCCCAGCGATACAGGAACATATTGTCCGCTTAACGGACGTATTTAAGAGACTTCAAAACGCCAATTTAAAATTACAGCCAGACAAGTGCGAGTTCTTGAGAAAAGAAGTCGCATACCTTGGACACTTGATTACAGAAAATGGTGTTAAGCCATTCCCTGCTAAGATTGAATGTGTCAAGAATTTTCCCCAACCAACGAATCAAAAAGAAATTAAATCCTTTTTGGGTCTCGCCGGTTACTACAGGAGATTTATTGCGAACTTCGCAAATATTTCAAAACTAATGACAGTCCTTTTACAAAAAGACGTCCCTTCCAATTTTGACTCTGAATGTCAAAAATCATTTCAAGAATTGAAAAATGCCCTGACTTCTATTCCGATTTTAATATATCCAAACTTTGAAGAACCATTTCTTCTAACTACCGATGCTAGTGCATTCGCAATCGGCGCGGTTTTATCACAAGGACCTATAGGCAAAGATTTACCAATAGCCTATGCATCAAGGACCTTGTGCAAAGCAGAAACGAAGTACTCTAATATAGAGAGAGAACTTCTGGCAATTGTATGGGCGGTCAAACACTTTAGACCATATTTATATGGCCGAAAATTTACGTTGATAACCGATCACCGACCACTCACGAGGCTATTTTCGATAAAAGACCCTGGCAGCCGTCTGGCACGATGGCGCCTCAAATTAGAAGAATACGACTACCAAATTGAATTCAAATCTGGAAAATCCAATAAGAACGCCGACGCCCTTTCTCGTATAAAAATCAATTACATAAAAGATTTTGTTTCGTTTAAATCAAAATTAGAAAATTTTAAACATGTACCTTACCCAATCTATCCTACTCTCGAGCATGCAGGGTCATCTAAAGAATTAGACGAAAATGAAACAGAAATTGACTGGAACGTTGCCGAACAGGAATTTCTTTCCTTCGTCGAGCTATATAAAACAAAATCATTGATTGATTATTCTAAAATAGAATATTCCAATATTCAGTTACTAGACAAGCAAAATAAAAACATTTTAACTTTCTTTCAAAAAGATAATTTACAAGAATTTCATGAAAAAATAATAGAGGATATATTCGAAGAAAACCCTAATTTTTCTTATGGGCAAATTAATGTATTAAGTAGTAAAACTGTCAAAAATAGGAAATATTTAATTATACCTTTACCATTAGAACCAACCAGTAGTTCTGAACACTTATTCGTAGCAATTTATAGGAATCGAAATTTATTTAGACCTTCCGAAAAATATGCTAATGAAAATAATCCCGAATTACCAATATTAGAGACACTATCGTTTTTACTTTCGGAAATTGACGTAAAATTCACAATTTGTCAAAATATAACTAAAGAGCCAGAGAAAAATCAAATACCAACTATTCTAGACCATTTCCACAATGGCAAAAGCCACCTTCACCGTGGAATTAATGAAACCATTAGACGGATACGACAAAAATATAATTGGGCAGGTCTTACTAGAGATGTAGAAAATTATATTAAGTCTTGTCGCGCATGTCAAGAGGCAAAAGTTTGTCGTAAAAACTTAGACAGTCCCCTCGTTATAACCGAAACACCTAAAATACCCTTTGAACGAATTAACGTTGATATTTTAGAAGTACCTCAAAGAAATTACGCCCTCACGATAAGAGACGAACTAACAAAATTTTCTCAAGCATATCCCCTTGAGGATAAAACTGCCAAATCAGTTGTTAATGGACTATTAGTTTATTTCCAACATTTTGGCGCACCACTTCGCATTCATTGTGACGTTGGCAACGAATTTAATAATAGTTTGATGAAAGACCTTTGTAATATGTTCGATGTTAAGTTGACATATTCAAGTGTCGGTCACCCACAAAGTAATGGGTCTTTGGAAAGACTACATGCTACCTTGTTAGAAATGATCCGTGTGCATCTAGCAGATCACCCCAATGAACACCCCTTTAGTATTTTACCTTATGCAATTGTCGCTTACAATAATTCGGTAAACAAAACGCACGGGTTCACGCCGTACGAACTTGTATTCGGACACACATCCTCTAGACCCCCTGAAAAGTTGTACAACGAGCAAGAATTGATTACCAAGTATGTTAGAGATTTGAACAACCGTATATCTTATTATTACAAAATCGCAAGAGAAAACAGTTTGAAGCAAAAAGAAAAGGCTAAAATTCGATTTGATAGACATGTCCCTAAAAACAAACCAGAATATAAAATAGGTGACAAAGTTTACGTAAAACTCAAATTAAAAACAAATTAGGAAATAAGTTTAAAGGTCCTTTCGAAATATTAGAAATACATAAAAATTCTGCAACAGTATTAAATTTGGAAACAAATTACCAATCTAAAATAAATTTTTATCTTATGAAGCCTTATGCTGAAAATTAATTTATTTTCAGATTCCTGCTGCTGATCGGAACAGCAACATGTCAATATAAAATTGAACCTATCAATAATGCAATTGGAATCTACTATCACGACGAAACCAAACTAATTGTCTCAAATGACGAATGGACATTATTAGTACACAAAAACATATCAGCCTTTAAACAAACCTTTGAAAAAAACAATAGAATCCTATAAACAATTCAAAATACCTTCGATTCAAATTCTCACATTATAAAGTCCTTTCGGTCAGAAGTAAAATCCCATTTGGCATTATTACAACAAATTTCGGAATCCACTAGTGAAAAGTTTAATGAAATATCTTTTGATGTAAAAAGACAAAAACGAGGATTAATTAATGGTATCGGTAATATATTTAAATCGATTACCGGTAACCTCGATGCGTCTGACGGTGAATATTTCACAGACTGCATCAATAAATTAAAAACAGACCAAAATCAGTTAGAAAACTTATTAAAAAATCAATTATCAGTAACAAGTTCAGTAATAACAAACTTTAATAGCACAATAGAACAATTAAAAATAAACGAAAAAACATTCAATTCAGATATAATCAAAATTGAAACCACTATTCAACAATCAACTAATGATATAACGTTAATTGAAGCAAAACTGCAATTCTTTGAAATTTGTGAAAAACTAATGGAGAGTTATGCGTATCTTGAAAGTAGTATTAACGATATTCTAAATTCAATCACATTTGCACAGCTTCAAATCATTCATACTTCTATTATTGAACCCGAAAATTTGATTACTGCTCTTAAACAAATATCTGAGAATACCGTAAGAAAAAGTTTACCATTACCAATAAAATATTCAACAGTTTCACAATATCTAGAAATAATTAATCTCGAAGCTTATCAAACAAATTCAGACCTTGTTTTCATTCTCAAAATTCCACTTATTGAACTGCAAGTATTTACCCTATTCCACTTATATCCAATTCCAATATATGATAATAGAACTGGACTTCACCATATTTTATCATTTTCGCAAAAATATTTAGCGCGAGACGATGATTCTTTAACTTATATACCCATCGAAAATCTACAGGGATGCAAGCAATTATCGACAGATCAAAAGTTGTGCCGCGATATTTACGCTTACCCTATAGACGATAACGCAATGTGCGAAGCCCGTTTGCTAAAACAATGTAAGACATTTCCAGAAAACTGTAAAAGTGCGGTAGTTAACGGACAAGGTTACAATGTGCAAAAACTTGAGGAAAACATGTGGCTAGTGTTAATTGCCGAACCGGTACGTGTGACTATTTACTGTCCAAACACGAAAACGGAAACATTTACTATAAATAAAAACTCTATTTTACAATTATATTCGGAATGCTTCGGTTTTGTAGGTATAACCAAAATACAAGCCAACGCTAAAAGAACAATCAATATATTTCATGAACCTCACCCCGTAATAATTGACTACGATTGCTGTCGGAGTGTACCAAATAATTTAGAAATACCAAAATTGGAAAAGCTAGATTTAAGTAACATTAACGCGAACGACTTACAAGTAACGAAAAACAAATTGGACCAATATTCCAGAGATTTAGACGAACTTATAAACAAACCGTTTGTCGAGAAAAATATCTCCTGGTTTACATATTTTACGATTGCACTCATTGTCTTATTAGTTGTTCTTTATACGTGTTACAAATGTAAAAATATTAGAGTCAAGAAATCAGCAGAAGAGCCTACTTTAGAAAAATCCAATAACGTTTTTATTGGACTCCAAAATAATATTCCCAAAAGAAGACCCAAGCTCGACGCATCCGAAGAAATCGAATCAGAAATTGTTAATTAAGTTGTACATTTATAATCTTGTATTTTTATTCTTTGTATTCTGTATCTTTATTAATTTTGTATTTTTATTTTTGTATTTCTATTAATTTTGTATTTCTTATTTTTATTAATTTCAAATTGCTGTTTATTTACCAGCAATTTTATTTAATGGGGGATTTGTTATATACGAAAAATCACTTAGGTTTGAGTTACACCGATATCATATTACAGGATGATAACAACTTCTCTATTTTCATGGGAACGACGCTAGATTGCATTTTACATAAAAAATTAACGCTGACGTTTTATAAAAAAATCATATAAATTAAATTGGTCTAATGCAATGTAGTTAGTTACAATTTTATTCTGATTTACTTAAATTCAATTTTTTATCATTTCTTGTATCTCAAGTAGTTTATTAAATAAAAACCTTTTTTAAAAAGCCAAACGTAGTTTTGTGAATATAACATAGATATATAGAGAAACTTTTAGATGTTCAGTCATCAATGATAATTTACTCAGAAATAAATAATGTTATTAACGAAGAAAATGCACAATTTATTTAGCCAAGCAAGTCTGATAAGAATTATCTTGAATTCTTAACACTAGGAGTGGACAGAGATGGAGCTGACGTTGAAATCAATTTTATTCATAGAAAAACTTACACACTGTATTAAACTTAATTTATATACACACTTTACTTAATATCTACTAATTTATTTACACTCGGTATAATAGTTCTAATTTATTTTTACCACTTGAATATTACACTATTTATCTTCACTCCTTCATTCACTGTCTTTCTGTGAACTAACTCTGTACTGTATTGTTAACTATTTTTTTACTAACTGTCAACTCACTCAAAAACTCGCGTATACAGGGTGTTTCTAAATTCATGCGACAAAATTCAGGAGATGATTGCTCGACGAAATTAAGATGGGTCTTTCCTATAACAAAATTTCCTCAGCCCACCCCTTTCCCAGATATCACCCTTAAAAGGAGGTGACTAAAATTGAGTTTTTTTTTCCAAAATTTCAGTGAAGCTAGAAACTTGGAATTCTGTAATTTTCGTGCACTCGCAAAGGACTAGCGACGGGTATTCTTTCAATATTCCTGTTACATTATACAGGGGTGAAATTAGCAACCCTTACCACTGTTTAAGTAGACCTAGTTAGTCAAGTCTTATGGGTAATACATTTGAAGTATGTAACGCTGTTACTATTTTTTCCCGATATCCGGCAGTAGATATTTCAGTTTTTTTTATTAAGTTCACCCCTCTGTCGTAGCTAGCTATTAAATTGGATTATTAATATTTATTTTGATATATTATGTGTAGTACTTTTAAAACATCTGGTATATTGTGCCTGTATGATTTACGGTACCGTTCGCGCAAATCAGTCCGCGCATTTCTTAAGATTTGTAAGTAGGAGACCTCCTGAGTGGGGTCTAGAGAAAAATGGATAAAACGGGTGGAGTGAGACAAAAATGGGCTTTTTCACTTTTGACCGTTTGTCCTGCTTCCGATCCCTCCTGGGCCGTTTTAATTGCAGCCGTTGTCAACAGACCGACCGACTGATTTTCGCGCACGAGGTAAGCGAATTTAATAATGTTGTTGTCAATAATTTTTTCCGTTATACATTCACTGGTGACTGACTTCTTTTGATATAGAATTGATAGAATTTATTTTTGCTTATTGCTTGTTTAATTTTCGGAAAACTTTCTGCGTATTTGTGTACGATTCCGAAATAAATTGTTTTTGTTTTATTTGCTGGTTTTACTTTTCGGGAAAAGAGATATCTTTGAGAAATTTCAAGCATTGTCGCTGCCATAGCAGGTATATTCTTGAGAATTTCTCAAACTATTTCGTTCAAACCCGACTGCAGCCGTTTATCTGACGGGAAAAATCTTTTCAGGAATCTCAAAGTCTGATCGCTGCCTGAGCAGGTGAATTCTTGAGTGGCTCTGAAAATATCGAAGAGAAACCCGGCCGAAGGACACAATTCATTCTAATATACAAGGATATTTGATAAAAGACAACTTGGAATAGTCTCGCACGTGTACGCTGCCATAGCAGGTGCAAAAGTTCGAGGGTTTTCCAAGGCGTGGAGCGAAATATTCTCACGCGTGTTCGCTGCATTTAGCAGGATCACAAAGGAGAGGTTTTCGGATTCTGTCGTCTAACTTTTATTGAAGTAATTGATTTAGCACCAACGGCCGTGGCAACGTCAATCTAAAAGGGGTTACGATCACCGTAATAACCTGGAATAATCTCGTACATGTTCGCTGCCAAGGCAGGTACAAAATTTGGGAGGTTTCCAGGCGAATTGATAAAGTTTCCGTTTTTTTCTTTGTGTGTTCAGTACACGAGAGTATCAGTAACCGAGGATAATCTATAAATTACCTTTATTTTGTTTACAACGGTACACAAATATAAAGAAATGTTTGATTAAAACCTACTAGTGCCTTAATAACGCTTTCTCTGTGTATTTTTCATCTGACCGCTAGTCAAGTTTCACCATTTTCACCCGCATCTAGACATACTAGTAAAGCCTTGCTCTTTAGCTTTTGCGTATTTTGTAAATCAAAATTAAACTATTTATTGCTTGGTGTGTTGCTTTTGGTTTGAGGAATAACGTAGTTAGTTATTTGTAGATACCTTTATTTATTTAATTATATTACTTCTGGGTTCATCCCTAAACTGTCAATTATTTCGGGGTTGAAATAAAATTTATAATTTCTTAAGCAACTGGTAGTTTCCTTTCCCGATAGTGGTAAACAAGTAAAGCCCGTTTCCCACTACGTGTTACGTCGAGGTCAAGAACAACAGACCCCTGGAATTACTTAACCTCCATCTATTGCTACCCTGGTAACTCTTGACGCTGCATTTTCGAGAGTTCGGTGGAGTAAACCATCCCAAAAATCTGGCGCCCGAGGAAATCTAGGAGATACTGAAGCCCTGGGTGTCATAGTGACGTCGGTAATCATTTTAGGATAAAGAAAGGACGTTACAAGTATTGTGTGTCCGTAATGTGGTGGTACCTAGCGGTGCGTAGACTAAATAAACAAATTCTGTTATACTTTTCTATTCTACTAGCTAATATATTGAAATGTTATCGATATGGGGGACTTACAAAAAGTAAGATTTGTCTCATAGCAAAATATCTAATTCCCATGAACATTTGTAGTTTTCATAGATAAGAGGATCAGTGGTCAGGATATATTCTAAGGGTTAGTTGTAAATGAATAAGGTTATAGTTTATTTCAGAAAGGTATAGAGTAATAAAACCTCATTAGGTATGCAAAGGGAGCACAGAGTGACCCTCTTCGCTTCCAATATGGACGATTATTAGTCTTTTCCCTTCAGGGCACCTTAATACCCGTTGCCTTCCATGAAAGCTTGGCGAGCACTGGTTATATTTTTGTCTTGCCACATTTTTGGTACTGTATAACCTTCATTGATCCACGTCTCATCAAGATAAAAGATTTTCTTCTGCTCTGTTCTGTACTGCTTTATACTTCTTAAGTATTTTCGTCGCCAGCAAACAATTTCATCGCTTTCCAGTAAAAGTGTTTTACGGTTATGCTTTTCCCAGGCATATATTTCTCAAAGTGGTCCATAAAAGTTTTTTAGTTATCAACGGAATACTGTCATCCTGGCCAAGCTCCATTAAAATCTTATCTAGGGTGGGTTTTTTCTTTTTTTAAATAAAAAAAGTGAACTTTTCTTCGAATGACACTTTTGGTGTCTTCATCAAGGACTTTTACTGGTCTGTCTGGACTTTTCTTGGAAGGCTCCACTTGGCCTGCTATCTTTCTCCCCCGCAATAATTTAAAAACGGTGGACTTTCCAACTCCAGTCATTCGGGAACATAGGTCGACAGTTTCTTGTACAGTAAATTTCGGGTAATCGTATATTTTATGCAATCGTGTACATTTAAAATAATAAGTTTTTCATTCACTGATAGTGGAGAATTATTGGAACATCTTTTCGTTGGTGTAAATGTCGCCATTTTATTACTAATCTTATAATACTGTGAACACTATTTACGGCTTAACAGCAAATACTGATGCGTTGAACTAAGCAAATATACTTATAAAGGTCTAAAAATTTTGGGTAAGGCACCTTGCGGCTCATGGTTGAGCCGAATCTGAAACAGGGTTGGAATTAGGCAGAGGCACTAATAGAAGGTTAAACGGTACCTGTTAACGCAAAACGTAACTGTATAATCTACTACCTAAGTAATCCCTACACAATATTTCTATATTGACACTTCAGGCCAGAAAACATACTTTTCCTAATTCTCTTACGCAATTACTTGAAATTTTAATATTACAAACAATACTATTTCAAGACCTACGCATATGGCCGACACCGAAATTGGGCCGAACTGGACGGAATTCCCCATTTTATTACACTATACCTTTCTGAAATAGACTATAACAAATATTTATCTAGTTTAAGATTGATATAATAATTATGTCTTCGTACAAGGATCTTGTTTCTGTCGAGGTTGCGCACGGTCAATCTGTATAATCACCCAAATAGTACTTACTTAAATATTTCGCATTACTAATTGGGTACGATAATAGCATTAAATTATATTTGTATCATATTGATACTGATTATTTATATTGCAGGAAACGCTTCCTTAGCGAGCCTGAGCTCAAGTATATTGAGGGGAAAATTCATATGCAGCAAGCATTTCAATAAAAATGTTTTAACTTCTAAACGATTACCAAATTTTGCTGTTCCCGAAAAATATAACGAAAATGAAATGCCATCGCTAAAATTGCATTCAGTACCCAGTTTGCGACAGTACTGACCTTCAACGAGCAGGACTGCATATGGTATTGATTACGAAAGCGACAGTAGTGTAGATATCATTGATCCCTTTATCCATGAGCTAATCAATATGCCTTCGTCCCCTTCTATTCCCCCAAACAAAAGAAGACAGTTAATGACTCTTAAGATGAGATTAAAGGAAGCACAGAAAAACAATAATAATTTCTAGACAACGATTAGGAATTTAAAAAAAGCTCTTTTCAATGCAAGAAATAAAAGTTCATCTATTTTGACTAAGACTCGCATACAATTTTGTACTTCGTTGATAAATATGCAGTTTCGTAATAAAAAGCAGAAGTGGTTGCCGTTGGTGAGAAAATTAGCCTTAGAAATTTTTTATAAAGGGCCCAATTCTTATAAGTAGAAGAGGTGTAAATCTTCCAGCCATTTCCAAAATAAGAAGCTGGATTTCTAATTTCACGTGTAATCCTGGTTTGAGTAAAAAAAATTTCGAGAACATTACTATTTAAACCAGAGTCCTGTCAAATCAGGAGAGAAAATGCATACTTCTTTCCGATGAAATGGTCATTAAAAAATAAAAACTATCGAGTGCAATGCAAAATTAGATTTAATCGAAGGATTTCAAGACATAGGAGACAGCATAAGAAAACCAATTTTGGATGGACAAGCTTTAGTCTTGATGGTAAGGGGTGTCTTTTCCCAATGAAAGATTCCAATAGCATTCTATTTAACAGAAAATGGTATCAGCGCTGAATCTTTGCAAGAAATACACTGGAAAAAATATCTGAGTCTGGTTTTGATCCCATACGAGTTGTTGGTGATTTTTCCACAACAAACCAAAAACTATTTAAAAATTTGGGGGTGTCTATGGACAATCCCCACTTTTTAATTGAACAAAAGAAATATTTTGGCTTTTATGACGAACCACATTTGATAAAATGTATAAGAAATAACTTTTTATCAAGCGACTTAATTCTCAATGGCCAGTTCATACGATTCGTTGATATTATAAAAACATATGACTTGGATCAAAAGAGTGAAACCGGAAGGGCCCTAATAAAATTAACAACGAGGCGTCCATATCCAAATGCATTCGAAAAAGTCAATGTAAAATTGGCCACGCAACTGCTTAGTCAGTCAGTAGCTGCAGCCATTAAAACTGCTGTTAAAACAGGGGAGCTGGTCTCGGGAACTGCTGAAAATACAGCAAATTTTGTCGAAGCGATGAATAATTTGTTTGATTCCTTAAATAGTAACAGCTTATATAGTGCAAAACCATGCAATAGAGCCTACTGTCAAGCTAATAAAGAGGTTATCGATGCAATAAGTGAAGGTGAGGTTCTCTTAAAGGGTCTTTGGAAGCAAACTGCTAGGGGCAAATTAACAAGACTACCTTCCTTCAATTGCTTTTTGGTCACTATAAACGCTATTAAGCAGTTTTATGCCGACATAACAGAACAAACATTTAAGTATGTACTGACGAGAAGATTAATTCAGGACCCTCTAGAAAATCAGTTTTCTGTTTATAGACAGAAAGGATGCTATAACAGAAACCCCACTGTCAGAAGTTTCAAAGCTGCGTTTAAACTTAATTTAGTCAATAACTTTATAAAACTACCGACAAAAGCAAATTCTGGAGGAAATGCTGATGAAGATATAAATTTGCTGGAGTCTTCGTCGGAAACTTCTGATATTTGCAGCATATTGAACGAAACTGAGGTCATAGATGAGGAGAGCGTTTTATTTGAATCAGAAACCACTCAACGACCTATTGCCCACATAGGAAATAGACGTCTATAGATGATGGTCCATCTTGTGAAATGGTCTAATAAATATCTAATAGAGATCTACGAAAAACAAAATCAGTTTAATACCGATAACCACCCTAGAAAATGTCTAACTTTGTAGATACTTCTATAAAAACCGCATGTGAGATCAATTAATCGGTATTTTCATTGTAAAATAACAGATCTAATTGAAGTATATAATTTAAAATAATTAGATATCTGTTAAACAGATCTAATATACATCTAAAAAACGTGTTAAAGATTTTGTTTTTATCTGGGTTTCATAGTAATCAAGTTATATTCCAATCAAAATAAATCTCTTCACCCTGTATGCAAAAATTAGAATTTTACGGTCACCATAACTGCGAAATAAAAAAATTGATTTTTGACCTACACGATATTAATCTAATAGAGATCTATGAAAAAATAATAATTTGGTAACAGTATGATTATCCGAATAGCGACCTTTTAGGTAACACACCTTTAAACATTGAATGGTTTCTCGTAAATTAACTAATTAAAGTTTATATTATCCAAAAATGATTGAACGTCTATTATACGCATGTTAGACGTAATATCGAGCAATAGAGACGTTGTTGCTCGTTATAATTATCTGAAATGGTCTAATAGACGTATAATAGAGGCCTACAAAAAATAAATTCATGGCATCATCAGTTAACAAAATGTGTAATGTTGCAAATGATTCTTCAAAAACCAAGGCAAATTAAATAGTAAACTGTAAGCTAAATTAAATGGTATTATTGTCTCTTAAACTAACAAATATATTATTCAAGTATATAATTTACAATTGTTATATATCTCTAATATCTCTATTATAGGGATTTAATATACCTACATCTTATAGACATATTAAAGATTAATTTTTGATCTACACAAATCTACTGTGAAAAAAAAATAGTTTATTATAGAAACATGCGCATCTAATGGACATCTAAAAGACGTATTAGAAAATATACTAGGTTATCCATAGAGAAATAATATTTTGATTTCTCTATGAGGTTATCTATGGTTTAAGCCAGTTCGCGCTTCAAGTTTTGCTACCTAGAGGAATCAAACGACGTTGCCAAAATTATATGATGAAAGTTTAAGAAAGTACTGCTTTTTTTAATAGTGCGTTATCATCTTTTGATTATATTGTTTGTTATGTGTCCCAATACTCCCATTAAATTTGAACCATTTATTAGGTACCATAATTCCGATAAGACAACAAATACACCATCGCTTAGAATTACCATAGTGTCGTACTAAAAGTAACTCTGTCTAAACTGCGTATTTTACTCATATGTGGCAGCGCCGCTTTGACGGCAAACCAACTACCTGCAAACACGTGCAATTACACAACCCTGACACAACCTGTGTTTTGCATTTTACGGTTGTCTCCGATTTTACCTCCATTTTACCGACGCCTTTTTCTATGTTATTTCTCATGCAGATTTATAAGTATAAGTATGTTGGACCGGTTAGGTGGATAGTTTAGATTTAAGTTCGGATTGTTCAACTATCATTAAAATTGTAAAGAACACCAGAGTGAGGTGGTGTGCTTAGTGTAGATTTGGGTTAGGATTGTTTTATTATCATTAAAATTGTGCCGAACACCAAATAGCTATAGAGAAGTAAGTATTTTTTAATTTAATTTTGTTCATAGTTAGATGCATGCTATTTTACAATTAAATGTGTTAAGTATCTCCCTGCAGCAGTCTTAATACAACAGAAAATAAGTATAGAAAATCATGTGTTAACAGTGAAACGGCATTTTTCGTACTAATTGAGTTTTTTAACGCAATTTCTTTTTGCAAATCTTTTTTCTGTTTGGTGATGTTACTTTCACAAATGACCCATCTACTACACAGAGTGGGGATAAACCTATAGTAGATGAAAAAATTAGTGACATCGCTAAAAAAATGGCTGAATTTGGTAAGCTTTCAGATTTGCTTTCTTAGATTAACTTTTTAAGCAATTGCCTTCTATATATCCTTATGGATAATTGTGTTTTTTACTGTTTCGTTACATTTTTTTATGACATGCAAATAATTTTCATTTCAGAATTCTGAGCATTTGTCAGCGATTGGAAGTGATACAGAAAGAACTTCAGAATATTAAAGGAACAAATAACAGTAACAGACATAATGTTTTCAACTGATGATATGACTGAATGGGATCGAAAACTAGCTAACAAGGATTTTTCTGAAAAAGTGGTATGTTTTATTTTTCATAAGTGTCTGCTGTTCAATGCAATTTTGTTTTTTATTGTCTTCTGTAGACCTTATCATCTCTTGCTCAATTGGTAGGTAAAGATTATGCCATTTTGACCAAAATCATGTCAAACTCATGTGCCAAAATGTATAGTTATTTTGGCTCCAGAGGCAAAAAGATTCCCTTTCATAACCTAAATTTCAAGGATGTTTCATTTTGTGAGTTTAAAGTTAACCTAAACTTGAAATGTTTGTGCTTTAACCCATTGTTGGCATTTTAAAATATTTTTCTTGATTTTTTTTAGCTGTAGTTTGCATGACTTCAAATGGAAAATTATTTGGCTCGGTAACTGATGGACAGCTGGCAGCTGTGGTGAAGGGTTGGCTCAGATTGGCTTCTGGGAGAGCTGGCGGAAGTGGGACTGTTATAAGGTAAGTAATTTGGAGCAGCCAAAAAAGTAAAAACCGTTTATTGAAATTAATAGTTCAAGGCTTTGTGTCCAACTTTCTGAATGTTTTGTCTTTGTCAATGTTTTACGTTTACTATCCTTTGTATTTTTTTTTGTAAAAGGTGACTGAGAAATATAGACGACACGTCGTTGAGTATTGACGTTGTTAACCATATATCAGAAGTCATTTCCGCTCTTACTGAAGAGTTTAGGACATTTGATGAGTAAGTAAAGCACACACTCGCCTTGCTTCGCAAGTTCACAAACGTTGGCCAGAATTTCCTCGAATCAAAATATGTCGTTTGGCTATAGACAAAGCAAAAAAGTAGTATTCAAATATTGTTTTTGGTATTTTAATAAAAAAAATGAGATAATAGTTTATAAATTGCACATACAAGTTCTTGCCAATGTTCAAACAAAGTATGATTTTTAGTTCTAGAAAACTTTCGCCAACGTTCGCAAATCTGCCTGTAAGTCTATCGTAAAAAGTTTAATAATATTGAACAACAATTATGGGAATTAAAACCCTGGTAATTTTGTTACTCACCTCGAAGTGAGCTACTAGGACAACTAATTGTTTCAGGATGTTGTGGTTTAAACCTTGAACATTTCAAATCTCGTTAGGCGTTACCCTAATTAGTATAATCTTTTTTAGTATAAGCGAGAAGAATATAACTGACTCGCCTTCGGAGGCAGATGATGGGTGAGTATTTATAAAGCGCACCTTGACTTTTAATTATCATTGATTTAATTTTTTTTAGATCTTCAAGCAAGTCATCACAGTGATCATCAATAGAAATTTAGAACCGTTGAAATGGAAAAATAAAAATTAGTTTAGAATGTCTGTCTTTGATTGTTAACAATAAGATTCGTCAAATGTAAATTTTAACTTTTAAACAATTGTTTAGATCTTGAAGGTATTTTTCGCATAGTTCAAAATTTTCTATGGTAAGTTGACAAATGAAAGTTTTTTTTTTCAAAACATCTTCGTAGTTGGGTAAGATAAAAACTTAATTTCAAACTTTTAACTTCCTGTAACTTGAAAAATGAGGGTTTTCTTCATCTAATGTAGATGATTCATTTATCGTCTAAAGGAATGTGTTTATTAGGGCCAGTTTCATAACCATTGCTTAAATGGGCATTTAACTAAAGGACCCTTTAGCTTAAAGGTCATCTGAAAACTAGGGTCAGTTTTATAAACTTTAAGAGTGAATTTTTGGTTATAAAACAGATCACTACACTACAAACGGCCTAAAGGTTCCTTTAAAAGCATTATGAAACAGGCCCTTAGAGGTGTAATGACCTATTAAAATACCAAGTGTGGATGTTAATAAGATGTCTAAAAGACGTAGTGAAATATCAACGTTACGATATGTCTATTTGACGTTGTAAGTATATATGTATAATAGACGTCAATAGGAGTTGATCTAATGGACGTCTTGAGATAGGCATATAAAAGACATAGCAAAAAAAAGACACTAAGACCTCTAACAGGCGTCTATAGAAGACATCTTTCAGACATCAAGTCATTAATTTGTAGATGTATATTCGACAAATATAATACATCTATTTCCTATATGGGTGAATCCAATCCCATAACCTATTTCCAAGATTCGGTCAGTTTGGAAGATTGTTCAATATTATATTTTGCTGGTTATTTAATTAAAAAGTGCAAAATTTAACAAGCAATGTGCATTATATTTACAAGGTGAAAGTAATATAGGTGATCAAAATCAATTATTAATTTTTCACAATAATTATGGTGTAACTGATAAACGTGGGTTAAAATACCCTAGTAATTTAATGGCAAATTTTACTAAGATATGTCTACAAAATTTTCCCTACACTACGAAAGGTTTTTAACCAAAAAAGTCTTACATAATTTAACCAAAGTTATTGAGGAAAAATTAATTGTACTGTTACCAGATTGGGATAAACGATGTTTGTTAGACTGCAATATTCATCGGCAGTATATTTTAAAACTATTGATAACAACCCAAATTTTCAAATTCTGCAAAAAATTTTCAAGAAATGAGGCCACAAAACAAAAAAGAAAACCATTGTCCCAAGAATCACCAGCCAGTCAAAATCCCCCTAAAAAAAGGAAACCCTCCAGAGATGTGAAGAGAAATACTAAATTGGCTATCTTACAATATAAATAAGTATTTTTAATGCTTTATAATTGCAGTTGTTAGTTTTTGTAGCATTTAGTTGGAATAGTCGTTTTATATATTTTTTCAACTTTGTCCTGATACTAATTAATATTTAATTGTTTATTTAACGCAAATAAATCTTAAACAATTTGATGATTTTTCAATGTTTTACCTATCTATAATAAGTATCAACATTAGTTTACTTATGCAATAATTAATTGTTTCATCCCTTACTACCTGAAATCTTTCCATAATTATTGAATGAAATCAATAAATAACAAATTCCATAACAGAAATATAACATCTCTACCGGTTTCACAAATAACATTTGACTATGCAAATGTTATTTATGAAACCGGTAGAGTAATATATGTTATATTTTTGTTGTGGGATTTGTTATTTATTGATTTTATCTAATAATTGTGCAAAAATTGTAACAGTTTTCATCTAAAATAAACGAAATTCTTTTTATCAGTATATTGTAATAAAAACAAACCAACCAATATTAATTTCAATTATATATATATAACGCTCAAGTGTATAAAAATTCCATTCAACTAACTGCTCTTATTTTTCTGATAATCTACCAGCTGCAGGGTATATTCTAAATTTACAACTACCCAAATGCATAAATATGGCAATAAGCAAGAGAAACGAATGAAAATAGCTATTTGTGTATCAAGAGCAGAAAGTAGTACTTTGGCAGTCGAGACAGAAAGTTGCCGCGCGACGCGTCAGCGGAGCGCGGCAATCTGTCGAGACTACCAAAGGACTTTCTGCTCGAAATACACACAAGATTTTTTCTACGATCACACCAAAATAAAATTAATTTTTTATTAAAAACGTGTTACTTTCATCACAATATTGGAAGTTTATTTGACATATTAAGCCTACTATTCGAAGACAAAAGATTAATTGTGTATGTTGTGTTGCCTACTTATGACAATAGACTTTATGATTTAAAGATTTATGATTTTATGGTTGTATGAATATTATAGTTCATTAAATAAATTACAACTTTTTTAAATTTTATTTGAACGGAATACAGAACGATAATAAACAAACATACCTTTTACTTATTAACTAAATTAAAATTAAAGATACAATTTTGGCAATTTTTTATGTTTATGCCTGAGGTAGATGTCTCTGAAAGGTTAGAAAATGTCAAATCTTTCTAGTGATTGCAAGTATGTTGTGTTGCCTACCTATTGCCATTGTTTGTTCTTAGCAGTTTCGTGTACCTATGTACGTAGGCAACACTTATCACATTAATGTCAGATATTTATTACTTTAATGTCAGATATCTTTTAGATTTCCCTATTTCTCATTATATTATTACGGAAAATACTGTTGGATGCTTTAACATATTAGAAAATCAACTAAAATATTTATTTATTCTACAGTTTATATTAAAATATCTACTAGCTCTCTTTTATCTATAAATAAAATTAGGCGTGCGCCAAAGTTACTTTCTGCTTAAGAGCGCCAATAATGTCAAATTATGACAGCTCGCGGAAAACATCAACTTTGCGGTTAGATTTGAGTGTGCAAAAGCCTACTTTCAGTAGTGATCGTAGGAAAAATGTATTATTATTATTGTATTACCATTAGTATCTACTTTTGTTGAATAACTATTATTTTATATTAAAAAATGTAGACAAATTGTATTTATTTTACTAAAGTGGTATTAAATCTATTCATTAGAGATTTATTATCTTTCCTGGTTATATTTCTAGCAAATTTTTTTCTCAAGTTTTTTGAAATCATTTTTTTACAACAACCCATTCTGAATTTTAGAACTATAAGTCTATTTCAGAAAGGTATAGAGTAATAAAATGGGGAATTCCGTCCAGTTCGGCTCAATTTCGGTGTCGGCCATAGGCATAGGTCTTGAAATAGTATTGTTTGTAATATTAAAATAGCAGGCCAAGTGGAGCCTCCCAATAAAAGTCCAGGCAGACTAGTAAAACTCCTTGATGAAGACACCAAAAGTGTAATTCGAAGAAAAGTTCACTCTTTTTATTTTAAAAAAGAAATACCCACCCTAGATAAGATTTTAATGGAGCTTGGCCAGGATGACAGTATTCCGTTGATAACTAAAAAACTTTTAGGACCACTTTGAGAAATATGGATTTTGCCTGGGAAAAGCATAACCGTAAAACACTTTTACTGGAAAGCGATGAAATTGTTTGCTGGCGACAAAAAAACTTAAGAAGTATAAAGCAGTACAGAACAGAGCAGAAGAAAATCTTTTATCTTTATGAGACGTGGATCATTGAAGGTACAGTACCAAAAATGTGGCAAGACAAAAATATAACCAGTACTCGCCAAGCTTTCATGGAAGGCCTGTCAACGGGTATTAAGGTGCCTTCAGGTAAAGGGAAAATACTAATAATCGTCCATATTGGAAGCGAAGAGGGTCACTCTGTCACTCTTTTAAAAGAAGGTTTGCTAACCTTTCAGTCGTGCCATACGGGAGATTACCACGTGGACATGGATTCGGATGTTTTTGAAGACTATTTTGGTGAAATATAACATATCTTCCGGCTGATTCAGTAGTAGTTATGGATAACGCGAGTTATCATTCTCGACGCATAGAGAAGACTCCAACTTCATCTTGGAGAAAACAAGAAATTATTGACTGGTTAACCACCAAAAGTATTGAATTTGAAGATAATTTGATAAAAAAAGAACTATTAGCTATAGCAAATTTACACAAACATCGTTTTATGAAATACGCCGTGGAAGATAAAGCAGAAAAACATAGTGTAAATGTGCTGCGCACACCGCCATATCATTGCGAACTAAATCCTATAGAACTTATATGGGCGCAAGTGAAAGGATTTGTAGCAAGACACAACACGACATTCAAAATGAAAGACGTTAAGCTACTGTTTGATCAAGCCATTAAGGAGGTGACACCAGAGAACTGGCGAAAAGCAGTCCAGCATGTCATTAAAGAAGAGGAGAAAATGTGGGATCTTGACTACTTGATCGATCGGACCGTCGACCCGTTAATTATAACGTCAAGAGAATATGACAGTTCCTCAGATGACGAAGAATATTATGATTTTTTATAATTTAATTTCTGTATAATGTATTTTTTGTATAATGTTCAATAAAAAATAAGTGTACCTAATACTATGTACATAATGCCTAATTTTTATTCTGTTGAAATAAAATTCTTTCCTTTTCACGAGTATCCTACCGGCACGCCTTTGGCACACTATTTTCAGTGTTTGTGAATGGATAACAATAGGCTAAACCCATATATTGACCCCAACCCGGGTGGTACTACCTGCACTTGATAAAAAGAAAGAATTTTACAATGAAATCAATGCCAAACTATGAAAGTGGCTTAAATATTCGTTGGGTCATTCTGTGCTCCCTTTGCATACCTAATGAGGTTTTATTACTCTATACCTTTCTGAAATAAACTATATTGCTCTACCGATGGAATATGTGGTTTTATCATAATATAATTTATGAATCTTCTTAATTGGAATTGTTTTTTTATATATTATATTTGTAATCATTTCTACACCATCTTGAAAATTAAATTCTACCATCGAATGATAAATATAATATATATTTATCACTCAACGAGTCTATTTATCCTCTCCTACACAGAGCTTACAAGTGTTTCCAACCAAAATGTTAAATCATCCCTACTGTTATTCATGTCTTCTATCATTGTTTAAGTAAACTACTTATACAATGCTTCTATGAAATGACGAACCGACCAGGTTAGATAAGGGATTAAACTAAAACCACAGGTAATAAAAATAAATTACCTCATTTAAATATTTTTATCAAGAAATGGATTATAACCACCCACTGAGTTTACGACTGATCTTATACTTGGAAGCTTTGAGATTAAAAGAAAAAAATTAATGCAACATTTCCTAATTTATGAAAAAAATTGCAAAATATGCAAAAAATGGGAAGTGCATTTTTCCAGTGGAAAGGTTTTCTCTTGGTTGATATTGAGAAGGGTAAGAAGGGTGGTTGAGGTGGGGAGAATTCTGGGGGAGCTGGAAACGGTGACAGGAGCTAGGGTGGTGGAAGCGGGGAGGGGAACAAAAACCATCAAAATGGTAGGGATAGAACCGTGGATGGAAGATGAAAAGGTGAGGGGGAAAATAGAGAATTTGATTGGGAAAGGGACAACGGTGATTAAAGTGGCAAGGGAGAGGAATGGGATGAAAATGGCGGTCGTGAGGGCGGAATGGGAAAAAGCGGTAGCCTTATTGGGAAAAAAGGAGATTAGATTGGGGTGGAACAGGGTAAGTATTATAGAGGGTAGAGAGGATGGCAGATGCTTTGGATGTGGGATAAAGGGGCATAAAGTAGCAGGGTGTAAGGTGAAGGGAGTCAAGGAGAGGTGTAAGTGCTGGCTATGCAAGAGCGAGGATCACATGGCCAGAGACTGTCGGCAGGCCTTCCTTTGTAGGGTATGTAGGGGAAGGGGACACAGGCCAGGGGAGATGGAATGTAGTAGGGGAAGGAAGGGAGTAGATGTAGATGATGGAAAACAGGAAGGAAAAAATGGGAAGGACCCTCTGGACCCCTTGGAGGGAACGAGTCTGGTCAAATAGGAGGAAGGGGAGAGCAGTGCGCGGGAAGAAGGAATGTAGGGGATGGATGGAGGGTGTTGCAGATAAACTTAGGGAAATGCAGGATAGCGCATGATATATTGGAAGAAGCGATTTTTAGAAGGGAAGTGGATGTGGTTTGTGGATCCGAGGTAAATGCTAAATATGTGGGGAAGCAGGGATGGATTATGGATGATACAGGAGAGGCAGGAATGAGAGTGGTGGGAGATGGAATGAGGGTGGATGAAGTGAGGAAAGGAAACGGATGGGTGGTAGTGCGAATGGGAGACATGGTGGTGTATAGTGTGTACATAAGCCCAAATGTCAGCCTGGAAGAATATAAGAGGAGCATGACAGGATTGAAGGTTGATCTGAGGGTGTCAAAAGGGAAAAGGGGGATCATTGGGAGAATGGTGACTTCAATGCTAAGAATACTGTATGGGGGGGGGGGGAAGAAAACGGACAGGAGAGGGGAGATACTGGAGGAAGTGTTGACATCCAACGGGCTGGAGGTGCTGAATGATGGACTACTGCCCACCTTCGTGGCATGGCCGGGGAAAGAGTGAGTAGTTGGAGGGTGCTGTAGGATGAGGAAAGCTTGAGCTTACATAGGTATGTGGAGACGGATATAAGGAAAGGGAGAAATGAATTATCGGGAGAGTGGAGATGGAGGTGGACGAAGGCCGAGGCAGAGAGTATGAGGAAGAAAGTAAGAGAGGAGATAGAAAGGGGACTTGGACATGATGTAGATGAATTGTACAATGTGATACAGGGCTGTAAAAGAGAGGGAAAGAGGGGCAATAGGCGTGAGCGGAGGGCTAATTACTGGTGGAATGAGGAAATAGAGGAGCTGTGGAGGGAATGTAAGAAAGGACGAATACGGATGCTGAGGGGAAGAGGAAGGATAGAGGGAAAAGGGGGATACATAGAGAAAAAGAAGGAACTGGAGCGTAGGGTGGAGAGGGAAAAAAGAGGGAAGTGGGAAGAGTTACTGGGGGAATTGGAAAACAATCCATATGAGATAGCGGTGAAGAGGATGGGTGGAAATAGGAACGAGGTGCTAGAGGAAGATTGGGAGAAGGAGATTATAGGCAAATTGTTCACAGGGGGAGGAGTTGGAGGCAGGATTCGAGAAGTCCAGGATACTAGGGGGGTAGGGAAAATGAGGGGGATAAGGCCGGTAGAGAAGTGGGAAGTGGAGGAGGGGGGGAGGAACATTAAAGTGAGGAAAGCCCCAGGGATAGATGGCCTGAGGGGTGATATGATGAAGAGGTTGCTGGATGACAATGGGGAGTACTTCTGGGAGCTATTCAACAGAGTGCTAAGGGAGGAAGGGTTTCCAGAAGGATGGAAGGTGGCCAGGGTGATACTGCTGAAGAAGGCGGGTAGAGAGGGGAAGCGGGCGGGGGACTATAGGCCCATCTGCCTTCTGTGTGGTATGTGTATATTGATGGAGGGGATAATAAAGGATAGGATTGAGGAAAAAGTTGGTAGGAATGGGGGTTTTAAAACCAGCACGGGTTTGCGAAGGGAAAATCATGTATCTCGGCGCTGGGCAGGGTAATGGGCTTGGTGGAAAGGGTTATGGAGGGCAGCTGGAGAAACAAGAAATTGGCCCCACTCGAGTTCTTCGGGAACGCTTTCAACAGTGTCAGCAAACGGGCAGTAATGAGCGCGTTGCTGAGGCTTGGAGTGGGGGAGGGATTGGTTAACCTGGTGGAGGACTACCTGACGGGACGTGTGATAGTAGACACTAGAGGGACGAGGTATGAGACGGAGGCTGGAGTGCCCCAGGGCTCGGTTCTTGGACCGACGCTATGGAAGTGTGTGTTTGATGGGGTTTGTGGGATAGTATGTGAAGAGGGATGTGAGATCACGGTGTATGCGGACGATGTGTGCCTGGTATGTACGGCAAAGGGAGAGGCGGCGATAGAAAGGAAGGCGGAGAGAATGTGTAGGTGAACTACTTCTTGACACAGGTGTTCACTGGACATGGTTCGAGAGTAGGGAACCTCCACAAGATTGGAAAGAGAGAGACTGGAGTGTGCGAGAGGTGTGAAGTGGAGGATGATGTGGGGGCATGTGTTTAGATGCTGGAGGAACGAGGAAGTGCTGAAGAAGTTGGAGAGGAAACTAGGGGAGGCGGTGTATTGGGAGAACATGGTGGCGATAATGTTCAGGGGGGAGGAGGAATGGATGGAGGTAAGTGGCGTAGTAGAGAGCATGGTTAGGGCGAGAGAAGGACTCGATATGGCATGAGGGGTAGGAATGAAAGTTAGGGAGAAGACGACGGTGTGAGCGGAGAGTGTGCGAGGGACCGCCACCCGTCTCGAAGTATGCTAGGGTAGTGATTCTGAGGCGGGGGTAACGGCGAGTTTGAGGTGGGTTTGGTTGGTAGGCATCCCCTCGGGGATGAGTCCAACACTGTTTGGGTCCTGGACCCATTCGAACATGAGTTTCCCATCTCGGCCCGAAAAAAAAGAGGGTGGTCCAGGAACCGTTGACCTTGTCTGAAGTTGAACCGACTAAAATACACGTTTTTTGGCCAGAAATTTTTTTTTCATTAACTTTTTGTTGTAGAGAAGAATCAACTCCTCTCATTAAAGCTTGGTTATTGGGTCTGACAAAGTAAGTTGGAAGTTTCTTCACATCCATGTTCTGTGCGCCTGTCGGTTTTTTTATGTAGTCCTTTATATTGTTTTCTGTTACGGTATCAGGGACCCGTGACAATATTATTATGATTACGAATTTTTCTAGTTTTCCTTTTTACTGAAGTAAATCCTCCTTCGGCTTCAGATTACCTTCATTTATTAGTGTTGTTGACGGTTTCCTTCTTGTCTGATTGTCAATGGCTAAGTTGATTATTTCGATTGCTTTTTATTCAGTTTGCACTCTCACGATTTCAGCTGCTAATTGGTTAACCTTCATTATTGGATCACCCTGTATATTAGGAGTTTCCCTTTTCGAGTGTGATGGTGATGACAAATTGCCTTGATGTTTGTATTTGTTTATTTGGTTTTTTGTTACTGATAAGGTTTTTGTATCACTTACTGGATCTATTGGGTGCAAGTTTTTTGGTGGGTTGCTAATCTTGATATCGTGTTGGTGTTGGTAGATTTTTATTAAATGATGAAATTTTATTTTCCAATAACATTATTTTCTCGTTGAGTAAAAGGATTAGGTACCTGGCTTTATTATATTATTATATGATAGTGTCTTTGTCTGTTATTATTTGTTTCAAGAGTTTAATTTCTTCTCTAAGGTAGGATTCTTCATCTATGTCAATCTCTACAACCTGTTGAGAGGGTTCATGTTTGCAGTCTGTTTTTTTTAGTTCACTAGCTTGTTTTAAACAGGCTGGGTGGAATATTTCACTGCACTTTATGCACGTCAATTTACTTTTAACTTTTTTGGAGCAATATTTACATATATAGTTTACATTTTTTTTGGGAGCAGGTGAAGTGCTACCTGCTTCAACCGCCATCTTTCATTCATATCTCCAAATACAAAAGATACACCACTGGCGATTTGCAGCAGCAAGAATATTTACTATTGGAGACATTATTGAGATGGAAGATGGACATTTAATTTCAATAATTCTATCTTCTCCAATCAGACCGTCAGGACTGGCTCCTAAAAAATGTTCACTTGGATGAATATAAAATCTACTTTTTTTAATATATTATATTCAAATGTTCTTTCAATTCATCAATTACCAGTGGTTCAGTCTTATTGCTATATCTGGTAGCTTTGTTGCCCATAAAATTGCTGTAAAGCAAATTTTTGAACAAATTAGCGGTTGATAAGATTTTTCACCTTTTGCAAACTCTTCCAAAATTGGATGCAGTCAATCTTATTGAACGCTCCTGTATCCATAGTGGATTTGCCTTTGTCCCACAGTATCAACTGCTATTCTATTAATTTGACCCTCTGATTTCTTTATGGATTTCAAAAATTGAAGTGAACAAAAGAGGAAACAATACAGCTTGTCGAGCTGTACCGATAAAAATAATGCTTGTGGAAAAAAAAGTAGCACCAATTATCGCAATAAAACCATGAGAAATGCTGCCAACAAATAGTAGAATTTCTCAAGAGTCATTTTTAGCATCATCCTATATTATTGATGATCTTCCAACCTCAATCTTATTGAATGCTCCTGCATCCATAGTCGATTTGCACTGTCCCACAGTATCAACTGCTATCCTATTAATTTGATCCTCTGATTTCTTTATGGATTTCAAAAATTCCTTTTTTTTTATTTTCATAAATCTCATCCAAAGCCAGAATTTGAACATTCGCATCAGGACCATAGTCTTTTTCTGGTACATTATTTTTCGAGACTGACTTCGAATATGTTTCTTCACTTTCTTTATTGCTATTTTTTTAATAATTTCAATATATTTTTTTGTGAAGCTTTTTGGGCTTGAGACTAATGCCTCTGTGCATCTCTCCATAATAATTTCCTTTACTATTGAATGATAAAGCTGTTGCTTCACATCTACTTTTGTACAACCCTCTGAGGGTGTAGTTGACTCGTTTACCTCCAACAGACTTGCACATAACACTGTTAAACTGCTCAGCAATATTTTTCTTCATATTTAATATCAGACTACCAGCATTATCGATAAGTCTTTGCAGAGGTATTTATATATCCTGATCAATTCCACATTCCAGCATAAGTGGTATAAGGTTTTTTTTATTAGATGAAGGCTCACATTTAAAATAACCTATGTTTTTACAACCAGAATGTTCTCCAAAAATATGGGATGGAATATTCTTTATATCAATCTGGAGTAAACGAACATTCTCCATGAGTGCATTAGACTATAGTCCTATAATCGGCAGCTTATGCAATTGCTGTTCTGAAACGCAAGAGCTTGCTTAAAATAACTTTCCTTAAAGAAGGGTGGACTGGCAGATTTTTAGATTAGCTGCGTTTATGAGCTGAAAAAGAAATATTTATTAATCATTATACATTAATAATAATCAAATATTATAATTGTCAGATTTATATTTGTATTATCTTGAGAGTTAATATGGTTCTTTAGTAGCTTAACTTATTGTATTTGAAATTATTTTTAGTTTTGACTTTTCAATTTATGTAATGGAGTACTAATAATTTTAATCTTTTGACTATGTGTTGATAAATGTGTATATTAGGAAATCCTATTTCAAGTAAATAAATTAATAATTGATTAGTTGATACTATTTATTTTCATTAGACATAGAGGTCAACAGATATAGGTAATGAACTTACTTGTGATATCTCTCAACTTTTTTGAAAAAGTTCTCAGCAAATGGTTTTTACATTCAATTTTCACAATCACTTTATTCCCAAACGGTTTCATTTCCAAAAGTTTCTTAAAAACCGAGGAATCCCTATCCCCAATATTTCAAGCTATGTATCTGTACCCTGGTACGAAATCACACAACAATGATATAAGATTCCATGGCCGTAGATGACTCACTCCAATTTTTATAGCAAATGTGTTCTACATTTCTATTTTCACTATGTTGACTTGAACATACAGAGCAATACTTGTTTCTGATTTCCAAAAACTTTTGTTTTTTGTAACTTCGCCGTCTACCCATAATATAAATTTGTCTTTATTCACAGAAAAACTAAAACACTATTTTTATCTAAGAATTATTTCACTTTATACAAACCAAACTCACTCAACGATGCTCGAAATAAAATAGTCAAGTCCGCAACCGAACACAAAAACGGTTCCAAATTGCCAACAATCAGGTAAAGAATATTTATCTATACCAGATGTGCAGATCGATAATTGAGTTTTTAATATTTTAAGCTGATGATGGTACCATCTATCGTTCATTCCATTCCATTCCATATTCGGTTACACAAAGATTTAAAAAAATAAAAGTTTCTGGAAGTCCCAAATTTTACTTAAACCACCACCTCTCAGTATATGTGCATCACTTTTTTTAGGGTCTCTGTTATACTCTTTAGGTTGACAGATTATTTCTTTTTTTAGGCAATGGTAATACCCATGGCCACCTCTAACAGAGATATGGAGATGACCAAATTTAGCGACCACTCCAAGAGTTCATTTCCATGTTGGCACAGAACAGAAACCATGACCAGAGACACTATGACGTTTGGAATATACTATAGTTATCACAAATCATAGAAATAAACCTAACCTGAACATAGTTATCAAAAACGACGTGTCAGCACCTAACAAGAAATGTTTTATTCAAATTGCGGCTAGGAATTATTTAGACGCTACCAAGAATCATTTTTCTCCACGACTATATAATAATGCACAAATTATCTTTACATATTTAGCTGAATAATGATATAAATTCTTCACACCAGTGAAGAATGAAAAAGAATTCACTCTCGTTAGCCAATCACATTCTACGATTATCAGAAATCACGCTAAAATTAACAAATCAAATCGTCTCTTTCAAAACGTCAAATACCTAACTACGTAAAATAAGCAATTGTAATAACTCCACCATAAATTTTGCAAAAGAATGAATCTGAATTAAGTACCTATATTTATGTTATCTCTATTAGTACTCCTAATAATGTTATAATTTCATTTAAAAACGTAAAGGTTTCTATTAAAAATATGAGTTACCTATATTTATGTTCTTTACATTTTAATAAGTAAATGTGGTCGATAGCTCAGTGGTAGAGATATTTGACTCTTACGCGGGCGATCAGGGTTCGATTCTCAATGGAAGAATTTTTTTTAATGCATAGTCGTGGAGAAAGTATAGTCTTTTAATGGCTATTATTCTACACTTGTTGAAGAATATACTATTCTTGAAAGTTACATTTTGTATCATTCCAAATGTAGGACCTTCAAAGTTTTTTTATTTAAATCGTTAATTGTGATTATGTCAATTTGACTTGCTAAGCATTTGCATAAAAATGAAGTTCCCACATTCTTGGTATCATTTGTTATTGGTTAAATGAAAAAATAGTCATTAATTTCACATAATAAAGTGTCAAATCCTAACCGCGTTTTGAGCAATGTGGCTGATGGTGAACTAGCCTCTTACTAAATTTCAACCTTTCAACCGTGGCAGCCACTAATTTATAACCAAAAAAACATCCGCCCAAATTTGAATTTGAATCAAATCAAGTAGAACCCAACCAAGCAAGTGCAAAGGCAAGTGACTTTACCAGCGACTTGACCTACACGGGCTTAAGCAATACTTATAGCAACAATTTAAGGTAATATTAATTAGAGACCCATTCCATTCCATATTCATTATTATATTGATGAGAGGTGGTTTTTGACATCTGAAGATATATCCATATAGGCTTCGTGAACATTGAAATAGTTGGATGAGAAGGAAAGAAAAAAGTATAAAACATATTCAATTTTGAAACAAATTTCAATGAAAAGATAACGATTTATTATTTAAAAAGTAAAATAAATAAAATGTAAAATTATAACTTAATCTCATTTACATCAACCAGAATTTGTTTTAAGAGATTCTGTAAAGTAATAATTGATATCCAACATTTCTAACAACTGGAGTAAGTGAGGTTGATAACCAGATTTAGCAAGTTTTCGAATAATTTTGAACATATACAGTACAAACTCCTGAAAATTTTTGAAAATACTCGTTAGTTTATTAAAATTTGGATGAATGTAGCTACCCTCTTCACAAATCCAACTTCTTGACCGTAGGTAATCGAAAAATTTCAAAATGACCATGAATGTTTTGTGGATAATATTCTTGAGAGCAGTCATTTTTTGAGTTAAAAGACACCTGTAAAAACATTTCTTTACTAATGTTAAATTATTGTCAAATAAATGTAAAGCTATTATTTTTTATAATTTTTGATTAAAATAAAATAATATATGTTAAGTACTCCATTTTAAAACTGGATATTTGTGTTTTTCGTCGCCTCCCAAATGATCAAATGTTATCTTGTTATTCGTGGTAGCTCCGCCAATGAAAACTGAAGTTGATATCTGCCAATCATATCAAGATCCACATATTTTAATAATAGTTGTTGAAGGACTCACTACTATCTTACTTTCTTGATATATGAATACAAAAACAAGAAACAATAACAAAATATAAATAATGTATCACGTCAATTTTAATGGCGTATGACATTACATGTCCCCTTTGTGGCCAATCAAAATTTCAACAACACCAACAACTATGAATAACGAATCGCCAGCAACGTGGAAAAAACGGCGAGCAACGGGAACAACAGAGTTTATTAATCCAGCTTAAAGCAGCCAAATTTGGCAATTAGGGTTACCAGAAAGACGAAATGTGGTCCTATATACAGGGTGTCCCACAATTTTTTAGACAGGCCATAACTCTGAAACGGCTAAAGATAACTTCATAAAATTTGGTATGCTGCAATTGGACGGACATTACAATATGGAGGATCCCTCATAATACCAGTGACGTCATCTTCCCTGAAAGACGCGTCCCTATCTTGTGAGGCATTTTATGAAGTTGAAGAATGTCTAAATAATTGTGGGACTCCCTGTATATATATATATATATATATATATAAGAAGGTGAATTCGACGAATTGATAACGAATTAGAAAATCGTGAAGCGAATGAGAATGGATACATTGAGATTTGCGTCAAAGATGCAAAGGAGTACGTTTTTTAATTCAAAAATACTTTTTTATTTCTGAAGCGATTCATTTTCTTTTCACGCTAATAACAACCCAACATATCCTCAATAAGTCACCAAGATTAGAAGAGGAATAGATTCACATGACCGGATTTATAAAATGTTTCCTTTAATTATTCATTTAAGTTCGTGGCAACTATCCAGAATACTTCAGTAAAAACAAGTTTCTCCAAATTTCTTGGTTTCGTGAAATATAGTATTTTTTTAAATTAAATAATACCAGCTCTCTAACGCACCTTCACCTTAAAGTAAAAAGAAATTAGACAATATTTTTTTAAAAGAAAGAACCTATTAGGAAGATGTAATTTATTACTAAGAAGGTTCGTTCTTATCAAGATATTGAGAGAATATGGTTTTCAGACAAATCCTATTAGAGCATCTTTTAATTCAAATAAATGTGTTATGATGCCTGTAGCAGTATCCATTTTGAAAAAATCAATCAATAACATAAGAATGTTTAAAAAAATATATTGTCTCGACTCTCACCAAATTTAAGTTTTTTCACACATTATGGCGAGGGCACTTTGAAGTCCTAGTATTAGTTGAATGATAAATATTATATTTTGGAAATCCTTTGTTTTTACCAAAGTATTCTGGATAGTTAAACTGTATCATAAACAATGACTAAATAAAATAAAAAGATAAGATCGACCATCCACACATAATTTTCAAAATTTTTTCATTAAATATTGGAATTAATTAGCAACAGTTAGTTTCATTTATAAAATTAATATCCATACAAGGGTTTGTCCTTATCTTGTCCGATGTATTCCCTTCGGGTTGCCGATTGTATTTTTAGCCGGAATTTATACGGTTTTCTAAAGCGAGGTAGGGGAGACCGGGGCACGTTGTAACACGGGGTAATTTGAAACATTGCATCTAGTAACAAAATCAGTCGCCAGGCGGAACTTTAGGTAAATGTGCAAAATAGTTTACTGGACACTTCAGTCGAGCATATACAGTTGAGGAGTTCGTACGTCGGGTCATTGTGTAATGTGTACTACGTATAAGTGTAAAATTCGCCTATCAAGGGTATGAAATAATTTGGATTATTTTTTTATGTGTAGTAGTCCTATTAAAATGAACCCTATTATACTATACTATATAATTTCGGCTATCGTTCCCCCTTTTTGTTTTTTATATATTCGCTTTGTTTTCAGAAAAAAAACTAAAGTTTTGTCAGTCTTAAAACAAAGCCCGGTCGAGTCAGACCAGGACTTCATAGTAATGATATCTTTGCCTATGATAGAACGTCAAGTTGGTATTTCTGAACTACTCCAGGTTACACTAGTGTCATCAGGGCCGGATATCCGGGGGACCCACGAAATAATTAAAATATTTGCCATTTTCCAAAAAAAAAATGGATTATGCGGGAAAATTAAACATATATTTTTGATTTGTATTTTTTTTACTGGTTTATTATTTCATTATTCGGGGCCCCTGGAACCCGTGGGGCCTGGGCTGGAGCCCATTAAGCCCATACGTAGATCCGGCCCCGCGTGTCATCAGCAAATAAAGTGACTTTACCAATAATTCGTAAGTCTGTGACATCGTTAATGAATACCAAAAAAAGAATTGGACCTGAAACTGAACCCTGGAGTACACCACTGCTAACTGGTAAATTTTTCGAAACCATTTGCTCGTACCAGTTGTTTTCTACATTCAAGGTAAGATTCAAACCATTTTAAAGGAATACCACGGATGCTATAATATTCTAGTTTATTCATCAAAATTTCATTATCAACACAATCGAAGACCTTCGCGAAATCACAAAAAACCGAAGCCGTAATAAGTTTAATATTAAGTAGTGAGGTATATATTTCATTAGGAACAGAGAACATTGCGTTATTAGTACATTTATTAGGTAGGAAAACAAATTGTTGAAATTTCAAGATTTTATGTTCGTAAAGAAAAGGTAATAAACTGCTTTTCATTAGTCTTTCGATTATCTTCGATAAGATTGGTAATAAGGCAATAGGACGATAGTTACCAACTAGTATTATTTTTTTCGCCACCCTTGTGCTTGTGCACCTGTTTTTAGACGACCTTTTTCAAAGGATTCATTGATTATAGGACATGAGACGTTAATCACCACATCTGGAATATTTAAAAATATTTTAACTGATAACCCATCGATGCCACAGGAAGTTTTTTTTTGAATGCTGAGTATGGTTTGCACTAGCTCGAATTTATCTACAGTTCCAAGAAAGAAACTATCAGTGATTCTTTTTGAAGGAACCAGGAAAGAAAGAGCATCGCGACTTGGAGATATTTTAGAACTAATATTCTTACTAACGTTTACGAAATAATTGTTAAGTTGGTCTGGGTCGAGGTCGATAAAGTTTGATGAACGAGTTTTGTTCCTTAAATCATTGTGACAGACCAAGTTTCTCTTGAGGAATTTTTAGCTCTAGAGATGCGATTGTTATAATAATTTTGTTTAATAGATTTGACAGTTTTAATATTTTATAGTTATATATATAATTGAGTATGTGAGGATTATCTGTCAATTTTTTAATGTACCTACATGAATGATCTCATATTCTTAGATGAAGTACGTGTTCCTTTAGTAGACCCATGATTTGTGATGTTTAGTTTTATGAGAGAGAAGAGGAAATTATGTATTGAAACATCTGATAACTTCATTAAGAAAGTCCAAAAATTTAGAGTCATTATTTTCAGAAAGATCAATCCAATCAGATGCCAAATATAAGTTATGAAAGTTGGTGAAGTTTTGTTGAGAAAAGATCCTCACCAACTGAGTACTTCTCTTAAAAGATTTACGAGGTAATGCAAATTCGGCGAAAACTGCTTCATGGTCAGAGAGACCTGAGTTAATTACTGAGTGATTCACATCAGGGGGTAGAAAGTCGGAGACTATGTAATCTACAATTGAAGAAGTTGTTTTAGTAATTCGAGTTGGTGAATCCACGTGCATATTTAGATGAAATGACTCAAAAATATTTACCAAAGACTCGAGTGGCTCAATCATTAGCAAAGTCAATGTTAAAATCACCGCATAAAACTTTCCTGCTATTAACAGGCAGAGCGTCGAGTAAATTTAGAAGGTTCTCGAAAAAAAATTAACATTTCATTTAGGTGGACTATAAATACAAATTATATACTAGATACATGCTACTAGTTCCATCAAAAATCGGCTGTGGCTTTGAAGGTAAAAACAAAATAAAAGAAATAGACAAGAAATAAAAATTAAATTAAATAATCAACTCTGGAACATTAGCTTATCAAATATTTTACCAGTGAAAATTATTATTGTACACAATTAAAGAATGATTAAAAAATGATACAACCTAAAAATTAACGCGGGCCGTTAACATCACCTATCAAAATGGCATATCAATCTAAATTTAGCTGAAACAGGTTTTATTTGAAACGAGCTTAAATTCACAGTTAAAGGAAACATTTCATCTGTCCTGTTAAGCTATTCCTTACCTAATCTTGAAGACTTGTTGGGTTATTATTTCTGTAAAAAGAAAATACATCACCCTAAAAACAAAAAACTAATTTTGAGATAAAAAATGTACTTTTATTTCGCGTCACAGTGTATATTTGACTACTACAGTAATGGAAGGGACAGTCGAAGGTAAGAATCAGAGGATAGAGCACATGGAGCAAGTTGAAAACGACGTAACTTGTAGTAATTACTCGTAAGTTATAAGATTAACCTTTGACAAACTTGCATGGAAATTACATCAAATCAGACACATATAGATTGAATTAATCGCCTCGTAAGAGGTAGTCGATGGATTCAAAAATATTGATATAGAAAAATAATAATATTTAGTTATACTTACATAAACAAAATCTTTTTTATATACATGGTATGTGTTTCATACAGTTCATCCAAGCTAGTAACGCTCGTCAAATTCTTCTCAAAAACCGACCAACTCGATTGTAATACTTCACCGACAACATAACTCTGTAAAGTTTGAACGAATTGTGTCATGATATGTCGACACTGATGAAGTTTTCTGTACTGCGGTGATGCCATTAGATATATTTCTTTTTTGCCAGTTTCTCGTGCAAGAACTTTCAATTCCTACGACAATCCAAATATTAATGAAAAATTAATAATGAACTCACAATATTTCGTAAGGCTAAGCTATCATTGGAATGCGTGTTTGATCGCACCATAAGCAATAGGGTGTTCAGCTAAAAATAGAATCTAGTTAATGCATAACAGATAGTTAATTCTAAGGGAACAAATTACACCACGCCATATTTTATGAAATTCAATATTGTTGTTTTGTTTTTATACACAATTAAAAAATAGAATTTTTAATATCCGCCTTACATTCTTACGTCACTAGTATAAATTGAAGCTAGGCACAAATTTTGACATGGATCAAAATAATCATAAGGTAGAGTAGTCACCAAAAATTGTAGAAGAAAAGAAGAAGTTTAGGCTAGAGTGACAGCAAGTTATTTGCATTTTCTTGTGGTTTCACTTTGGTTTATATTTTATTTGTGATTAGTTCGTGTGTATGCATTGTATAATGAGTCATTTTTCCTAATTATGTATTTCACAGTTAACAGAAGCAAACAAGAGCCCTGGGTGGGCGTGTCCATGTCGCTGTAGTTGTATTTTTGTTATAACACTCGATATTTTGAATCGATGACCAAATATCGATACTATAAGTGTCAACTGTCAAAAGATGTGTAAACAAAGTCAACATTGCTAAAAATTTAACCCTAAATATTAATAAAAGAATATGTATTGGACTAAAAATGAAACTACCATCTTTTCTAAATGTCTATATTTTCAAATTTCATGACTGTAGTAATGTCTTAAAAAAAGGGTCAAGTTTGTATTGGAAGTAACAAAATATTATGAACTGGTTATGTAGCCTATTCCTTCATCTATCTGCTTACACATCAGGATCTTTTGGAGTAAAGCCGTCGAATCCAGCCATTTGTTAATTCAAATTAATAGTGTGACCAATTTCGTATATTTAGATTTGTCATTTTTTCCAGTGATCATTTCTCTTAACAACAGCCGAAAGTTAAAGTGCATAACAGAGTTAATATTGAAATATACACTTCACCACTACCAATTAGCTAAGTCTTATATATTTGGTTGTTGTTATAAACAAGAATGTATGGCAATAATTTTGTGTGTTTTGTGAAATATATCTATATATGATTTTTTTCTTAATTATATCGAAAATATTGTTGGAAATGACAAAAAAAATAGTGTGAAAGTTTAAGCTATTAATATTAAGAAGTGCCGCATCCCAAATTTCGATTTTCCATTTAAATAACATGGGAACAATATTCTCTTGCACTTTGGAATTTCATAGCTCACGTTGGTGACAATACGTCGGAATGACCAAGGTATATTCTTGTAGAAAATTGAATGATCTACAAAAAAGGTCTCTTACAATTTTTTGATATATTTATTCCTTCAAAAGTTCAAGTTATAATTTTTAGGTTAAATATTTTTAGTTCAATGCAAATAACTTAGGACCTGTAAAAAATACCAAAAACTTTTATAGAGATAAGATATAGAAAATAGAATGCTCTCTAAAAAATGTCCCATAAAATTTTCTCATAAAGTTTATGGTTGCGTAAAAAAATGGAAAAATATTAAAATTTGTCCTTAGTTCAACTTTGACCTCAAATAACCGGTCGGCACCTCTTAATATTTGTTGGAGAACGAGTAGCTCCAACATTGTAAAAAGTATATGTTTTAGTTGTAAACAGCTAACTGTCATCATGAAGTTTATGGAAAAGTCAATAATCTAACCTCATTTAAATATTGGTTTTGGCATCTGTCAAATTATAAATGATAAACATTCATTTCCATAGGTGGTATTTTATTTAAAAAAAAACTAAGTAGACTAGCAACGGAATAAATAGAAAATTCACTCAAAGTTTCTCAAAGGAATTAACTCACTTGCTAGTAAGTTGTGTTATAAAAAATCTATTTTTTTTAATCCAAATTGTAACAAATAATTTATACTTTTAGCCTTGAAAATGATAATAAACATTATCGAAAGCTTGGATATATAGATGAAAATTCATTGAACAAAAAAAGAGAAAGCAACCATGTAAATCACACTTATGCATATCTTCTTTCATTAGACAATCACCATAATAATAGTAGAATTGTTGATATTTCAGATTTATAACGATAAACATCTACCTAATAAGTTATAACAGGCTTGTTTTGTACATACTACATTTGCTATTGTTATCTTGAGATTTTATTGAGGTAATCAGTGAGAGTAAATTGTCTCACAACTGTGTCTTTTTAACAATTGCGAATAGATAATATATATACGACTTCCTTCTTTAATAGGATCATGATTAAGTGACAAGTCATGGTACTATTAATCAAGACTGTCTTCTAAGTTATAAAGTTAGTCACAACAACTCTGTTATTACTCAATCTTAAAAAATATTAAAAAATGTCACTTGAGTTTTGACATTCCACATCAAAATAGTGCCTTCAATGTATTATATGAAATTTCTTACATACAAAGAATGTTTTACTTGCTGAATAAGAAGTTTAGTTTTGTAAATTATTGACTCACTTTACACATAAGTTTTTAAAAATTATTTTACAAAAGATATACCTACCAAAAAAATGTTCATATTTCAGCCTTGAAAAAGAAAATAAAATTTTTCGAAACGTTGGGTAGTAAATAAGAGTTTAATTCAGCCCTCCTTACGACGGAATCCCTAAGATATATAAAACCTATTGAATTATCTACCGTCAAGAATTCCCTTTTATATATATATATATATATATATATATATGGGTCAAAATATTACTTTTTTAAAGAACCGTGCGCACGGGGGTCACCAATTTTGACACCAATCATTCATAACCCTTCAAACATAGAATTATCATACTTGAAAACTAAGAAGTTCCTGAAACATCATCCTGAAATTACATAACTAAATCTGATAAAGGAAACGTAACTGTTGCATTAGAAAAAGGAGAATATGAAAAATTAGCCCTTTCACAATTAGAAGACAAAAAATATTACATCAGTACTTATTCCTAGGGATCCTACTTCCACTATTCAACAAAAATCCAATGCTTACATTAGTCAATTTAAAAAACAAAAGAAGATCGACGATATAACAGCAAAACAACTAATGATTTACAATTCAGTTGCTCCAAAATTCTATGGTCTTCCTAAAATACACAAACCATCTTAATCACTCCGTCCAATAACTTCTTCCATTAACAGTCCAACTAGTAATATTTCCCAATTCTTTCAGATATTTCAACAAACTCTTATGATAACAATAGATACATTTCATTTCGTAGACTTCATGAAAAATAAGATATTACCACCTGATACAGACACTAAAATTGATGTATATTGATGAAATCACTCGGTCATATTATTTCGATTATGTTAACAATTACTAATGTACAATCGTTAACATTAGCTCCTGATTGGCTAGTTGCGACGACCTTTCATTTAGTTGACATATTTTCCGTAGCTCTTGTTTGCTTCTGTTAACTGTACTTATTTTTACAAACAGCTCCAACTCAACTTTTTTATCTTCAATCTGTGTACCGCAAAGTAGTGAATTTTTTATTTGGAATTCTTCATGTATTAGTATAATATGGTACAAAATACGATCTAAATACTAAATGAAATTCTGGCACTATAACATAACACACAAATAAAAACTGAAAATAATGCATCACAGTTAACAAATAAACTACAGTGATAGATGTCAAAATAATGTCAACCTATAATTATATTTTTGGCCTGATCAAGCTGGAACACAGAACAATAAACTAAGACTATCGAGAACTTCACATTTACACTAGTGACGTATCTGCAACATAAGTTACATAATCACAGTACATTTTAATTTCCATTTCATTCTGTTAATCTGAAGACAAAACTTAAGATAATTATAGTTTTGGATAACCCATTTGTCACTTATTCATATTACCTAAAAAAACATGGGATCAAAATTTGAAGTTGAACACCCTATTACGCATTACCACCATAGTATCCGGCAAGCTGATGAAGAGAAGAGGTTCAGCAACGACATATGTTGGACCAGAACCAGTTCTTGGGACCACAAAGAAAGTGGTCCGAGGACAAATACAAAAATGGGTACAAAGCCAACTAGACTACAGTGGAGGAACGGACCGAAGAACTACTGAATATCAGTAGGAATCAGCTAAGAATCATAACAGGTTATCTAACGGGCCATGCCCCAGTAAAAGATCACCTGCATAAAATATGTGGAATGGAGACTGAGACCGTAACCCATATCTTGTCTGACTGTGAAGCACTGGACTCGAGAAGCCAATGTGCCACCTGAAACATATGGCACACATCCAGTGGACCTATATCGTCTACTCGAAGGTAGAGGGATAACTGAGTGGGTGGACTAAATGTGGGAGTAGAGTACAATAAGCAAACACGCTGCAGTGCTCCCGGCATAAAAACGGCTCCCAAAGAGAAAAACAAATCCGACTGGAATCAAAACAAGTTTAATTCCCCCTGGTCCAAATATTTTCAAAATTAATATAGAAATTATTGTAAAAATCACCGGAAATCTCCGATAACTTTAAAAAAAATCGTAAATTTGGCAATACAAGTAGAAATTTCTTCCTAATAGAAATTCCTATATAAACCAAATCTTGTCTTTTTAAAATTTATTTAGTAAGTTGAAGAAACAAAGTGCTCGCAAATTAAAACAATTAAATTATTTGTTTAAAAATGAAGACAAACTATAGTAAATGAGAGCTTACTAGAGTTTTTGGAAGTATGTATTATTTGGTTTGTTGAAATAATAAATAAAATAGAACTTACCATAAATATTTTTTTAAGGACCCATGATACCCTATTTAATTTCATTAAAAATTTAAATACTTCATCGTATTTTGATATCGTATCTGTCGGTAATAAAATATTTAAAGGCCAATTAACCTAAAAAATATAAAGAATGTTTATTTAGTGGGAAGTGAAACCGCGGAAATGTCGGTATTTTTATTCATTGTACTGTAATATTCAAGTATTCCACGTTTTTTATTTGGCAGAAAATTGATAATATTCTTCTTTATTACATACTATTTGTTATGGATTTTTTTTTAGCAAAAACTAGTCAACTTAATATTACTGAAAGAAATAGAGTGAAGTTTCATAACAATAGCTAGGATGTCGAAAACAAGTTATAATGTCATAGAAACTAATAGATTATAATTCAGAGTCAGGAAATGTATTTTTTCGTCGATCTTTACAATAGTTATTTAACCAACTAGTGTATTAATGAGGGACATTAACAATTGAGATAATTTAACGCACGAGCAGAGCGAGTGCGTTAATGTTCGAGATTGTTAATTGCCCTTTTAATACTCGTGTTAGTTACAAAGCTTTTCCGTCGACTGTATCAGTTGTATTCGTTTTTCTCAATATTTAAAAACTAAAAATATTTATTTGTTTCATAGGTAAGTACTGTCAAAATTAAATAATGACATTGAAATGTCACAGAGATGGTCGCTGGTTCAAATGTCACTGTTTTCGTTTTTCTTAAATTCTTTTTTGGATGTCTTAACACTAATAATTATTATAATTTTGTAGAATAATAAAATAAAACGATAGGTAAGTCAAAAACTAAAAGTATTCTATACTAGGATTCATTTTTTGAAGACGTTATTGTATGTTTGGTTGCCTACACCACAGGTAACTGTCAATATAAATATAATGTATAAGATGTGCGTTGGGTTGCCTGCAGAAAATCGTTGATTAATGTAGGTAAATCATGCATTAATGGGGGTCATTAATGTATGATTTTGTCTAATTTTGAGAACGTTAATAGCATATGTTAATACACGGTCGACGGAAAAAATATTTATTTATGTACCAAGGACGAAAAACACTCTAATATAGTCAAGTCTGCAAATTGATAGCAGGCGAGACAATAGATAGTTATTCGCCGAGGTGCATATTACATTTTGTCGTCGATCTTTACAAAACACTAATAATTTCCGAATGAAAAATCGACACTACAGAAGGCAAGTATTTTTCGTCCGTAGACACTTTTCGTCCGCTGTGCAAGAGATAAGTTTCATCTATCACTATCCATTCTTGATTATTTGAACACTAATAATCACACCACGGTCTTATTCACACGTAAAATCTGGAGGATTTCGTAAATAATTAATTTGACAACAACAAATGACAGTTATAGTGATAGATAAAGCTTATCTTTTGCACAGCGGACGAAAAGTGTCTGCGGACAAAAATACTTGCCTTCAAAAATAGTCGATTTTTCATCCGGAAATTAGTAATTTTTTGTAAAGATCGACGAATAAATGTAATATGCAACTAGGCGAATAAAAATGTCTATTGTCTCGTCAGATTGTTAGTCTCGACTACGCCTAGATCAATTTGCACACTCGACTATAATAGACAGTTATTCGTCCTTGGTATATCATTAACTATGTGTTCAGGAAATTCGTCGAGTGAAGAGAAATTTAGATACCTCTAACGTCTATTAAAATAATCTTGCTTAAAATCCAACAGACTTTCATGAATTTAGGCACGTTAAAGACTGTTGTATAATTATGACTTACTTTTAAAGTCAACTCACCGTGATTTCAAAAATTAACCATATACCGATTTGCTTGGACCTAACTAATAATTTCATTGTTGGTGTAGGGTAGTTGGGGGAGTTTTTGTCGGAGTTAAACTAAAACTACAGAAATTTCATACAGTATATACATGTACCTTGTAAGTTAATGAAATGCAGTCTAAAATATCTGGATTTCCTAAATCGAAGCATCTCGGCATACTGTTAATTTTAAAAGATAAATTAGCTGCGAATTTTTGATTTTTATTTGACATGTCCAAAGCACCGAAAATCAAATCCTGTAATGTACGGCAATTAATCAGTTGTGCCGGTGAATCTGCATCGTAAAGTCTCGTAAATAAACTGGCATTGATGTGTCTAGCAAATTCTCCATCTTGAAGAAAGAAGTAGTCTCGTAAGCTTGATAGATGTTTCAAGTATTCGAGATCTTCGACGAAATATCTGAAAATATATCTAAAATTAATTAAAGAATCACGTCACGAGTTTTCTAGAATAACAAAGTGAAGATGAGGTATGCTCCTTGTGGTACATTAATTATTCTCTTTTTTATTTATTTTGGGAAATCAAACCACAATATTTTTTATGTTTTTATTTCAACGTTTCGGTAGCGTTCCAGCTACCGTTATCGAGAATAAGTTTTTATAAAATTCTGGTTCCTATCTAACGGAAAAATTCGACAACTAGACAATCAATAGATTAAGTTAAGAATAGATTAGGACTGCAAAAAACTGTTGTCAAATTTTTAAGGTCCATTCACAGTAGATGATATCCTCGATAAAATGAGAAATAAAATATTTTTTGTATGACATTTTAACAATATTACAGTCTACTAGGAATGGTATCCAGTGAATTGCACGCTACAGGAACGGTTTTATTAGGATAGGGCTTTTTGCCTATTTCGGAAATGTTAATAAAATGCGTTTGGTGTACATAAGCCGATGAAGGAAATACATTTCAAGTAAGTTATTGGTTGATTTTGTTGTAAGTGTGATAGTTTTAGTAATATTATTAATGATGGTTAAGATGCAGAGAAAGTTAATAGTGCGAAGATAATGCAAGCAGTTTATCTCAGAAGGGCTGATATAAGGTATAAGCTTCAAAGTAACATTCCTGTCATGTAATTCTTCTTGACAGCGGATGTTTTCAAGATCAATAATTTTAAGTTCAAACAAAATCTACATAAAGAATCAGGAGATACTTATGTTATTTTTCACCTCTGGACCTATATACATAACCTCGTAAAACAGGAAAGTCCGACATGTTCGAATGGGATGAGACAATCGCGTCCTGAAACACGCAGGAAATTGGGTTCTGTCTAATTAGTTATATTAATAATGAAGTTCCTCGAAATATTACAAAAATCGTGGCCTATAGCGACTTCTGTAGAGGGTGAAATAAAAATATTGTTAAACTTTTCAATTCATATACTTGGTCAAAGCCACAAGTATTCAAGAAATTCACTATGCATTTTTGGAAAAAAAAAATACTTTAATGGGATGTGTTCAAGATTTAAGGCATCATAGGAAAAGGTGGAAGGAAAGATTCCTCAGATCTTTGTTCCAGAACATTGGAGGAAACTAATAAGGAGTTAATGTAAAAAAATTACCATTCACGAAATGCTCAAATAAAATTTATATAGTTTTTCTATAGAAGAACATGTTCTTAAATGGAGAGAAATTCAATATTTATGTTTTACAGAAGAATCGGAGACATTCTGATTTTTTTATAAGTGTACCGTGGACTCAGAATTTCCTTTTAACTAATGCATATGTCCTGCTAAAGCAATTGGAAGGCCATAGTTAGCATTAAAGGACACGTTTGCATAGTTGAACCCAGGAAGTATAAAAATAAATGAGCTAAAGTAGAAAAACGTGCAAATTCTTATGGAGTACATTCCCCCAAAATTTCATGAATACTACAACAACATGCAACACGAAAAAAAAGAGAAAAATACAAACAAAAAACCTAAATCCAACAATAAGAAAGGACAAAATGAGCTGTACCTGAAATTGAACCACAAGACGATGACAGAGTAGTAGAAGATAATGAAAATGAGTATGAGTATGAGTATTTGGAATAAATACTTATTTTTGTACACTACAAAATTTTGTTGTGAATTTTATAAATAAATGAAGTTGAGATATAAGTGCTTTTTTCAGGTTTTAGCATATTGCTGGAAAATATCCTATTATATTGGTATATTAAAACTCCTCATTTATTAAGGTAATGTGTTTAAAATTAAATGAAATTATCTTAAATGTAAACAAATGCACTTATATCCCTTTTAATCTAAGGCACTCAATAGGGTGTTCAATTAAAAATATATTCTTGTTTATGCATAACAGATAGTTAATTCTAAAGAAACAAATTAATATTTAATCAGATTTGATATTGTAGTTTTGTTTTTATCTCCAAATAAAAAAACGAATTTTCGAAATTTTTCAAATTCCGCCTTTTAGATTAAGTCACTAGTATACATTGAATATTTTGACATGGAACATAATTATCATAAGATAGTGTAATCACGAAAATTGAAGGAGAAAACAAGAAGTTCAGGATAGATTGACAGCGAGTTGTTTGCATTTAGTTTTGTTTTATGGAAAAAGACAAAAGGTTTAATAAGTATCACCCCACAAAAATTATCGCATCACTGGTATTTCAGGCTATTTTTAATACCTAATTTTGTTTTTTTGGGACAATCTGTATATGTATCAACTCAATAGATATTTCTGGTTTCTTATCATGGGCAAAAAATTATCACAATTTCTTACAAATTTTTTTGGAAGCAAAAATGCTCGAGTAAATCATTTCTGTCTTGGAGAATGCATTGAGATCGAGAACTTTCTAAGCAAATTGTGTTATTGTATAGTGAAAATTTAAATTTATTTTGTTAATAATGGATGTGCCTCAACTTTTAACAAGACATGACATGTGACGAATGAAGAAGCCGCTAGAATCATCGCGCTCATACAAGATGGTCGCAGTCAAAGATACGTCGCCGGGGTAATTGGAGTTCAACAAAGCACCATATCCAGAGTTGTTATTCGCTACCAAGAAACAGGGCAGCTAACCAGAAGACCCGGACAAGGCCACGAAAGGGTAACTTCGGTAGTAGATGATCGTTATTTGAGGTTAACGGCGTTAAGAATTAGGCATACCACCGCTCGAAGGCTGCAAACAGATCTGTTGGCTGTTCGTAATGTCCGAATAAGCCTACAAACAGTTCGAAATAGGCTGAGAGAAGCAGGTATACGAGCCAGAGTGCCAGCTAGAGGTCCACGTCTTACCAGAGAACATCGAGTAGCAAAATTGGAATTTGCTCGAGAACACGCAAATTGGAATATTCAAGATTGGTCCAATATTTTATTCACGGATGAATCAAGATTTTGTCTGTATTCATCAGATAGGCGTGTACCAGTATATAGGCGACGTGGTGAACGGCACGATCAGGTTAATTTTTGTCAAACTGAAGCTTTGGTGGTGGCTCTATCATGGTTTGGGGAGGAATTTCTTTCGAGGGTCGCACGGAGTTAGTACCAGTGAATGATGGAAGACTGAATGCTGACAGGTACATAACCAATATCCTAGAATGCTCGTCCACACGATGCTAGAGTGGTTCGGCAGTTCTTAGAAGAGGTAGAGATACCCACCCTGAATTAGCCTGCACGTAGCCCGGACCTTAACCCAATAGAGCATGTCTGGGACCATCTAGGATGGCAAATTCAGCAACATCCGGCACCAATAAGAACACTAGATGATCTTCAAAATGTTATTTTCAACTTCTGGGAAAACATGCCGCAAGGATACGTCCAGAACCTGTTTAGAAGCCTTCCAAGACAAATGGAAGCTGTAATTAGAGCAAGGGGCGGCAACACATGCTATTAGAAATTCATTGGCTGGTTTTAGTTTGAATTATTTTCCTTATTCATACATTTTATTTATATTAAAATGGTCTTGACAACAAAAATAATTTGTTGAAGTTTTTACAAAATGCATTAGTAGCAGTTTCAAACCTACTTCCTACTTTCATCTGTTTTCGGCTCAGAAATGAATTTTTTATTTGATGTTCTTCATGTAGGGTGTGTCATTTTTAGGCCATTATTTTTTTTTCACTGCTATACCAGAAAATCTGGTAGTATATAGAAAATAAAACATTATGCCGCTGGGCTAAAAGGCTTGAGTCCAATAGCGGCTTAGCTCATCAAAAAATTCGATTTCCCATTTAAATAACACAGGAAATATTTTTTTTGCTTTAAGTGGACTTTTCGTTACTAATAAAATTTTTTTCCAAAAAACCTCCTAATGGCTTTTGTAGAAAATTAAATTCTCTACAAAAACATCTCTTTGGACGAAGACTGTAGCACCACTAGTTTCGAAGTTATAGCGTCGAAGAGAATCCAACATATCCTTACTAGTGCATCCTGACCTATACATTCCAATAGAACCAATAACAATACCCAAAAACCAAACCGACAATTCCGAAAGTCAAATTGACACCGATAATGATACTATTCACTCCAACGCTGAACATAACCCAACTTTCGAAATCCCTACCACAACTACAGCATTAAACTATTGCCAAAATCAAATCATAATTAGTTCAGTGCTACATTCGCCCAGTAATCCCAAAACTAAAATTTTATTCGGGAATAAAAAACGAATAAATTTTCAGCTTTCAGAAAATAATTTTGAAAAAAACGTGATCGATTTCGTGAAAAATTACATTAACCCGGACACGCAATATTGTCTGTACTTCGAAAATCCAGATCTTTATGAACCATTTTTAGTAACATTACAAAAGTATTTTAAATATTCATCCCTAAAACTAAGAAAATGCTCCAAAAAATTAATTGACATTACTGATAAAGACGATGCTAAAGAAATAATTGAGAATTACCACGAATCCAAAAGTAACCATAGGGGTATAGACGAAACGTACCAACGCATTAAAGAAAAATATTACTGGCCATTCATGAAAAATTCTATACAAACATATATCAATGATTGCGAGATATGCCAACTAAGTAAATACGAACGACATCCTGTTACAATAAAAATGAATATCACGCCAACTGCTAATAAACCTTTTCAGATAATACATATGGACACATTCACTTTAGAACGCGACAAATTTTTGACAATAGTAGATAGTTTCTCAAAATATGCGCAAGCATACCATCTAACATCCCTCTTTAGTACAGAAATCGTGAATAATCTAATAAACTTTTTCTCCCATCACGGAGTTCCTGAACAAATTTTAGTTGATAACGGTACCGAATTCAAAAACTCTGTCATTTCAGAACTTTTAGCTTTACATAAAATTAAAATTCATTTTTGTTGCCCAAATCACCCCCAGTCACAAGGAGTAGTTGAGCGATTCCATTCAACAATTTTAGAACATGTACGCCTACTCAATACTAGAGGTTTTCTTAGAACACCTATCACTATGAAAATGACCTATGCCATTCTTGCATATAATTATTCAATACACTCTACAACAAATATGAGACCCATAGACATTATCAATGGGCACATAAATACTAATGATCCTTTTAATTTGGAAATCGATAAAATTCTTATAAATGATAACATAGAGGACCATAGAGAACGTTCTAAATTGCTTTATAAAAAAATAAATGAAAACCTTATCAAGGAAAAAGAGAAACGCACAGAGCGAATGAATAAAAATCGAGACGATCCATGTATTTTTACACAAAATCAGAAAGTTTACGTCAAAAACCCTAAACGTCAAAAACATGCCAACAAATTTAACAAACCTACAATAATTCAGGAAGTAGAAACTAAAGATAAAACGATTTCAACAGAATCACAAGAAAAAGTGCATATGGACAATCTAAGACGTCCCCGTAATAGTACGTTTACTTTCAGCGACTAACTCAAAATTTATCTTTTCAGTTTACCCGGAGTCTTCAGCTCACTGGAAAAAGTAAAAATAAAGGACTTAGAAAATAACCCAGGATTAATTCCTGTAAAATTAGGAAAAACAAAAATAAAAGATTACGATTACAAATTAATTCACTATTATGACCTTCAACCGATAATTACAGAACTAAATCAATTAGAGGCCCAAACACGTTATTTAGAATCTTACAAAAACAAAATTGAAAAATATTCGGTAGTAGAAGATAACACAAATTGGGCAAACTATCCTCTAGGATATTACCCAATAAAAGAGAAAGAAGAAGATAATACAAATTATTTTAAAATATTGAAATTTCTTGAACAAAAAGTAACAGATAAACTAAATGATATATTACCTCATCCCGATAGAATTAAACGCGGCCTCATAAACGGGTTAGATTCAATTTTCAAAACTATATCTGGAAATCTAGACGCTAATGACGGCGAACGTTATGATAAGTTAATCACAGAACTTCAAAATAATCAGAAAAATTTAGCTTCAAGTATCAGAAACCAAAATTCACTATCAATTCGATTAATTGAAAAATTTAACAACACTGTTAATACTATAATACATAATGAAAAATTACTAGAATCAAAAATCATTAAAATTTCAAAAATGGTCAACAGTCAGGCACTTCATGAAAATTCAATATTTATCAAAGATACTATCAATCATATTATTGGACTTTACAATATAATTTACTTTTTAATCCAAGATATAGAAAATTCCATTGCATTTTCACGATTGGGAAAAATGCATCCCAGTATAATGAGAACTAACGACTTCTTTAAAGAACTTCAAATTATAGAAGATAATATCCGTCCTCGCAAACTTCCGTTAGATATAACTTTAAATAACGTTCTACTAATAGAAAAACTTGTTAAGATAGAAAGCTATTCAAACAACAACAGGATTATATATGTTTTGCACGTTCCTATAACATTTCCATTCGAATTAGAATTATATCACTTATATTCCGTACCGATCTTCCATAACAATCAATTCAAAGCAATTATTCCGAAAAGTAAAATTTTGGCTTTTAACGAACTGTACTTTGCATATACAAACGACTACTGTAGTAAAATCTCATCAAAATTGTTTCTCTGTGACGAAATTGATCTTCAAGAAATAAAATTTGGAAATTCCTGTGAAATTGAACTCTTAAATTTAAAAAACACTTCCACATGCCAGCAAACACCTACTCCTGTAAACCGGCCTATTATCATGAAGTTAGACAATGCCAACCAATGGATAGCCGTACTGCCAAAAGAAATAACCACCTCCATTCACTGCCAAACTCAAGTAGAGATTGTTACTCTCCAAGGGAGCTATCTATTTGAAATTCCAATCAACTGTCAAGTAAAAATGCCATTCCGAAATATCGAAAACCAAGAACACCAGACAAGTTCAGGTCAACCAGTTTTGTAACTAAAAATTGAGGTAATTTCTTCCATAGCCGTTCAGTATTAAAACCGTTGCACGTCACATCTGTCATAACTGGACTATATTGCCAAGCCTTTGAAATAGTATGAGAATCTAGTAAATGTCAAATGAAGTTTATCAAATATTCTTCTTTTTATTTGGCTATAGGTTAGGTTTAGTTATTGATGGTTATTATGTGCAAACAAACTTCGACAAATGAAGTAAGAAGGTCGCGTAGATCGCCATCCCGAAATCCCTCACAAAGTTCAACAAAGTATAACCACAGTAGATATGCATCACTGAAAAGTCGATATCCCACACTTAGCCAAGTTTCATCAAGGAAACTAATAAAAGTTGACACTACGGAGCGGGCATCTACTGGGAGTCCCAAAATCCGCACATTACATTTTAAATAAAAATTAACAAAACATATTAGTCAGCGGGCACGTCGACCACCACAAATGCACTTTCGTCATTGATGTTTGGATGTTTGGTGATCAAACGTTTTGAAGTGGACTGTATACGTGTTAGAAGCACAATGAACAATTTGCTTGATTTTTGACTTTATTGCACAACTATTTTTTGAGCCTTGACAATGGCGCTGTCGGCCTCGTGGCTGTTCATGAATCATTTTTTTCTTGCGCGTGCCCGGTTATATTGGGTAGGCGCATGTGCCGAGTTCACTAACGAACTCACCATAATTTAAATTATAACATAAAATGGTCAAACATATCGGCCTCCTTGAAAGGCTCGACTTTCAAATGACAAATGATATAATAAATTATAAAACCAAACTTTTTCAAAGAACAACTAAATAAAATGTCAATCATTAAAAAAAAGAAAATTTTTAAATGTCTAGGTAGGACGCAAATTTCTGACACTGCCCTCTTCAGGACTCCTTTCTAACGACATCATCGCTGCCGGGATGCAGCTCAACAATGCGAGCTAAAGTCCAACACAATGGAGGCGAGTTCTCCTTATCCACTTTGCACATTGCTGCAAAGCTGAGATGTAATCGGAAGACCAACGTCGCCAATAATGCTGATACATTTTCTGCAAAGCCAGATAGGTTGATAGCCTGTTGAATGGTATTTGTTGAACATTTAATTGAGGTATAATAGCTTTCAATACTTTACCAATTAAAAAGTGACTAGGGGTTTATGGACAAAGATCATTGGGATCATTGGTTAATGGGATGAGAAGTCTAGAATTAAGAGTAGCTTCCACCTGAATGCATAAGGTGGTAAAGTCTTCTAAAGACAAGCAGTTTTTACCTATGACTCTTTTAAGATGATATTTAGCCGATTTCGCAGCCGATTCCCACAAAAGCACTCATATGAGGACTGTTGGCAGGATTAAAATGCCACCGAATTTCGTTCGTGTCACAAAACGTGGAGAATGAATTGTCCAGTTCTAATGTCTTAAGAAACGATCGTAAATCATTGTTTGCCCCGACGAAACATCCCCCATTGTGTGAATACATATCACTGCATAAACCGCGCCGTGAAACGAATCTTTTAAGGACGTTTGAAAATGAATTTGAGGTTAAATCAGTTGCTACCTCTAAATACACAGCCTTGGTAGCCATGCAAACAAAAATACACAAATATGCCTTAATAACCTTTTTATTTCTGAGCTTAACTTCCTTGACCAAAAATGGCCGAGCGTAATCGACGCCACCGCTTAAAAACGGTCTAGCTTGTGTGAGTCGTACGTTAGGTAAATTTCCCATCTTTTTATTGTAAGAACGAGGCTTCACTTGAAAGCAAGTTAAACATTGATGCAAAATCCTTTTGACAAGTTGTTTACCTCGCAATGGCCAAAAATTGTTTCTGAGAGAGGCCAAAGTTGACTGAGCGTCAGCGTGTAATAATAATGTGTGCTCTCTTTCAATTAAGAGACTCGTCACGTGACCATTATGAGGTAGGACGTAAGCAAATTTCTCATCATAAGAAAAGCTTGAATTGGCAATTCTCCCCCCTACACACAATAAATGTTCACTATCCAAAAACAGGTTTAAAGTTAATAATTTTAAATAAGCGTTACTGTCCTATTTTTAGTTAAACATTTTATTTCTTCCGCAAAGTGGATTGATTGTGTGGACCTTATAATGGCTTGTTTTGCCAGTTTCAATTCGTGCACTGTGAGTTTCATTTTGTAAATCCCTATCATATTTTGAACATAATGCGTTACCTTTAAATCGTAAAATCCACGCTATTACTCTATTTAATTTGTCGAAATTAGAATATCGTACTGTCAGCTATGATTACATTTTGTGTAAATGCGGATTTTTTTACTTCTGGTAATTTATTGAGTGGTAAAAACTGATTACTTGTGAAAGGTTGATTAAGATTGCTTAAAAAGGATGGCCCGTTCCACCATATTTGCACCACACCGCATTCGATCAGCTGACTGAGTAGCGAACCTCGATATGATGTCCGCTGCGTTATACTCGGATTGGATTTCGATTTTGGTTTTTCTTTTTTATGTCCGCTACGCGGTTTGCTACAAATGTTTTTAAAAGTGCGGGTCCCGTGTTTAATCACGATAAAACTATTGTTGAATCAGTATAATAAAAAATGTTAGATATATGACAAGTGCCTCTGTGAGCTTAGCTTTCAAATTGGTTGCTAATAAAGCTGCGTTTAACTCTTAGCATGGCAGCGTAACAACAAACTTCTATACAGAGTGGAGAAATTATTATACCCCACCAAAAAATTCATAACTGTGAAATCCCCGAAAGTCTTACAATTGCTCAGGATCACGAAGCTTTTACTACTATTTTAAACAGTACTACACAACCAGTTACCTTAGACTTTTCTCGACCATTATCAGTCGAACATTTTGAGAGACAAGAAATTCAGAACTTTGACTTCAACAATATTGAAACAGACTATAGAAATTACTTAAACTTAGATTCAATTAGGACAGATCACTTAAATCAGGAAGAAAAATCATCCATTTTAAATCTTTGTAAAGAATTTTAAATTTTAAACATGTAAAAATTTACTAATCAATGATCCGATCTTGCAATATCCAGATTTTAATAAAACATTCAATTTAACTACAGACGCAAGTAATGTTGCTGTAGGTGCAATATTGTCCCAGGGACCGATTGGCAAAGATTTGCCAATAGCATACGCATCAAGGACCCTAAACGACTCCGAACGAAATTATTCGGTTATTGAAAAAGAACTACTAGCCATAGTTTGGGCTACGAAATATTTTAGACCCTACCTATACGGTCGAAAATTTAATATCGTGACAGATCACAAACCTCTTAAATGGCTTTTCTCACTCAAAGACGAAAACAGCAAATTTACAAGATGGAAGTTAAAATTATCTGAATACAACTATGAAATTTTGTATAAACGAGGAACCTTAAACTCTAACGTTGATTCACTTTCGAGAATAGAAATCCACACTAATGAAACAGATACATTTTGGCAACAAGTAGACGAAATAATAAATGACAATGATAAAAATAACAAATCACAAACAAACCCCTACCATGACCCAGTTACAACCAATCCTTCAGAAGAACCTCTAATAGACCTTTATACCGAAAATATCCCTATCCCAGAGAGCCCACTCGAAACAAACGATAGAAATCGAGACGATAACGTTAAACAAGTTATGAATTCTTTATCATGTACAATTTTTGCACCCTTTTTTAAGCACTTTGTTAAGGGCTTGGTAATTCTAGCAAAGTTTGGAATAAATAGCCTGTAGTAACCTAACAAGCCTAAAAAACCCTTAATTTGTTTTGTTGTGGTTGGTATTGGATATTTTTTGATTACTTTTATTTTGTCCGGGTTCGGTTTCACGCCATCTGGTGTCACTATGTGACCCAAGTAGGCTACTTCTTTCTTCAAAAACTCGGATTTATCGAGTTGTACTTTGAAATTCGACTCTCTTAGTCTTTGGAATACATTTTTAAGTCGTTCAAGGTGTTCTTGTAATGACGTAGAAAAAACGATAATATCGTCAAGATATACAAGACATTGTTCGCTCTGTATACCGCGAAGGATATTATCCATTACGCGTTGAAAAGTAGCTGGAGCTCCTTTCAAGCCGAATGGCATACGTAGAAACTCCCAATGTCCCTGTTCTGTCGTGAAAGCAGTTTTTTCTATGTCTCTCTCTTCCATTTGGATTTGGTGAAAACCACTTGCCAAATCAATGGTTGAGAAATATTGACACTTGCCCAACTTGTCTAATAGATCAGTTATGTTGGGTAACGGATATCTATCATCGATAGTTTTCGCGTTTAGCTGTCGGTAGTCAATTACCACGCGCCATTTTTGTTGTCCTGATGCATCAAGTTTTTTGGGAACCACCCATATTGGCGATGACCACGGTGAATTACTTGGTCGAATAATATTAGAATCTAACATTTTTTTGATTTGATTTTGAACTTCGTTTTTATAAATGAATGGATAACGGTATGGTCTAGAATAAACAGGTATATCGTTTGTTGTTTTAATTTGGTGTTTTATTTTATTATTAAAAGTCAAAGATGTATTTTCATGGTAAAAAATATCAGAAAATTCTTTACAAAGATTTAAAATGGATGATTTTTCTTCCTGATTTAAGTGATCTGTCCTAATTGAATCTAAGTTTAAGTAATTTCTATAGTCTGTTTCAATATTGTTGAAGTCAAAGTTCTGAATTTCTTGTCTCTCAAAATGTTCGACTGATAATGGTCGAGAAAAGTCTAAGGTAACTGGTTGTGTAGTACTGTTTAAAATAGTAGTAAAAGCTTCGTGATCCTGAGCAATTGTAACTAAAAACTTTAACTAACATTCAAAATCCCATCAATGTGTTCATAAACAAATAGGATTAAAATATATTTCTCATTCGGTTGACATTATATACTACAGATTTGGTTAAGTTTTTAGATGTGGAAGTTTTAAAGATTTTTATTTCATTACCATGCTTTTAAAAAATTATAAAAATACTATTTGTAGTTAAAACACAAAACATTCTAAATGTTAGTTGCTAGTTAATAAAAGAATATCATGTGGACATTTCTAATTTGATGGTTCACTCCCTTTGGTGATATATCAATTTAATATTTTAATTTTAATATATTTTTTTTATTTAGATAGCATACTACATATTTATTTAAATATAAGTATCTATTCGAGTTTCAGCACTTCAATGATGTTTGCCACTGTACGAAGTAATGATATAGTATAATGCAGTATAATTATTTGAGTCAACCATATAACCAAGATATCACCACTATTTTTCATAAATAAATTTTTTTTCAAGTTCCTATTTTGTGTTTTTTTTGGACAATTCTCACAACAAGCTTATTAAAAAAGTATATGTAGAACTGGTTACAACAAGAAAATATAAAATTTGACCCGAGTATGGGTCGATTTGGACTTATTATTTGTATAATTAATCAACTTAAAGAATAATTCCATTTATAGTGCACAAATAAAATGGTAAGGCAGAATAATAAAATTTTATTGAGACTGCTACCAGATCATTGTGAATTAAGCCCAATTTTAGCTGCATCTTTAAGAGAGAGTGGTGTGGAAATAGTAGTCGGAACTGAGGTAACCTGGTATACGGACGGCTCCAAGGCGGAAGTAGGTGTAGGAGCCGGAATTGTAGGGTTAAGACAAAGGATAGCTTTAGACCATTACAGAACACCTGACTTTGACAGGTCGGACATATTATGTTGGGTCCCCCTATCAGTTGGAGTTGAAGTTTGTGTGTTTTGACATTTGGTGTCAGACAGACTTTGTAGAACAATGTCAATGAAATATATATTTTATTTAAATAATAAAAACTTTACAAATAACACATGGCGCCGCCAGTAAACTGTCTCTTAATTGAGTTAAATAATAATTGAAATGTCAGACGACAGAAAAAGCAATCAAAAGAAGAGTTATGTGATTACAACGAAAGTCAAAGGCAACACATTCAGATGCAAACACTGATTTTTAAATATAATACCTACCTCTATTGCAACTTTTTTCCGTTTTCTTCTTTCAAATCTCTCATATCTTGAAGCTGCAGAGTCATCTGGTTTCCCACTAGTGGTGTAGCCCATATTTTGGGTGGGAATCCAGTCCAGTTTTCCTCTAAGGCACTAACTAACCTTCGATAAAATGTCGAGAACACACACGTCAAGTTTTAAGTTGTGATTCACTGAGGGGGACCCGTTTTAAAGCGCTAATCCAAGCATCGCACCGTTGCAGAGAGAGATCAATTAAATAGTCACCTCGCTTCGTTAAAACAGCCGGTAATAGAAAAAAATATACCTTAACTCTTGCTCCCCGCATTGCACACTTATAAACACTACAAAAGGAAAGAACATACCGTTCAGTTGCTATCTTCACAGACAGCCAAGTTGTACTGAATGCACTTGATTGCCTAGAGGTACATTCTAAGTTAGATGGGATTGCGTAGTTGCCTTAAACTCACTCGGAGACCGTTGCAGCCAGAGCACGAATGTTATAAGGGCAACGAAAAGGCGGATGAAAGACAAGGCTCGTCAATGCCATCCATTGTAACAGAACCCTTCTGCGCCGTCGCAAATTGACATTAACCACATGTAGGTGGCTGGCACATAAATCTCTATAATTATGGGTAATCTCTCCAGGATAGTCAGGCTTAATTAGCAAAGATATGAAAACTTAACAGGCACGCAAACCTAATGGGTGATAGACGAAGCCGCGTGCAGATTTTGTCATCTAGAGGAGGAAACTGCAGAGTACATCCCATGCCAGTGCGACTGCCTAGCGAATGTGTGGTTTCTTGCACTAGGCGATGGGAAGCCACCGTCAAGAAACTACTACATCAAATGTTCAGTTTCAAGGCTAATTGGCTATATTAAAAAAGTCTGACTGGAGAATGTAACCTAGATTCAGAGGACCACAGTAGAACTGAAAAGATCGCAGAATAGGCCGATTAGCCACCTCAACAAACTTAATTGTAAGCGTTTGACGCACATCCAGTTTGATAGTTGATACCACGTTGTGCCATGGAATGTAAGCGTTCTGTTTGGTTATTGTTTTATGTACAGGTTCTCCAACATTGGTTATTCGTTGTCAACTAACCGGAGCTCAACTAGCACTTTTGTAAAAGCGAAAAAAATATCACCTATTTTGAAAAAAAGATCACCACTCATTTTGAAAAAAAATCTACTCACCTTAATAATTCATCGTTGACTAGCTTAGTCTGAGTTACAAGTGGTATTTGAACACATTCCTGTAAAAACAACCGCAACGAATTGGTAAACACACCTGAAGCCTGTTTTTGGGTTACTCTCTTTGAAAATACGTTCTTTTGTGACATATCTGTATTTTTATTGAAATAAATAGGTACCGTTGCCAGAGCTTCATCAGATTGCTGAGTAAAATTAAAACCCTCTTTGGTTTGTTGAGTTTCTGCAGTAGATGGGTCAGTTTGAAGAGTATCACAACTACGAAATAATCCAGTACTTGGTGTTATTAATGGACTATTTGGTATATCACTTAATGGTGTAGAATCTACAGACATCGGAATCGGTCGGTCTATATCAGATTTAATAGATTTTGCAGGAACCTAAAAATATTAAAATCTATTATATAAAAGAAGTCCTGTTAGTTACACTATTTATTACTCAAGAACGGCTGAACCGATTTGGCTGAAAATTGGTGGAGAGGTAGCTTAGACCAGGAGACGGACATAGGACACTTTTTATCCCGTTCACGGGAAAAAATTATTTAAAAAAATTCTACTTTGGACAAAAAATGGCGGTAAATTAAAATTTAGAATTTCTGTATAGGTATCGTTACCTGGAGATGAGCTAATTGTAAGGATGGTATTTATAGAAGTTTGAAATAAACAAAAGCTACTCTGACACTCTACTCAGCAGGCAGAAAACGACCGCTTGCATAATATCTTATTGAGTCTGGTTTGTTCGAACACTTATAACTCGAGAACAGCGATTTTCATGGTTTTTTATTTGTTGTATACACTTGTAACTCGAGAATGGCTGGGCCGATTTTCATGGTTTTTAATTTGTTGTATTTGTCTCGTACCCGAATAGCAAAATAACGGTTAAAATATAGGAAAATTGCACGGGAAAAATTATTTAAAAAAATTCAACTTTGGACAAAAAATGGCGAACACTTATAACTCCAGACCGATTTTCATGGTTTTTGATTTGTTGTATTTGTCTCCATCGCGAATAGCGGAATAACTATTAAAACATAGGAAAGTTGCACGGGAAAAAAAGTATTTAAAAAAATTCTACTTTGGACAAAAAATGGCGGTAACTTAAAATTTTAAATCTCTGTATACTTGGAGATTGGCTAATTGTAAGGATGGCATTTATAGAAGATTGAAATAAACAAAAGCTACTCTGTCACTCCACTCAGCGGGCAGAAAACGACCGCTTGCATAATATCTTATTGACAAGATAATATTAGGACAGGACAACGTCTGTCGGGCTTCTACATGTTAAGACATGACAACGTCTGTCGGGTCTTCTAGTTTTATATAAAAGATTAAGCAAATTGAAATAAAGATTAACAATAATATCTCCAAGATATTACCGTAATATTTTCAGCCAATGGTTACCAGTGGCGGCTCCTCGAAGGAGGCTAAGGAGGCTCAGCTTCCTCGCCAATTTATCCAGCAAATAGCACCAGAAATATTTTGTTGAAAATTTTTCATTTTATTTCTTGTCTATCTAATAATTTTTAAATTTTACAATAAATTCCCCATCTTCAATAGTTATTTTTAAATTTGACAACAGTGCCCGGAGGCTAGATTCTTTCGAAAAATCTTGTAACCATGCATCAGGTGTTCTCACAGTTGCCATTTTTTCGACCAGTCCGATTGCTTAATACCGTAAAAAATAGTTGAAATGGCAACACCCTCAGGAGGCTTGTTTCAAGCCGTCGCGGAATACGAAATACGAGTGGACAGCGGTATATCGTGTTACGTGGGTATATTTATTTTGTGTGATTAGCGGGAATAATTGTTTAAGTGACGCCACGCGAAATAAAGGTTAGAATTAGTTTGTTGGGTAAATTATTAAAATTTAAAATGAGTTCTTGTTCTAGTGATTTAGTTGCTGACTTTTTAGAAAATCCATTTAGTGGATTAACATATGACAAAAAAGTGTTTTTTAAAAATAAACGGCCTTTACCGTATTGAAAGGGATTAGTGTTGTCAGGTAAGTATCAAAATCGATCATTTAATACTGACAATTATAAAAAATATTTATGGTTAACGGGATCTGAGGTACACAATAAATTATATTGCTGGAATTGTTTACTATTTACAACTGATAATTCTTCCTGTTGGGGCCGCTTGGGTTATAATGATTTGAAAAATGTATCTCGTGGTCTTGACAGACATGAAAAATCACATGAACATATTACATCGAGAAGGTATTAAGTTTAAATTAACCGGTAAACAAAATATTATTAATGTGGTTGATTCTGCTCGTACACGCGAAATAGAAAATCGTAACCATATACTTAAAGACAACCGCGAAGTTTAAAAAAAAATCATTGATTTCTTGTTGTATTTATCATCCCAAGATTTGGCTTTTAGAGGACATGATGAAACTAAAAATTCAGTTAATAAAGGTAATTTCAGAGAATTGGTAGATTTGCTTTGTAAATATGATAGTAAGCTTCGCGATTTTATGAGTAACGCGTCAGTATTTGCAGGCACCTCAAAAACAATACAAAACGAACTTCTTGATTCAATAAATTATGTCCTCCGAAATTTTATAGAGGATGAATTATTGGACGTCCCTTTTTTTTCGTGGCAGGTTTACGAAACAACTGATATAACGTGTAAATCGCAGTTATCAATAATTTTTAGATTTGTAAAAAATGGACAACTAGTGGAAATATTTTTAGGGTTTTACGATGTTAGTTCGGGAAGATCAGCGATCAATTTATTTAATTTTTTTATGGAAACATTTCAACGATTTGACTTTCCGAATAAATTAATTGCTCAGACTTATGACGGCGCATCTGTAATGGCGGGACATTTAAACGGTCTCCAAACAAAAATAAAATCAGTTTCGCCTCAGGCTATTTTCACCCATTGTTACGCTCACAATATGAATTTGGTTTTAAGTAATGCATGTAGTTCCATTAAGGAAGTAAGAATTTTTTTTCCAACTTATCGTCATTTTCAAATTTTTTTAGCAAATCCACCAAACGAACTGAAGTTTTAAATAACATAGTAGTGTAATGCTCCAACTCGATGGAATTTTACATCACGTGCAGTGTTTACCATCCATTAAAATAAAGACAAATTAATTGAAACATTTGATTTGATATTAAACAGTGATGATTTTTCAACAGATCAGGTTTCATTAAATGCTGCTGTTGGTTTAAAATCTTATTTAGAAAATGAAGAATTTTTGTTTTTTCTTGATACTTTTAAATCAATATTTGACATATAATTTTGTAGACAAGAAACTACATTATAAACAACTTTTTTATGAAATTTTAGATACTATTAAAGTTCGACTTGACAAATAAAAGCTTATTCGATTATTTTTCAAGGTTTTCCCAATACACTTTTAGATAACTTAGTTCTAAAATATAAATTTTTTGATAAAATAGCACTGCACAATGAATTATGCGTTGAATACGCGGATAAAGATATTTTAGGTCAGTACGACAGTCACGCCGATATGATAAAATATATAATAAACAATGATTTGCAAGTTTTACCTCAGTTTTATAAACTACTTTGTTTGACAGTCACCATTCCTGTCACGTCGGCATCGGTGGAGAGATCATTTTCTACTCTCAAACGAATTAAAACTTACCTGCGAAATACAATGGGCCAAAATCGTTTATACAATGTTAGTTTAATATCTATTGAAATAGTATATTGTGCAACAAGGGAGACAAGTACTTTCCCCACATGTTGCACACTATACTTTTTCTACAACTGCACAAATTTGAAGAATACAAGTAAAGTAACTTAATATTTATTTTTATGGTTAGTAAAACAAAAATAACACTAAAGTATCCCACCTCTATACTGTTAAATAATTTTATTTAAAATTATAGTTGATGGTGAAATTTGTACAGTTTTGTATGGTCAAATCCGGAACGTCATTTCTTTTCACTAAATTCTCCGTTATATTAATTAATCTGACAGTTTTGTGACAACTTAGTAGGTATTTAAAGATGACAGAAGCTTACTAGGTTTTTGTCCATTTTATTTGATTCTCCATATAAATGTATGTGGTGTGGGCAAAGTGCCGTGAGAAATAATTTCTCACAGTATGAGCAATATTTGGTTTTGAAATTAAGTAAGGTATGAGAAATACGTCACTTTTCATAGCAGTTGTAGAAAAAAGATTTAGTAAAACACTTGAAACAAAATGATACATTTTATGACAATATTATTGATCATTTTTCGCAAACTAAAGACCGAAGAATTCCGATAATATATGAAAAAAATTATTAAAATTAGAAAAAAACAACAAAATATGAAAAATTCTAAAAAAAAATATTAAAAATCCAAAAAAAAAACAAAAAACGAACAAAAAGATTTTTTGGCAACTCTTTACCTCCAGGTTGGTTCTTGCCGGGCAACGATTAATTTTGTCACTGAAGTAGCTGGTATGGTCGCTGCGCAAAGGTTAAATTAATTGGCTGAATAGAGTATATTTTTCAAAAACGTTTTATGTCCCGCCTCCTCTCTTAAAAAGTTCACGAGCCGCCACTGATGGTTACACCTGCGTCAGTAAACCCAGAATGGGGAATTGGTCGCAGTACTAAGGGATGGATGACAAGTGAAACTTTCATTGAATATAATAGCAAACGACTGCACATGTCGGTCGGCCCACTATCCGACTGCGCCCACCCCCAAATGTAGATTAGTGCGTAAATATATTAGGGCTATGTCCAATCCGCTGAGCTAGGACCCGCTCAGTATATCTACTACAATTTTTCAAGTCTATCTATTCAATCACTTATTTTTTTATTACAATTGAGATTATATTCATTTTAGTAAAAATATAAATACAAAATATGACAATCCGCCATCTTAGCTAAAACACCGATCACAAACGTGTGACGTCAACCTTTTGTATATCGTTCGAACTTTTATCGTATTTTCTGGTTTTGCATCGTATAAATGATATTTATTCGTTAAAGAATTCATGACTATCACACAATATAAGTCAAATTAGTAATAAGAATGAATTTTTAGTTTGCAAACTGTGAAATATTTTAAGTATGATGTGTGATGTATCATAGAGACGCCATAACTATCCTAGCGTTTTGGTGCGAAATTTGAATTGTATTTTAAAAACGTAAATTTCTCCTTTAAAACCTTTATTTTTGCAAGAAACAAACGTGGAGCAGTTTTACCAAATCAGTCATCATGCCTCGTACCACTATGCATTTAAGGCAAATTGCCGAGTTTTTGTTATTCTTCTATGGAGAGAGTGGGAGACAATGGGAGATAGAAGCCACTTATTGATGGACGTGATCGAATTTCAGTTAGTTTGTGGGGTTTATAACGATTTTTGATGCAATATTTCCTTAAAGCAGTTTTTGTATAAAGGAGGGCGTTTTAAAGACGGCGGCATAATTATTAAAGAAAGGTGAGGTTTTCATTGATTGTTGTGGGTATCAGTTGCAAAATTGTAGATAAACTGCAACACCACCCACAATGACAACATCGAGGGTATGTCTTTCAAAATATTATCCATGACTGACTGGAACAAAGATGGCAGTCTTGTAAAGGAAAACAAATCCCATTTATTTATAAATTTTTAAAAGGTGTTGACTACCTTCTGCTACTATTAGTTGTAAATAGGCATTTTATAAGTCTAAATCAGAAAAAATCCACTGCCTGCCACCTTATAATCAATACTTTAGATCAGGTATAACATAACAGATAATGTAAGGTCTTAAGCATAGTATTAAAGGTTGGCTCAAAGTATACACAAATTCTTATTTTTTTAACAGTACAATGACAATGGGCCCATTGAGTTTGCTTTACTGGGCATATGATTCCATTTTTCTGCGTGCTCTGCATTTCTTACTATACTAGGGTTCTCAAGGAATATGACCCGCTTAGTACATCTACTAATTGTGTCACAACAATAAGCTACCAGTCTTGTACAGTATGGCAATAAACGCTTTTAGTTAAAAATTAATTGATTTTACCTCATAGTCCTCGTTTTGAATTATTCAGGACTTTTCTATTATAATTTATTTTAAGAAACATACATTCAAATTCTTTCGACAGTTGTAGTGTTCGAAACCCGATTGGAATAAAATCCCTTTTCGAACATAGATAAGGCAAGCTTTTTTATGGCAAGATAGTCCGTTACAGTAAATACAATAATACAGCAATACAACTAAATGCAGATAAATGTGTAGCTAGCATTTCAGCCGAACGTAGTCAAATTTGGTTATCAATGTTAGAAAGAGAAATTTCCAATAATCAATTACCTGCGTTATCAGGATAGTATCATAAATTTTTATCCAGGTTTTCTTATGATTTATCATTGGAATTGTTAATCAATACACAAAATCACAAAACTAATTTAGAGATATTTAAAACAAAAATAATCATCATCACAAAAAAAGTAACACCAAACGCGTTTTATTAGCAACATTTCCGAAATAGGCAAAAAGCCCTATCCTAATAAAACCGTTCCTGGAGCGTGCACTTCACTGGATCCCATTCCTAGTTGACTATAATATTGTTAAATTGTCATACAAAAACCAGTTTATTTCACATTTTATCAAGGATATGATCTACTGTGAATGGCCTTAAAAATTATACAACAAAATTTTTTGCAGTCTTAAACATCAAAATATTATTGATTGTCTAGTTGTCGAATTTTTTCGTTAGTGTCAGATAGGGATCAGAATTTTAAAAACCTAATTGTTCTTGATAACGGTAGCTGGAACACTACCGAAACGTTGAATTAAAAAATATAAAAAAGATTGTGGTTTAATTTCCCAAAATAAGTAACAAAAAGAATAATGAATATACCACAAGGAACATACAGAAGATATATAATCTTTTCTCCAAAATCGTTCAAATTTCACACAAAATCCAAATAATTAAATTCACTCCATCATTTTGTCTTCACCCAATGTCATTATCAATTTTTCTGTCTAGGTTTTAAAAATACACCTTTTATGCCAGTTAAGTGTCATTAAAAAGCCACTTTTAATGTCATTTGGAGAAAAAAGTATTTGTAATGTTTTTTGATATATTGTTCTAACGTGTGAATAAAAACTCACAAGCAATACATTAACCAATTGATACTTTTACTGATTTCAATATACGGTATTACATGAGGGTATGACTTGTTTGGAAGTTTTTAACGACCGCGTTATCCTATCAGATCAGCAATTCACACACAACCTCAATGTTACGCGATTGGGCACAATGTCCGCAAATGTATTCAATGTTTGCATAAGTACCTAACATTATTAAAATGCTCAGATGCTCGGAAATATCAACGTTTCGACAGGTGGGAAAACTATTGGAGAAACCAATAGCAATGTCAGATAAGTATTAAAATGCTCAAATACTCAGAAATATGAACGTTTAGAAAAGTGGGAAAACTATTGAAGAAGCCAATAGCACTGCCAGAAAAATATTAAAATGCTTAGCAGAGTACAATATTAAAGTAAACACAAGCATGTGTTTATAAATTGAAGCCTGATTATACTATTACATAAATAATACAAAATATAATACTTAGATTTAATATATTAAAATACAATATTATAAGATCGTACACTATACTAATGGCCGTATGCACCGTTTACACTTAAACTCGCTTTAAGCATTAGACTAGTTTATAATCTTTAGATGGTATACACCTTCGATTCTATAAATTAAATGCCCAATATTGGAGGTTTATTATTTTATTTAAGCTTTTGCTCGTTTTATCAATGAAATACATGTAACTCGGAATTCAAATAACGACCGTCACGTCCGTAACTGTGAACGAAAGTACGTCACCAACGAACGATTTTCACACAAAAAAGTCCCTAAATTTTTCGACGTTGTCAAACTTCTTTCAGGTTTAACTAAACTTCGTTCGGTGCATCCCAAGGCAACATCAAGGGCGTTTAACTATTTAAACCAGTTGAGTTAAAAGGGTTTAGTCCTATAAACTGTGCATACGGCCATAAATATTGAATTATGCCAATGTAACTCAAAATTCTAGGGTAGATTGTAGAACTCTGAATAATAAGGTCTTTCAAGCAGAAATGCCTTTGTCAATCTTCGGAACTTATTGAATGTATTTGCCACTTTTAATTCTAAAGGTAGATGATTGAATAATTTTTTGGTACTGAAGGTGATGGAACTTTTTACCATATCAGAGGTGGGCATTCCTTAATAAATATCAAAATTGGTCACTCAATTAAATTAAGTGTGAACCAAACACACGGATTCCAAAATGAATAGAGCGGAGAGAATTAAAATTGTTGTATTTTTTAAAATAGAACTCACAACGTGCTCTACTACTTAACCCATAAATATAACGAATAGCTCTTTTTTGGAAGATATTAGAAGAGGTGCAAACTACAAGACTTCCAGAGAAACTATAGCGAAAAGGTGCGATTCGATTTGATTGGAGGACAAGACACATGACACGATAGCGTTGTGATTTATTTGACAATAAACAAAAAATACATTGTCTATATTTTAATACAACTTCTGGGTAGGTACATATAAAAAAAGGTTAAGCTATTGAGTGGTTTCAAAGCTTAAATTTTTTAAGCACTACAAATACGACACCAACATCTAATTATTCAATATTGATTGTGAAAATATTACCTTATTTAAATCCAACGAGAGAGACTTCGATTTTTTTACTGTGCAGATTTTAGCGTTGCTTTTAGCGTCCCTTACGCTTTCATCATTTTTGATATTTCTGTTTAAAAAATTCTCATTGTCCAAGCAATAGTCAAAACAATCGCTGAGGCCCATTACTTTGTTCCTATTAATGGTAGCTTCAGTTAACATTCGAGTTTTGAAAATTTCGGGTTTCACGTGCATACCAAACTCCGAAGATAGCACTCTAAGTTTATTTTTTTGTGCTTGAGTAAGATAGGCTGTGTTTACAGTATCCGTAGGTTGAAGTTTCATTTCCTGTGTACATTCTAATCCTAAAAACAAAATTTTTTAATAATTCACAAATTATTAGCAGAGTTTTTTCAATATGAATAAAATTTGTTACTACACTAAAAAAAGTTTTTGTTGGGTTATTATTTTGTTTAGTCAAAGAAAAAAAGGTATTTTTAACATTGACTTGAAATTTTATAACAGGTATTGCTACCTCGGGCTCTAATCACTACTTGAGGCATATTTGGAAGACCATCCATAGCGTCCTGAATGTCCGACTCCCCTAACGCGGCGGCCTTAAGCTTTTCTAGAGAGCTGGACCTCTTAAAGGCTATTGCTCCTCAGTCCAATCACAGGTGGGCGCGAGCTAGATAAAAGCACTTCGATTTCCTCAAAGATACGCGTTTCAGAAGTAGTGCAAAAGCGATTCCTCAACACATTATTGCCGATTGATCAACTCCCATATAATATATGCCATTTAAGATAGTTGTCATTTTGACAGCGATCAAAAAGATGCATCCTTTTTTATCACCGATGAAAACGCCTGTTTGTTATAACACATAACACTACATCTAGTACGCTTACGTCATTTTAATGTCTGCCCTGTCGGTTATAATTATTAAGTATTGTTGATACTTGCTACTGAAACATACAGCATGAGTCTTTTTGGTGAAATTTCGACTTGACAAATAACAAAAAAAAAATTCCGCAATACACAAAAAACACTAAAGCGTTAATATGAAGACAATTCATGGAGTTTTGTCCGAAAGTTCCGAAGTCCGAAATTACAAACTGTCGGAAATAACTCCCTTAAAAGAAGCAGATATATTAAAGGATTGGGCCTATAATATCAAAGAGAGGAATGGAGAAGATTATAACGAATATGCAGTTAAATCAAATTGGAATTCAACTGCGAAGATGATTCAAGAAAAATATGTTAATGAGTACAATATTAAATTTGATACTTTTGCTGATATAACTTTTAAAAAAGCTCGAGATGCAAGAAATAGTAAACGGAAGGAATTACAAGCTATTCCACAGAAAACGACAGTATGTCCTGTATGTAGTATATAGTTAGTTCACTTTTACTTAAATTGTTACTATGGATTTTTGTCATGTTTATTTTTAGTCGTCATGTTCAATTTTGTTTATTAAAACCTAACGCAAGGTTTCATTAATTTTATTACAATTTATTAAACAAAATTCTGTGAAGAGTGAAGATGGATCGTTTGCTTCGTCCTGAGAAATTTGACACTGATCCAAACTCTCCCACAGCTTCGAAAGAATGGAAACATTGGATCCATATATATCAAAATTTTTTGACATCTGCTGTCACCTTGACAGAAGAATCCTCTGAAGCAAGTACTATAAAATTAAATATCCTTATCAATTACATTGGTAATAATGTATACGAACACATATCTGAGTGTTCTTCTTATGAGGAGGCACTGAACATCCTGGGAAAAATTTGAATTTAAAAAGTGAATCAAATATACACGTACTTGCAACTCGTAAGCAGCAACATGGTGAAACTATTGATGTGTACGCTCAAGTTTTAAATTCTCTTAGTAAAGACTGTTCGTTTGAATCTGTTACCGCCGACGAATATCACAACGAGTATATTCGAGGTTCTTTTATTCGTGGCTTAATATCTCCACATACAAGACAAAGACTACTGGAAAATTGTTACGGAGATACATAGTGAACGCGCCTGTTAAAAATCCCGGGTTGTCAGTGTCATATAGAAATATATATATATATATATAATTATATATATATGTATATATATATGTATATATATATGTATATATATATATACTAAATATTTCTAAATATCGGGGATTGCAGCCAGTAGTTATAAATGTACACTCTTTAAAGTTTTAGTGAAAGCTTTCGGTAAATTTTTTTACCTTCTTCAGTCACTTCTGAAATAAATAAAATAACAACATCTTTATGAATTAGTTGAAAAATATTAAATTAGTATTACCTTTTTTGAGATTTAAATGAAAAGCTAGCTCTTGAATAATGTAAAAAATATAAAAAATCTTGAAACCTTCATATAAAATTATATAATATTTTAAGACATATGTCACTTATGAGACAAGAGATGACTTTGATATTTATTAATTTTTTTCTAATAATACATTATGTCTCTTGTCTATGTATTAAAAAGTCAACTTTAATATTGATTCGTTCAATTTAGATATTTTATTATTTAAAAATAATAATTTATAGAGAAATATTTTAGGGATTATTAATTAATAACATTTATGGATAATTTTGTAGATATATGCAGATTTTTTTTTTGAATTAAAATGAATTTAAAGTAAATTTTTTTGTAAAATCGTTGTTTGTTTTATTTTTTTGTTCAAAATTTAAAATATTAGCATAAATAGTACTTAAGTTTTGAATTTCTGTTTATTTATTCATAGACAAAGGTTCATTGCGTATATGTATCATTTCTAAAAAGCAACGTTTGTATTGATTTTTTCCACGGTCTAATATTTTTGTGTTTTCGAAATCTGCAATATGTCCATTATTTATACAATGATTTGCTAATGCACATGATTCTTTTCCTAGTCTTATATCACTTTTATGAGATACAATGCGGTCTTTTAGTCTTCTTTTACTTTGGCCTATATATTTATTATCACAATTATTACATTTTATTTCATATATTATATTAGTTTGTTCATCAGTTTTCACTTTATCTTTAGTTTTACTGAAAATTTGGCTAATAGTTTTTATAGGTTTATTAGCAATTTTTATGTTTTTTTCTTCTTTTAAAATCTTTTGTATTTTTGGAGTTATTTCTTTAATAAATGGAATACTACTATAAAAAATGAAATTTTCGTTATTGTTACCATTAATTTCAGGCTGTTCAATTATATTATTGTTGTTAATATTATTGATAATGGGTGGTTCAGTGACATTATTTTGTGTAGGAGTAGAAAAGAGTAATTTTTTAATAATTTTGGTGGATATGAGTTGTCTAAAAGTAATTGATATAAACGTTTTAAGCTATTTTTCTTTTTAGAAGGATGACATATGAAATGGATTCTTTTCTTCATAGCATTAATTAAGTTGATTTTTGTTTTGAAGGGATGGTACGAATTATAGTTGATGTATCTTCCAGAACTAGAAGGTTTTGAATACCAATCTAATATTATTTTATTGGTTTGATTACGAATAACTTGTGTGTCAAGAAATGGTACCATATTATTTTCATTTTCTTCTTCTATTGTAAATTTAAGGTACTCATTATTTATTTCAGAAGTGACTGAAGAAGGTAAAAAAATTTACCGAAAGCTTTCACTAAAACTTTAAAGAGTGTACATTTATAACTATACTGGCTGCAATCCCCGATATTTAAAAATATTTAGTATTTAACTATTCAGCCGATACTATCTTTTACTACTTCAAGATCGAGTTCTATGAAAGGATAACTGCATCTTATGGAAAACAAGTTACCTTATCATTGAAAACATGGTCAAACATCAATACCAAGCTAGCATCACAAAAGAATAGGAAGATCAGATGTCGAAGAATAAAAATATATTATTCTACGCTTCACAACTAGTTTTGAAAAATATTTTTCAAAAACAGTGACCGTTCAACGAAGAAGAAACAACTACTTCCCGGGCTACATGCCCCGACAGATATTGAATTACACTTGTCTCGTTCGAATTTTGGTTTGTGACTTAGAGGTGAGATGTCGCTATTTTCGCAACAAAAATATTTCCGTAACTGGACAATATGTACCGTTGTTGATTATAGTCACATTTCAGTCCGAGATTAACTCTCGGACGATAACATATACCTTGTACTGATGAGGCGCAATACGCCGAAACCGGTCTACAAGTTGTGTTATCCCTTCTAGTTGCAAACCAGAATGGTTGGTTTAAATCTTGTAGATTTACCAACCCTGTTTGACTTAGAAGTGTAATTCAATATCTGTCGGGGCATGTAGCCCGGGAAGTAGTTGTTTCTTCTTCGTTGAACGGTCACTGTTTTTGCAAAATATTTTTCAAAACTAGTTGTGAAGCGTAGAATAATATATTTTTATTATTCGACATCTGTTGTTAAAACGCTTTACTAAATACGACAATTTTACAGGAAACTGTATTAATTCATTTTTGTTTCAAATCCACGTGATTTGTTGTCTCGTTCGAATTTTGGTTTGTGACTTAGAGGTGAGATGTCGCTATTTTCGCAACAAAAATATTTCCGTAACTGGACAATATGTACCGTTGTTGATTATAGTCACATTTCAGTCCGAGATTAACTCTCGGACGATAACATATACCTTGTACTGATGAGGCGCAATACGCCGAAACCGGTCTACAAGTTGTGTTATCCCTTCTAGTTGCAAACCAGAATGGTTGGTTTAAATCTTGTAGATTTACCAACCCTGTTTGACTTAGAAGTGTAATTCAATATCTGTCGGGGCATGTAGCCCGGGAAGTAGTTGTTTCTTCTTCGTTGAACGGTCACTGTTTTTGAAAAATATTTTTCAAAACTAGTTGTGAAGCGTAGAATAATATATTTTTATTCTTCGACATCTGATCTTCCTATTCTTTTGTGATGCTTGACCATGTTTTCAATGATAAGGTAACTTGTTTTCCATAAGATGCAGTTATCCTTTCATAGAACTCGATCTTGAAGTAGTAAAAGATAGTATCGGCTGAATAGTTAAATACTAAATATTTTTAAATATCGGGGATTGCAGCCAGTAGTTATAAATGTACACTCTTTAAAGTTTTAGTGAAAGCTTTCGGTAAATTTTTTTACCTTCTTCAGTCACTTCTGAAATAAATAATGAGTACCTTAAATTTACAATAGAAGAAGAAAATGAAAATAATATGGTACCATTTCTTGACACACAAGTTATTCGTAATCAAACCAATAAAATAATATTAGATTGGAATTCAAAACCTTCTAGTTCTGGAAGATACATCAACTATAATTCGTACCATCCCTTCAAAACAAAAATCAACTTAATTAATGCTATGAAGAAAAGAATCCATTTCATATGTCATCCTTCTAAAAAGAAAAATAGCTTAAAACGTTTATATCAATTACTTTTAGACAACTCATATCCACCAAAATTATTAAAAAATTACTCTTTTCTACTCCTACACAAAATAATGTCACTGAACCACCCATTATCAATAATATTAACAACAATAATATAATTGAACAGCCTGAAATTAATGATAACAATAACGAAAATTTCATTTTTTATAGTAGTATTCCATTTATTAAAGAAATAACTCCAAAAATACAAAAGATTTTAATAGAAGAAAAAAACATAAAAATTGCTAATAAACCTATAAAAACTATTAGCCAAATTTTCAGTAAAACTAATATTTTAAATTTTGAACAAAAAAATAAAACAAACAACGATTTTACAAAAAAATTTACTTTAAATTCATTTTAATTCAAAAAAAAAAATCTGCATATATCTACACAATTATCCATAAATGTTATTAATTAATAATCCCTAAAATATTTCTCTATAAATTATTATTTTTAAATAATAAAATATCTAAATTGAACGAATCAATATTAAAGTTGACTTTTTAATACATAGACAAGAGACATAATGTATTATTAGAAAAAAATTAATAAATATCAAAGTCATCTCTTGTCTCATAAGTGACATATGTCTTAAAATATTATATAATTTTATATGAAGGTTTCAAGATTTTTTATATTTTTTACATTATTCAAGAGCTAGCTTTTCATTTAAATCTCAAAAAAGGTAATACTAATTTAATATTTTTCAACTAATTCATAAAGATGTTGTTATTTTATTTATTTCAGAAGTGATTGAAGAAGGTAAAAAAATTTACCGAAAGCTTTCACTAAAACTTTAAAGAGTGTACATTTATAACTACTGGCTGCAATCCCCGATATTTAGAAATATTTAGTATTTAACTATTCAGCCGATACTATCTTTTACTATATATATATACAGGGTGTCCCACGAGGTTTTGGACAGTATATATCTCGAAAACTATTTGAACTACAATATTGAAATTTGGCAGTTATAAATCGTAGGTAGTATTAAACATTTTAAGCAATCAGCTACTTTGCTACAATGTCACGTTTCGGGTCAAGTGGTATCATTTTCAGAAATGTTAATGAGACAACCTGTATATTGTACCACTACTCTAAAGGTCTCTCTTATACTAATTCGGCGATACTTATTTTTTTGTGTTAGGTACTGTAGCAAATCCAAAATTGTCATTGCGCAAAAGAAAGTCGTTGTTACAACAAAATGTAAGTAAAAATACAGTGGCAAGAATTTTAAAACTAAATAAATACAAACCATACAAACCAAAAATCGTATACACACATTAAAAGAAAGGGATTATGATAGAAATATTAGTAAAATATTCCGAAGTTTTAATTTAAATGGTTGTACTTGCATTTTTAAACTTAATATTTAATTCTGATCAACTTTTTTCAGTAACATTTTTCGATATTGTCAAATTTAAAGGTACTTTACTCTTGAGTAAAACTCATATTTTATGACAAACCTCGTATAGGACTAAAAAATTTGATATTTGATGACTATATTCTAGGTTGCAGATAAGGCAGAACTTTTTATAAAGAATAACTTTTTTTCCTAAAATTAATAATAAAAAAGTTCTCCATGATTCCAACTTAGGGGGACATATTGTATATATATATATATATATATAATATATATATATATATATATATATATAATATATATATATATATATAATATATATATATATATATATATATGTCAATTAGATTACGTCTATTAAGTTTTGTTCAATATATATAATATAGCATCTAACGTGACTGGAATCTATTATTATTGCATACACAACAGATTGGCGTCGAGGATATTTCGAACCACAGTACAAATCCAATAATGGAGGAACAACTAGCAATAGTGTTAGCAAAGATGATGGATACAATGACAGATATGCAAGAACAGCAAAATAGATTACAACAAACGCTGTTAAACCAAGAGAATACGTCTACGTCTAAAGTCGGAGGCATTTCACTTGTACCATACGACGAAATAAATGAGTCATTCGATAGTTACCTACAACGATTACAAAATTACATTACATTGAAGGGAGTGACAAATGCCAATACAAAAGTGCACATTTTCCTAAATTGCATTGGACCAAAGTATTACCAGATACTAAAAAACATGACATCACCAAATGCACCAGAATCAAAAACATACGAGAACCGCATACAAATCCTGAGAAATCACATCGCTCCGGAACCAGTTGAAGTTTCTCAACAGCATAAGTTTTGTCTCAGAGCACAGCATGAACATGAATCTGTAGCCAATTACGTGACAGGATTAAAAGAAATAGGTGGAAAATGCAATTTTATTTGCAATGGATGTAAAAATAGTACATATTTGAAACTCATCTGAGAGTACAATTTATTCGTGGCCTACGTAACAGTGAGATTAAAGAACGATTACTACAGGAACCACCCACTACAAAAGTTGATGACATTATAAAGATTGCAATGGCAATTGAAACATCAAAATCAAAAAGCAAAGAAATGGGAATTTATGAAAATTCTCCAATAAATAAAATTACAGCCAAGAAAGGTACATACAACAAGAATACTTTCAAGAGAAATACATACAAGGAAAATACAGAGAATTACAATACCAGAGAGGAAAAGAAAATAGTTTGTTGCAGATGCGGAAAACCAGATCATAAAGCAATTGAATGTAAGGTTAAAGACAAACTTTTTTGTCTAAAATGTTACAAACAAGGACATGTCGAGGCTGTATGTTTCAGAGAACAAAAGCAATTAGAAATTGAAAAGGAATACTCAGATGATACAGAAAATGAAGAAATTTACGAAATACATACAATACCTACAGAGAATACCTACAGAGAATACAGTTACATCAAATGATAAATTTAATATTACATTAAAATTAAATGGATCAGACCACACTTGGGAGTTAGATACAGGCGCGGCAGTAACTACATGCTCTGCAGATTATTATAACACACATTTCAAAAATCTGAAACTGAAAAGCACTAGAATTAAACTCAGAACATATACGGGGGAAATAATACAACCTTTGGGTACCTGCAATATGATGATAAAATACAAAAACAAGGTAATTTGGGGCAGTGTAATCGTGATTGATAGGAAAGTAGACCCCGTAGTTGGAAGGGAATGGATAAGGAAACTTCACATACATTTTGAAGTAAATGCAATAAATTCAGAAAAAAACAACGACATCACAGAACAAGAATTCAAAGAAAAATTAAACAAATTACCAAAAGAAAATGAATACTTATTTTCAGAACAAATTGGAGAAATTAATAATTACCAAGCATCATACAAATTAAAGTAAAGCACTGCGCCAACTTTCTTGAGGCCTAGACCAGTACCGTTTGCGCTCAGGGAACAAATCGAAAAAGAAATAGATAGATTGGAAGGAGTTGGGATTTTTGAGAAAGTTACTTACTCACAATGGGGCACACCTTTGGTTCCCGTAATAAAACCTTCAGGAAAAATTCGTTTATGTGCCGACTATAGTGCAACATTAAATAAAAACCTAGAAAAAGACAACTATCCTATTCCAAGAGTAGAAGAGATATTTAGCAAATTGAGTGGAGGAAAATATTTTTGCACATTAGACAATCAAGCATACCTACACATGAAAACCGATGAAGGCTCAGCAAAAATGCAAGCGGTCAGCACCTGCAAAGGAACTTATAAACTAAATCGCTTAATGTTTGGTGTAAAAATAGCTCCAAATATATGGCAAAGATTTATGGATCAGACATTACAAGGGTTATCAGGTACAGCATGTTTCTTTGATGATATTGCTTTACAAGGACGTACATACACAGAATTACTGCAACGACTGGAAATAGTATTCAGCAAATTAAGAGAGTGTGGGCTGTACATCAATAGGAAGAAATGTCAATTTTTCCAAAAATCGATTACATATCTTGGTCACAGAATTAATGAGGAGGGACTACATCCAACTGACGAGAAAATATATGATATCAAAAATAGTTACCGGCCGACAGATGTTTCGTCACTTCGAACATTCCTCGGAATGATCAACTATTATCAGCAATTCATACCGAACCTGGCTTCAAAACTTAATCCGCTGTATAAACTATTACAAAAGAATACCAAATTTGATTGGACCAAAGAATGTGAAAATGTTTTCCAAAACTTAAAAACAGAGATATGAAGTGAAAAAGTACTTACCCCATTCTATCCTAACTTACTTGTGACGCTAGCTACATATGCATCACTAATGGGATTCGGCGCAGTATTGTCACATATTATGCCTCATAAGACCGAAAGACCCATTGCCTTTGCGTCACGATCTTTGACCCAAACCGAAAGAAATTATAGCCAGCTTCACAAAGAAGCAGCAGCACTGATTTGGGGACTTAAAAAGTTTTTTCAGTACTGTTATGGACGAAGAATTATAATCATCATTGATAATCAACCCCTTGCAAGAATCCTACATCCAACATACTCCTTTTAGTTCAGAGAGCTTTATAAGTTCTAACATCGTTCGATCCAGAAATATTAAAACTTTTCCTCTCAATGGCCTCTTCTTCATTTACTTCTAAAATACTAGGATATTCTTCAGTCAACCTTAAATTCTATGGACACAACCATACTAAGGTGAAGCTATTAATTCTTGACAATCTATGTGCCGATGTTATATTAGGTCATGATATTTTAAGTAAACACTCGTCTTTAGAGTTGAAGTTAGGTGGGAATAGATCTGAATTATTACAGTTTCCTGTAAAATTGTCGTATTTAGTAAAGCGTTATACCAACGTTCAACGAAGAAGAAACAACTACTTCCCGGGCTACATGCCCCGACAGACATTGAATTATACTTCTAAGTCAAACGGGGTTGGTAAATCTACAAGATTTAAACCAACCATTCTGGTTTGCAACTTGTGGACCGGTTTCGGCGTATTGCGCCTCATCAGTACAAGGTATATGTTATCGTCCGAGAATTAATCCCGAACTGAATTTATCTCTACAATCGCCAACTATACATACCTTCCACTGACGGAAATGTGTTAGTTGCGAAAGTAGCGACACCTTCACCTCCAAGTCACAAACCAAAATTCGAAAGTGACAACAAACCCGTGAGCTTGAAACAAAAATGAATTATTACAGTTTCCTGTAAAATTGTCGTATTTAGTAAAGCGTTATACCAATAGATATCGAAGAATACAAATATATTATTCTAACGCTTACAACAATGTTTTGAAAAATATTTTTCAAAAACAGTGACCGTTCAACGAAGAAGAAACAACTACTTCCCGGGCTACATGCCCCGACAGACATTGAATTATACTTCTAAGTCAAACGGGGTTGGTAAATCTACAAGATTTACCAAGGCATGCTATGGTCGATTGACAGATTAACAGTTTCAAAGTGTGTTACGCTATAATTTATCTAGAAAATATAAAATAGTATTTAAAAAATGAGTGATTCAAGCGAATTTGAAGATATAAATAATACACCACCGTATATTGTGGAACAAGTTAATGAAACAGTACAATCTCTATTACCCCAAAAATCTAAAGAAAAATACGAAAAACAGTATTTACATTTCAAGTAATGGGCCGAAGAAAAGCATATTCGTACTTACTCAAAAAATGTTATTTTGGGGCATTTTTCGCTATTAGCAAATACATTAAAAGCCTCTACATTGTGGTACAAGTATTCGATGCTACGTACCATGCTTCAAATAAAAGAAAATGTGGATATTAACTACCCAAAATTAATTGCTTTCGTGAAAAGACAAAACCAGGGATATAAACCTAATAAGGCAAAAACCTTCTTAAGAGAGGAAGTAAATAAATTTTTACTAGAAGCCCCCGATGATAATTATTTATTAATGAAGGTAAGATATTTTCAAGAAGTAAATATATGACACCTACGCCTATGTCCTAGGAGTAGAACCTTATTTAGCATAGTCATCATTTATAGGTTATAGTTGTATAATAATAATTGCTTAGTTGATATTTTATGCATGGTTGTTCTTTTTCATTAAATTCATTTCTTATGTAAATTGATTAGTTTAGAACTTGTATCCGTTTTGATAAGTTGTGTTATATAGTTAATAATTGGCGCAGTCAGTAGGATAATCAAACGAAGTGTTAGTGAAAATAACAGTCGGTTCGTGTCAACGATTTATTGACTATTTAGTGAATAACGTTTGAACTTTTCGTTGAGTGAATTTAGTAACTTGACTCGAAGATTCTCCTAGTGCAAGAAACAGAGGACCCAAGTGGAAATTGGATTGTTCCTGTACTACTGAGCCCATGGAGAGGACGTTGATAATTTTACTGTAAGTGCTTATTGTCGTATAAAGAAAATTTTACCAATAATTGATTTTGAAAACACTGATTATTCTCATTCAAACTCTGGTTTAAGTTCTAGCTCAAATTTATCGATTTAAAGAAAATAACAATAAAAACTAAATTCTTGAAAAAAAAATTTTTTTTCCAACAAAATGGCTATACCACAAGTTCCAATTTTAAAGAAAGAATTTTTAGACATGATGCCGGAATTTTATGGTGATAATGCACTTCTTCCAAGATTTCTGGAAATATCAGAAAAGTTGGTTAATAAATTTTATAATGCAGCAGATGTAGGAGACTTTCAGAATGAATATCTGATGTCTAGTATTCTAGCTAAAGTTAAAGGCGAAGCCGCCATAAATATTTCCTCATGCAATATAAGAACATGGGAAAACCTTAAAGATGCGTTATTGAACACATACGCAGATGAACGCGATATTTATACTTTAAATTTAGAATTATCTGAATTAAAACAGGGTAACGAATCTCCCTATGAATTTTATAATAAAATACAATGTATTTTAAATTTACAAATATCCCACTTAATGACGCACTCTAATTGTAATGAACAAATAATTTTAGGTAGTTATTTTAAAAATTTAGCTCTTAGAGTTTTATTAAGAGGATTGAAAGAACCTTTAAGTACACTTATGCGTACCAAAAATCCTAGAAAATTTAAATGTAGCTTTAAGTGTTCTCACAAATGATTTCCAAATATATTTAAGTCAAAATAATTATTCAAAAAATAGATTTAGTAACGTAAATAACCAAAATAGAAATAGAAATCAATATCAAAATAATTCAAATTCTCCACAACAACCAAAATCAAATCAGTATAATCAAGGTACTCCTGTAAATTTTATACAGAGAAATCAACCATTAAATACTAATTTGCAAAATATAGCAAATACGTCAAGAAATAACATCTGATCAGAATAATACAAATTTTAACAAAAATGGTACTAATGTCTTTAAACCCGGTCAAAATCATCGGTTTCAAAGACCAACACCTATGAGTGTATCCACGGCAAATACGTTTAAGCCTCAACAAAATGCTCAAAATCAATATCACTCACAGAATCAAAATAATTTTGTAAGGCAACAACAAACATTTTTTTCCGAAGAACAGCCTCGGGACCACAAGAACTAGAGTAGAATTATTGAATTTAACAGATCCAGTAAGTGAATTACCGTACATAGTTTTTCCAGAATATAATTTAAAAGTTTTAATCGATGCTGGGAGCACAAGATCTTTTGTGACACCAGAAATCGCAGAAAAATACTTTAAAAAATCTTTTATCCGAAAACCATTTCAAGTAACTTCAGCACTTGGTGCATCTAGACAAAACTTCTGTACGAAAATTCCTACATCCAGTATATTTAATTATAAAAAACAATTTAATTTAGAATATTGTGTTTTTAAATTAAACAGTCACTTTGACTGTTTGTTAGGATTAGATAATTTGAAAAAATTAAATGCTATTATTGATTTTACAAAAAATTCTCTCGTGACACCAAATAGTCAGATTGAGTTAAATTATTTCAACATAAAAAATGGGAACACGAATTGCATAGTAGTGCACCCACGTTGCGAACAAATAATAAATTTAAATATAAAAAATGTAGCTCATGGCGATGTTATCATCCATACACACAAATGGGGAAATTAGAAATTCCTGAATGCATAGCAAGGGTTGAAAACAATAAGGCTATTTGTACAATTCTTAACCCTACAGAATCTTATTTTAAAGTAAATTTACATTGTTATATAGAAACTGAAACGTTCGATGAAAACGAACGTATTTCACACCCTAATTTAAATATGAATTATACTGAGAAATTTAAGTTTGATATTTCTAAAGTTAGAACAGAACACATGAATTCTGAAGAAGTAGAAACTATAAGGAAATTAGTTAAAGAATATACAGATATTTTTCATGTTGAGGGAAACCAATCAACTTTTACAAATAAAACTTTTACAATTAAAACTACTAATGAAGTACCAATATATTCAAAGTCCTATAGATATCCTGAAATTTACCGAAAAGAAGTACAAAACCAAATCCAGAATATGTTAGACCAAAATATCATAAGACATTCTAATTCGCCTTGGTCAAGTAATATTTGGATTGTACCCAAAAAACTAGATTCTTCTCAAAAACCAAAATTTCGGATGGTTATCGACTATCGAAAGCTGAACGCCATTACCATTACCATTGGTATCCTTTACCGGAAATAACGATGATATTAGATAAACTAGGGCGTGGTCAGTATTTTTCAACATTAGATCCTGCCTCTGGATTCCACCAGATCGAGATGGCTGAGGAAGATATTCCGAAGACAGCTTTTAGCACAGAACACGGAAAATATGAGTTCTTGCGCATGCCTTTTGGAATGAAGAATAGTCCTTCAACATTCCAACGAGTCATGGACAACATTCTTAGAGGTATACAAAACGAAAAATGTTTGGTTTACCTTGACGATATTATTGTGTTCAGCACAAGCCTACAAGAACACGTAAACAACTTAAAAGAAGTTTTTGACCGATTAAGAGAATCAAATTTTAAACTTCAAATTGATAAGTGCGAATTTCTACGAAAGGAAGTCGCTTATCTTGGGCATATTGTCACTTCGGAGGGTGTAAAGCCCAACCCTGACAAAATAATAGCTATTAAAAATTTTCCAATACCAAAAAATGCTAAACAATTGAAAGGATTTTTAGGTTTATTAGGTTATTATAGGAAATTTATTAAAGATTTTTCGAAATTAACAAAACCCTTAACTTTGAAATTAAAGAAAAAAGCAATTATAAGTATCAAAGATGTAGACTATATAAATTGTTTTGAGATGTGTAAAAACTTGTTAATTAACGATCCAATTCTTCAGTACCCAGATTTCTCTCAACCTTTCAATCTTACAACAGATGCCAGCAACTATGCTCCAGGCGCTGTTCTTAGCCAGGGTAAAATAGGTTCTGACCTTCCTATTGCTTATGCAAGTAGAACCCTTAACGACTCTGAAATCAATTATTCAGTAATTTAAAAAGAGCTTCTTGCCATTGTCTGGGCAGTAAAATATTTCCGTCCATATCTTTTTGGGAGGAAATTTACAATTGTCACTGACCATAAGCCACTTCAATGGCTATTTTCCCTTAAAGACCCCAATTCGAAACTAGTTAGATGGCGCCTTAAACTTTCAGAATAAGACTACGATATAGTATATAAAAAAGGGGCGTTAAATACTAACAGTGACTGTTTGTCACGAATTCAATTAAATATAAACGAGACAGAAACAGAAATCCCAGGAACTTCTAAACAATTCTTCGAATACATGGAAGATTTCAACAAATCACTTGAAACTGATGTTGTAAACATGGAAACCGAATCACTCTTAGTTGAACCAGATGATGATCATAACGTAGAAGATGACGAAAATATCACTGTTCATACTAATGTTGAAAATCCTATTGTAGGTATACCGATTTCGGAATCAGCAGTAAATATCGGAAAAAATCAAATAGTAATTTCCGAAGTTAAATTTGAACCAGCAAAAACCAAAATTATAAAAATTTTTGAAAATAAACAAAGATTTCTTGTACAATTATCAGAAGATAACTTTGAGCACGACGTTATTAATTTTGTTAAGGAATATGTTATTCCCGAAGTAAAATATTTCATTTATTTTGAAGACCCCGTATACGAAAAATTCAGTGTTGTTATTCAAAATTATTTTAAAAACTCTCAAATCTCATTAATAAAATGTACCAAAAAATTAATAGATGTTCCGTTAAATGAAATTAAGGAAGTTATTCAAAACTACCATGAAGGTAAAACAAACCATAGGGGATCAGACGAAACAGAAAATCGATTGAAAGCTCTGTATTATTGGCCCAATCAAAGATCATCAATGCAGACTTTTATAAATGGATGCGAAATATGTCAGTTAACAAAATATGATAGAAAACCTATCAAACCAATTTACAATATTACCCCAACAGCTACTAGACCCTTCCAAATATTACATTTGGACACGATAACATTAGAAAATGCTAAATTTCTTACAATAGTAGACTCATTCTCAAAATAAGGTCAACTTTATAAAATTAACTCCAGTCAAGGAATAGAAATTATAAATAAGTTAATAAAATATTTTAGCCACCATTGTATTCCAGATCAAATTATTTCAAACAATGGTAATGAATTAAAAAATTCTGTTCTAACAGAATTATTAGACACACACAAAATTGAAATACATTTCATAAGCTCTCAGCATCCAGAATCAAATGGAATTGCGGAAAGATGCCATTCCACTATCATAGAACACATAAGACTTTTAAATAACCAAAACGAATTTGAAAATCAACCTATAGAGCAAAAAGTTAATTACGCAATATTAGCTTACAATAATAGTATTCATTCTGTAACAAAATTGAAGCCATACGAAATTATAACAGGTCATTTAGATAACAGATCACCTTCTGATCTAGAAATAGATAAACAATTAGCTAATAATTACATTCAAAATCACAGAGATAAAATGAAATTGTTGTATTCAGATATAAACGAAAAATTACAGAGAACTAAAGAGAAATAATAAATAAAGCTAACGAGAATCCAGAAAAATTGCCGGAAAATATTCCTACAAAAATTTTTGTTAGAAATAAGCAAATTCAAGGAAAAACCAAAAATAAGTACCAAAATGAACAAATAAAGTCAATCAACCCAAAGCGCAATACAGCTAAAATTGTACAAGACATAAAAACACTGCTGAAAATATACATTTGTCTAATATTAAACGTCCTAAAAAGAAATCTTATAAATTTATTTCAGATTCATCGCAGTCGGAAATACCGCAGTCGAAATAAAGGACGTAACGCAAAATTTAGGAATCCTTCCTATCAATCTTGGACCTGCCAAATTGCAAAAATCCAGTCATACCTTTGTACATTTTTATAATTCAAACCCACTACTAGTGGAATACAATAACCTTAACCTACATTATATTCACGTTAGTCGTAATATTTCCAATAACCCTTTTTTTCTGAACCTGACCGAAAATATTGTAAATATTATAGATTATACAAAGTCTAGTATAGAAGATAAATTTAATAATATTAATGTTCATTCTACATTAGATAGACAAAAAAGAGGTTTAATTAATGGGCTTGGATCAATAGTAAAAACTATTACAGGAAATTTAGATTATGAAGATGGGAAAAGAATAAATTCTATTTTAGATCATTTGAAAGAAAATCAGGAAAATTTACAAAGTCAAATAAGTATGCAATATTCCGTTAGTCACCAAGTTATAGAAAATTTCAATAAAACAGTCCGAGACATTCAGTATAATGAAACGTTATTAAAAACAAAAATATAGGAGTTATGGGATATTTTAAATTATCAAGCGAATGCAGAAAATATAATACTCTTAATGGAATTGTTCAATGAACTTTTAATCACATTCAACGTAATACTAGATACTATGACAACAGTAGAAAGATCGTTAACGTTTTGTAAACTTAGAACTCTACATCCTAGTATTATAAAATCACACGACTTATTCGATGAATTGCAAAAAGTGCATTTTCATTACAAGACAGAATTACCTTTTGAAATAAAATATAAGAATATCTTAGATTTCGAAGCAATCATAGACGTAGTTTGAAAGTTAGATAATAACCGAATAGAATATTTTTTATCAATACCTATAGATTATAGCATTTTATTTAATCTTTTTTATATGCTACCTATCCCTACGAGAGTTCAATCAGAATATGTAATATTAATACCAAACACAAAATTTTTACTCAAATCAGAAAATATGCTTAAGCCTTTACACGACATTTGCATACTTATAGTAACATTTTTGAATGTCCTAATCACTTGCAAGATAACAATAATCCTTATTGTGAAGAAAACATTTTAATCTCAGGAAATTCTACAAATTGTCAATACACAAAAATTGATATAACAGAAAATCATATTGAAATAATCCCGGAAATTAATCAATTTTTGGCGATATTTCCAATTGAAGAAAGGATAATTATTAAATGTAAACAAGAAACAGAAGCTAAAATCCTGAAAGGGATATATTTAATAGAGAATTCACAGTGTAAAATTCTTTTCAAAAACCAAGAACTAGTTTTCCAGCAAAAATCATTTGGGCAACCTTTCATTACTAACAATTTAAAATTAAAATTGAATCAATTAAATGTCTCTCCAATGAAGATAGACTTGAAAACATTAAAACTCAAGGACATTCCAAACCAGCTAGTAACACCAGTGTTTACTAAAACTAGTACTTTTCACATTCCAAGCATCTGGACTATTACTCTGTACATAGCAATAATATTAGCTCTTGCATGGACCATATTTAGGAAAAAACGGAAGTCAAGAAAGGAACCACCACAACCCACAGCAACGGATCTTCAGCTTCCTGGGAAAGCTTCATTCTGAAGGGGGAGGTGTCACCTACGCCTTTGTCCTAGGTGTAGAACCTTATTTAGCATAGTCATCATTTATATTTTATAGTTGTATAATAATAATTGCTTAGTTGATATTTTTATGCATCGTTGTTCTTTTTCATTTTCTTTTCATTAAATTCATTTCTTATGTAAATTGATTAGTTTAGAACTTGTATCCGTTTTGATAAGTTGTCTTATATAGTTAATAAAACCAATTTTTAAAAAGGCATTTACAGGGTGTTTTTATATACTTTATATTAGGAAAATAAAAGTTAAACAGCAAATATTATAATAGATCCCAAACAGCACAAGATATACTCAGGATGATCCTGAATATCCTGGGATATAAGTAGAGACATATTTAGGATATTATACTCAAATCCGAACGCCTGAAGATGTTTTTTGGATGTCTTTAGGATGTCCCATGTGGATATACATGGGACATTTTAGAGGATATTCTTTTGTTTCTCATATTGTTTCCAGAAAAAATGAAATAGCAAACAAAAACAAAAAATATATTCACTTGAAGCAATATCCCCTATAGGAAATATTCTAGAATCTTAAAAACGTTAATAGAATACCTATCGTAATCCTTGGAACATCCACCATGCATCATGAATTAATTGAAAATACCTAATTGAGGTCTCCATATATGCTATTTCAAGGATCAACTCAGGTTATACCTATCTAACAGCTCAAATGTTCGAAAAACGTTCTGAAGACATCCGCAGGATACTCTAGACGTACTGTAATATTTTTTTCAGAATCATTTAAAAACAAAAATTTAAATAATATTATAAAACAAATTAGTGAAAAATATCGACACTTTGATTGGCTCATTATCATGCCGCTTTTTAACTTTAGTCTAGGGTGGAGATCCCGCAGGCCGCATGCGCGTTTTATGATGTTTTTCATACTTACAAATAGATATATTATTGGTTAATTTATCAAGAAGGGCAAGGAATATAATTGAAGAGGGTAAACGAATAAAAATATGAAAACTAAAAAGCATAAAGAGCTTGGATAAAATTAAAAAAAAATATTGGCAGAAATGGGATTCGATCCACTGACCCCTGGGTTTCAAGCCCAGCACGTTTCCACCGTGCCACGCTAAACTTTAATTACAATTTAGAACGAATACATGGTTAAAAGGGATGGGAGCTCTCGGTTACACTTCTGCGCATACGTGCAGTTACAAGTTTTTCGGTTATTGTGTTTTCTTTGTTTATGTGCATGTGCAGCGATTATACCGGTAATCAGTGATAGTAATTACATATTTAATTTATGTGTAATTAAAGATAATCATTGTATTTGTTATATTCAGATTTCCCGCCGGCCTTCTTAATTGAGTAAAATCAAAAGGTAAGCTTACATTATTTTATTATACATATTTTTTATATAAATAACTTTTGAGGTTAAGATGAAACGTGGTAATGATATTAATTCTTCGACACATCGTAAAATCCAGTAAATATAATATTGAAGAGTAAGCAAAAATTGTAATTTAATATAGAAAATTTATAATATGCAATTTATTTATATAGGTATATATATATATATATATATATATATATATATATGTGTGTGTGTGTGTGTGTTCATTTATATTAGTATTTAAATTTTTAAGTATATTTTAATTTATTTATATTTTACAGGACAGGCAAATGTGTATCAAAACACATACAAAATGCTGATCTACCAACAACTACTTCGTCAATTGATAACAACACAGGTAATTCATATTTACATCAATATATACTTATTATCTTTTTCTTTGAAATATCTACTATATTGTTTATGTAACTTATAAGATATATTTATTTGATATTATCCATTTAACATTTAACCTATACATTTATATTTTGATTTTACAGACCAATGTGTGCTAAAACAGTTAGAAAATGACAATTTTAATCTACCAACAACTATACCTTCAAAGGATTCAATTAATACTACAGGTAATGTATATAGTTATGACAATAATTATTTATTACTGGTAAATTTTGCCGAAGCTGATTCTGTTATTACTTGTGAATATTAGTTTATGTAATAATTCTCAAATTTACATATACATACATTTTATTATTATACAATACATTTTATTTACAGCAATTACACAGTTTGAACGATATATTATTCGAAAACTATTAGATATAGAGCATAAAGTTTCATCAATACAGGATCGTCAAAGAAATATGAATTCTAAAATGGATTATATTCAAAATCAAATTCAAACATTTGGGTTGGATGATAATAAAATAAATAAATATGATGTTGAATCCGACTACATGGAACTCTTTCCTATAGAAACTTTGGAAAAATTGCAAGAATTGGAACAACTATTGATAAATAATAAAATTAATCGTATGGCACTAGTATGTATATTTCAAAATAGAAACTATATTACATATAAAAATGTAACAAATGAAAAGATTTAATTTGATCAATTTTATTCAGATGAAACAACTGGCAAGAATTGGTGGAACAGACATTATGTCAATCACATTTAATATTTTACGTCGGATTCTGAGCGATTCAGTGGGAAGCATGTTCAGTTACGTTGGAGGAAAACAGAAACAGTCTTTCTTTGATTTACATCTTCGGAAATTTTTATTTGGTGAATATAAAACTCAAAATATATATTTTATTAACTGGTAAAGTATCGATAGACTAGTAAAATATATATATTTTCTTAACTTCAAATTATTTTGCAGTTTAATTTGATCACGTGATTTTATCTAATTGCTATATATTTGTTGTCTTGTAACCACACTTTTTTTGAGAAAAAGTGTGATTATTCCCAGTTAACACAGAGGAAAAATATAAAACACCACAAGGAACATATAGAAATTATGCCATATATTTGCTTTATTATTTTGTCTTTAACTTTAATATCTTATTTTTTTGTAAATATGTATTTTATATATTTCATTTTAGGTGCAGTGAGAATTTTCCATCCGGAAGATACAGAGCAAAGTATTTCAGATCCCATAAAATCTTGGCTGAGACATGCAAGTGAACGTAATCATAAGAAAAAGTATGTTGCTTTCATGTTTTTATAAATTTTATATTGTAAATTGAATATGCTTACGAGTTTTATAGTTTTCAAAAACTCAATATTATTTTAAGCTCAAAGAAGTCTTTGATACTACAAGAAGATGACCGCCAGTATGCAGAAACGGAGAGGTGTGTATAATTTAATATACCTAAATACAATGTTAGTAATTTTATTAATCTAATGAAAATCCTTTTAGCATGGATACCAAAAGCAAAATATACGAGTATTCAGCAAGACAACCGAGAAGCCGATGACGAGGATGAGGGTGACTAAATTGGCGTTTGAAGTAGTAATATAATATATATATATATATAATAAATATATATATATATATAATAAATATATATATATATATATATTTATATATACAGCCAAACTTACCCCAAATAAATTTTTTTTATTCATATATGTAATTTTTTCAAATTCTGAAACAGTCCTGGAAACAATATGCATATGACCCAAATTAATCCTAGAAATATCCCTAGGATGTTGAAATAAAATATCCTGAGGATATTTCTAGCCTCTATTGAGGCGCTCAGTTCCAATTCCCCGGGACATCCTTAGGAATATATCCTTAGGAGATTCAAAGGACGTCCTTGTGCTGTTTGGGAGAGCTACAGCAATACGTTATGTTCATGATTCCGCAGAACTTGCCTGCGAGTCTCGGTAGCGCCAGTTCCGGCGTGGACAGATTTTTTTCTTTTTTTTTCAATTCTTTCATAAATAAATTATTTAAAAATGACTTGTTATTTGAGGGAGGCGGAAAAATCATATGTATAACATGGGAGTAAAGTGCCTTTTCCTTGAATGATTACTGCCCTCCGAAACGCGTCGGGCAGTAAACTTCATCCTCAGGAGGAAAAGTAGCACTTTCCTCCCTTGTTATACAAATAGCTATTCTCATTTTTAGAAACTCAGTGTGATGCTTTAGTCAATTTAAAATTCTCTAAATAATCTACAAATCAAATAAAAAATCATCTAGTAGTTCACTTTACAAAAACCCTATTTCTTTATCTAAACCTTCAACCTAATTGATTAATACCACTTTTAATAAATGTTCCGTTTGTCAACTACCACATTTAATTTACAATAAGTGCCCAGATTTTATGGCTAAATCACCCAAGGAAAGGTATAACCTTTTCAAAAAAACAGGTAGTGTACTCATTGCCTTGGTACAAAGCACCTTCTATCAATTGTCGTTCAAATGGTCAGTGTAAAGTGTGCTCCTCTTCTACTCATCACGCTAGTTTGCATTTCGAGAAACCCATTACTACTCAAATCTCTTCTCCAATTCAAACTTCTCCTCAAAGCGCATCGTCCTCCGACGTCAGTTTTGAGGTAAACTCTCTTAATAGTATTGTTACTCCCCATACCACAGTGCTACTCAGCACTACTCAAGTTGAAATTCAAGACCCTGTAGGAAATTATCATTCAATTCCGGTTCTCTTGGATTGAGGAAATCAAGTTACACTCATAACATCTAGCTGTGCCAATAAATTGGGGCTTACTCGAAAAAATGTCTCTCTTGTAATCAATGGTTTAGGTAACAGTTCTTCCATGGCCTCTGCTACTGTACCTTGCATTCTTAAAACGCGTAGTTTCTCAGAACCCATGTTAACTATAGACGCTTATGTGGTTCCGAAGCTATGCGCTGAAAGGCCCACCTATAATAACATTGAATATAAAAATTGGACTCATTTAGCTAACCTTAAATTAGCAGATCCTAAGTTTTTCATTTCTGGTCCTGTTGATATGCTTCTTGGAGCACATTTATTTCCTGAACTGGGAAAATTACAGGTCAACCTAATGAACCTGTTGTCCTTAACACTATATTTGGTTGTGCTATAATGGGAAAAATTCATTCTGTGCCTGTCAGCGCTGTAAGTTCGTACATTGTTTCCACTGATTCTCTAACTGAAAATCTCAAGCAATTTTGGGAACTAGAAGAAGTTCCGTCAATACAGCCTCTATCACAAGAGGATGAATGGTGTGAATCGATTTTTAAAGATACTCATTCTAGAACCAATGAAGGTAGATATGCAGTATCTCTTCCTTTTAAAGATAATGATCCCTACTTTTCAGACACACGAACCACAGCTTTACGTAGATTTTACTCCATTGAAAATCGCTTACTAAAAAATCCTACTTTAACTCTTGAATATTCAATTTTTTTGAAAGATTATTTGGAACAAGGTCATATGGAACTTGTGAGTTCTCCCACATCCTTTGTTAATTTATACTATATACCTCATCATGCTGTTTTTAATCCTAATAGCCCAACAACATCTCTAAGAGTTGTTTTTAATGGCTCTTCTAAGTCTCCCCAAGGTTTTTCCTTAAACGATATGTTGTTGGTTGGTAAGAAACTTCAACAAGATATAATAGCTCTTCTAATAAAATTTCGACTCCATAACTTTGTATTTACTGCCGATATAAAACAAATGTATAAACAAATTTTGAAAAATAAATCTCATTGTGACTACCAAAGGATAGTGTGGAGATGGTCTCCTTCATCCCCTATACAAGACTTTCGTTTACTCACTGTAACTTATGGTTTATCTTCTGCACCTTTTTCAGCCTTAAGAACCCTTCAGCAATTAGCTGAAGATGAAAAGGAAAGTTTCCCAAATGCTTCAGTAATATTAAATTCTAATATTTATGTAGATGATTTACTTTGTGATAGTGACACTCTTGATAAGGCTAAACTATTACAATCTGAAGTGATTGATTTGTTAGCCAAAGGAGGTTTTCAATTACTTAAGTGGTCTGCGAATAACCCTGCTCTTCTAAGCTCATTCGATCCATTAGATTGCCAACAAACTCCTTTTTCATTTTACTCTAATACTCCTACAATAAAAGTTTTAGGCATGACATGGTCACCCACGTGTGATAATTTTTCTTATTATATATCTCCCTTAGAAACTACCACGACTAAAAAGTCCATTTTATCTGAACTAGCCCGAGTATACGATCCAATGGGATTCCTAACTCCTGTGTCGTTTTTTACTAAAGCCCCGATACAACAACTTTGGAGTTTAGGTCTTGATTGGGATCAAGTTCCACCCTCTCCTTTAGTGAAGAAATGGACTGAATTTAAAAGTCAACTTTCCATGCTCTCAAATATTAAAATTCCACGGTCACTAGTACCCGCCACCTATCAATATTGTGAACTACATGCATTTGCCGATAGCAGTCAAAAGGGTTATGCATGTGTTGCCTTCCTTCGATTTTGTCTTGATGGCGACTCCTTTAAAATCAGACTAGTGGGAGGTAAATCCAAAGTAGCTTCTCTAAAGCCACTTTCAATTCCACGATTGCCAAGTATGTTTCGTTTATTGTTAAGATTCTTTCTGCTACGATTCACCTCCATAAATTGTATGCCTGGACAGACTCCATGGTAGCCCTTTATTGGATAAAATCTCCGCCTAACAGGTGGAAAACATTTATTGCCAACCGAGTTGGTTTTATTCAAGACAGAATTCCACCTGAAAATTGGCATCATGTCAAATCAAGTGATAATCCAGCTGACTGCGCAAGTCGTGGATTATTACCGTCTGAACTTCAAGATCATCCCCAGTGGTTTTCTGGCCCTGCATGGCTTTCGTTGTCTGAACATTTATGGCCTGCTAAAAAACCTATCGACACTCCGGGGTGTGCAGTAGATGCAGAAAACAAAATCTCTTTACTAGAATGCGGTTCGTTTGATTATTTTGATTAACTGATCACTAGATTCTCATCACTGGGAAAAATTCAACGGATCATAGCATATACTTTAAGATTTATTCATAATCTGAAAAATCCTAATAATAAACATGTCTCCCCTTTCAATGTAACTGAGTTACATCAGGCACTACTTCTCCTAGTTCGTTATGTACAAAACAAAGTTTATGCAAATGAACTCTCTAGAATTGATAATAACTTACCACTTGCCAAGAACTTTCGGAAATTAAATCCTTTTCTTAAAGACGGAGTTCTTAGGGTGGGCGGAAGATTGCATCTCTCTGGTCTTTCTTTGGAACACAAACATCCTGCTATTCTACCCGCAAAGCATCGCCTTACTTACCTAATAATTGGGAACACTTACAAGCAGAATTTACATCCAGGTCTGCAAACATTGCATTTTTTATTAACCCAAAATTTTTGGATCTTATCCTCTCGACGTGCTATTAGACATGTTCTATCAAAATGTTTCCGTTGTTTTAAAATGAACCCCAAAGCTATTGAACCTGTTATGGCAAATTTGCCTTATCTACGTGTAAACCAAATTAAAGCATTTCAACGCGTTGACGTTGATTATGCCAGTCCCTCTAATGTTACGTTGAGTAAATATCGTGGAGTTAAATCCCACAAGGCATACATTTGCTTATTTGTGTGCTTTGTCACAAAAGCCGTCCATATAGAATTGGTTTCAAATCTCATTACCGATGCGTTTATTGCTGCTTTACGCCGTTTTGTTGGACGTAGAGGACGTTGTACGCATATATTTAGTGACTGTGGAACTAACTTTGTAGGGGCAAAGCGAGTTTTAAATGAATATATGAAAACTGCAGTTGAAACGGAAGAGATTTCATGGTCCTTAAACGGTCCTTCTAGTCCTAACTTCAATGGTTTATGTGAGGCTGGTGTCAAGTCAATGAAAAGTCATTTTACCCGAGTATTTTAAACTCTTTTGGTTCAGATTGAGGCCGTGTTGAATTCTCGCCCCCTTGTCCCTCAAAGCTCCGATCCCAATGATATCTCTGTTTTGACTCCAGGTCACTTTCTAACCCTAGAACCTCTTAGCGCGGTTCCCTATCGTGATTTAACAAACTGTAAATTAGGCACACTTGATCGCTGGCAGTTATTGCAAAGATTACAGCAAGATATTTGGATACGATGGCACCATGAATACCTTAATACGTTACAACAACGTAATAAGTGGTTTACCACCACCCAAACTTTAAATGAAGGTAATATGGTGTTGATTAAAGCCAATCAAGTTCCTCCATTGCAATGGAGGTTAGGCAGGGTTGTGAAAACCCATACGGGTAAAGACTCTATAACTAGGGTAGCAACCATCCGTACTAAACAAGACATCTTTCAAAGGCCACTAGTAAAATTGTGTCCTTTGCCAACACAAAGTTTTTAAAATACTTTAATGTATTTTGGTGGGCCAATGTTAACGCCCCGCGTTAATTTTTAGTTTAATCAACTTTTTCTACACCCGTGTTATAACAATGCACTTATATGCCCATAATCCGTTTCATAATGATACCCATTACGATACAGATTTTTAATCACTAGAAACCCATAATTTTTCAATCAAGCATGCTGTGCATTTGACGTTTATCCTAGGTTCCTATGTAATTATTTTAGATTTCAAAATCAGTACGTATTAAATTTTCGTAGATACCTAACTAAACTTCGATAATTTATCAAAATGTCTGATATCAGCGATATAGAAGAATTACCATCGACTCCTCCACACATATCGGAGAAAGCAGAAAATGCAGTTCAAAATATTTTGCCCCAAAAATCTAAGAAAGTGTACGAAAAACTTTAATTCCATTATCTGATCTTCTTTATTTACTCTTTCCTGTCTCTCTTGTCTCCTATCCTTCTACTTCATCTCCCTCATTACCTATAAGAGTCGGATCTTGTTCATCTCCAGTCAAATCTACTTTAGAACGTATTTCCTGTTCCATATTGTTCCTGTTCTGCACTTGGAAATCACCTACTCCATATCTCCTTTCTTCATCTACTTGTATCCCTTCATCTTTTTCACCTGAACATGCCAACTCCTCACAATACAGTAGATATGTGTCCGGTTCCTTTCCTTCATCTACTAGCGCATCCTTTAATCTATTCATTAACAATGATTTATTTCCCCCTGTATCTAATCCTCTCCTCCTTAGAAACTCCTTCAACTCCGACACCTCCAATTCACCCAAAGTCTTACCATCCTTATCCATTTTATTATATTATATAACAGTTTTAATAAAATAAGAACTCAAAATATCTTTCTTTTGCAAATAAATTATATCAATACCTGTATTCCTTTGTATTTGATATATTATGTATTTACATGCAACTAACTGAGGAAATATTAAACCTTAAGCAAAGCAAAATTAAATTGATATTAAGAAAAAAAATTCTGAAACTACTTTCTTTTAAATAAACTTGGCAATGCTGTTATTAAAATTCTCAAGAGAACAAAAGCCAAAAAGAAAACTCAAGAGCCCCACGTTGGTTCGACAAATTGTAATATTGTAGTGTTGCTTGTTATAATTATTTTATTTATTTATTTAATTTTATCATCATATTCATATTAATAAATTTCAAATTTATATTTCAAATTAGATATGCCCGGCGCCAGCTCACATTTCAGATAAATGAAACAGAGCAAAATAAAAAAAAATTAAATATTCAAATTCTCAAGGTGGGATCAGCCTTCAAAATTAACTCTGTTGTAATTTAAATAACTAAACAAAAAATTTACTGATTCTGAAATCAAACTCTGATGAATTTGTTTATAAAGACTTTAATAAAATGGTAAAACCAGCTTGGCTGAAGACCGACACTGATAACGAATAATCCAAAAAAAATTTAAACAAGAAAAATAAGTGAATTCACTTTTAAACAATGATTCTATCCTAACCTACACTAATATACAAATTTTCCTTTTTAAGGATTAACTTTACAAAAAAAATGTTCAAAACACAGAAAAACTATACAATTTTAAATTAAATTTGAAGCAATAACTCTTCTTTCTTCGAGAGCTCTCTAGAAGATGAAGGATCTAAATTCTCTGTTCAATGCTCTTTGTTAAGCAGATATCTTCAAACTCGTTTCTTGCTCGAAGTCTCCTTCTTTAAATTACTTTCAAAACCTTTTTTAAACTTTTTAATCAAAAAAATTCATCTGACATCTTTTATTTTTTCTAATCAACTGCTGTCATCATTTCGTTTCCATGTCAACTTCCGTTCATCGATATCAAAGGCTTCCCTTTTTTTTGATTATTTTTAAAATACAGGATGTTTTCCTTTTAAATATAATATTTTCAAAATATTCCCTCAAACATTTCCATAAAACCATTCTAATACTAACCATCTATATACACAAAATGACAATACATTCCATTAAAATATTTTAATTAACCAATTTCCATTAATGTCTTTATAAACAAATTCTCTTCTTTATACTATTATAAAAATATATATCCCTTTCACAGCTCAATCTCATTTATCATTTAATTAAGCTGTCCGGGCATAATGTTTATAAACAACTAACCAAATACAAATCGTTAAATTTATTGCTCATGTTTAGCCATTTATCAATATATATATATATATATATATATATATATATATTGACTATATATATATATATATATTGACTATATATATATATATATATAGTTATAGTAGATATTTGCCGGATAATAATGTACAAGGACAGGAATATTGGGGAAGCGGCAAAATTGTAAAATGAGTACTCTTTACACTATTTTCCAAGCTTTCGGAATATCTTTATTTCCATTCTCAAGGACATCATTCGAGATTGTATTACAAGTTGTTTTAAATGGTAAATACATCTAATAATAATTTTGATTTGAATTTAAAAAAAAAAATGTCAAAATGATGTCAAACAAAATCGTCTGCTTATAGAATAAGAAATAGTATACAATTATAACTAACCTATATCTAAAAATATCAAGATTGGCTAGGTTCGTCTTCTTTTTTTTAAATTTGTTTGATGTTATTTTAACCTCAAATGTTTGAAATAGACGAATTTGAAATTTGATGACACTCATGCTTCCTATCAATAGCCAAAAGGTAGTAATAAATATCACTCTTTCTCACACATGATCACTCTTTCTATTGATGATATTTTGTTCTTGAGATATGTGAGTCATTTGGACATTATTTCAGAACATGCTGAAATTCCCTATTACTATATTTCTTTGCCATACATTAGAGAAATTACACCAAAATTAATTAGAACTTTCAAACCACTTACTAACATAAAAATTGCAAATAAAACATGTTTAACGATCAAATCAATTTATACAAGAGTTAAAGATAAAACTGATATTCTTAATCTTTCAAATGTAGTATACTGTATCCCTTGTAGAAATTGCGAGAATAAATATATTGGTCACACTAGCCAAAAATTAAAAAACCGAATTTCTCTCCATAAAAGTGATTCCAGATTATATCCCGATAGATGTGCTTTGGCCAAACATATAATTGATAAAGACCATATTATGGATTTTGATTCTGTCAGTATTTTAGATATACAATCAAATACCAAAAAAAGACTTTTCTTGGAAATGGCTCACATATCTCAAGAACAAAATATCATCAATAGAAAGAGTGATCATAAAAATTTGAGTGATATTTATTACTACCTTTTGGCTATTGATAGGGAGCATGAGTGTCATCAAATTTCAAATTCGTCTATTTCAAACATTTGAGGTTAAAATAACATCAAACAAATTATTTTAAAAAAAAAAGAAGACGAACCTAGCCAATCTTGATATTTTTAGATATAGGTTAGTTATAATTGTATACTATTTCTTATTCTATAAGCAAACGATTTTTTTTGACATCATTTTGACATTTATTTTTTTAAAAATTCAAATCAAAATTATTATTAGATGTATTTACCATTTAAAACAACTTGTAATACAATCTCGAATGCTGTCCTTGAGAATGGAAATAAAGATATTCCGAAAGCTTGGAAAATAGTGTAAAGAGTACTCATTTTACAATTTTGCCGCTTCCCCAATATTCCTGTCCTTGTATATATATATATAGAGTTAAAAATATATTTGTATTATTATATAAAATAGCAAAAAAATCATCAAGTTGAATGAACAGAATCTATATTTTCGGAAAAAAATGGAACAAAAACAGCACGGCATTGCTAATGGAGGCATCAGTTGTTGCGATGTTGGCTTCAAACGAAGTGTATAGCTAAGATTGTGCGTTACTCATATGTTTAATGATCGACGGTCTAAAGAGTGTTCGTCTTCCATGTAAAAAACATTTTGCATTTATTCAGCCGAGTCTATGTATGTGTATTACCTTTTCATAACACATAAAATACCACTATTAAAGCAATAAAATGATTTAAAAACATACCTAATTCCTGTGTCATAACCTTTTGTTTATTTTTTCTAGCTCTTTCAAAGTTTTCTATAGCTTGTTGCATGTTACGTGATATATGATCAACATTCGCATTATCACCCCCAATTTTAATATTAGCATTGACAATATCCAAACATTTATCATATTTCTCTTCGATTTCATTATTCTGACTATCTTCATTTTTTTCTTCTTCGTTATCTTCGGTATTTTCTTTAATAGTTTCTAATCCTGTTTTGGTAACGTCTTGAGGAATTGAATAAAAACTATCCGTTGAATTATTACTTATATTTTCTGATGAAGCTGAAGATTCTTTTATAGGACGGTCTTCAAATTTATTAGGAACAATGTGCTCCATACCAATATTTTTCATTGACTTTATTTTAGTTTCTATTTTGCTTTTTTTCTCATCGGCCAAGTCGAAGAGTTTCGAGTAGTAATTAATCATTTTTGTGCTAAAAATGAATTCAACATTAAGGATAGAAATACTTTATTTGATTTAGGTTTATTTTGAACAATACAGTTATGGTAGGAAGTATGTTAAGAATTAACGAAGCAGGTAGGGGTTATGATTATCAATATTACAACTTCTGCAACTTCCTTGTGGTATTTTCATTATTCTTTTTGTTATTTGCCCAGATAGGGACAAATTTTAAGAAATTCTAAGTGATGAGTGATGACCTTCTGTCACCTTCCATTTGAATTGGTGGTCTTTATCTAGCCAGATCCCGATTTCCCCTCTTATGCAATCCTTTGTGATTTCACAGAAAAGTTCCCAACCTATGAAGTGTCCTTTAGAGCCTTATTTAGCTAACTGGTTTGACTGGTTTGCCAATTCACTACCTGTAATCCCCTCATGTTCCGCCACCCATATTATAGACACTCTTGCCAACCTATTAACAGTTTCTTATCAGTTTAGACTTAGTGGTTGGATTGCTGATAGCTTCAAGCAGAGCCTGGCTGTCAGTTGATATTTTAAATTTTTGTTCGGTATATATCCTCTCCTGATGTTTTCATCAATACAGGCTATAGTGACAATCGCCTCTGCGTGAAACACAGACATATATCGACCAAGGTTAAAGAACATTATCTTTCTAGATCCGTTTATACCAGTGCCAGTGCCATGGTTTGTTTTAGAAGCATCGGTGAACCAGATTACGTCTACAGGATTACCTGGGTGCATCACCTGTTCCTTTGATGGATGATGATATTCACTTACACAGTGAATACGTTCTCCGGTGTCATGCTATCCAAATTCATTTGAAATATGTGTTCACCTAGCATTGTCCCAGTTGTATCAATGTGTCCTCGAACATTGTTCGGAGACCATATGCGTCCCGATTTCAGCCTAAGAATTATCACCATAGCCTCCGCCCTCACAAAAAGTTCCAAAGGATGAAGGCCATTGTTGCTGTCAAATTTCAACCCAGTAGTAGCTTGCCTAGTTTGACAATACTACTTAAAAAACATGGAAAATGGAAAAGCAATAACGTGACTGAAGGTTATAGCGATGATTCAATTTACAATAATATAGAAACGTTTGAAAAAATATCCGGACAATCTACGTCCTAAGTTCAAGAACATTTTAATGTTACGTCTAATATTTGTAGCACCGCTAATTCTTCTGGACTATCAAAATCGGGTGTTAACAATAATTGTTAAAATCGCAAGTGAAGCTATTTTAGATACGAAAACAGACTGTATGGCCACTAAACCTCTCCCCGATCCAAGCAGAATGACGTTTTCCGAGGTGAGACCTGGTACACGGACGGGTCAACAACTAGGGAAAGGACAAGAACTGGGGTGCATAGTGAAATTAAACTTACGCTTCTTCTTTAACGAGTTTCTGTCTTTTAAGTTCCGTTTTAAGATTATCTTGTACTAGTGTGACTTCGTCTTGAATTTCTTTAGCTATTCGTAATTGTTTTTGTTCCATAGCAATGTCATACTGTTCGCGTAAGGTAGCCATCTCTTTCATCTTCTTTTCATTTTCTGTCAGTACTACTTTTTCTCTTTCCACTGAAAGACATGAAAGTGATTAATATATTTGTGATGAAGTTTCTGACCCATTTTTACTGAAAATATTTCCGTTTCCATTTTCTGTCAGTACCTACTACTTTTTCTCTTTCCACTGAAAGACATGAAAGTAATTAATATGTTTGTGATGACGTTTATGACCCATTTTTACTGAAAATATTTCCGAACTCAAAAGCAATAGAGAGGCGAGGTTTTCACTGAACAATTTTTTTTCTACAATAAATGTTTATTTGGTAAAGGGCCACGGCTGTAACTTTTAAATGGGCTTTGAGTGTGAATGTGAACTATTTCACATGTCAAATAAATATGGCCGACGAAAGCATTGAGTATCGTTCTCAGTCAAAATCTTCTAGTTTATTCAGTTTTTATTACCTTGATAACTTAAACAAAGATAAGGCATTCGCTTAAACAAACTAACTATTTGGGACCCCATATTAGGCTAATAGAGATATTTTAAATGTTTAAGTTAAATTTAATAATTTTTTTCATGAAAATTTCCCAATTTTGTTGATGGACGATAGAGTATTATCGCGTTCTATGCTTCAATTCTTTTGTAAAAAGATTACAATTAAATTGTTGTTTTTCATGTGTAGCAGATGACATCAAATCGTCGGATTGCTAAAGCTGGCCATGATTTTTATAGGACAATGATATTTTTGTATTTGCACAAATCGAATTCAACATTTGCGGCAAAATTTAGATGGTTATTCGTGAAATTTGAATTTGGTGGTCAAATTGACATGTTTCGGTAGTCGGCCAACTCTTAAATAACCGAGATTTTTTGTCAGACAAAAATGTTCCATAAATTATCCATTCCAATCGGAATAAAAAAAATGCTGTTCATATTTTAAAACATCGCCCCACTTCTCAAAGAAAACTAACCCTATTTCCAAGATTCTTCACAAATTAAAAAGTTGTTCTACTCGTCATTCTTTAGTCGCATACAAAATATACAGTTTGCTGGGATTCTTAACACATGGGGACGATAGACTATTAGCAATTTCTCAGTCAAACATTTCTAAAAATCAAAATGGATCAGACGTCTATATAACCGACTATTATTAAAAATCAAATAAGTTAGTAACTTCCCATAAACTACGACAAATTATACAAAGAAATTTTCATTTTATTTTAAAAGAAGTCTAAGACCAGTATAAAGCATTTCAGTTGGCGTGAGGTAATTCTGATATGGATAAACTAGGCGCATTATTATTATACATGACATGCACTTACATTCTAATCTTTTGAGTGTAATTGCTCTTTTTTTAGCAATTAAACCTAATAAAATGGGATGTTCTAGATGAGTTTTGAGTAAGGCTTCATGCATGCTGAATCTTGAGCCACATTCTTCATAAACATCTAAATAATAATTTGAAGTATTTTGCCGCATAGCGGATAGTTGATTTAAAGTCACGCAACATGATATTATGGGCGGTTTTTTACCCATCAAATATAAGCGAAGTTTACTCTGAAAATAATAAAAAACGTATGTTAATGAGCTAGCAGTGACTACTTTTTTCATGCAGAGTATGCTTCAAGTATAAAACGCCTCAATTTCACGAATTTTCAGCATTTTTCAGGTCACCAAAATTTTTTGTTGTTGTAAATTTATAACAAATGGGTGGGTATGGAAATGTTGGGCGATTTTACATTTTCTCCGTTAAGTCTCTTAATACTTGGACTCAGTACCCACTTGAAAAAAATAGATAAAAAAATGAAAATAAATAAATGAGAAAAATTAAATTAATTAACTAGATGCACTACGGAAAAAAAGTTTACTAACTACTACTAACAAACTCTGAACTTGGGATAAGTTGATTTCAAAAATAAAATTTACGTTTGTATAATAACGTGTTGATAAGAAAAAGGGATCTGGTTAATTGGTTTACGCCAAAGCCAACCAACTAGACAAAAAAAACGACTCAAAATTCACTTTAATACGGAAAAATTTTCCCTGAGTCGATTGGTTGTCAGTACAACGTTCTAACTACTTGAATTGAAGGAGTTGCGCGTTGTTTTTTGTTCCAATATTTGATTTTTGGGAGTTTTCAATAATTTTACTTTATCGATTCATAAAATAAAAACCTCCCAGGTATTGTGAAATTGTTTCTCAGTGGATTAGTCTTTTGAGAGTACTCTCCAAAAATTTCAGCTCAATATTCATAGTTTTGTGGTAATTACAAGACTGAAGATGAAAATGTGTTTTTTCCAAAACTATTTGAAGGTGACACTATTTGAAGGTGACACTATTTGAAGGTGAAGAAATTATTTGATCAAAAAACCAGTCTACCAGTAGATTTTTTGTATCAAGAAAGCATTTTGCCAATTTTCAGCATTTTTCCTGTCACACATTTTTGTTGTTGTTAATTTTCAACAAAGGGATGAGTATGGAAATATTTCGCGATTTGACATTTTCTTCCATAAGTATCTTAATGCATGGAAATAACGACTCAAAATTCACTTTTGTATGTAAAATTTTCCTGTGAATCGATTGGTTGTCATTACAATGTTTTAACTGTTGAATTGTAGGAGCTACAATGCGCGTTGTTTTATGTTCCAGAATTTGGTTTTTTGGGTGTTTCCCATAATTTCACTTTGACGATTTATGAAATAAAAACCTCCCAAGGTATGGAATTGTAAAATTGTTTCCAAATATCATTTCAATATTCATAGTTGTGTGCGTCTTCCACGATTTTCATGAATTTTGGTTTGTGAGAATAATACAGCTGATCTTATGATAGTACTTATATTGTAGTCAGATCTTTTGTTTTTTTGGAAATATTATATAGTTTGTTATTTCAAATGGATCACCCTGTATATTTTTTGGTTTTGAATTCCTTAAAAAATACTGAATATTTTTCGTGTCATATTTCCTATACCTAAATGCCAAAATTTTGAAATTAGAAAAAGTGATGCCAAAAAACAAAAAGAAGCGCGTGACCAGATATTCATATTAGAAATGAATCCTAGTTATTCTTCTCGCCAAATTTTTATAAATGAACAAGAAAACTTACTTATCAAAATGTGCCACGAACGCAATACTTTTTCAGTTAGAACATTGGATTATGAAATTACAAACGTGATGAGCTTTGAGTCAGAAAATTTTGAATGTTTGCATAGTTATTAGGGATATTATAATAGGATTAACATTAAAATTTTGAGTCGATTGACCGTCTGAAACTCGAGATAAACGTAATTAAAGTTCGGATCATTTTAACTGCATGTCGTATTGTATTTGATACATCGCATTTATAATACTGCTAAGTAGGTAAATATATTGACTTGTGTAAATATTCGATGATAGACGTCTTTAGTTTAAATTTAATGCCCGAGCCAGATTCTGTGTTGCCACCCATTCCTTTCATAAAATGATGGTGCCATAAACTACGACCTGAAGTGGTAGAAAGAGGGCGGTACTTTTGACAGTTTGTCGTGACGTCATGAACTACTCTAGCCTCTTAAATGTGCACAATTGCCTATATTCTTGGGTGTAGGCTACCTCACGAATGTACGTCTGTTTCAGATTATAGGTGATAACAAATATTCAACTGGACATACTTACAGCCGCATTTAGAAAGTACGAAGCATAAGGTGCGTGAGAAAAAGAATAGGTATGTCTCATAGTTGGAAGAAAAAAATCTATTTGTGAAGTGTTTTTATACTTCAGTTATATTATTCATGTAGTGCTGGTTGCACAACTGTATGGCTAGTTATTTTAGGCGTTTCGTTAAAAATTTTGCAATCGTTGTAAAACCGTTAACTGACTTATTACGAAAAGAAAAATCATTCTTGTGGGGGGAGATACAAGAAGTCATTCCACGATGTAAGGAAATTATTAAGCACTCAATCTATTTTAGGAGTTTATAATCCGGACGCACACACATAATTGTATACCAAAAACAACCTTACGGGAGATTGTATCCGATAAATTATTTTAGCAGAAAAAAACTCGCGTTATCATTCATATGAGTTGGAGGCATTAACCATCGTCAACTCTGTTGAACGGTTTAGGGTGTATCTTATAGGCAAACATTTTATTTTTAGAACTGATTGTAATAGTTTGAAATATTTGCAAAACAAACGTGATTTAAATTCGCGAATAGGTCGTTGGTTCATACGATTATGATATTGTAGGGCCCCTCGTATAAATTAATTAATTGCAGGTCATTCACAAAATAGCGTCAGCAATAATACTTTTATAATATTGGATAGTATATTTATCAACAATGATATAAAAGTATTAGTAGGCAAAAATATAAATAGTTTTGCAATTGAAGACATAGTATAATTGTAGGTAAAATTGATTTGCGTAGTTTCACAATTTGTCGGCGAGTAAATAAATCTAGAAGCAGGGCCGGTTTCAGACTCATAATGTGAATTTGCGAAAAATGATTGGCAAATGTCATAAAATATTACAAGAAGTATAATGGGTACCCATAATAGTAGAAAGATTAGTTAATCTTCCGGTGAGCCTTCTTCCTCACTCGATGTGTCATCCAGCTCAATTACAAATGAATGAACAGGAAAATGTTGTCTATAGGTTTCTTCTACATCTTTTACATGCTTGACGCAATTATACCACACATCGGGGCTCACTTCAGAACAAATATCTCTAATAAGTTCAATCACACTTTCAGATAGAGTTGGCGAAACATTTTTTTTTCTTATTCCCTGTTTGATGTTAGACCAAATTAACTCTATGGGATTAAACACACAATAGTAAAGGGGTAAACGAGCCACTTCATGACCATGATGCTTGGCAAATTCATCCACTACATATTTGATTTTTAAATTGAGCTCTCGTAGTAATTTTAGCAAATCTTTTTTTAGACACTGTTGTTGGAATGTTGACACCCATTTTTTGCAGAAAATCTGCAATTACTTGTTTCCTAGCCTTTGGTTTAGGAATTTCTTCAGTTTGCCTGGAATGGTAAGGAGCATTATCCAGAACTATTACAGAACCTCCCGGGATGTTTGGAATTAACTGTTCCTTGAACCATTTCTCAAATAACGAAGCATTCATATCTTGATGGTAATCCGCTGAACAGCTTGAAATATTTTTGGCAGATAACAATAAGCCGTTGTTAACGAAACCATGTTCATTACCCGCGTGGACAATAATAACTTGTTTTCCTCTATTCGAAGGGGCATTCAATGAACACTTTGGAGTTCCATCATGCCAACCTTTTTTGATAACATCATGGGTATCATACCACGTTTCATTGAGATATATTATATTTTTCTGTAATCGTCGACAATGAGTAATTTTTTCTAAATAAGAATGTCGCAACTCTATTATTCTCGAGGATTCCATAATTTTTTGACGGCTATTTAATGTTCTAAACTGAAACCCACAAGAGTGCAAGATCTTTTTAACGGTTTTATCTGCTTTGTAAGGAAAACCAGGAATTTACTTTAATTTTTCTTTAATCATCTTAAATGTAGGAACGATATTACTGGCGTAGAACTCGTATATTTTTCTTCTAAGATTTTCCATTATTGCGGGATCCACACGCACTAACGATTTCTGTACTCTCTTTTTCCGATAAGTAATAGTTGTTTTACCGATAATTGTAATAATGGATCTTTTTGAAACTTTTGTCAATTTGTGTATTCTTTCAGCAACTCCATATTTTGACCTATTATTCTCTAGTTTCAGTTTCCTGTACACTTTTTGCGTAGATGGCGACAAAAACATACCAAATTTCTTTTTGTCTATTGTCTCAAATCCCACCTCTTCACTTTCAGAACCTTATGTAAAAAATTTTAACAATATAATATTCTTGTTTTGTACATACAACAATCAATCAACTCACTATATTTACTGCAGCTCACATCATTACTAGCAGATGGAACTATTTCAGGCTCTAAAATACAATATATCAACAATTAGAACCTAATTTTGTTGCATTTGTTGAATACCTTTTTTCAGTATAAAAGGTGAAATATTTCCTGTTCATATTTATAAAATACATACCTACAACAATATCTTCCTCTTCGAATGGTCGCCAAAAAGCCATAATTTTGATAATTACCAACAAAATAGTCTTAATCAATAAAATAATTCTAATCACCCAAAATCTTAATCACAGAAACAGCTCACAGATATATAATTCTTATTCAGAACACAATGTCTCGTAAATAACAATAATGAACTAAACCTACTCTGCGCGTCCATGTGGACTCGCAATTGAAGTAAATTTTTCATAAACCAATCGAAAGCTACATTGCCGCCAATGAGAAGCAATTGTTCGGTTGTGGGTGGGTCAAGACTAGAAATGATTTATGGCTTTTTGGGGGGGGGGGGGCTTTTTAATCCTCACAGAGTGCCGTACACTGATATTTTAACATGAAACGATGCAAATTAATTTTACTCACAACTATACTCGATAGTCGAAATTCTGTAAAGTGAGTCAGAGCTATCTAATCAACACTTTGGTTAAAGCGCAGTTGCCATAATATGTATTCTAGAGAGAAATGCTGTATTTTATAAATACACTTCAAATCCATTGTGTCAATATTTCAGGTACAAAAGATGCAATGTAATTAAGTCAATACCAATTTAATATATTTATTTCAAATTTCAAGCAGACTAATAATAATTAGTTTACTTGAAATGTGAAATAAAGTGTTTATGTATATTTCTTGAACGCAAAGTTTGTTGTGAAAAACTCGCCGATTTGACAATGTTGGAGAGTCGCTTCAATGTTCCGGCTTTGAGAACGAGATAGATAGATCGAGCTACGCGAATGAGACAGTGATAGTAAACAGTTATGTGAGGTGTTTATTCTCTTCATGAACGTAACATCAGTATTTGTGTTGTGGTTTTTTGTGATAAATCGGTTATTATTGGTATTTATTGTAATATTTATATCGGTATATTTAGTGACAATAATGGCGGAGTGTAGCGGTGTTGGCGATAAAAAACGGCGTCGTAACAATTTAATTCGGGAAGAAAAAGTCCTCATATTAAATGTGTACGAAGGACTGCGTGCCATGGACAAACAGTTGGGTGTTAGTGACGCTGTGATTAAGTGCAGTTATTTAACTAAAGTTTCTGAGAGTACTATATACAATATTCTAAAGAAATCGCGGGACGGATCTTTGACAAGAGAACGAGGTGAAAACTGTAAACCGGAAAGTAGGGGAAGAAAGAAAATTGTTTTGGACGACCAAACACGGAATGCTATACGTAGGGAAATACATTCTTTTTATTTTAGGAATGAAATCCCCTCGGTAGCTAAATTGAGCAAGGTAATAGAAGCTGATGATACTTTACCAAACATCAGTGATAAAGTTTTGAGACGAACTTTAAAATTAATGAATTTTCGTTACCAAACAAGAAGTAGAAACAGTGCCTTAATTGAACGAAATGACATTGTGGAATGGAGGAGAAATTATTTAAAACAGATACGACAGTTTCGTAAAGAAGGACGGCACATATATTATCTTGACGAAACATGGTTAAATGAAGGCCACACTGTGTCAAAAGTGTGGCAAGACATGAATATACGAAGCAATCGACAAGCCTTTATGGAGGGTTTCTCTTCCGGTTTAAAAGCTCCCTCTGGGAAAGGACGTCGACTGATTATCACTCACATTGGCAGCGAGGAAGGATTTGTAGAAGGTGGATTACTAAGTTTTCAGTCCAAAAAAACTGTCGATTACCATGAAGAGATGGATGGTAACCGGTTTGAAACATGGTTTAGATCAATTTTAACAAAGGTAACTCCTGGTTCAGTGATAGTTATGGATAATGCTTCATACCACTCTCGTCGACTGGAGCAAATACCTACTTCAGCTAGCCGCAAGAGGGTTATAATTGATTGGTTAGAGAGTAAAAGCATTCCGCACAACGAGGCAATGCTAAAAGTTGAATTATTATCTCTCGTACGGAAACATAAAAGCAGTTATATTAAGTACGTTGTCGATGAAATGGCGAAAGATTTCAACGTCTCAGTTGTTAGACTTCCTCCCTACCACTGTGAGTTAAACCCCATCGAGCTGGTTTGGGCCCAAGTGAAAAATTATGTTGCGAGAAAAAACAGTACATTCAAAATGGCTGACGTTGAGAAACTGTGTGACGAGGCGCTGCATACCGTTACTGCTGAGAGTTGGCGTAAATGTATTCAACACGTATTAAAAGAATAAAATAAAGTTTTGGGATTTAGACATACGTGTAGAAGTAATGACGGAACCACTCATTATCGATATAGGAGGAGAAAGCGATGATTCTGAGGAGTCGTCAGGGAGTGATACCGCTTCCAGTTAGTCAGACATTTTACAAGTGACCTCGCAACATACCTATACTTATCGGTAATTTATTTTGGTCTTGACAAACAACTTTCTTTTACGTAATGATAATGCCGGTTAGCAAATAACGAAAATGTTACCTCAATTTTAGTTTTAGTAGTAGTAAGTTGGAATTGACTTTTAAACATTTTTTTATTTTGTTTTAACTTACTTATGAACAACTTGTGATAAGTTATTATTTCAAATGTTAAAAATTGAAATTCCAGATATTTCAGTATTCGCACCCTTAAACTATGATACGCTCATGGAGTTCACTTTAAATCGGTAGATAACCGATGACGTCACTTTACAGAATTTCGACTATCGACTATATACATTTTTACATTTCCAACCTAAACGTCCTCACTGTATGTACAAGTTACATTGAACTCTGAACTCTAGTCAGTACCAAAGACCTCCTATTTTAATAAGGTGAACTCCAAGGAGGTCGTTGGTACTGACTAGAGTTCAGAGTTCAATGTAACTTGTACATACAGTGAGGACGTTTAGGTTGGAATAAATTCAATATTTTTTTGTCTAAAGCTTTTATAACAAAACGCTTCCACAGGTCAATTTTTATTTTCAATTGCGCATCGTACTGTATCATTGGATGTTCGAATGACGTCACCACTTTCGCGTACATGACAGCCATTGTTATTTTTTTAAATAGAACAACATATTTTTCTCTATATTTTTGAATTAGACAACAAAAGACGATTACAAAAATGTATAATACTTATAGTCCAAAGCATTGGTTTGTGAATTAGTGACAAATGTTGTATCAGAAATTTTTAATCATAAAATTTTATTGAAATGACTGGACTAATAAAGATGATAGGATTTCATTATTAATAATTACCATGGTTTTTTTGATATGTTTTGTTTTTGTTTACAATGCTAATGTCAAACAATAAGTACTGCATTGTCAATTACCTAGTTGTTAAATTTCTCAATAATGGTACGTTTAAGCGAAAAAGAAAGAATTGAAATTTTAATAATGTGTGGGTGTGGTGACAAGTCCCGAACCCAGCGAGAAGTTTGTGAATTGTGGAATTATAAACATCCAGATCGTTCTATTAGTCAATACACTGTACCGGAAATAGAAAAAGGAATTAGAGAATTTGGTAACGTGAGAGATAATTATAAAGGTCGTTCTGCAATTGGTGGTGACGAGCAGTTGGATTTGCTCTTAACTGTTCAAGAAAATCAACACATATCCAGTAGACAAATCGCGACGGAAAACTCATTGAGTAAGTCTACAGTTATAAAATATTTGAAAAGAAATGTCTGTAATTTTCAATATATTTTATACAATTTTATATGAAGGTTTCAAGATTTTTTATATTTTTTACACTATTGAAGAGAGCTTTCCATTTAAATCTCAAAAAAGAAGTGACTGAAGAAGGTAAAAAAATTTACCGAAAGCTTTCACTAAACCTTTAAAGAGTGTACATTTATAACTATACTGGCTGCAATCCCCGATATATATATATATATATATATATATATATATACTATAAAATTTTTTATGGGGCACAGCCAAAATGATTTGTTGATGGTAAAGAAGACTCTTTTTTACTAATCCAAGCTTTCGATAATGTTTATTATCATTTTCAAGGCTAAAATTATAAATTATTTGTTACAATTTAGATAAAGAATATATTTTTTATAACAAACTTACTAGCAAGTGAGTTAATTCCTTTGAGAATGTAAATTCGTTTGTAAAACATGGAAACTAATCTTAACAAACTATTATTGAAAATTTACACATATTTTTAAAAAAATTAAAACTACTAAAATTGTTAAAAATGACAAAATTCAGTCATCTTGGTTCCATTATAAACTACACAAAACAAGTAACTGACCAAGTTTTTCATAATGTAGAAATAATAAAAAAGTCATCAGCTCGAAAATATAAAATACCTGTTTTAAGAAAAATACATTGTTACCAACAAAACTAGTACCAACTGAAATCAAGGCACCAATTTTTGAATAATTTAAGATTTAATTTATATTATTTTAATTCAATATCTTTGAAAATAGAAAAAAAAAATTAAAATTATTGATATATCTGTTAGTGTTGGATTTGAAATCTACATAACATTTCTTACTTTTGTTTTTCTTTGATTTTATAAATCCCTTTTTACAATTGCCAATTGCAAAAGTCCTACTAGTGGAAAGAAATTGAAAAATTAGGAATTTCACTCAACCAACTTACAGTCACTAACCTATCACATCAGAAACTATGAGTTGTCAAAGTGAAATGGAAGTTTGGTTTAAGAAACATCAGTTTGTCGAATTAAAGTCAACTCTCAAAAATTGCAAACAAGTGATTCAAACACAATAGGTAGTTGCTAATTACCTATCCTCTTTTTTATAATTATTAAAAATATTTTTGAATGTTATAAAAGAAAATTCTGCAATCCTTATCGAAACACTGTCTGCCACACAGTATCTCAAGCAAACCAACAAAAATTCGTGTTATTAATGTGACATGGTTACAAATTAAGAGAGCTGTTAATTTTGTATATCTGTTAAAATGAAATTAATAACAATTAAATAGAATTATAATGTTATATTGTTAGGAAGATGAAAATTATAATATTTAAATCTTCGAACTAAAAACCGTCATTACCATCATCACCAGAAATGCAAATTAGATAAAGAGAAAAAAAAAAAACACAATAATATATATTTAGTTTGTTATTATTAGAATTGATATCTTCTCAACAATCTCAACTTTTGTATTAATATGATTTAATCAATCCCTTTCTACAGTTGCCAATTGCAAAAGTCCTACTAGTGGGGAGAACTAATAAAATTAGGAAATTCACTCAACCAACTCATAGTCATTAACCTATCACATCAAAAACTATGAGTTGTCAAAATGAATTGGAAGTTTAGTTGTTTCAGCATCAGTTTGTTAAAATTGGAAACAACTCTCGAAAATGTAAACAAGTGATTACAACACACGCACTTATAGAGAGCTGTTAATTTTGTGACATAAGTGTAACCATGTCACATACATAACACGATTTTTGTGAGTTTTCTTGTGATACTGGTTGGCAGACATTTGTCTTGAGGAAATTCGCGGAATTTTTCTTTCATAACATCTATAAATTTAATAATAAATAATTTAAAAAAAGATGATAGGTAATTAGCAACTACTTATTGTGTTGTAATCACTTGTTTACATTTTCGAGAGTTGTTTCCAATTTTAACAAACTGATGCTGAAACAACTAAACTTCCAATTCATTTTGACAACTCATAGTTTTTGATGTGATAGGTTAATGACTATGAGTTGGTTGAGTGAATTTCCTAATTTTATTAGTTCTCCCCACTAGTAGGACTTTTGCAATTGGCAACTGCAAAAAGGGATTGATTAAATCATATTAATACAAAAGTTGAGATTGTTGAGAAGATATCAATTCTAATAATAACAAACTAAATATATATTATTGTGTTTTTTTTTTCTCTTTATCTAATTTGCATTTCTGGTGATGATGGTAATGACGGTTTTTAGTTCGAAGATTTAAATATTATAATTTTCATCTTCCTAACAATATAACATTATAATTCTATTTAATTGTTATTAATTTCATTTTAACAGATATACAAAATTAACAGCTCTCTTAATTTGTAACCATGTCACATTAATAACACGAATTTTTGTTGGTTTGCTTGAGATACTGTGTGGCAGACAGTGTTTCGATAAGGATTGCAGAATTTTCTTTTATAACATTCAAAAATATTTTTAATAATTATAAAAAAGAGGATAGGTAATTAGCAACTACCTATTGTGTTTGAATCACTTGTTTGCAATTTTTGAGAGTTGACTTTAATTCGACAAACTGATGTTTCTTAAACCAAACTTCCATTTCACTTTGACAACTCATAGTTTCTGATGTGATAGGTTAGTGACTGTAAGTTGGTTGAGTGAAATTCCTAATTTTTCAATTTCTTTCCACTAGTAGGACTTTTGCAATTGGCAATTGTAAAAAGGGATTTATAAAATCAAAGAAAAACAAAAGTAAGAAATGTTATGTAGATTTCAAATCCAACACTAACAGATATATCAATAATTTTAATTTTTTTTTTCTATTTTCAAAGATATTGAATTAAAATAATATAAATTAAATCTTAAATTATTCAAAAATTGGTGCCTTGATTTCAGTTGGTACTAGTTTTGTTGGTAACAATGTATTTTTCTTAAAACAGGTATTTTATATTTTCGAGCTGATGACTTTTTTATTATTTCTACATTATGAAAAACTTGGTCAGTTACTTGTTTAGTGTAGTTTATAATGGAACCAAGATGACTGAATTTTGTCATTTTTAACAATTTTAGTAGTTTTAATTTTTTTTAAAATATGTGTAAATTTTCAATAATAGTTTGTTAAGATTAGTTTCCATGTTTTACAAACGAATTTACATTCTCAAAGGAATTAACTCACTTGCTAGTAAGTTTGTTATAAAAAATATATTCTTTATCTAAATTGTAACAAATAATTTATAATTTTAGCCTTGAAAATGATAATAAACATTATCGAAAGCTTGGATTAGTAAAAAAGAGTCTTCTTTACCATCAACAAATCATTTTGGCTGTGCCCCATAAAAAAATTTTATAGTTTATTTTTCAACTAGTCAGCCGTAACTACCCTACTGCTTCTTTTTTATATATATATATATATATATATATATATATTGTATTGATATTGTAGGTATAGATCTATGAAATTTAATGAAAATATGTCATTTGTGGTCACGTTGAAAGAAGTTTTTTTTTAATAGTTATCAGGGTATAAAATGAAAATTGAATGTGGGTAGTGATAGTAATGATTATTAGATTTTGAAAGGGGAAGATAGAATATTTTTTGACAGGCAGAGAGATAATATAAAATAACCGATTGAAAAATAAAAATATTGGACTAAAATTTTTAAAGCATTAAACATTTAAATAATATATAAATGGAAATAGAAATTGTACTTAATGGATAGTTCAAAAGAGATGAATGAGGAAAGTGAAGAGAATGAATGTGTTAAAGTAGACTATATACAAGTAAAGGGACAAATAGTAGAAACAAATAAAAATTACAAGAAAATACATTGGAAGAGAAGGTAGATGTAACAAATGTGGTTGAATCAAGAAAGATGAGCAAAGAAGTTAATGTAATGGATATGCTAAATAAGTTGATGGAAAATATGAAACAAGGACAAGATTAATTAAAAAACAAAATAGAACAAGGACAAAGCAAACTAGTTGAAAACAAAATAGAACAAGGATTATCCAAAACAGAAAAAAATATACAGGAAATCGAGACGACATTAGAAAAGAAATTTGAAGAGGAGCAGAAAAAGTTGGAGAGAAATATAAAATTATAAATTATGAATAACTGCGAACAAATTAGAGAAGAACTAGTTAAGGAACAAGACAAATTCAAGATTGAAGTAATAGAAGAGATGGGTAATGAAGTGATTCAGAGACACAAAGAAATCCAAAAGCAGATAAAAGAATTAAAAATGGAAAACTCACAGGAAATAAGAGAATTGAATAAAACATATGAAGGAGGTATCAACAAAATTCATAATCAAAATAAGCAAACAGAAGAAAGTATTATCAAATATCAGCAAACAATAGAAAATAAAGTGGAAAATATAAAGCAGCAATTCCAGGAACAGGATGACAAAATAAAAATGATGGAACAATGGATGATGAGACACAAAGACATATATTAGTGGAATATGAAGAAACCAAAAAAAATTGGAAGAAATAAAAAATGAAATGGTCGTAGAAAAAGAAAAATGGTTGATGGAATTGGAAAAAGAAAAAAAGGAGGAAAAACGATAATATCTTGTCATAGTGGAGGAAATAGTTTAATGGCAATATAAAGAAATTACATCCAAAGGTGTTTATAAATATTATTAAAAATAAGCTAAAATATATTCAGGATATAGCAGAAATGAAAGAAGTTATTAGAGAATATTTAAGTGAGAATGCGTTAACATGATATATTAGTAGAGAACACATGATTGAATCATTTGAATAATTTGAGAGGAAATTTATTGAGTACTTTTGGGGAATTAACAATCAACAGGCAATGATCAGAGAACAATTATATTTTGGGAAGTTTGATGAGAGTAGAGGAAGTAGTAAGAATACATATGCTTTAAAAATTTATGCAACAGCGCAGTTTTTAGAACCAAGAATGAGTGAGAGTGAAATTGTAAGTTACATAGCTAGGCATTTTAGAATTCAAATTGCAGAGACAATTGTGATACAAAATATTACAACTATAAATGAATTAGGTAATTATTTAGGAAGAATAGATATAAATTATGGGATGAGAATGAAAGGTATTCGAATCAAAGAGTGAATGAGAATAATTATGTGCTAAACAGAAATCAAAGTTATAGACAACGATATGAAAGTAGGAATAATAATGGATATATAAGTCAACAGAATGAGAATAGGTTTAGGGGAAATTATCCTAAAGAAGTAATTTTAATAGAGATAACCAAAGAAATAGAAATTATAGTAATAGAAATCAAAATGGTTATAATAATGATAGAAGGGAAGTTAATACAGATAATAATAATTATTCTAATTTTAGAAATGATCAAACAAGAAGTCAGCAGGTTCCTGTAAGAGCTAATGCAAATCCATGTAGACAAACGAATTGCACAAGAATAGAGAATGAAATCTAAGAACATGATGGATCCAATAATGAAAATAATCATGATTTTTGAGTGAGCAGCCTCCGAAAATAAATTTATGTATAAGTTCATATGAACATCCCTCATAATTTATTATTCTAAATGAATATATTCAGGATGAAACATTTTTAGGTTTATTAAAAATAAAAGGTAAAGTTAATGATCAAAATTTGGAAATAATTGTTGATACTGGATCAGAGGCTAGTTTAATAAGGGAGTCAATTGTAATAAATAATAGGAATTGCATAAGTAATGAGTTGAAAATACCAAAGTTACATTTAATAGGGGTAAATGGAAAAAATTATCAGTTGTAAGATCATGTGTAGATTTTCAAGTAAATATTGAAAATAAATTTAAATTAAAAACTCAACTAATGGTAGTTGATAATTTAGAATTAGATATGATTATAGGAACGGATGAGTTAGAGAAACATAAGGCCAAAATTGATTATGAAAATAGAATTATAATATTGGATGATTTTTCTATTAAGATGAGTGTTGATGAATTAGAGGTTGAGAATGAAAGGGGGGATGAAGTGAAAGTAAATTATATATTGAATCCAGAAATTAATAGTAATAGGGAAGAATTTGTATGTAAGGATGAATATAAATATTATATAACAAAGTTGACACAGAAATATAATAGACTGGTGATGAAAGAATCTAGAGTTGCTGAAAGGTATGTCCATAAGATAGAGGTACGAGGTATTGACAACTTTAAGGTAAAAAATTATCCAATATCGTATCAATATAGAGAAAAAGTAACAGGGGAAATTGAGAAAATGTTAGAACAAGGAATAATGGAAAAAAGTACAACGAGATTCATTAATCCTGTAGTAATAGTTAAAAAGAAATTAGGGGATATTAGATTATGTTTAGATGCTAGGAATATCAATAAATTTTCAGTACCACAATACGAAAGTCCTTCCAATATTGAGTCTATATTTGGGAAAATTACTGTAGTGAATGTTTTTTCAAAAATTGACTTAAAACATAGTTTTTGGTTAATACCTTTAGATAAATCAAGTAGAGATTACACAGGGTTTTGTATAAATGGGGTAATTTATAGATTTTGTGTCGTACCATTTGTAGTACAGAGTGCATGCTCTGCATTGGTGAGAGCAATTCATTCCATTTTGGATAAATATGCGGAATTTGTTTCTCATTATGTGGATGACATATTAATATATTCCAAGAATAATAAGGAACATCAATAACATATCGAGATAGTATTAAGGGAATTAGATAATGCAGGGTTGAAAATTAATCTAAAAAATGCCAATTTTTTTCAATCTGAAATTATTTATTTAGGGTATATAATCGATAATACTGGACTTAAAATGGATCCAGAAAGAATAAAAATCATACAGGAATATAAAACTCCACATAATTTGAAAACATTGAGGGGATTTTTGAGGTATGATAAATTATTTCAAAAGATTAATGCCGGATGTAAGTGAAAAACAAATACCATTAGTTGATTTATTAAAACAAAATGTCCCCCAACCCGGCTGTAGTGTCGTGGCTTTGGGGATTGCACTGGGGTAAACGATGCCGGAGGGCCCCAAGAGGGACCTCCGTGAGACCGATAATCTGGCTGTCTGTGGTCATGTCTCGCGGGCTAGAGAGTCGGGGGTCTTGGCTTAGCTGCCTGGACCAAGAGGAGACAACCTCATCAAAAAACCTGAATCCTGTGGTGGGAATACCGGGCCCATAGGATGCGTGGCCGAACAGAGGATCGGCAGCTACTGGTTCTGACCTTGGGGCACCGGGAGACACCCCATTGTAATTAGCCTTACCCCCGCAAGCGGGGCTCTGCGGGGGTGGACCGAATTTCCCTAGCTGCTCGTGGGACCAGATATGGACACCAAAAAAAAGAAGATAGAAAAGGAGGGTAGGACTCCGGAGCAGGGGACCTCGGAGGAGACTCTTGAGATGGGCGACCTTTACAGGGCCCTTCAGACGGAGTCTCCCGAGAGGGGCCCTTCAGACGGAGTCTCCCGATAGGGGCCCTGAGACCGGGCCCCCGGTGGCACAGGACGAGGTGGAGGGAGCGGCGAGGGCCCAGGCGATGCCGGGAACAACTGCCCCTTCACCTGTTGGGCCGAAAAGGCACCGCAAAGCCGTTTGCGGTGCCGAGAAGGGGCGGAGACGCCAGGCTGCAGAAGGGACACCGAAAGATTGCCCAACTGGCCCTTGCAAGGTGGCCATCATTTGCGATGGCTACCCGGACAATATGCTCACAAAGGAGCACTGCGCGCGAATCCACGCGCATCTCCTCGAAGAGATGTTTAAGCCTGGCACCACGGTACCAAGCTTTGAGGGACACTCGTTTGCCCGGGGAGCCTTTATGGTGACCTGTATAGACGGGGGCTCTCTGGCTTGGTTCAAAAAGGCCGTGGGCAAGGTTAGGCTGGAGGGCTTGATGCTCAAGATTATTGAGCAGTCGGCCCTCGAACGCCTGAAAAGGGCGACGGTCTGGGTACCGGCGCCGACCGAGTCGCCTCCTCAAGAGGTACTCAGAAGAATCCGGGCGGGCAACCCGGCTCTGAGAACCGAAGGGTGGGTGATTCGGGCCTCCCGATGGGACGCTGTCTCTCAGAGACAGAACGTTGTATTGTGGTCGATCCGCGGTCGGTGGAGGTTCTCGAACGGAAGAAGGAGGAAGTCCGGTATGGGCTCGGGAAGATAAAGTTTATCTTCTCGGGAACTACCGAGCCCCCCCCCCCCCGGAGTAAAAAATGGGTAAAGGAGGTACCTCGTCAGATCTTTGATGTATGTGTGCAGGGACCTCAAATTTACCCAGATAAATTTGCAGCATTGCCGGGCTGCTGCGGGAGTAAGCGCGCAGCTGATGGCCAGTCTGCAGACAGCATATGCCTCATACAAGAGCCATGGGTGTATAGAGGTCATGTGCGAGGTCTGGGCACACCCGGGCGTAGTTTATTCTATGCTGTGGGTGAACCTAATCCTAGAGTGTGGATTTCTACACATAGCAGTGTAAATGCAATACTGATTAGAGAACTCTGTTTCAGGGATCTAGGTGCGGCAAGGGTGGACTTCTCGGGCGGGAACAGTATGAGGCGTAGTTTAGTCGTATGCTCTGCTTACCTGCCCTATGACTCACCAGGATTACCGCCTACTGGGGAGCTTCGCAAGGCGGTGGACTACTGCACGGCTAGGAAGTTGCCTCTCCTTATCGGCTTTTTTTTTTCGGGCCGAGATGGGAAACTCATGTTCGAATGGGTCCAGGACCCAAACAGTGTTGGACTCATCCCCAAGGAGATGCGTACCAACCAAACCCACCTCAAACTCGCCGTTACCCCCGCCTCGGAATCACTACCCTAGCATACTTCGAGACGGGCGGCGGTCCCTCGCACACTCTCCGCTCACATCGTCGTCTTCTCCCTAACTTCCACTCCCACCTCTCATGCCATATCGAGTCGTTCTCTCCCCCTGACCATGCTCTCTACTACGCCACTTACCTCCATCCATTCCTCCTCCCCCCTCAACATTATCTCCACCATATTCTCCCAATACACCGCCTCCCCTAGTTTCCTCTCCAACTTCTTCAGCACTTCCTCGTTCCTCCAGCATCTAAACACATGCCCCACGTCATCCTCCACTCCACACCTCTCGCACACTCCAGTCTCTCTTTTTCCAATCTTGTGGAGGTACCATACTCTCAACCCATGTCCAGTGAACACCTGTGACAAGAAGTAGTTCACCTCCCCGAATTTCCGATCCATCCAATCTCTCCTATTCCCAATCGCTACTTTCCATTTCTCCTCCTTCTCCCCATTTCCTCCATCCATTCCTATACTTCCTCACTGGTCGCTCACCTCCTGCGTTTATTTCTGGCTCTAGCCATCACGTCCAATGGGTAGGTCCTTGCCAGCACCGCTGCTGCCAGTCCACCCACTGTCCTGTACCCCTGCACTACCCTCAGCAATATACCTCTCTGCACCCGCAGAAGTGGCCTAACCCTCGCATTCACTCCCGCTCTTTCACCCCACACCTCCGCACCGTACAGCATACTCTGCTCTACCGTCCTACCAATGATCTTCCTCTTCCACTCTCCCGGCCCCTTCACATTACATATCAATCTCCCCAGCCATGCTGCCCTCACTTTCCCCTTCTCTGCCGCCTTCAACATGTGTGTTCGGAAGGATAACTGACTATCCAACCACACTCCTAGGTATTTCACAGTCCTCTATGCGAATTCTCCTTCCCTTCACCATCACCCCCACTTCCCTCGTCTTGCTCCGTCCCTTCACTAGCAACCCCACCGTCTTATCTTCCACCACTTCTAGTCCGCACCGCTCTATCTTCTCCACAATCTTCCTACACATTCTCTCCGCCTTTCTTCCTATCTCCGCCTCTCCTTTTGCCGTACATACCAGACACACATCGTCCGCATACACCGTAATCTCATATCCCTCTTCACATACTATCCCACAAACCTCATCAAACACACACTTCCATAGCGTCGGTCCAAGAACCGAGCCCTGGGGCACTCCAGCCTCCGTATCATACCTCCTCCCTCTAGTGTCTACAATCACACGTCCCGTCAGGTAGTCCTCCACCAGGTTAACCAAACCCTCCCCCACTCTTAGCCTCAGCAACGCGCTCAACACTGCCCGTTTGCTGACACTGTTGAACGCGTTCCCGACGTAAAAAAATATCATTACTTCCCGGATTCGAACCTTACGCCTACAATTCTTGATTTTCGCAGCCAGACCTCTATACCACTCTGCTACAAAGTCCTTATCAGCTGTGATGCTAATGCGCACCACACTATGTGGGGCAGCACTGGCGTCAATAGCAGAGGGGAGGCTTTGCTTGACTACCTGGGCACCACTGATCTTCAGCTACTGAACCGAGGGACGACGCCGACATTCCGGAATAGGATTCGGACTGAAGTCTTGGATGTGACGCTTGCGTCAAGTACCCTGGTTAGTATGGTAAAGGACTGGCATATTAATGATGATCCGTCATTGTCGGATCACAGCTATATATGTTTCAGATACAATGCTGATGTTGAAGAACAATCAGTAAAGTATAGGGACCCTAGGACTACCAACTGGGAACGGTATAAACTGGATCTCACGAGGAGGCTCGATGGATTCCCTAGGAGTCTCAGTAATAAAGATGAGATTGATTGGGCCGTAGCGGAGCTGGGCTCGAGTATAGTCTCGTCTTATGAAAAGAACTGCGCGGAAAAAACGAGGAAAGGGGGTAAGGGCCGGCAAGAAGTGGTGGAACAACTCTCTGGACTCGCTGCGGAAGCAAACCCGGCGCCTATTTAATAGGGCTAGGAAGACAGAGTCGGATCTGGACTGGGAACTATACCGCCAGAAACGAAATGAATATAAGAGCGCTGTTAGGCTGGCTCGGAGAGATGCTTGGCGGGCCTTCTGCGAGGATATCGTTTCGGTACCTCAAATGTCAAGGCTACGTCGAATCTTAACGAAGTCTCCTGACAGTGCTCTTTGCTGCCTGGAAATCGCACCGGGTGTTTTCACGGAAACTCTGGGGGATACCTTGCAGCACCTAATAGAGACTCACTTCCCCGGTTGTAAGGCAGTCGGACAGGAGGGTCCTGACATGTGGAAACAAATCGACCATGTAAGAGGGACTATATTCCAGCCAAAGAAATAGTTACCTACGAGCGAAGTACTTGGGCTATACGTTTAGCCCCTATAAATCTCCGGGGAAGGACCAAATTTTTCCGGCTCTGCTTCAGCAGGGCTGGGAGGCTATTGGTTCAATCTTAGTGCATATCTTTCGGGCCTGCTTGGCAAGCAGATATGTTCCTGAGCAGTGGAGACAGGTAAGAGTTGTTTTCATACCCAAGCCCGGTCGTACTACGTACACCGTGGCTAAGTCCTTTAGGCCTATCAGCCTAACATCCTTTGTGCTAAAAACACTGGACATGTTGGTTGATAGGTATATGAGGGAAAAGGTTGGGCTTAGGTAGCCTTTGTACAACAACCAGCATGCGTACCGGTGTGGCAAGTCAACGGAAAGTGCCTTACACCAACTGGTAACACAGGTGGAAAAGGCGCTGGAAAGTGGCATGATCGCCCTGGGCGCATTCTTGGACATACAGGGGGCCTTCGACAGCACCCCTGTAGAATCAATGTGTAGAGCTGCAGTAGATTATGGAATAGAGCCAATGGTAATTCATTGGCTTGGGGCCATGCTACGCAACCGCACAGTAGAGGCTGCATGGAAGGAACATATTTCTAAAATGGTCGTCGACAGTGGATGTCCACAAGGGGGCGTCCTTTCGCCCACATTGTGGAACCTAGTATTCGACGAATTAATATCCTTATTAAACGGTGAGGGCTTTCTGGCAATTGGGTATGCCGATGATATCGTTGTCTTTGTTGTTGGAAGGCATATCACCGTTCTCAGGGACCTAATACAAAGGGAAATAGGGTACAGGGTACAGGGGTGGTGCAACGACCACGGACTTGCAGTTAATCCTGCCAAGGCTGAGGTAATTGCTTTCACCAAGAAGAGAGGTATAAGACCTGATGGTCTGCACCTTGGTGAAGTGCCACTTCCAGTGGTTGAACAAGTGAAATATCTGGGAGTGATCCTGGATAAGTCGCTGACATGGAAGGCTCACCTTGATAGTCGCCTAGGCAAGGTGACTAACACGTACTGGGCCTGAAGGAGAGCCATTGGTCCGAAATGGGGACTAACCCCCAAGACGATCTTGTGGTTCTATAAAGTGATCATGCTGCCGATGCTCACATACACGGCGCTGGTCTGGTGGCCAAGGGTAACCCTGGCCACGGCTAGGTCGCAACTGGCACGCCTCCAAAGGGTGGTCGGTTTGGGGGCAGCTGGCTGCATGAAAACTACACCAACTGCTGCGTTGGAGGTGATTCTTGGACTTCGGCCTCTTCACCATGTGATCGAGGCTGAGGCTGGGAGGGCACTCCTACGCTTGAAAAGTTTGGGATATGTGCGAAACGAGGGAGGGTGCAGGCACGTCAATAAGCTCAGGCTTCTGGAAGATGTCCCTGTTCTGGATCGAGCGGCTGATGTCTGCCTGCGCAGGTACTCCTTCGTAACCCCCTATAGGGTGAAGATCCGGAATAGAGAATTCTGGGAAAGAGAGGGAAATTCACAGCCTCATGGGATCGTCTGGTACACAGATGGCTCATGCTCCAGCGATGGGGCGGGGGCTGGAATTTACTCCACGAACCCAAGGACACAAGTCTGTGTTCCATTGGGTAAGGTTGTGTCTGCATATCAGGCTGAGGTATACGCTATCTTGGAATGTGCGCAGATAAACCTAGACAGAGGTTATGCGGACGAACGCATAACCATATACACCGACAGTCAGGCGAAAATCAAGGCCCTGAGTGGGGATATACCATCAACTCAGGGCTTGCTGCTGAATGTCGTGAACGCCTTTCTGACTTAGCGAGGCGAAACACAGTGTGGCTAGAATGGATTCCGGCCCACTCTGGTTTTGAAGGCAATGAAGGGGCGGACGAGCTGGCTGTGGAAGGGGCGGCTACCCCTCTTGTATATATATATATATATATACAACTCATTGTCATTATGAATTCATAACACCAACTTTAAATATTGTTTTAAAAATGAATTGTTTTCTTGTATTTTTGTGTTACTTTAGTTTTAGTTTATAATCTCACTTACAACCTTGAAAATGGAAGCAAAGATTTCCGAAAGCTTGGTAATGTATAAAAGAGTTCACTTTAGTAAGTAATATATTTTGTGTTTTTGGCTGCTTTCCCCGTGAATGATAGAAAGAATTTTTTTACTTAAGATTTCTTTCTTAATTTTATATATATAAAAAAGAAGCAGTAGGGTAGTTACGGCTACTAATTACCTAATTCATTTATAGTTGTAATATTTTGTATCACAATTGTCTCTGCAATTTGAATTCTAAAATGCCTAGCTATGTAACTTACAATTTCACTCTCACTCATTCTTGGTTCTAAAAACTGCGCTGTTGCATAAATTTTTAAAGCATATGTATTCTTACTACTTCCTCTACTCTCATCAAACTTCCCAAAATATAATTGTTCTCTGATCATTGCCTGTTGATTGTTAATTCCCCAAAAGTACTCAATAAATTTCCTCTCAAATTATTCAAATGATTCAATCATGTGTTCTCTACTAATATATCATGTTAACGCATTCTCACTTAAATATTCTCTAATAACTTCTTTCATTTCTGCTATATCCTGAATATATTTTAGCTTATTTTTAATAATATTTATAAACACCTTTGGATGTAATTTCTTTATATTGCCATTAAACTATTTCCTCCACTATGACAAGATATTATCGTTTTTCCTCCTTTTTTTCTTTTTCCAATTCCATCAACCATTTTTCTTTTTCTACGACCATTTCATTTTTTATTTCTTCCAATTTTTTTTGGTTTCTTCATATTCCACTAATATATGTCTTTGTGTCTCATCATCCATTTTATGTTCCATCATTTTTATTTTGTCATCCTGTTCCTGGAATTGCTGCTTTATATTTTCCACTTTATTTTCTATTGTTTGCTGATATTTGATAATACTTTCTTCTGTTTGCTTATTTTGATTATGAATTTTGTTGATACCTCCTTCATATGTTTTATTCAATTCTCTTATTTCCTGTGAGTTTTCCATTTTTAATTCTTTTATCTGCTTTTGGATTTCTTTGTGTCTCTGAATCACTTCATTACCCATCTCTTCTATTACTTCAATCTTGAATTTGTCTTGTTCCTTAACTAGTTCTTCTCTAATTTGTTCGCAGTTATTCATAATTTATAATTTTATATTTCTCTCCAACTTTTTCTGCTCCTCTTCAAATTTCTTTTCTAATGTCGTCTCGATTTCCTGTATATTTTTTTCTGTTTTGGATAATCCTTGTTCTATTTTGTTTTCAACTAGTTTGCTTTGTCCTTGTTCTATTTTGTTTTTTAATTAATCTTGTCCTTGTTTCATATTTTCCATCAACTTATTTAGCATATCCATTACATTAACTTCTTTGCTCATCTTTCTTGATTCAACCACATTTGTTACATCTACCTTCTCTTCCAATGTATTTTCTTGTAATTTTTATTTGTTTCTACTATTTGTCCCTTTACTTGTATATAGTCTACTTTAACACATTCATTCTCTTCACTTTCCTCATTCATCTCTTTTGAACTATCCATTAAGTACAATTTCTATTTCCATTTATATATTATTTAAATGTTTAATGCTTTAAAAATTTTAGTCCAATATTTTTATTTTTCAATCGGTTATTTTATATTATCTCTCTGCCTGTCAAAAAATATTCTATCTTCCCCTTTCAAAATCTAATAATCATTACTATCACTACCCACATTCAATTTTCATTTTATACCCTGATAACTATTAAAAAAAAACTTCTTTCAACGTGACCACAAATGACATATTTTCATTAAATTTCATAGATCTATACCTACAATATCAATACAATATATATACATATATATATATATATATATATATATATATATATATATATATAGAATAGTCTTTGCCGACTAATTAGGTATAAAACCAGAAATATTGGGGAAACGGCAAGTTTATAAAAGTGAACTCTTCTTACTAATTTAACAAGCTTTCGGAAACTTTTATTTCCATTATCAAGTTACAGTAAATTGAGGATATTAACATTGGTATATAATGGTAAATATAATTAAATGCAAAAATTGGTATTTGGATTTTTTTTTAAATATTGAAATATTGTCATTATGACATAAACAATTTAATTTTTTTTTCTTTCTAATATTTTATCAAAATTATGTCAAAAAATGAAGAGTGTAGGTTATGATAATGTCAAATTATTATAAAAGTTTTTTTTAAATTAATTTTTGATTAAGAATTAAAATTTAAAATCTTATTATTGTGATCAATAGTTAGTAAGTAGTGATAAATATCACTGAGATTCTAATGGCCACTCATCATGTAAATAAAATAAGGTTCTTGAGAAATGTGAGCAATATCTAAGAAAAGTCAATTTTAAGGAATTGGTTGTATGTCTAAAATATTAACAGATTCAATATCCATAACGTGGTCTTTATCAATTACATGCTCTGCTACTGCACAATAAAGGCTGTTTTGCCACATATCACACAAAATAGTAATTTCTTTTAACGTTATTTTTCAATATGTTCCTTTATCGCCAACGGATACCACATGGTATCGGTATTTTTTTCTTACATGCGAAGCTACAAAAAATATATATATTATTATAGGCTTTCTTGTCCCAGACAATTCGGACGCTAATGAGTTAAAAAAAGAGTTACTAATAAAATAGAGTTAAAAACTAAAAAAGTATTTCATTTTGATAAAGTATCTTGGTAATATGTATTTTAAATCATCTCTTGTAATTTTGACATCACTTTATTCACTTAATTAATAAAAATTAATATTTTACAGTGAGATTGTGAAATATATTTTTTCTATATATACTTACCGAATGCGCGCAATTTTTCAAAAAACTCATGGATTTTCCACATAAAAGAATATCAGACCTCAAATCAACAATAAAATCAGGTATAATATCTTCTTTAAATCCATAGCTTCTTGTCCAATATGTTCTGCCTTTGGATACAATATATTTTGAATTCACTTTAATAAAATATTCGCCGTATGGGTCATTTAATGTTCCTTCTAATATCCATTGTTTGAGAAAACGACTAAAATAATACATTCATCAATTGTAGTTAGAATGAAAATTTACCTTGACCATTTGTTATTTTTTCCATCGACCGTGCATTTTTGAGATATATTAATGTACAGTGCGTGATATGTAAAACTGGTACAACTATAATAATGGGAAATATTGTTTTTCTAGCTGTGTATATGGATCTTTTAAAATGTTATGAAAAAATTAAATTTTGTAAAGCAAAAAATTATTATAACATTTATACAAAAAGAGTAGTTAGCTTAAATTTAGAAATAGTGTGATATTTTAATACATACATTATATATTACATTGTTACTGGTTCGAATATTTTTTTAAATAGATGGTTGGTATATTAGATGACTGACTTAAAGAAATGTGGTACAAGGATCGAACTATTGTTGGAAAAATGGGAAAGGAAGACCAGTTTTAACTAGAATAGAGCTAGACAAAGCTTTAACTGATTATTTAAAGGAAAATCTCTTTAATACGGCAGGACATGCAAAAGTTGCAGTAAACTACTTCAGTAACAGCATTAAGAAGAATTAGTAAACCTGATTTCAAGAATTGTGCATGTGTAGCCATAAAATTTCAAAAATAGCAACAAAATTTCAATAAAAAAGAAAAAAGCTTACGATTAAATAAAATTTGGACACGATATCCACGTAATTCAAAATTAAAGCAGTTCAAACAAATAATCTAACAAATAGATTATAGACCATGGCAGAGACAACCCTGAGACGCCCAAGTGCATGCAAAATTTTAGTTCGCAATACTTCACTGGTCTATTGTGCTGCAAGGTGTGGGTAGGTGGCGCGCATGTAGAGGTAAGGAGGTTACGAGAGCTTATTTTCCCGACTCGGCACCCCTTCCTAGAACTGTTTAAAAAAGAGCGCGAACTACGAAGCGGTTTAAAAATTTGTTCGTAATACAGAGTTGTTTGAAAAATAATAAGACAAATCAACACAAAGAATTGTTTATTGATAAATATAGCGAAAAATATGAAAATGCGTAAACATAATACAGTTATATTATTATAATTGAATTACAGTATTTTAAAAAAATTGCAATCCATGTTGAGCTATTGAGATTTTGTTAGAAATAAGTTTTGCTAATTAAGGGTATAACAAACATGTTCATTTTGAAAGTGGAGAAGAATTAATGTTCTCTATACTCGATAGTCGAAATTCTGTAAAGTGAGTCAGAGCTATCTAATCAACACTTTGGTTAAAGCGCAGTTGCCATATGTATTCTAGAGAGAAATGCTGTATTTTATAAATACACTTCAAATCCATTGTGTCAATATTTCAGGTACAAAAGATGCAATGTAATTAAGTCAATACCAATTTAATATATTTATTTCAAATTTCAAGCAGACTAATAATAATTAGTTTACTTGAAATGTGAAATAAAGTGTTTATGTATATTTCTTGAACGCAAAGTTTGTTGTGAAAAACTCGCCGATTTGACAATGTTGGAGAGTCGCTTCAATGTTCCGGCTTTGAGAACGAGATAGATAGATCGAGCTACGCGAATGAGACAGTGATAGTAAACAGTTATGTGAGGTGTTTATTCTCTTCATGAACGTAACATCAGTATTTGTGTTGTGGTTTTGTGTGATAAATCGGTTATTATTGGTATTTATTGTAATATTTATATCGGTATATTTAGTGACAATAATGGCGGAGTGTAGCGGTGTTGGCGATAAAAAACGGCGTCGTAACAATTTAATTCGGGAAGAAAAAGTCCTCATATTAAATGTGTACGAAGGACTGCGTGCCATGGACAAACAGTTGGGTGTTAGTGACGCTGTGATTAAGTGCAGTTATTTAACTAAAGTTTCTGAGAGTACTATATACAATATTCTAAAGAAATCGCGGGACGGATCTTTGACAAGAGAACGAGGTGAAAACTGTAAACCGGAAAGTAGGGGAAGAAAGAAAATTGTTTTGGACGACCAAACACGGAATGCTATACGTAGGGAAATACATTCTTTTTATTTTAGGAATGAAATCCCCTCGGTAGCTAAATTGAGCAAGGTAATAGAAGCTGATGATACTTTACCAAACATCAGTGATAAAGTTTTGAGACGAACTTTAAAATTAATGAATTTTCGTTACCAAACAAGAAGTAGAAACAGTGCCTTAATTGAACGAAATGACATTGTGGAATGGAGGAGAAATTATTTAAAACAGATACGACAGTTTCGTAACGAAGGACGGCACATATATTATCTTGACGAAACATGGTTAAATGAAGGCCACACTGTCAAAAGTGTGGCAAGACATGAATATACGAAGCAATCGACAAGCCTTTATGGAGGGTTTCTCTTCCGGTTTAAAAGCTCCCTCTGGGAAAGGACGTCGACTGATTATCACTCACATTGGCAGCGAGGAAGGATTTGTAGAAGGTGGATTACTAAGTTTTCAGTCCAAAAAAACTGTCGATTACCATGAAGAGATGGATGGTAACCGGTTTGAAACATGGTTTAGATCAATTTTAACAAAGGTAACTCCTGGTTCAGTGATAGTTATGGATAATGCTTCATACCACTCTCGTCGACTGGAGCAAATACCTACTTCAGCTAGCCGCAAGAGGGTTATAATTGATTGGTTAGAGAGTAAAAGCATTCCGCACAACGAGGCAATGCTAAAAGTTGAATTATTATCTCTCGTACGGAAACATAAAAGCAGTTATATTACGTACGTTGTCGATGAAATGGCGAAAGATTTCAACGTCTCAGTTGTTAGACTTCCTCCCTACCACTGTGAGCTAAACCCCATCGAGCTGGTTTGGGCCCAAGTGAAAAATTACGTTGCGAGAAAAAACAGTACATTCAAAATGGCTGACGTTGAGAAACTGTTTGACGAGGCGCTGCATACCGTTACTGCTGAGAGTTGGCGTAAATGTATTCAACACGTATTAAAAGAAGAAATAAAGTTTTGGGATTTAGACATACGTGTAGAAGTAATGACGGAACCACTCATTATCGATATAGGAGGAGAAAGAGATGATTCTGAGGAGTCGTCTGGGAGTGATACCGCTTCCAGTTAGTAAGACATTTTACAAGTGACCTCGCAACATACCTATACTTATCGGTAATTTATTTTGGTCTTGACAAACAACTTTCTTTTACGTAATGATAATGCCGGTTAGCAAATAACGAAAATGTTACCTCAATTTTAGTTTTAGTAGTAGTAAGTTGGAATTGACTTTTAAACATTTTTTTATTTTGTTTTAACTTACTTATGAACAACTTGTGATAAGTTATTATTTCAAATGTTAAAAATTGAAATTCCAGATATTTCAGTATTCGCACCCTTAAACTATGATACGCTCATGGAGTTCACTTTAAATCGGTAGATAACCGATGACGTCACTTTACAGAATTTCGACTATCGACTATAATTGTAATACAAGAGTGTGTGTGAATTATTATTTTGAATTATTTAGAGTAATGTTTTAAAAACTGTGGTGATCAGTTGATATATTTTGATGTGGGAAAGAATAGTGCAGATTGATATCTAATCTAGTACACATAATTTTCTTAAAAAAACCTGTATATGGAATACAAGATATTGAATAATTTTCTTAAATCACTGTCCTTTCAAAACATTTTCAGTAAAATACATTAGATAAAATTTATTAAAGTCAGTAGTTTCTACAAACTACTTATTATATATATATATATATATTAAGAAACGTAGTTTATTTACAATATATTACACATACAATTAAATTATTTACAACTTGTACAGCAGTGGCTAAGCGTCTTTATCTTTCTCTTGGATGCACGTGCTCCTTTGCGAGCCTGTACGACTTTTCAGTTTTTTCTCTTACACACCAAGGAATTCCTATTCGACACACAGCCAAAATGATTTCCCTGGTGACAGCATCTTCATGGTTGGAGCATGTCAGCCAAGAAAAAGATACATTTTCACGAATATATTGAGAGACTATATTTGTTCGATGGTTTTCATTACAATGCTGGTCTAGTATTCTTTCCAACATTGTAACAGAATAGCCAACTGCTACAACAAGTGGTTCAGACAGGTAGTTTAGATGTTCTGAACTTTGTGACCATTCCTTACTTTCCATAAACCGTATTAGGTGCTTCTTCCTGTGTGATGTCCCCACTTTAGAAAGGTCTTTGATGCTGCGAAAAACAGTGCGCTTAATTGGATCAGGGGTACATTGGCTCCTTTGCAACCCTGAACAACTTGCAACTGTTTCTGTGACAGGCATTACTGCTTCCCCTGCCATGCAAAGCACAAAAAATTATTACACTGCAAAAATAAGTACAAATTATGGTTTCAAAGAAGAAAACTGCAAGTCAATACTACATGAATGTATTGTTAAATTATTAGGGCAACTAATTTCGGTGAACTTAACTATCATCAGACCTGTAAGGGTGTTAATATAATAGAATTTAAAAAATATACTTACAAATTATGGTGCCAATTAATGATATTTGGAACCCGAAGGTTCATTGGCGATAAAACCAAATACAGAAAACTTAAATAAGTTTTGTTGAAATTGGAATAAAAGCAGAAAGAATAAAGATTAGGAGAGGAATCAGTTTCATTATTGACTTAGTTTTTCTTTTTTGAAATAATTTCTACCACATTTGAGAAATTGCATGACAACCTTCTACTTACAAATTATGTTGTTAATATTAGTTTGAATGCAAGTAATGGTTATTGACAATACAAATACACAAGTTTTCTTTCATGATTTTTTATTGGTAGGTTATCAGAAATAAAATTAGTCTGTTAACATACCTTCAATGCAAGATGCTAAGAGATGCCCTTCATTTTTACTGTTCTCCAAAGTTTCATTTACCAGCACTTGTTGATGATTGTTTCCAAGTGTAATGCTAGGTGTACTCAAATTCAGGTAACTATCTTGTACTTCATTCCCACCGCTTCTTGTCACAATTTTGACCTATAAATGCATTAGAACTATTATTTTTTACTTTAAAAAGACCAAAAATATTCTTACTTTTTATCATTGGATGGAAAATAATGCATTTTCTCAACCTCTTCTTCACTATTTCCACACAGCAAACAAAGTTTCTGTGACATCTTAACTTCTAAGCACTTCAAACTGGTCGGAATTCTAATAAAACCAAATAACTCTAGCAAAACAATAAGTAACAAATAACGAGAAAAATAAAACTCAGAGCAACACAAACATAAACCAAATATAGCGACCGGTGACACAGCAAATGTCAGATGGAATTGGAGCGCTGCTACCGCTACCTGCCTACACCTTGCGAGCTTTTAAACAAAGACATATTTATGCAGTTCCAATGTATCAGACAAAGAAGTCTTCTCATGTTCTCACCGAACTAATTTTCCTATGCACTTGTGCGTCTCAGGGTTGTCTCTGACCATGGTAGCAGAAACAGACTGACGTCAAATAAAAACAAACAAAACAAATTCAGGCCATGAAAGTTTACATTCAACAATTAATAACGTGTCATTGTTCAGAAACCACGTGCAAGTGACACAACTAAAGAAAACATTATTCTGTGTTCCGCTGACAAGACGTGTCAAATCAGCATTAATTTTTGTAACAGTCGTTTTTCCTTCGTAAACTGACATGGTCCTTCTTGTCGTATGAACTTGAAAGCAGTGCAAAATAGTGTTCAAGAAGCCCGAAATTTTTGTAGTGGACCGTTCAAAGAGTAATAGAGGCTGGCTCGCTATTATTGGTTATGCATTAAGATTTGGTCGACTGGAAAGAAAATGTGAGTTCTTCCATTTTTCGTTTATTTACCTGTTCCTTATAATAATTCCGTTTTCTAACAAATGTTTTATTGGGCAAAGTAGCATTATTTAATCGATAGTTTGTTTTCTAATCCTATTTTATACTTATTTAACTCTTATTTAGTTAAATTGAAAGTGATTAGGACTTTGACTGGTGTTTATTGAGTATAAAAAATGGCAACTAATACTAACACCGAACTCAAAGTTCTAAATAAGAAAAGGGGGTCTGTAAAAACGAAACTGACTAATTTTTCAACTTTTATCAATAAAATCAAGACGGATAGGGATAATGGGATTCAGATTAGCGATACTTTAAAAATACAGTTAGAGGAACGTACCTCTAATATTCAAAGCCTATTAGCAGAATCATTTGAACCTTTAGAAAACGAGATAGATTTGCTTTCTCAAGATGTCAGTGAGCAGTTGTCTGAGAGGTCTGAGTTCGAAAATATTTTTTATGAATTTGTCGCGGAGGCAAAATTATTAATTGACGATTTAAAACCCAAAAGTTCGAATAATATTCTCACGAACAGAGTTTCGGACGGGGTCACAGGTTATAGATCAGATTTAAAATTAGGTATTAGCCAAAGTATAAAGTTACCCGATATAAAATTGTCAAGTTTTAACGGGGCACACGAGACCTGGCTAGATTTTAGAGATCTATTTGTTTCGCTGATACATGAAAATAAGGAAATTAATCAAATACAGAAATTAGCGCTGCACAAGTTATAAAATCCTTGGAGTTTTCTGCAGACAATTACCTGACTGCTTGGGATTTAGTTTGTAAGAGGTTTGAAAATAAAAAGTTGCTGATACACAATCATGTTGAAGCCTTATTCAATTTAGGTAAGTTAGACAAAGGTACAGCAACCTCGGTTAATATCAGAAATATAATAGATACGGTCTCAAAACATTTAAGGGCCCTAGAATCTCTCAATATGCCTACAGATTATTGGGATGTGTTAATTACCCATATAATAGTCAAAGGCTTAGATGATTTTTCCATATCAAAATGGGAAGAATATAAATTTCAAAAGGAGATTCCCTCGTTAAATGACATGTTTGAATTTCTAAAAAATAGGGCTGATTTATTAGAACGCTTAGAAATTAGTAGATATGACCAAAATAAGTCGTTTAATAAAGGTAAAGGTGGGACTTTGTTTTCTTCAAATGAGTCCAACCGAGACACAAATAAAGAAAAGACTTTTAAAAAATGTGATGTTTGTTCGGGGAGCATTTGGTTTATTTGTGTGAAAAGTTCAATGCCTTAACAGTGTCAGAAAGAAATGACCAGGGAAATAAATTAAAACTTTGTCATAGATGTCTTCGTCCTGGTCATTTTACAAAAAGTTGTCGTTTATTTGGTGCCTGTAAAACCTTTCACTCAAAGATGCCAAATACACTGCTTCACACTAGCTGGGGTTACAAAAAACCACTGATGCCAAAGGTACTGATTCGGCTTGCGTAACGACATACTGTAGCTCTACGGTTCCTTGCAATAATCAGACTTTGTTGTCCACTGCTATTTTAAATATTCTCGTGAACGATAAAGCTTTTCCAGTTCGCGCCGTTCTAGACTCGGGCTCTCAGTCATCGTACGTAAGTGAGTCCATGTGCAATAAGTTAGCTTTAAAAAAGGAAAAGATCAATCTTTCGGTTTCAGGAATAAATAGTAAAAATTTAAAATTACATTATAGATGTTCTATTGAGGTGTCCTCGAGGCATTATAATTACAAAACAAGACTAATTTGCCTAGTGTTGCCGCAAAAAACAACTTCTTTACCTGTGGTTGAATTAGATATTGAAGGGTTGGGTATTCCTCAAGAAATACAACTGGCAGATGAAAATTTTCATAAACCAGGTCCTATCGACATGCTAATTGGCGCAGATCTATTTTGGAATTTGCTTATAAATAGGCAATTTAGTTTAGGTTTTGATCGACCAGTTTTACAGGAAACATTACTAGGTTGGGTTATTTCGGGTAAAACCAGTGGCAGAGCCTCAGGTGTAACAAAAACAAAAGGGCATGTAACTTTTTGTAAGTTTAGTCAAGATATGGATACCCAAGGGGTGCAAGAAAAGTTAGAAAAGTTTTTTGAAATTGAAAATGTTCCTACAAAGGGAAAATGGTCTGCTGAGGAAATAGAATGCGAGGCGCATTTCGTAAAAACCACTATTCGGTTGCCGAATGGCAGATTTCAGGTTTCGATACCATTTAAAAGGTCAGTTGACACTTTGGGTGACTCCTTCGAACAAGCAAAAAAATCGACTTCATTCAATTGAGCGTAAATTTGCAAAAAATCAAACTTTCAAAGATTTATATTCAAAATATTTAGAAAGCTATGAATCTTTAGGCAAGATGAGAAAGGTTCCTTTATCAACAGGTGAAACTTGCTATTACCTACCTCATCACGGGGTAATATGCGACGAAAGTATAAGACTACAAAACTCCGTGTAGTTTTCGATGCGTCGGCTCGTACAGCAACTAATATTTCACTAAACGATTTACAGATGAAAGGGCCAGCGATTCTGGATGACATTTTAACAATTTTATTGCGCTTTAGACAGCATCGGTACGTGGTAACCGCTGATATCGAAAAAATGTACTTACAAGTTTCGATAACTCCTGAGCAACGAAATTTACAACGTATCTTATGGCGGGGTGCCCCCACCGAGGAGTTGTCTGCTTATGAATTACTGACAGTTACATTTGGAATGACAAGTTCTCCGTTTCTAGCAACTCGTTGTCTTAAAGAGTTAGCGCAAGAATGTAAAATTGAAAGGCCACATATTGCGGAAATAATCGAACACGATTTTTACGTCGACGATTTACTTACTGGTTTTGATGATTTAAATTCAGCAAAAAATAGTTGCCTGGAATTAGCGAATTTTATATCGTCGGGATGTTTTCCGCTTAGAAACTGGCGAACTAATGAGCCAGAAATATTACATTATTTGAGATCGACATTTTGCGCGGAGCAATCGGATTTGTCTTTCGGTGATGAAGACATTTCAAAAACGCTAGGCTTGGCATGGTCAAGCAAAGGTGATCAGCTTGCATATAAGATTAATATTTCTATAAATCGTAAAGTTACAAAGCGAGTTATGTTGTCTTGCATTGCACGGTTGTTCGATCCTCTGGGATTGTTAAGTCCATGTGTAATTCTAGCTAAGGTAATGCTTCAAAAATTGTGGCAACATAATTTGGAATGGGATGCAGCTGTTTCTTTTGATTTGCAAAATTCATGGAATAGATTCATAGGCAATTAAAATTGCTTGAATAATTTAAGAATAGAGCGTCACGTAGTTTGTGCAAATTCAAAAAGAGTGGAGCTGCATGCATTTTCAGATGCGAGTGAGGTCGTTCGGCAGTTCGGGGTATTAACGGCTTCTAAATTGGAAAATGCATTAGGGATTTGTCAAAATATCACAAAATATTTCTTTTCCGGAAGAACAAGGGCGTTTACGGCAAGGCCAATCTATTGATAAAAGAAGTAAAACCTTTAGTTTAAATCCATTTATGGATCTGTCCGTTATTGAAAAATTCTGGATTTGCTTATAACAAAATACATCCAATGTTATTATCTGAGAAACAATATTTGAGTAAACTTATTATTGAGAATGAACATAAAATGTTACTTCACGTTGGTCCCCAACAGACCCTATTCAGTGTGATGCAAAAGTATTGGGTTATTGCTGGTAGAAACCTTTCGAAATATGTTGTTCATCACTGCATAAAATGTTACAGATTTAAAACTAAATTATTTCAACCCATTATAGCTGATCTGCCCAAGGATAGATTTCTATCAGGTAACCGGTATTGATTATGCCGGGCCCTTTATGATTCTAAATAAAAAGGGTCGCGGTGCTAAACTCTTGAAAGGTTACGTGTGCCTCTTCGTGTGCTTCTCCTGTAAGGCTATACATTTAGAACTTGTTTCGGACCTCTCAACCGAAACTTTTCTTTTAGCTTTAAAACGCTTCATAAGCAGGCGGGGAAAACCGTCACATTTATATTCGGACAATGGGTCTAATTTTGTGGGGGCTGACAACGAACTCAAAGAACTCCAGACTTTTTTCAATAAACAGGAAAGGTCAATTGGTGAATTTGTGAATAATCAAAGTATGAGTTGGCATTTTGGTCCCGCGTACGCACCTCATTTCGGGGGTCTTTGGGAGGCTGGGGTCAAGACCGTAAAACACCATTTAAAACGGGTTCTGGGGAATTCACATTGTACATAGAAGAGTTTAATACGATACTTTGTCAAATAGAAGGAATCCTCAACTCTCGCCCACTTTCTCCACTATCCACGGATCCACTAGATCCATTTCCCTTGACTCCTTCTCACTTCATCATTGGAAGACCGATATCTAACGGCAACATTGGAACCTGATCTGAGTCATCTCCAAGAAAATAGGTTGTCAAGATACCAGTGCTTGGAGCAGCTACGCCAACATTTCTGGTCGAGATGGTATAAAGAGTACATCTCTAATCTGCAGCAGCGTATAAAGTGGCAGACAAGTGACGGAAAGTTAGAGGTCGGTAAATTAGTTATCGTAAAGGGCGATAAGTTACCTCCATTAAACTGAAGACTCGGGCGCATCACGGAGTTGTACCCGGGTAAAGACAATATCTCGCGTGTTTGTGATATTTACACCGCCAATATGACTATCAGACGTGATTTTACGAAAATGTGTCCTTTACCCGATAGGTAGTGACTAAACTGGAAATTACTGCTGATTTTTGTGTTAAAGCTGATTGCTTTAAGGTCGGGGGTATGTTCAGAAATCACGTGCAAGTGTCACAACTAAAGAAAACATTATTCTGTGTTCCGCTGACAAGACGTGTCAAATCAGCATTAATTTTTGTAACAGTCGCTTTTTAGTTAGAAAATGTTTTCAAGTTCTTATGTTCTACTGAATTGATATAATTCAATGTTAAAACCATTACGTTGTGAATAAAGAACCAATATCACTACAGTCCACAATTAATGTTCTTCGTATTTTTCCTTCGTAAACTGACAGTCATAGCTCCATTATTATTGATAACTTCTTGTAATTTAATAGATGAGGCTTTTACTTGATGAAGATCCATACTGACAAGATGAAATAAAACAATTTAATTTGTTTAATTTCACTATTATTTTTGAACCTATGTTCAAAACTTGTGACGCGTTTCGCTAACACAGTTGCTTTATCAAACGGGTGAAGGTATAATGAAAATTTTTTAATTTATACAGTGCATTAATACGGAATTTTAAGGATATTGACAAGAGTATTAGAAAATGTTTAACTGCAAATAAAGGGTTCTTAAATTTGGAAAGGTTTCCTGGAAATTCATTCACAACAATACCCCCTAACTATCTTCTAGGTAAATAAGTTTAATAAGGGAGAATTATTGATGTCTATATGGGGATACTTGAAAAGTGAAGTGTACCAAAATATCAATGAACTCAAAGAAAGGATACGTATTGAGGTTGCACAAATAACTCCGGGAGTTATAGAGAAGGTTTGAGAAGAGTTCGCGGCTCGACTTTCTCATTGTATTTTAGCTGAAGGTAAACAATTTGAGCACTTAATTTAGGTTTCATTGTATTTAATGAATAATAGATAACAAATATTTATTGTAATAATAATTTATCAATTTTTTAAACAAATACAAACATCAATTACTCAGACATATTGATCTAGCTGAATAGGTATTTAAAAGACCTTTCAAATAATGTATTACAACACCCACATTTCCATTTAAAAATTTTAGCGATGACGTCATCACGCTCACATAGATGACGTCAAGAATAAAAAGGTATCCTTACGAATAGCCTGTTTAAAAATAAAAATCGACTGGTTTCAGGATTTTTAATTAAAGTCGCCGGTTTACGAAATAACGAATTTTTTCCTTTCATTTGCATACTGAATATATTTATCTCTTTCCGGCGTTTAATTTTGTTGATAGGGATTACAGGTTTCCAGGAATAATATTCAATTACTGGACGACTCGAAAGTCTAGTTCGGGAATTAGATTTATTCTAACAGGAATTTCAGCGAATCGCAGAAACTGTCGCGGGTCTTCTTGAAATTTCTTTCTATTTCCGTTCATTTGGTTTATTAATAGTATTTGCCGGTTTTCAGAAATAATATTTAATTGTTGGACAGCTCGAAAGTCTCGTTCAGGAATTAAATTTATGATGGCAGAAATCTCAGTGAATCGCCGACTATCTCGGGTCTTGTTGAGATTTATTTCTCTTCCGCTGTTTACTTTTGTTGATAGGGTTTACCGGTTTCCAGGAATAATATTTAATTACTGGACGACTATAGTGTCTCGTTCGGGAAATTTTCACATCTCCTTGGTGAGAAATTGTTTTAACTTGTCGAAATTATTTTCCAAATTTTGTCAAACCTCTGATTAATACCGTGAAATAGTTTTTGTAATACTGAGACTAATACTGAATAAGAGAACCATGTTTATAAAACCATTGAGTATGTATAAATTTTATGTTTCCTAATTTGCACTGCGCATAAATCGTTTTATATTTGCTCGCTTATATTCTTCCTAGTTGATATTATTTGGTTGGATGCTCGTCCGCTTGCTAACTTACATTAGTAGGTGTGGGTAAAGTTTTTTTTTGTTTTTCCGATTCTACCTATGTTATAGAATATAAACCTTAATGGGGTGTTAAACCGATATCCGGCTTTTGGTATTTTATTGAAGTATTTTAGTACCACTTTGCAAAAATTAATTTAAAACATTTTTAAACCGAATATTTTTGGAGAAAACTGGAAATTAAGAATTCCTAAATGTTTGCAACTTTCACTACAGATACGTCATAGATGAAGCTAGCCACTTTCTGATTTAGATGTTTTATGAACAAATAGCCATTTACAAAAAGGCCATTCGAATTTGAAGTTTGAAGAACCGTCAAAGTCTATAATATATATGAGTTTTTTGTTTTTGTTTACAGTTTATACGAGCTTGACGTTTCAATATTATAAAAAATAAGCATTGTGTTAAATTTTTTTAGTTAGTTTAGTTAGTTTTTCTCCACAATTTTTCAAGTTGGAATAATGTCAAAATCATATAAATCTTGTTTTGTATCATACTGCACGAACACAACGGTTACAACGCCTCGTAAAAAGTTTGTAACTGTGCTTGCAGTAGAAGTTAGACGAAAATTGTGGTTTGAGGCTGCTAGAAGGAAATATAAACAGACTACAACTAGTTTCTATTGCTGTGAAGATCATTTTGATGTAAGTAATTATATATGTGTGTGTAGAAAGTATCGATATATTTAAATATGTTTGATTTTTAGTTTGAAAGTGACATGGAAAATTATGTTAAACACTCGTTGATGGGAGGGAAAATTATTTTGAAACCATCAGTTGTGCCTCACATTTTTAATTGGCCAGAATCTTCTTCAATCAAAAAGCTAAAATTAGATGAGTTGGTAGTCCCAAATGAACCTGTTTTAACAGAGGATTCTCATAATTATGATGTTGGTACTCAAACCTCATGGGGAATGATCAATCAATACCAACAAACAAGTCCTTTAGAGGTAAAAAGTGTTGCTGTTAGTTGTCGGTTAACATCTCAGAATACTGTTAAATTGGATACTTTAGATCTGACTATTACAAAACTACCTCACCAATGAAAAAGAAATTTTTAAAGGTAAAAGATATCACATCAGCAGAGGCAACAACTGAAACTGTACCCTCAAGCAGTGATTTTGTGTCACTAACTGACACAAGTAAATCAAAAGACGAATAGTTGCAGAATACAATCACTCTCGTTGAGAAATATCCGAAGAGATATATCGGTGTTCCTAAAGTGTGGTATGACATTTTAATAAACTTACTTGGTAAAAATAATTTAAATAAAGAACATGTTATAATATGCCTAATGAAAATCAAATTAAATGATTCATTTGCAAGATTAGCAGATCAATTTTCATTATCAGTAAATGGAGTTTCAAAAATAATCAAAACTGACATTTATAAAATTGAACATTATATGAAAACATTAATATTTTGGCCTTCAGAAAGCCAAATAAAAAAGCATTTGCCTATTGCATTTCGAGCAAAATATAATAATGTGCAATCCATTATAGATTGTTTTGAAATAGAAATTCAGAAGCCTACTAATCCTGTGCACCAAGCCTTGTCTTGGTCACAATACAAAAAATGTAACACAGTCAAATATCTCATATCTTGTACCCCTGATGGATTTGTAAATTTTGTATCAACAGGCTATGGTGGACGCATTACTGATACAACATTAACACAAGAGTGTGGTTATTTAAATTGCCTACCTGACAATGCTGTGGTAATGGCAGATCGTGGTTTTGAAGAAATTGAATATTTGTTACAATCAAAACATTGTAAGCGCTCAAGACCCCCAAGTGTGAGTAGTTCAATAAAACCTTCAAAGCATGAGGTAATGGAAACGAAAGTTATAGCGAGTTTGAGAATTCATATTGGAAGGGTAATTAGCAGATTAAGAGAATTTGCTTTTTTAAAACCACGTTCTGTTATTGACCATAATTTATTACAGCATACAGATGCTCTTGTTTGCATAGCCTGTGCATTAATAAACTTGCAATCTCCATTAATTAAATCTTGAGATAACCTTTTCTTTAAGAAAATTTGTACTTCGTTACCTATTTTTCTCCAAATATAAATTATAAGTGAAGTTGTTAAGTTTAATGTTTTTAGTGATTTTGAATTCAGTCTACTACTATCTGTCTATATATATCATTTAAAGTCGTTTTTCTTTATGCCCGATACTTAGTTTATATCTGAAGCCAGAACGGGTTGCTAGTGTAAATACTCGATATAAATAAACCCAACTTGAATTCTTAGCTTCGTGAAATAACTAAGTAAATCAAACTACAAAGATGCCAAATCAAAAGTACACTTTCCAAATTCATCAAAAACCTAGTAAAAAATGTTTATTTATAGGGATTTACTCTTAGTGAAACTTGATCTGATACATGTAAATGTTATCATATATTTGTATCTCAATCTATTGAATTACAGTTAATAGATTGATGAAATCCTAGAAATTAAGATACTTCAACTTTTCATAATAATTATAGTAATTATTACAACCATTCCACTTTCTTTTTTTCTTTTGTTATGTGTATTATATTATTATAAGTATTGTTTTAAAATTGGTTTCTTATCAATTTAGTTGTAGAATTTTGTATATATTATTTTAAGTTTTGTGAATTATTTGAATATGCACATTTACTGAAGAAAAATAGTGTTTCGCTGTGAAGTATGCAAAAGTGGTGTTGTATCACATGTAAACAATAAGTTCTGAACTCCAAACTTTCCTTGAGATATTGGTTTCAAACAAAGTTTGTTGTCAGTATTGAGGATTTTTCATCCAGTCTGTTGAAAAAATACAAAAAAATACACGACAGAGGGAAGTTTATTAAAAATAAAACTTTCATAAAAATGTTTACAGTTGGTAACTATATCTGTTATAAATGGTTCATCATAAGAAAGCCAGTGACAGATTATTTCATTTGAAATTTCAAAATCTGGTTTTGCTACAACAAAAAGTCCCTTCTTTTTATTTGTTGCCATCATTTGCAAATGAAGCTGAGCTTTGTACTTATTAGTAATTTCCCCATTTTTAATATAAGTCTCTAAACTTTTTGCTGTTGCTGGACATTTGACTTCCACTACATATTCATTTGTAATTGCATCAGGAGAAGCTCCAAAAATCGGATTGTCAGCAATTATGAATAATCCAGCATCTTTAAATGTGGCAGAAACTTGCTTTTCAGCAACCTTTAGAACCCTCTTTTCCAATTTTACTCCTCTAGTCATTGCTTTTGTAGCACGTACTTTGTGAGCTCCTATAATAGAGGATACTAAAGTTCCATCAACTTTTACGCATTTTGAAACTTCGTACACTTTAGAGGCTGTAACTCTACCATATCGGAGCTCATACCAAAGTGCACTTGTATTTTGCCCTCTTGTTGATTTTTCTGCTTCAATATGAGAATCTTGCATCAAATCAAACATAAATTTTTGGAATGAATTAAAATCTAATGTTGCCGATTCCCCCTTAAACTTATGTACTAATTTGTGAATTTTTAAATTATCATATTCCAGTTCCATATTTTCATACTTTGTTAGCTGGCAATTAATTTTCCTTCTCTTTGCTTCAATGATCAATTCCTTAAAAAATGCCTTATTATCATTTTTCATTGACACTTTTTGGTTAGTGGAGCTGGAGGATAACTGTTTAACATCAATAAATTTTAGTGATGTTCCAATTTTTGATAGCAATGGTTTTTGCCAGTAACTAGTAACCTCAGTTGGAGATGGTTCTTCACTTCTTCGGTGAACCCACATTAAAAAAGCAAGGGCATGTTTGCAGCCCCCTAAAAACAAACATTGTATTACAGATATTTTTAAACATATATTTTTAAAGTATCAAATAGTCTTACATGTAATATTTGTAAAAATACTTTACTTTGTGTAAAATTTTGTAAAGGAATGAATTAGTTAACTTTTAATCAGCTAGTAGCAAGCTTTCATTATTTACTGCCAAGGATGTAGGTGAAAATAAAAAAATTAATTGAACAAGTTACCTTGCTAGAGTGATCTATGTATATCTTACATATTTATATACCTACTACCTATATTTAATATTCACATTGACTGTAAACCACAATGTATATTCATTATTTTGTCAAGCATACTTTGTAATTAAATCCATCCTTTGCATCAATAAAGAATACAAACTTTTTTGATCTGAGTTGTATACTGTTAATCAAATAAAATAAAATGGAATTTCAACATAATAAGTCTATGTAATTATTGAAATGAGTAGTGACCTAGTATTTTATTACCTTCATATGCTGGACATGTATTACAATGAACATCTTGAACAGTTTCTTCTTCCTGTATCAATAACTCCACAGTGTAGTTTGTCTTTCTAACATTATGTTCTGGACATACTTTTCCCCGAACTGTGCAAATGTTATTTTCTCGTTTGACTTCAACAAAGCCAATGGCATTATCACCATAAGACTCTCTCATTGATCTAAAATATTATTTTTTAACAATATATATAGGTACTCTCAATATGATTAAACCATATGCATTTTTATTTGATTTGAAGATATTTCTCAATTAATATACAATACACTAGGTATTAATAATATACATTTAATGTAAGATAAAAACTTACCAAGATGCTTTGGAACCCTTCACTTCTGATATATTAAATCTATCGTCCTTTTTTAAAAACTCATGCACCATAAAAATGTCTAAATGTGGTAAATTATTGGAATTTGCCTGTAGGAACCCAGTCATTCTAATAGTTTACGAAAAATATCACTAACACTAACAAAAATGAAAAAACTAACTGTAAATACGTTAACGAAAACTTATAATAGTAAAAGTAAAATTTATAAAATAATATAAACCGGAAATAAATTTAAGGATCTCGTAAGTCATTCACTATAAAAGCAATATAACATAAACATAACCTATACTTCATCACTATTTAAAAAAAGAAGAAGACAGAATTGTGGTCCTATGTCAACAATTGTGTAGCTAACTTCTCTTTTAGGTTATGTATGAAAAAGCATGAATGGCGGAATATTTAAATCATCCAAAAGTTGAATTTTCAAATCGACATAAAAACCTTGTGAGAATAAAAATATTAAAAATAATTGATTCTCCATTATGATTTTGTCCACCACTAACTATTAACAGTGAGAAAACATCATATTTTTGTTAGGTTTAACACCCCATTGAATTATTGTAGTTTTATTACTAGTAGTTTGCTATTACCGTTGGTTTCAGGTTATTTTATTCAAGCTTGACCACCGAAGTTATCATATTGGTAGTTTATTTTAGGGTAACTTTTTGTGCTAACAGTCGAGTAATAAAGCTCTAAAAAAATAAGTATACCGCTATTTATTCTCTTCAGTAATTTACAGACCGACCCCTGGCATTTTCCGTACCTCCATCTCTCGAAATTTTGGAGTCGAGGGGCCGTGGAGATAACCACGATAAAAATCTGGCGCCCGAGAGAAAACTTGAATCCGCAGTTTTGGGGTGTCAATTGTAACGTGTCCAGGAACTTAGTCTCGACGTAAGTAAAAGAGGAAGAAAACGCGTTACACATTTGGTGTCGTTATTATTTGTTAAAGCAGAGACTTGTTTGTTGTTAGAACAGGGACCGCTTTATTCCGTTATCGTTTTTTACCGTATTGTTGCAGAGAGCTGATTCTTGATTAGAGTAGGAACTGTTGTAAACCGTTGTCGATTGTTTTTTGCGTATTGTTGCTGGGACCATTTTATTCCGTTTTTGGCTGTTTTTTTCGCATTGTGAAGATATTCTGTTCTCGTTGCCGTAAGGAATGAGTATTTTCTATAGACTGTTCCTGCACCAGGCAGGAAAACTAATCCGAAGCTGTCCCTAGGAGAGGCCGACACAGCTTCCGCAAATCTTTGCCTCTCATACTGAACCGCAAGAAGAAATGAACGACCCCCGACCGCACATAGACGTCAAAATTGGAAATCACAAGTTTAAAGCATTGTTAGATACCGGAATAACTTCCTAGAAAACTTGGACTCCAGAGATGAAAATTTCTGGGGAATCATGAAAAAAGTAAGCAAAAAGAGACAAGGGGTTACAAAAATTAACGTAGACGGAAACACTATAACGAACGAGAAGGAAATTGCGAGAGCGTTCGGAGAGTCCTTCCAAAACAATTTTACCAATAATATGCCCTCAAATGAGGAACATCTTCATATAATCGATCAATAAACATTCACTGCCCAGTAGATCGCTTACTTCCAACAAAGAGATCTACGAAATTATTAACAGACTCAAAATCAAAACTGCACCTGGCAGAGATAAAGTCCATAATATTTTAATTAAAAACCTCCCTCCGAAAGTAATATCAAATATTACTAAAATAACAAATTACATTCTACAATCCGGTTATTATCCAATAATCTGGAAACTTGCGAAAGTAATACCAGTTCCAAAAAAGCCTCAAAGTAGGAGCTCTATAGACAACTATCGTCCCATCTCTCTTCAAAGCAACCTAGCCAAGATAATAGACATGGTGATATTAAATAGACTTGAGAAAACGGTAAACTGCCTGAAGTTAATACCGGAGGAGCAGTTCGGTTTCAGAGCCGAACACGGATGTCCATCCCAACTCATAAAAGTTATCAATTACACCAGCAAAGGGTTTAGAGATAAACACCCCTCGATTTTAGTCTCTCTGGACATTCGTAAGGCATTTGATTCCGTCTGGCTACCCAGGCTTATCTTCAAGTTGACTGATCTTGGCATTCCGGGATACTTAATATCACTCCTAAACTCATACCTGGATAACAGGAAATTCTATATGAAAATCGGAAACGCTGAACAAGGACCATATAATACGCAAGCAGGGGTACTCTTGCAGTTATCTCACCTACCCTGCACTCGCTGTTTGGTTGGGACTTCCCAGTCAGCAGCTCCCTTCTGACGGCTCTATATGCAGATGACGTCTGTTTAGTTCAAACAGCGAGGTCAGCGGACTTTGCACTTAATAAAGTTAAAAATCACCTCAATCTTAGAATAATTCCGTACCTTATTGAAAATAAGCTGGTGCTCAATACCTCTAAAACGGAATATATGATCCTTAAAGGCTATTTCCGGATGAATACATCCATTTCAAGGAATTTGAAAATTCAAAACTCTCAAATTGGATCTAAATCGGCGGTGAAATACTTGGGGTATACCATTTAACATAATACACTACACAACTTGCATATCAAATCACAAGTAACAAGAGCCAAAGTGGCAATGCGGCAGCTGTATCCATTGATCTGTCGCAATAGCCGTCTCTCGATTAAGAATAAACTACTTTTATACAGACAAGTTATTCGACCGACAATGACATACGGCTACCCGGTTTTCTGGGAAACCAGCAAACAACATTACGAGAATAAGCAAGTTGTGCAAAATAAATGTATAGGAATGGCGGTTTGGAAAGGAGTTTTCAATAGGCTCCCGAAGAACTCACTGATTCATAAACAAGCGAACTTACCGTTCATTAAAGAGTATATATATTCACTTACGGTGAAATATTACAACCACTGTCTCCCTGATAGTATCAAGGAGAAAATGAAACAGCAACGCGCAAGTAAATACCTAGGGTACAAACTCTTGCACGCTAACCTCCCAATAGAGTTCCTACCAGAGTCTAGCCTCACCTAAATAACAAAACCATTGTAATTTTTGTACAGAACCGTTGTAAATTTTTTAAATATAGAATAATAATCGAGAAAAGAATGAATGAAGGACGAAAGAGGGCGAATGCGGTTGTAAATAAGAGTGAAAGGAGGGCAAATAGGTGTACATATATAGATATCATTTTAACATTAACATAGCTTTCATTTTAACATTATTCACCATAACAATTTTTATTTCTACCTTTATTTTATTTTTTCTTGGCCAAACCTAAATCGAACCTTTAACATGTGACTCTGTTTTTCGCAAGCTTTTCAGAGACATTACAACACAATCTCTGAGGGAATGCTAACTGTTTAGTTCGGACGTTTCGATTATATATCGAGCCAAAACTTATGGATAATGCTACATGCAAGGAGCCGTAATTGAGGGATATTTGATAAATATTGGAATTTTAGTGGAGCCCGAACATCGGCGCAGCGGCATATGCCGTGATCTATTTGCTATTCATAGGACATGAATAGAGTAATAGTTTTTTCTAACAATTCTCAATATAATGTACCATACAATTTATGACAATAAAGATTTATATTAGATACCGGAGCAGCAAAGTCTCATGTTGATGATCAAGTAGCTAAGACATTTTCCCAAAGAAAGCTAACTACAGCCCGTCAGATAACGAAGGCCCGTTTAGGTAATGGAAATTTAGTTTCCATCACCGACATTCATGAGCTTAAATGGAAGATCAATGACGTCACTATAGAGGGTTGGTTAGAGCATTTCCTTGGCCTGATAACCGACATTCTATTAGGACACGATGTCCTCCGAAAGTATAATTTCCGTCTGGAGTTAGGAACTGGAAATATATACATCAATAATGAAATAGTAAGACGTCCGTCATTAGCCAGTCCTGTTGGAATATTAGGGTTGGTAAATACTTCCATGAAAGAAGTCGATGTTGTTCCGATCATCTGTAAGAAAGAAATCAACCATCGTCTGTTGAAGACAAATGTTCTGGAAATCAATCTGTTTCCGAAGTCTCTGCGTCTTCCCTGGTGTTAGAGGTTGACAAGGAGCAACCTGTATCCGAAGTCTCTGAGTCTTCCCTGGTGTTGGGGGTTGACAAGGAGCAATCTGTCTCTGATGTCTCTGCGTCTTCTCTAGCGTTAGGGGTTGTCAAGGAACAAACTGTTTCCGAAGTATCTGCGTCTTCCCTGGTGTTAGGGGTTGACAAGGAGTAAACTGTTTCTGGAGTCTCTGCGTCTTCCCTGGTGTAGGGGTTGACGAGAAGCAAACTGTTTCCGAAGTCTCTGCGGCTTCCCTGGTATTAGGGGTTGACAAGGAGCAATCTGTTTCTGAAGTATCTGCGTCTTCCATGGTGTTAGGGGTTGACAAAGAGCAATCTGTTTCTGAAGGCTCTGCGTCTTCCCTGGTGTTAGGGGTTGACAAGGAGCAGTCTGTTTCTGAAGAATTTACGTTATCCCCTGAAAATTTAGGGGATTACGTCAATTATGGTTATATAGGATGTCCGTTAGAGAAGATCACACCTATCAAAGTAAGAAACTTGACCGAAAATCAGGAAGAGAAATTGAACAGTTTCTTGAGCCATGAGTAGCCCAGGTTTGAGAAAATTCAAGGTCCAACTACTAGTTAAGCACGAAATCCGTTTGCTGCAACCCCGTCCGATCAAACAGAGATACCGACCTCAGAATCCGAGAGTGCAAAAAATTTGCAATACTGAAATAGACGCCCATGTTAGGAGAGGGAGTTATGGAACCCTCTACAAGCCCGTGGAGTTCTCAGATTGTGATTGTGAAGAAGAAAGATGGAAAGTGTTGTGTTAGAGACACCAGAATATTATAATAAACTTTATTTAACTTAGTAAAAGTACAATCCAACTAAAACTCATACATTTAGATACAACTGACAAGTCTCTGACAGTCGTCTCTCGGCCGTGGCTATTCAACCTAACTTAGGTGAACTTAACTTAACACAACATCTCCCTTTCTTTATCAAAGGATGGGGTGAATAACTACAGCCTTAACATTAATTAGTAACATAGTCAGTCATCCAGAATGGTTTTCTAAAAACTCTTTTGGGCTTAACACTATTACTGCCTTCAGAACTAGAACTAGAGGAAGGAATTAATGCATTTCCGTCCTTTTCAATTGAGGGATCCGTCACACTGGTTTTTATTTGCTGACTACCAGTACTATCAATGGTATCACTTCTTAGCTCTTGGCTTTCATAACCGTCCCCTTCAAAACTAACTATTGATTCTGGTTGGGTCTCTGACCTAGGAGGAGCTTTAATTAAGGACCACCGATTTCGGCGATATGTGCCATTTCCGGCCTGAACAATATACGAACGCGGTTCTTGACCCCTCTCAATAACTGTACCATACCTTCTGAGATCAGTAACCCAGACGGAATCATTTTTTTGTAAAATTTCTAAATCTTTAGCTCTATGTCTATTATTATAGTTTTCCTCTTTATCTGTAAATTGTTTCTTTGTATCTACAACTTCTGCTAATTTACTAGGTAATATAGGAACAAGGGATATAATTTTTCTAGACATGAACAATTCAGAGGGACTAAATCCACACTCCAAAGGTGTAGAACGATAGGCGAGCAAAGCCAGTTGAATATCCTCATTCTTTTTTAACAACGATTTTGCCGTTTTCACCGCAGCTTCAACAGCCCCATTGGATTGAGGGAAGTAAGGGCTACTCGTTGTATGTACAAAATTAAAATTACTCGCAAAATTTTTAAATTCTGTCTGGAACTGAGGACCATTGTCAGATCTAACCACATCCGGAATACCATACCTCGCGAATAGCTCTTTCATTTTTAAAATAATTTCCAATTCTGTTAATTTAGATAAAGGTAAAATTTCAAAAAATCTAGAATATTGATCAGTAACGATCAGATACCAAGTTTTATATTTGAACAAATCTACCCCAATAATTTGCCATGGACGCGATGGCATAGGCTGTTTGTGAAATGTCTCCTTACTTTGAATTCTTTCTTCAACACAATTTGGACATGCCCTAACTAGATTTTCAATTTGTGTCGAAAGTCCAATCCACCATACGGATTGTTTAGATCTTTCGCGACACTTTACAATTCCCTGATGACCGGAGTGAATAAAGTTTAAAACTTGAAACTGTAAAGGTGGAGGAATTACAATACGTGAACTTCTCAACAACAAATCATCCACAATAGAAAAATCTAATCAAATTGAAAGTAGGGAACTATTTCACTAGAAATATTACTTTTTTCTGGCCACCCAGACAACGTATATTCTTTTAATTTAACACAGATTGGGTCTACCGACTGCTCTTTTATAATTTTTTTCAAAAATTCATCTTTTACTGGAAGATTTTTTATTATTAAACTGACATCAGCCTCTACTTCAGATGAAAGTTCTTCAGTCAAATTTTGATATTCTAGTGGACTCCTTGACAGAGCGTCAGCCATCACTAATTCTTTTCTAGGAGTATAAATAACTTGATAATCATACCTCATTAATCTTAACCTGAATCTCTGCAGTCTGGGCGTCAGTTCATCAATATTTTTAGATTGGAGTATCTGAAGTAGAGACTTTCGAAAGGTTAACCATGAAGGACGCCTACCCTCTTCCATTTATTAATACTATACTGATGCGAAAAGCCAAGTATATTTCCAGTTTGGATCTGAACAGTGGATAACATTTGATATACGTCAGTAGCGTACATTTTTAGGAGGCTTCAAAAAAACTAGATTTTTTTATTGGGCTTTTGGTTACCACACTGTAGTGGTAAAAACTATTTCAAAAATTGTAAAACGAAAATTTGATTCTTCATGTAATATACAAGTTGATGAATATACAGAACGTTTCAATGAAAAAACCATGTTTCTTTAAAAAATTTTATTTAATTATAATGGTAATACAGTATTTGAAAACCAGTGGCGGAGGCGTTGTACATTTCGTTAGGTACACAAATATAGTCCAGATGCGTGGGGGTTTAGATCTTGGGCAAAGTTTTCAGTTTCACAGGGTGTACCATCAAATTCCCAAACGTCAATAATGTGTGGAAAAACACCAAATATGAGACATTTCATTAGCAGAAATGCCGCTTTTTGTTGGCCACGAACGTAAATGTAGTCTGCAGCAGACAACAGCTTGCTTTCCAATATTTCATTTACTTTAGAAAATTCTACATCTCCTGAAGAGTATCGAATGCCATGCACATTCCTTTCCAAGTGGGATGTAGTCTTTTTGTCCTCGTTACTAAATGTAGAAAACGGTTGTGTGAACTTTTGAAACCATTTATATGGTGAGTTCTTTGGCAACGAAAAGTCCATCTACGACCAAGCCTTGAATGTCTACAAATGCTACTCTCATGTTGACGTCTGCTCAAATACTAACTCTGACCAACATCTAGTTTAAGCTTGTACCAATTTTGGTGAAGGATAAGTATTCCATCACACAATCGTGAATAATGATGCAATAGACTTTGGAATTTTCGGAAAAGCCTATGATTGCTTCAATGTCAAGTTTCACATCGACTGTGGATGCCTTCATGCTTTCTTTCTGTTTCGAACAATCGATAACAAACAGTGCTCGTTTCTTGAAAGAAGAATAATCCAGCAGGGGACGCTTCTGTGTGGAGTTCGCGTAGTTGGGTTAAAATTCAGTATAGTTAAAATATGACTCATTGTAGTCAGTCTTACCAAAATCCAATTGCATTCTTTCATTAGGCCAATAATCACCGTTAAGTTACAGTCTTATACTTTGAACGTCGGCATTGTCAAATTAAGTCGGGTCAGCTGTACTCTCGTTACGTTTGTCGGTTTGGGAGAAAACAATAACAATACGAGGTCTTTCAACTGAAGTGGATGTTTTAACAGCCCAAACTTCACGTCTTGCGCCTTTAGTAATATCAGGCAATTCGTGTAACTCCCACTTCCTAAATGGAATAGCATAGGTTGATCTTTTTGAATCGATTTCATGAGATTTATCTTTATATCATCATTAGGAAAGATATGTTTAACTTTTAGTTCGATGCTTGTAATGTTAATTTTAGCAGTTGTACCAGAGCGTACCACAGACATTTTTTTTCGTGATATATATGCAATCATTATCATTTCGCGCTCGTACTAATCGTATTGTTTGTCGCCCACATGTAATCATAGGATAATCGTTGAAAATGTTGAAAACATGTTTGAGAGGTATTTGAAGGTTAAAGGACTTGTCGCTGAATCGAGAATCGAGTAGATCGCAGCGCCGCCCCTCTACTCGAAAACATCAGCTACTACTGGATCATCTAGCAAAAATTCCATCTCCAAAAAGTGGAGTACAAGTTCTCGATTCACGTTTGACATACAACGAAGATCCCATCGAATACATTTATTGGGACGACCCCAACGAGTTGGTTGAACGTCTTGCTTCGAAAGACGCCGGGAATACGACGCACGGCTACGAAATAGTAACAATTATCAATGAGCTCAAGGAAGCTGATATAATAGAAAAATCCAAGCTGAATCTTGTTCATTTCAATTATGCCTCTCGATAAATTCGGACATAGACATAAAACGCCATATGCACGTTTACCGGCGAAAATCACGTTTCCTCATACACCGGACGATAGTATTGATATTGAGAATGTGAAAATTTGTAATGTTAGGGAACCGTCGAAAAATAGTGATGCTGCAAGGTATACCAATCAGTGGAGGGTTTTATGACGAAGAACTACAGAAAACATCAAATCCCGACATTTACTTGGTTGAAAAAGTTCTCAGAAGGTGTCAAAATGTACGTGAAATGGCTTGGCTTAGACAAAAAACATAACAGTTGGATTGAAAACATGGATGTTTTGTAACTACTTTTTGCTTCGCCGCGTATGAATACATTTTTGAAGAGCTATCGTTAACAGCTATAAATTGAGTCAAGCTTCAGCTGTTAGTCTCAGTCATAATCATGAACTCTCAAGACAGTGGCTATTCCACCAGTAGTAGTATTGAATCATATTCCTACAGTGCAGAGTTAGATCATATTTTGGATCAGTATGAGGTTGCCGCCAAGTCTGAAAATTTCTACCTGCTTTTAACCTCATATAACCTTTCTGGTTATGAAGTAAAATGTGGTATAAGTCCTGCAAGATCATTTACGCCTTCTGTGATCCTATCTCAACACTTCAAGTCCAGCAAAATATCGTTTAGCAGTTACGAATGGCAGACCTTTACTTCAATAATGGTACAACAAATGATTGATTTCTTTTATGCCAATCTACATGACGAATTCCAAACTGTTTCGTGTGGAGATTACTGTACCATTACCCCAGCAGTTTACAACAATTGCAAATTTATTTTTATCAAGAAACATGGACGAAGAAGAGGTGTTTCAGATTTTAGAACTGAATAACGCTTTAATTTCACAACGTTTATCTGTTTTAGATAATTTAAACTTTTGCGAGTATTATTGTTTTGGATTTTTGTAAAAATAATTCACATAGTCGTTTGCATTTTGTTCGATAATGTCACATGATATTTTAAATAGTGCTCTTAGGGAATTTCACTTTCATAAACTCGGAGTAATTAATGATTTGAATAAATAATTATATATTAGGTGTTTTTTTTTCTTGAAAAAAAATAGCTTTAAAGTTTTGCTTTGTACGTGTTACGTGACGTGTACAGGAATAATGATCTTTGGCCACCCCCCACACGTCCGTTGCCGACAATCAGCTCTCTCATAGCTACTGCGCAATAAATAAAAAGTATTTTCAAAATATTTTTTTCATTCTTGTAAAAAAACCATAATACTTTTTAAAAAAAGTAGGAACACGACACCTATCACTAATGACAAAGGTTAAAAAAAATATATACATTTCGTATAAGTGATGGAATTTTTTTTTAAAAGGCATACACATAGTCTTAGAACCAAGTTATTGTTTACTATGATGTCCCCAAGGTATTTTTTAAAAAGAATTTGGAATGAGTTTTCGTTCATCATCGTAAGGACTTATTTTAGTTTGCTCAGTAGTGAAGACATTATGAGCATACGAACGAATACATCGTTGGGTTGCAGTTTGACTTTTGAAATCTTTTAAGCAATTTAAATAGTTATCGAATGTAATTTGATTTTCAACGACGTTTAATTTCACTCCCTTGGATTTTTTCGTGACACCCATGTTTTTTAATTTAAATTCCATTGTTCTCTGCTGTAAACGCTTCTTTCATGCTCATCAGCAGATACCTATAGTTTGTACGTATACATTTTAGACCTTATACCAACAAAATGCGTTATTATTTTACCTTTAGTCTCGTCATTCATTCTCGAAGTATGCTAGGGTAGTAATTCTGAGGCGGGGGTAACGGCGAGTTTGAGGTGGGTTTGTTTGGTAGGCATCCCCTTGGGGATGAGTGCAACACTGTTTGGGTGTCGGACCCATTCGAACATGAGTTTCCCATCTCGACCCGAAAAAAAAAGTCTCGTCCTTCATGATCCCCAAAACTTTTTTATTAACTGGGGGGATGTTATATTTATTGTCAACTGGATAGTCGGACCAGCAACCAACACAGATCAGCAGCAAAATACGTCCGATCACGTTTATAGGTAAACATGACGTTAAGGCCTTTTCAGCGATGTGTCCGCGTGTCATGATTTCTTAGTTTTTTTGCACTCTAATTTTACGCGCGGACGGGCGCAGGCCTGAACCTGTATCTCTCTTACACATTGCCTTGCCGTAAAACTGACGTCACCCATCAAATGTCACCTGTCAAATGTTCTATCTCTCTCTTATACATTTCTTATATGACACACACACACACACTCTCTCTCTCTCTCTAACACATTGTTTTCCCTATACTGGTCGCGGAACTCCCCTAGCCTATCTACTGACCACCAATATTTGAAGTTCAAAAACGTCTATCTACTGACCACCAAAATTTGGAGTTAAAAAAACGTTAATTAGCGTGTATACAGGGACGTTCAGAAATAAAAAAAAAACAATTTTTGACGATGTTCATCTCAGACACCGGTGAAGTAACATTACTCAAAATGTACCTTAATATGTTTCGAGAGATATTTTTTACAGTGTGGTAACCAAAAGTCTAATAAAAAAATCGCTATAATTTTTTTTAAATCGACGTTTTGAAGCCTCTTAAAAATGTTGCGCTATTGACGTATATCTAACGTTAATAAGTAAAAATAGTCCCTTTGCCGACCTTTTTGAACCACCAAAATATGAAATCTATCAAATGTCAATTAAAAGCTATAACTGGGTGTTGCGATCTCAAGTGGGTCACACTGTATAACAGCACATCTTTTATTCTCTATTCTTTTTTTTCGGGTCGAGATGGGAAACTCATGTTCGAATGGTTTATTTTATTGTAGTTGCGCTAAATTTTCAAATTCTTTGTTATATTTACTTTTTGTGTTTATATTTACTTTTAATGTGTATATACAGGGTGTCCCAAGATTTTTTTACAAGCTCTAACTGAGGAATCAACGAATAGGTTTATTTGAAAATTGGGTAATCTTTTTGGGACCTACAGTAATTTCATCCGAGGTATACAGGGTATCTGTGACGTCATCATAGAAGCAGGGTCGCAATGAAATAAATTGCATGGAAAGGGGGGATCAAACTTAGCTCAAATGAAAGAGCTTTTTATTTCAAATTCAACAGTGTATCACAGTGAGGGTGGGTACTCAAGTGGATAATTACACCAAATTTTCAGTTTAATGTTTATTTGCAACAATAACCAGAAAATTTCGACTTTACAGTGATTTTATAAAATATGTTCAAAATGGCCTCCGTCTGCAACAACACAAGCATCGAACCGTCTAAGTAGTTCACGTTTGTTTACATGCCGCATGTATCATCTCTTGCGTAAGGTTATTACAAGCTTGTCTAATTTTATTTTTTAAATCGTTCGTGTCTACAGGTTATTCATTATAAACAAGCTCTTTTAAGTATCCCCATACAAAAAAATCTAGGGGTGACATTGGAGGCCATTGAAAGGGTCCATGAGTTACAATCCATTTGTTTGGAAATATAGCATTAAGATAATTTACTACAATACCGCTATTATGTGGGGGTGCGCCATTTTGCTGCCATATTCATTCTTTCATTCAAAGGAATATTCTCCAGTAACGCAGGTAGGTCATTTTCTAGAAACTTTAAATATCTCTGACCATTGAGATAGCCTTAAAAAAAATATGGGCCTACTAACCGACTGTTCTGTATTTATGTCATTATATGGATACTCTTACACAATCCGACAACGTCGAATTTCTCTCACCATTCTTTCTTGTTAAAAAGTAACATTTTTGTATTTTAGCGAAAAGTTTGTTAGTTAGTGTAAAATCATTTATTAAAATCATCAAATCATCCACCAAATCAAAACATTTGGTCCTTCGAAACGGATTCATTGTATTTTCCAAACATAATTCAATAAATCTTAGTCGTGCTTATCAGGTACCACATATTCAGCACAACAAATTATAAATAGACAGAAATCAACAAAAATCCTAGTTTTGGAAGCAGGGAAGATTGGAGCACACTCGAATCCCAGATAAGTTCCTTTAAATATTATTCTTGTTGAATTTAAATAGTTTCTATTTGTGCAAAACAGGTCATTAATTTTTTCTTTATTATTTTTTGTTAATATCAACATTCTGATATCTTAAACACATTAAAACAAACGAAATGAGTTCCAAAGATACTATTAAAACATTAAAAAATGGTAAAGCTCAATTAAAGGCGCAATTAAGGAGATTTAAAACATTTCTTGACAAACTCGATGATGATGAATCAAATTTTAGCCAACTTTCAGGTAGACTAAAAACAATTGAACCTATACTAAATAGTTTCAAAGAAATGCACATTAAATCTCTTAATATTACTGAAGAAGACAATCATACGGATTTAGACGACGAGTTTGCACAATTTGAAGAAAGTTATTTTGAAATTGTTTCCAATGCAGAACTAATAGGTAAAAATCATTCACATGTAAGTGGTATTGCACAATCTGAAAATGCAAATAAATCAAACAGTTCAAGTAAAATCAACCTGCCAATTATCGATCTACCTGTCTTTAGAGGCGAACCAGAAGGTTGGTTGCAATTTTACGATACATTTGAAACATTAATTCATAATGACATTAATCTAAGCAATGTTCAAAAGTTTTATTATCTGAAATCATGTTTAAAAGATAAAGCCGAGGCAGTGATTTCTTCGTTGGAGGTCACCAATCACAATTATATCACAGCCTGGGAGATTCTAAAGGAATGCTTCCAAAACGACAAATTAATCGTTCACAATCATATTCGCGCATTATTTGAATTATCAGTAGTTCAGAAAGAGTCATTCTCTCAGTTACGAATATTAATAGATGAAGTTAACAAAATTTTACGCGTATTAAAATCCTTCAAAAAGCCTGTAGATCAGTGGGGTTCACTTTTGATTTATTTACTATCATCTAAATTAGACAACAATACAAAACGTCAGTGGGAGTCAGAAAATATTGACAAAAGGGTATTACCTATTGTCGATCATTTTTTTAAATTTCTCTCTCAGAGATGTGTGCTTTTAGAAACTTTGTATACAACGAGAGAAAATAGTTTAAACAAATCACAAATCAAACCTAAAAGTCATTCATTCCTTAGTCAAACAACAAACCAAAGTGGAAAATGTACCTATTGCAATGATGCACACTTATTATTTTACTGTCCAAAATTTCTAGCATTACCAGTAAAGGGTCGCAGTATTGAGATTAAAAGGTTAAAACTCTGTTTACATTGTTTTCGATCCAATCATTTGGTAGAAAATTGTTTATCCAGAGGCAGTAAATACTGTGGGACATTTCACAACTCACTTTTATGCTTCAGGCAAGCACAGTCAAACAAAATCTCATTTAATCAAGTTCATACAAACAGTGATCAAATTCAGGCTACAAACCAATCAGTAGATAATAATCAATTATTCAATCAACCTCAATCAAGCTTTATTACAATCAGTCAATCAAATTCACAACATTCAAATTCAAAACTATTAGACAATCAGGAAAATTCATATGCTTCAAGTTCTCCTGTTGTATTAAATTGTACATTATATTAATGTATTATGTCATTATATGGATACTCTACACAATCCGACAACGTCGAATTTCTCTCACCATTCGCTTTCTGGTCGGTACTCGTCACACGAAGAGACAGAAGTAGTATTCAATAAATAATAAAAACCAACAGTACTTCTTTCTTGTTAAAAAGTAACATTTTTGTATTTTAGCGAATGTTTTGGGATGCGCCAAACGAAGCGTCCTCTGCATATCAGGGTCACGCAAGCCATCAATAAAGGCCTGGATACCCAGACATTCCATCATGTTTTCCGGTGCTGATGGATAAGCAAATCGAACTAGTCGGGCGATATCCACTTCATACTCTTGAAGAGTTTCGTCCCGTTTCTGCCTTCGGTTCTTCATCTGAGATTGGTACAAGTGTTCTAGATGTTCGTGACCATATCGCATGTCCAACCTCTTCTTCAGCTGCTCGAAGTCATCCGTTTCTTCAAGGGGTATCGTCTGAAGCACATCTAAGGCATCTCCCCGAAGCGCGATGGTTAAGTTCACTGCCTTCTCCTTATCGGACCAATTATTCGCTCTAGCGGCTGCTTCAAACTGTTTAACATAATTGGTCCACGACATCTTTCTATCGAACGTTGGGGCCTTGACTCGGGCAAGGCTGGCAATATCTTCTGTTTTGGGATGTACTTCTAGCTTGCATGGTTTTATTTGTTCAATCCTTTTTCCTTCTGTTGGCGTGTCTCGTGTTCTTGAGTCTGCCATTTTCCTCTCTAACTCCTGGATTTTCTCATCCATTGTTGTTATTTTATTCTCAATATCCGATTTTAGAGACGAAATTTTATTTTCGACTTCAGCGGCAATGTCATTTCTCATTGATAAGATATCGGCAGAAATATCGTTTTTCATGGTAGAAATCTTCTCATCCATATTAGCAGAAATATCGTCCTTCATGGTAGGATTCTCGTACTTCATATTAGCAGAAATATCGTCCTTCATGGTAGAGATCTTCTCGTCCATAGCGGAAATGTTAGCAGAAATCTTCTCGTCCATAGCGGAAATGTTAGCCCGAAATCTTCTCGTCCATAGCGGAAATTGACGAGATTAAGATGGAAGCCTCGTCGTTGAATAAAAATGTTTCCGGATCCAATCCGTCATCTTCCAGCGCTATTTTCAACCTTTCAAATAATTCACACTTCTTTCCGGACGTTTCCTACTCGCGATTTTCCAATTCTGCTTTTAGTTCGGTCACTTTCAGGTCACTTAGTCTCTTAGCCATTTTTACGTAATTATTTATTTATATTATCCCACTTCTGACACCAATGTAATGTTTTTCTTTATTTATTTAAACAGTTTTTACCGGTGGGATAAAATTATACACACTATGGCTAATTACTATCTATTTATTTAAAGAAACACACACACTGTATTAAACTTAATTCATATACACAATATACTCAATGTCTACTAATTTATTTACACTCGGTATATTAGTTCTAATTTATTTTCACCACTTGGATATTACCCTATTTATCTGCACTATTTAATTCACTAATTCTTCCGAACTAACTGAACTGTACCAGCTAACTAACTGCTACGCACTCGAAAACCCGCGTATATATAGTCCTTATCGGTTCTGGAACACTCTAGTGCCTTCGGCGCTCGGGCTACGCGCGAACGAAACCGTTCCAGAATGTTCGAGTACATTTTAACGCAAGGGGAGCGCAGCCACCAAAATTTACACTCGTGGAACAGGGCCGGCTTTGAGTTGGTGACCTCGCAACAGTATTGAACTATTATTTTTTGACGCCAACGAAAAATATATTTCTCTTATTGCAGAAAATCAGTTGTGTTCTCATTATCGGTTTCATACCTCCTAATTGCCCAAAATATCCACTATAAAACATTTTTTATGAAATCTACAAAAATAATAACATAATGGAAAAACTAAGATTCGAGTTCACCATTAAAGAAAAACGAGGAGATGAAAAAACAAACATTATTTGTCTAACATCAATCAGCACACTTGAGGGCGAAATCTTTGATGTACCAACAGATGTTCAAGATGTAATCCTGCATAATGAACTCATTAAAACGGATACTTCTAAGAATGTGAAAAATGCAATTACTAAAATGCACCAAAAAAGGAATGTTTGGATTGTGTTGAATGACCTTACGAAATATTTACGTTGATGATGGTGGAAACATTCAATTTGATGATTGCATATTGGAAGAGAAATTCGAAGAACCACAATCTACAGAACAAACAAATATTTCAAATGGTATCTCAAAAGAAGATTTGCAGATTACATTAGAAAATGTGTCTAGAAGGAATACAGAATCTCAATAAACTAGAACCATGGTCTGTTTTCAGTGTAATGTTGTTCTGATTGGTTGTGTTCAATCAAATGAGCTCAAATTAACTGATTTCATTGGATATCTACTAGAGCAAAAAAATTTCATTTTTATTAATTTAGTTACTACTTGTGATTAGGAACTGACATTATGGTTTATGAACATTAAATGTCGTTTCCCTTATTGCAGGTAAGTTTTGTAAACAATAATTTTACGATTTGTAAATAACGAAAAATATATTTCTCTTATTGCAGAAACTCAGTTGTGTTCTGATTATCGGTGTCATACCTCCTAATTGCACAAAATATCCACTATATATATACAGTGTGGAAACCACTTATGGAATAAAATTCTTTATGTCATTATTTTAGAAAATTATAAAAAATGCCAAGACATGTCAACTTTTGAATTGAGTTGTGCGTTATGTAAACATAAATTCAAATGTACAGGGAGATTCACGCAAGTATGCCATAGTCGGTGTTGTTTTTTTTTTTAATGAAACACCCTGCATATTTGCATATTTCTGAAATCCTCTTGATGAACCGATTCCAACAAACTGAATAATGTATGGTCAATTATGAATTATACAGGGTGAAATTTTAAAATTAATAATTTATTACCCTTGAAATATTGGTACTTTTTTGAATTAGCTAAATATGGATTTATCAAAAATCAAAACTAACTGATTATTAGACGTATTTGTATATTAAACAAAACCTGCTACGCCCATGAATTTTATCATAAATACCTAAAAATTGCCTAAAAACGCCAATAATTAGACAAAATCGGTAAATAATGTGGATTGTTTTCTATTCTGTCAGTTGTTGATGTGTTGACAGTTTATACTGAAAAAGTAAAATCTTTGTCAAACACTCTTTCCTTGTCGACATAACAATGAAATATTTAACTGAGACTCACCGAATTGAGATTTTAATGATAATCGGGTACGGGGATAACTGCAGAAGTCAAGTTGAAGTGGCAAACTTATTTAATCACAGGTATCCCGAATTGCCTAATATTTCACAAAGTACTGTGTCTAAAATTCATGCACAATTCAGAGAACTTGGACATGTCAAACCATTGAAAAGAAAACCACACTTCGTTGAAGATGATGTGAAAGTGGATATTTTGTTAAGTGTCGAGGAGAATCCAACTTCAAGTACACGTCAAGTTGCCCGTGAAAATAATGTTAGTCATACAACTGTTCTAAGATGTCTTCATAAAGAAAAACTTCATCCCTACAAATTAACTTTTGTGCAGGAGTTAACAGAAGACGATCCAGATCGTAGAATGGATTTCTGCGAAAGATTGATGAATAAGCTGAACAGAAATGAGATAGCTCTTGGTACCATTCTTTTTTCTGACGAATCAACATTCACATTGAATGGAGAGGTAAACCGACAGAACTGCAGATATTGGTCAGCAGAGAATCCTAATTGGATGCGTGAGACACATACTCAGTACCCTCAAAAGGTGAACGTTTGGGCCGGTATCAAGGCGACCATATTATTGGTCCTATATTTATAGATGGAAATTTGACAGCTGAAAAATATTTAAATATGCTTAGAAATGGAGTTATTCCTGCGTTGGCAAACTTATATCCCAACGCAATAGATCCTAGCTTACCGAATGAAAATGTTTGGTTCCAGCAAGACGGGGCAACACCCCATTATGCTTTAATGGTAAGAACTTATTTAGATGGAATCTTCCCCAATAAATGGATTGGACGAAGAGGTACTATTGAGTGGCCAGCTAGATCGCCAGACCTTACGCCGTTAGATTTTTTCTGTGGGGTTATCTCAAGAACAAAGTATATGCAACACAACCAACTAGCATTGTAGACCTCAAAGACAGGATAACTACAGAAATACGGAATATTTCACCTCAAACTTTAAACAAAGTTAAGGAGGAGTTCTATAGGAGACTGTGCTATTGCCAACAACTAGGTGGAGAACATTTTGAGCATTTATTTTAATGTATTAAAATCAAATACATCAGGTATTTTATGTATGTGTTTAATAACTGTAAAAATAAAAATTTCACCCTGTATAATTCATAATTGACCATACATTATTTAGTTTGTTAAAATCGGTTCATTAAGGGGATTTAAAAAATATGCAAATATACAGGGTGTTTCATTAAAAAAAAACACCGACTATGGCATACTTGCGTGAATCACCCTGTACATTTAAATTTATGTTTACATAACGCACAACTCAATTCAAAAGTTGATGTGTCTCGGTATTTTTTATAATTCTCTAAAATAATGACATAAAGAATTTTATTCCATAAGTGGTTTCCACACTGTATATATATATATATATATATATATATATCTACAAATAGGAATTGGTGTGCTAATACTACACGAAAGTAAAAATCCCAAAGCAAGTTTGTCATGGGTGCACATACATACACACCGCTACTATTGCAACCTTAGTAGAAGACTTCTTCACGGAACTGTCCACAAAAAAGACTTGTACTGTGTTGGATACGCAGACATCATCGCTAATGTAGTCATGGGCAAGTTTGCTGGAGAGGTATCGGAAAAGTTGCAAGCGGCCTTAAATATGGTTGATAATTGGTGCATACAAGAGAATCTAATTGTACATGCTCAGAAAACACAAATGATCATCATCCGATTTTAACACCTCATAACAAAACATCCTGTAATATATAATTTTTATGTCCCTATGATTAGACATATAAAAGTTATAAGCTGTTGAAATCAGATACTTTTCACTGAGATACCCTGTACAGTCGATGGAAAGTGTTAATAGGGGCGATTAACAATTTCGAACATTGTTAATCACCCTTGTTTTTAAATAACTATTAATACAGTTACATTGAATTATGTATTTGGTGATAGTTAAATTATTATCTCGTGTTTGGATGATTCAACGTTTTTCTGGTATGGTCAGATAAATTTTAATATATATAACTTACCTAAAATAAACTTGACAACAAGGATACAAAATAGAATAAAGAACATAAATTACTTTTTGATCAGTTAAGCTTAGCACTTTGTGATATAAGTAATTTAAAAGAGCAACACCATTTTCAGTCTCCTCAGATACCATATATGGTCCAATTTTACACACAGATGCCAATGTATTCACTTGCAATCGCAGTTGGTAAGTTTTTTCGTGAAATTGCAAAAATTGAACTGAATTGGGAATGTTGAATACAGCTGTTTGATAGAATTTCAGATAACGATTAACACTTTTACAAAATTCCTGAAACAATACAATCAAATTAGAATATTATCATACCAGTTTGTCACTTTAAAAGATACTCGATATAGGTACACTGAAAAATTTATATAATTTCATTCAATCATTATTTTTGGGAAATTAAACCACAATCTTTTTTTTGTGGGGGAACTGGCTTGGAAATAAATTCAGCCACAGATTTTTTTCATTTTTTTTATATACACAATCTTTTTTAAATGCTCAACTTGATGACCGTGTACATTGACACAATGTTCAAACCTTGTTAAAAGATTTCTTATACATGATTAATCTGTTATTATATCAGAATGGGCTACAATGAGACACATTTTTGGGGTCTCCTTGAGACCGTGTCTCATGGTGGCCCATAGGCATAAGTTAATAATTCCTTGTATGTTATTTTTTTCAGATGTCCAGAGGCCGCATCTGAAAGAGCCAAAAGGGCACATTTTCAGAAGAAAATATGAGAAAGGCTGTCCGTCAAGTTTTAGTAGGAGAAGGTGGAGTAAAATTGTCACTACGGAAAGCAGCAGAAACAAATAACGTCTATTTTTAAACATTGCAGAGGTATGTTAAAAAGGAAGCACACAAGGCAAATCCTGATGATCATATCGTAATGAAAAGCAACTATAAGCACCGCTTAGTTTTTAATGAACAGGAAGAAAAGGCCTTATTTCACTATGTTATTAAGTGCTCGAAAATGTGATATGACAAAACAACAAAAGACACTCGTGTGTTAGTTTACGAAATGGCCAAGATTAACTCAAAAGTTATACCATTAAGTTGGGAAAAAAATAAATCTGCTGGAATCGACTACAATGATTTTTAAAAAGACACAATAAAGAGCTAAGTATTCGACAGCCCGAAGGATGTAGTCTTTCGAGAGCATCCTCTTTTAACGAACATAACGTACAATTATTTTTCGGTAATCTTACTAAAGCATATGGTCGTTCCGAAAAAAATTCGGATGGTGCCCACATCTACAATTTGGATGAGACTGATACAACCACTGTACAAAAACCAAAAAAAGTCTTATCGTCAAAAGGCATGAAAATGGTCAGTCACTGCACCAGTAAAGAACGTGGGGTATTAATAACAACTGCATAATAAGCGCCAGTGGAAATGCCCTTCCACCTTTTATGGTGTTCCCCCGAAAAAAGTTTAAACATCACATGTTAAATGGGGCACCGCCCGGTACATTAGGTATTGCATCATCTTCAGGTTGGATGAATGGGGACCTATTTCCATCCGTGATGAAGCACTTTATTCAGCATAGTGGATCTACTAAAGACAACCCCACCATTATAATATTTGATAACCACGAGAGTCATCTCACAATCAAAACACTGAACGCAGCGAAGGAAAATGGAGTTATTATAATAACTCTGCCCCCGCATTGCAGTCATAAGCTGCAACCCTTGGATACGTCGGTATTCGCATCATTCAAGGCGAACAATGCTGCTGTTGATTCATGGCTCTTACATCATCCAGGGATACCATTATCAATTTATGATGTCCCTGGCTGTGTAGGTATGGCATTTTAACGATCCATGACACCATCGAATATTAAATCTGGTTTCAAAAAACGGGAATATATCCGTTTGACAGAAAAGTATTTACTTCCGATGTTTTTTTAAGTAGTTCCGTCACGGATAGGGATATTACCTTGCCTTTAATTCCACCAAATAATGATGTTCAAATAGCAACAACTTTGTCCAAAATACCTATCGTGGAAACCAAACCGTTATGGAAGAACTCGTCAAAATTGTTCCTGAAGTATTCAAAGAGAACCCCAAAGCAGGCGAAAGAAAACTGAACAGCCAACGTAAAAAAGCCATCAATTGTATTCCTACTGACACACCTGAGAAAGATAAAATTGAAATTAAATATATGGAGAAAAAGGAAAAAGAAAACAAAAAAAGGAAAAGACAACCGAAAAACGCCAAATTAGAAGCCGCCACGAAAAATTTATTTACAAAAAAACGGTCTATTTCAAAAGAAGTCGAATCTTCAGATGAAGAAGAAGATATATCACTCGCCGATTCTGATGAGGATACAACAGACTGGAGCCTTGAGGATTTGAAGAATTAGACAGAGATCCGTAACCTGGTGATTTTGTGTTGGTACAATTAAAAGCTAAAAATTACGTATTATATCTTGGAAAAGTAATAAAACTAGAGAAAAGTCAACGAATGATGTTCAATTTTTGGGAAAATTAAAATTCGAGGGACATTTTATATTTCCTGTAGGGGTAATCAAATGTTATAATTTTTAATGTGAAATGCAAAAGATTTATCAGTGAAATCTGTAATAAAAGCAACCAGGCGAATATACATTAAAAAACATGTTCTTATATGTGGGCAATGGCGGCTCTTCGTTGAGTCAAGTGCGGCTCCCACTAAAATTTTTCTTCTATTATTGAATTTTGGAAACTCGTGCCTGAATCAAAATATCCAAACGTAAGAAAGCTGCTTGTCGTTTATTTTCGATTTTTTGTAAAACATATAGCTGTGAATCTTAATACACCACCATGAAGTCGAAAAATCGTTCACAGTTGACTGATCAACATCTTTCAGAGTTACTGCGGTCAGCTTTAACTAATTAGACCAAATTTTAAACATTTGATCAAATATTGTCGTTAGATGTTATTATACTTTATTTATATTATTAAATATGTTTTTATTATATTTGATTTTTATTGTAGTTAAAGTTTATTTCTAAAATTTCCAAATTTTTTTTTCATAATTATGTTTTTTGTGTTCTTGTGGTGTTCTTATGGGAAAAATCTAATTATAATAAATAAAAAAATTTGAATGTGTATCTACGTGTGGCTCTTTATAAAATATAAAAAACTTGATTGTGGCTCTCTTTGGCCCTATGTGTGCCCACCCTTGTTATATATTTTTAGCCGGCCAACATCAGGAGAAAGGCTACGATTGTCCGAAAGGAAGTTCATCCAACAAGACCGATTATAACAATATATTAATCCCAGAATGCCCAATTACAATAATTTTTTCAGATGGTATGTTATAAACAAAATTTAAGAAAACGGTAAAAAATAATATTATAAACTGTTTTAGGTGAACTCAACAATGATTTTTCGGAGTCGGATATTAAAAAAAATAATTTGGAAATAAGTCAAAAGGCAACTAATGATTTGCAATATTTTTCAAACTAACGACATCAGCATTTATCCAGGACTTCAATAAATTACTAATGCTGTAGTAGAAGAAGGGTGTCCTTTATTGAAGATCCGGGTATTTGTTTTTTACAATGCGCGGATATTTCTGACATTATTCACAAGGCTACTGAAGGGACACAAAGTTCATAAAATCAAAATTTACAGCAATTTCTTTTAAAACAGAAAACAATGTGAGTAAAAAATTGTTAAATGTAAAAACAAAAATACCCACATTAAAAAAGTCTGGAATATATAAACTTAAATGTCCAGAATGTATTGCTGTCTATATTGGTCAAACAATTCGAAATTTTGAAATTAGATACAATGAACACTCACGAGCATACAGATTAACACAGTGTAACGTGCCTCCCTTCTTACACGTGGCTCCTGCCACAAGAACACGTCACTATGGACACCCTTGATGCAAAATTCGGGTTTTTAAATCTCGGGCGCCAGATTATTAACGTGGTTTGCTCCACGGCCCCTTGACCCTTAGCGTCAAGAGTTCCAGATAGCCTCAGATGGAGGTTACGGAAAATTCCAGGGGTCTTGTTGAATTAAATTTAACTAACTAGTGAAAATCCGGAAAAGCCAAATCTAGGTTCTCCAATCAATAAATTGCGGTTAAAAATGAAAATAATAGAAATTCAAAACTTTGATCTATTAATACTCTGTGGTCTATTTTACGAAGAATTCTTTTTAGTGACAAACAAATTAACCGGGAAAAGAAAATGAGGTATGTATTACCTATATCTGGGATTTTAACGGACTTAACGGTCAGGTTATCAAATACGGTTCAAATCTACCGGGTTTTACGGGGTCCCTAATGCACGATTTAGATCTGCCGGGTAATCAGACAAATTGTGGCTAAGCCTCTTCCAAGTCTGATTAACCCTTGAATCCAGATGAAACCGGCAACTATTATTCCGACGGGGAGAAAAAAATATAAATAATGATTCTACGAAACGGGAAAAGAACGATTTAGATCTGCCGGGAAATCAAACAAATTGTGGCTAAGCCTCTTCCAAGTCTGATTAACCCTTGAATCTACTAAAGCCGGTAACTATTATTCAAAAAAAATAAAATTTAAGAACGAGTTAGATCTGCCGGGAAATCAAACAAATTGTGGCTAAGCCTCTTCCAAGTCTGATTAACCCTTGAATCTACTAAGCCGGTAACTATTATTCCGAAAAAAATAAAATTTAAGAACGAATTAGATCTGCCGGGAAATCAAACAAATTGTGGCTAAGCCTCTTCCAAGTCTGATTAACCCTTGAATCTAACTAAAGCCGGTAACAATTAAAAAAAAATATTTTCCCACGAGTTAAACGGTACCCAACTATCGACACACAGAGTAAAAATATTCGTACTAGCATAAACTTTAAAATATTATACCTAATCCACTTGGATATCAATTTAATTTAAAACTACTGACAACCAAAAGCATAAAATAATTCGAGAATCCACTAATAATTCATATCAGTTAATTAATATATAATAAACGCAGTAAATAAAAATTCGAAATCAAATTACGGTTGACAAATCTTTATTTTCAGATAAGAGAAAAATAAAAAAAACAAATTTCAGTTCAACAACAAAAGAAAAAAATAGCCGGTCGCAAAATTTTCAAAACCATACATTCAACAATTTAATAATAAGCGGCGATACGGAAAGTTTAGAATACACAGTTTATTTGTTAAAATTGATTTACCTTAATAAATACAGCCTACACACAAAATTTTGGTGCACTCAACTTTCACACTACGGTTTATCGGGTTTTCGGAGGAAAGTTTAACGGAGAATACTTAGAGCCGGAATGAAAACGCGAATAAGAATCTCGAGAACCGAAAAATGAACTGATTCTTGAGAGCGAAAAATGAATTGATTCTCGAGAGCCAAACTGAATGCTAGACGGAATGAATCGGAGACGGAATAAAAATCGGAGCGCGAATAAAAATCAGAGCGAAAAATGAATTGATTCTTCAGACCCTGAATGATGCGCGACAGCCAATTTATATCCAAAATTTTAGTTACACTTTTCGGCCGTTGTCGAGGCGTCAGAATTAAAACGTGAAATTTATCTAGTTTCGACAAAAACTTGTAAGTATACTAGACGGCTCTCGATTAAATTAAAATGTTGTATATACCGGGCGTCCTTTCAGTTGAAAAATTTAAATATCGGAAATGAATAAATTGTGTATGGTAGAAGTTGGATTTGCGTAACTCGGACTTATACTAAAAAATACACCGGTAATAGCAAAAAAAATAAATCACTGCGGTAGTCGAAAGGGTTGTAAAGTAACGAGTTATATACACCCTAGTGGTAAAATAAAATATATTACGGAATAATAAAAAAAAATAAAAAATTAAACTTGCAAAAACACTCGTTACAACAGCCAGATAAATCACATTACGCAAAACATCTTCTTGACACAAAACATTCATTAACACCCAACACAGAACTAGAAGTACTGCATATTTGTGATAAGAAACAAGAACTAGTTTTCCTCGAAGAACTAGAAATAAGAAGACACTTAAGAGACCCACAATATGAAGTTGTCAATGAACAGATAAATCTGGGGAGCTCTCCACTATTAAATTGTCTTCTTAAGTAACAATTGTAAAGATCAGCAGATATAGTTTTCCTTGGTTTCCTATATCATTGCACAGTTATACTGATCTTAAATGGGAAAAAGATATCCAGAATATCCCCATAGGGATAATAATACCTAAGCTTTAATTTTTGTAAAATCATATCTTCTTCTTTTTTCTATTCATATACAGATACGTGCAAACAAAAACGGAACATGTATTCGATCTAAATAGTCCACCAACAAAACATTTCTATAAATTAATTCCAATGAATATCAAGTATTTAGCTAGGCAGCTGGATTCAGAACCAGTCTAAGAAACTCCGCCCCTTCTCCTTCCAAAATTTGTTATTTATGTAGTGTGTACGAAGTGCGAACCAGTGCGAACTGCGATTTAGTATTGAACAATTATTTGATGGGGGTAGTAAACGTCGCTACATATTGAAACAATATGTTTACGTTTTATGTAGTTCAAATCGAAAATCAATTGTTAAATTCTCTTTAACAATTAATGTTTCGAGCTAAGATAATATATTTTGATTTCTTTTGGCCATAACGGATTTCAAAATAAAAATGTTGTATGAACCTTATAGCACCGATACCCAGTTCTTTTTAAAATACGTCGAAATGTACTTTGATTCAAGTTTACTTCTTCAGCAACTTCTCTGCTCGAACATGGTTCACTATTTTCAACCACTGCACAAACATCAATTTCTCTATTTATTCGTTGTTCACTCATTTGCCTTACAGGTGGTTGACCGAGATTACTGCATTTGTTGCAGTTTTGTAAACATCCACATTTACGAAATTTTTGAATTATTCGATCAACTGTAGACTGTGAAGGCGCTGGTCGGTTTTCAAAAGCAACAACGAATAAATTAACTATTTCCCTAATCGAGTGACCTCCAAAATAGCACGATAAAATTTGAATTTTTTCCTGAAGGGTGTACATTTTTATTTCTCTACGAATTTATTTAATTTTGAAAAGTTATGGACTTGAACAGTACTCTCTGCTGCCGAGTATTGTTTACTGACTGTCTGACGCTAATTAAGGACCGCCCTTAGTTGAGAATACGGAGTGGTGGGAATTGTACGATAAGTTATAGGTGTCCAAATAAACGACTGTAATAATCGTGTTTTTAATCTGTTGAAGCTGGATGCTGGTCGACTAGTTCAAAAGCAGTTCTGATACAATGCTTAAAATCCCTGTTCCGTTTTTGTTTGAATGTATCTGTATATTAAGTCAATCACAAGATAGGTCACTTACTATTTGGTCTAGCCAAAATATTAAACATCAAGCAGGCATCACATAAAATGTAACTTCTGTCATTCTGACGATGATATGTCAATATCGAAATAATTATCAATATCTTAGAGTTTTCATAATTTTTTCATTAAATACTGGAATTAATTAGAAACAAAAGTAAGTTGTTTTACGTATTTTTCCGTTATAAGCACTTGTTCCTACTCTTTAGTAGGCACAGTGGCGGGTGCAATATCTTCTATGGTTTACTAAAAAATGGAAAATTGTGGTCATAAAGTGCATATTGTGTAAATAAGGTAAACGACCAACAAAGGAGAATGAGCATCCATGTTACCCATGTGACTGTTGCAGAAATTTAATTTGTTTGGATTGTTCGAAGATGTCAGCCTCAGAAATCCGTTGTTTACCTTTATAGAGTCGAATATTAAAGTTTATCTGCGTTAAATGTAGAAATTACGATTTAGTTGATATTTTATATAACGAAATTAAAGATAAAGGCCATATAATTGAAGGAAAAGATAAAATCATACTTTTGTTGAAAACAAAAATTGAAAGTTTGGAAAGTAAAATAAATGAACAAATAAGTTTGAATGTACCCCCGTCTTTATCCTATGCTCTTGTTACGAAAGAAAATAAATTAATGAAAAATAATGTGCCCAGGATTATAATAAAACCAAAAGTACGTCAAAATTGTGAAAAGCGAAAGAAGATCTTGAAAAAAGTATAAAACTAAACGACCTAAAAATAGGTGTACAAAATTTAAAAACAACTAACTCGGGATCTGTTATCGTTAGATGATCGAAGTGGAACATAACTTTTAGAAAATACTATGAAAACTAAACTTGGAGATAAATATGATATAGAGTTAACGAGAATGAGACAGCCTAAAATAAAAATAGTTAATTTCAAGCAGGCCATGAATGAAGAGCAAATTGAAAAATGTATTGCCGAACAAAATAATTTGAATTAAGGTTTTGTTGTTAAGAACTACTAAATATGCTTCAAAGTCAATTTTGTGTGAATGCAGCACAACAGCTTTTATTCAAATTATGAAAGAACGTAAAATTTTTATCGGATGGGAAAGATGTACAGTGTATGAATATTTAGATATACCAAGATTCTACAACTGTCAGGGTTACTACCATAAAAACAAGCTTGTCAGTGCTTTAAATGTAGCTTTAGTGGTAATCTAACGTCACCCGAATTCAAATTTTTCACAGTTTTTATATTTTATTAACATTATTCCTGATCTATTATCGAATACGACTCGATTGTAACAGGCGACTTAAATATTAATATGTTAGTTCCTAATACATATGGATATATCGCTCATTCGAAACAACAGTGACACAACTCAAAAAGTATAGTTTTCAGGAAACACATTTTAAAATGTTTATTCGCTTTTTTATGACCTAAAATGTCAATAAATAGCCTTTTCGTCCAAATTTTAGAATACATAGAGAGTAAGTGGGTTCTCTCAATGTAACAAGTTAATTATTAAATCAAATTTTAATTTTAGAGGCTCTTTTTTAGGCCATACACCCACTTGTGTCACTATTATTCATAAAAAATTGTTGAAAAATAATCATTTATGGTGTTATAACTCGAAATGTGTCACTGTTCTCTCTAAATAATTATTTGATATGATAAATACTTACCGACAAGAAACTTTTTGCAATGTGACACTATTTTTTAAACAAAACTTAACCTTCCCCCTTGACACGGGTAAAATAATAGTGACACGCCACCTACCGCTCATTTACTAAAGACCAGATGTGTCGCTGTTCAACAATATTCTTTAATATATTTTTTCTACAATCATTAATAAAAGTTACGTTTTTTTAAATCTATTTTCGTACATAAAATATGTAGTTGTTAAACAGTTTTAAAAGTGACATTAGAGTGAGATAAAGTAGTTTTTTTAAAGCTAATTTTAGATATTTCCGCTAATGGCTCTGCAGATTGCACTGATCTGACATTTTACTTAGCGTTTTGTCATCATGACAAACAGAAACATTCAAATCGACGCCATTTTCAGCAACCTAAATAACACATTCTTTGGTTTTTGCTTGCTTGTAGAAAAAATAGTGTATGCAACATATGCATAAATTGTCTTTTTTTCACACATGGAATTGACGCATACGCCTGCAGCTCATGCGTCAATTTTTCCGTTCGTGAAAAAAAGCACCACTTTACGCACTTGTTGCATAAATAACTATTAAACCTAATTGACTAAATACCACAAAACTGCGATATTTTTAATTGTGTCACTTTTGTTTCGAATGAGCGATATGTTAATAACATTGAAGAACCGACACGTATTTCAGCAACTGCTACCTTATTGTTGGATCCAATATAGGTAGTGATATCTGCCGTGAAAGCAGCACAGTTTTATGTAATTTAAGTGATCATAATGTTTGTACATTGAACATTGAGGTCAATAAACCTGAACAATGATATATTATTTTACGTAATTTCAAAGATTTTGATCATATTATTTTTAAAAGGGATCTTGATAACATTTTATGGGATAATATATATTATATGGACAATATTAATGATAAAGTCAAGTTTTTGACTGAAAATATAAATTTCATTTTTATCATACATGCTCCTTTGAAAATTGTTAGAATTAGTGAAAAACCAGCACCATGGTTAACTCCTAATCTGAAATTGATACTTAAAAAGCGTGATAAAGCGTTATCAAAATTTAGATTAAGAAATAATGAAGAAAATTGGAATTACTATAAAGAATGCCGTAATCACGCCCTAGCATCAATAAGAAAAGAAAAAGCAGCATTTTTAAGTAAACAGTGAAGAACGAAGTTCAAAATATTTGTGATGCGGGTCGAATTCTATGAATATTCATGTTTCTCGTACTCAAAACGTACTACCGAGTAATTTATACAATCCAAATGATGTTCACCCACTTATGAAATCCATATTGCCAATCTTGAGAGTTTAAAATAAGTTCATTAGGTATTCAAGTTTCAAATTACACAGGCCGTTAAGTGATCACCCTTATTCCGAAATTAGAAACACATTTAACCATACAAAATTGTCTCTTAAACTAATCTTACGCTACAGCCTTTTACTTTATAGCAGGCAATATAAATTCTTACATTTGAGCCTATTTGTTGCAAGTTTCCTAAAAAAATTTGACAATTGCCATTTGACATTATTATTATCACATTAATTTCAAGGTTGGAATTTAAAAACAATTTAGACCAACAAAAAAATCATAATGTGGTTTTATGAAACCACGATGCACGTGAAACTGAGTTTAGTTCAGCTTGTGAAGATGACTGGAAGCCTAAATATATTTAATGGATCGGATATAAATTAACACATTAACCGCCCGCGCCAAAAACGAACATTGCGTCAGGTGCTACTACAATTTTTTTGGATATTTTTGAATTTGAATACTTGAAACTTGTTACAAATGAATTTTTATATGGATTTTCAACTTTTTTTTTATAAATAAAACGCTCTAGGTGCGTTGTGGGCACTGATTAACTTAAAAACCATGCTCATTGCCCAAAAACGCGCCATACGCGTTCTTAAAAAATGTTGTTATTACTGATATTTTACTAGTCTAGAAATAAAAACCAAAAATACATTTTTAAAGATATTAAAAACAAGTAACACAAACTATAATTACTATACTTATTAAAAATATTCAAGTCTTATAAAATAAATTTGGCATCTTATTATTTGGTTGTAAAATATATAATCTAAAATAAGGAGTGAGAATACAAACTTTTTGACTACAAAGATAACAAACAGAACGATACGATAACTCTTATTAAAAACATTTAAAAAAATGACAAGTCAATTGTCTGTATGATATACCCTAAAACAAGGAGTGAGACATAGTCCAGGGCCACCAGGACACTGAGGGCAATAGTATACTGAATCCTTACGCTTTTTTCAACACTCCAGCAAACAGCGCACCTTCTTCTTTTCGCCTTTACGTTTTCCGCCATTGGACAATATTCTGGGAGGTGGTAAATTTTCAGTTTCGGTATTGGATTGATGGGACATGGTCCCAACAAGCTCTTGATCACCTCTAGTCTAAAGTCATAAAAACTCTTAGAACCATGTTTTTGTTTATAGAAGTAGAATGAATTTAATAAAATCATCTGGAATATATGAATTGCTAGTTTCTTATACCAGATTAAAGTCTTGTGTTCGCAGGAATAGTATGACAACATTTGGTCAGAGTGGTCTAAACCGGCCATAAATTTGTTATACTCATTGATCAGTTTGGGTTTCTTCACTACTTGACCACGTTGTGTAGTAACTTCTTCCATTTTCCGCTAAATTCGCTAGAAATCGCTAAAATTTCTCTGCGATCCTTCCATTTAATTACACATATCCCGTTTGCATCAAATTGGAAAACTAACTCGCCTTTTTCTAGCTTCTTGGATACCACTACAGGGGGATTTCGTTTTCTGTTCGACCTAAGGGTGGGGTCAATTTAACACTGTTACAGAAATTGTCCATATAGACTGAATGGCCAACACCTAATTTTTCTTGAAGAAGAGACATAACTACCTTCTCCGTATGTTGAGATCCTGATAATTGGACATGAGCGGCTCCAGAATATACAATTATTTTAAGGGTTAATCCATTTGGTTCGCAGAGTACGTTCAACATAATGCCAAACTTATGTCGTTTCCCTTTAACGTATTGACGAAACTTTAACCTTCCACGCCATAATATCATAGATTCATCTATTGATAGCTCCTTGGGTAGTAAACCATCTGCATCCTCTGGTTGAAAAAATTCACTAGTGGAAGTATCTTTCCTATTTGTGTACGAATTCGGATCCCCATATCTTCAAAATGCAGTGATCTCAATATTAACAAGAAACGATTTCGGCTCATATAGATTTTAAGAGCTTCAATGTTAAATAAGTAATGTTTTTTCCAATAATCGTTAATCCTGTTTAAACCTATAGTCCACATATGAAACAGCAGTCCAAGAAACGTTTTCATTTCAGCTGTAGTGATGTCTTTCCAACGAGAAATTCTTGATTGATCACCCTCTGATTTGTAAAGTAATTCTACAGCATGTGCTTTCGCTTTACAACAAAGTGATTCATAAAAGTCGTCTGTGGCCAATGGACTAAAATAATCAATTGGCTGCGATCCCCCTACATCTACCAGAATCCCAGGAGCTCCCGAAAATGGAATAACTGGTCTATGTAATTCCCGATCTGACCACTGCCCAGCAGTAGCTGACTGATCTGGTGTAGTTGGCCTTGAAGGTGGTTCGATTTCCTCCTCTAAGTCGCTGCCAGGTTGATATTCGGGATCACTTTGACTTTCGTTTCGAAAGGGATCTTCTTCACTAGAATTTCACGAAGTTCTTCATCTGTAAGGGTTTTCTGTCTACCTGGATCATATTTACCCTTCTTCGCCGGAGGCTGGTTGTTCCTGGATGGTCCCGGTGTTTGGTCCATAGCAAACTATAATAAAAAAAGTAAATAATATACCTTTTCAAAATGCATACGGCCCGTGCCCAGGAACGCGCCTGGCAAGGGCAACCAACCGGGACAGGTGATATTTTTACAAAATTACGTTTATATATAATAAAAAACCCACAATTATGTTTAATTTTGGTTTAAATGAAATATCTAAACTAAAATTTAATTCCTAAACATATAATACTTACCATAAAAACAACCACAAACAAAAAGTAGTGTCACAAAGATAAAAACCGCGAAAACTAGGAACCAACTGTTCTGTATGGTAACTCGACCACTATTGAGCGCCTCGACACGATCTCATGTAATTCCAGGCGTGCCCTCCTCTTCAGCTCACCTTTGAATATCATTAAGTACAGAACTCGCAACGCGCGGTGTGGGCACACCAATACAATGAAAGCAAACGCGCTAAGCGCGTTGTGGGCAGAGAATGTGTTAAAATACTTCATCAAATATTCATATGAAATGAATTAAAATGAATTCAAGCACTCAAAATTAAAATTAATACATAAACAACAATATGCACCAGCAGAAAGCTCTAATAATTCTAATAAATTCACTACAAAAATAAATGAAATAAAAAAAATTTCATTTATTTTTTACTTTTTAGTTCGATTTACTATAAGGTGTGTTTACGGATTAATAGGAACTATGTTGAAAGTTATTCATATACAAATGTCACAATATAACAAATAAAAAAAGTATCACCGTGTCCAGGATTCGAACCCTATGCCCACAATTTATAATTTTCGGCATCCAAACCTCTATACCGCTGGGCTACGAAGACATATTATACATTATATATGTATACTTGCTGTTCATACATCTTTAATATCAGATAATATGATCATATTTCAAGTTATTTTAAAGAGCTTAATTGGTTAAAGATCAATAACTGATTTTGTAAATAAATAAATAAATAATGTAAAATGAAATAATATTTTTTTTTGTTATAACCCTTGAAGGTTAAGAGTTAAAGAGTAGCTCTAACTAATCTTCGCCTTCTCGGGGCAAATGTGTTGTACACGTTTGTTAAATCTAGACATTCATTCATTCATCTGCAACTTAAAAAAGGTGTTCAAGACTAAATTCTCTGGTATGATAGCTGCGGTGGTCATAATAGGAACATCAAAATTGTGCTATTAAAAAAAAAGATTTTAAGTCAGCATTCTACATTGGAAACTATCTATTTGAAATACTTAGAATCTGGGCACAGTTTCCTGTCTAATGATACGGACTTTGCTCAAATTGAACGGGTACTGAAACTTCGTATCTACACCTTAGATGAATTTGAGTCTATAATCGAGAATAGCAAACAACAATCCTGAAGTTATTTATATGAACTCTGAAGATTTGTTTTTTCAACTCAAGATTTAGAGAAACAGATCTCCAATAGAAAAATAAGTTATAAAACAAAAAAATGGACGACGCATTTTCGGTTTTTTTTAAAAAGACCCACGCACCGGAAGGGCAATATCAAGAAATTGATATTTCCAAAACTGTACGTGGTAGAAAAGGCGTAAAAGATTTTTGTGCACTAACATTGCTGTACCCAGAAGGAAAAGCAGTTTCCAATAAAAAAAAGGGTTTGGACATAATTTAGATTTTGAAGTCGAGGATGAAGAATGAAAATTGTAATAATATAATGTAATATTTTCAAATAATACGTTCCGTTTTTTTATTTTGTAGCTTGTAGAAAATAAAACAATGATTTTTATTTAAATTAAACCATTTTTAAATTAACCTTTTTCTCTAAACAGAACCAGACGTTCTTTGGTGCTTGGTATCATCTTAAATCGTGGATTTCTGAAAAACTGTTTATTTAGAAGGATCCATCCACCAAAAATACATGAAAACTTGTTTATAGTCATAATAATCTCGGAAAATTATGTGAAAAGTTTTATATTACCGATCAGGCTACATCTATGTTAAAATATTTGAGTTTTGTTCTCCCACGATTTGTCTTATAATTGAGTGGAGACTGCAAACATTACCCCTTCCAACACTAACAAATTTTTAGGGCTTCATCTAGATCAATTCATGAATTGGGAAGTCCATTCAGATATTGTTTGTAAAAAGCTAAACTCTGCTTACTATGCATTATTGCAACTTAAGAAAACATTTGATTTGAGATCCTTACTAAGTGTATATTATTCTTTGGCCTATTGTTATGTTTCGTTTAACGTCATCTTATGGGGAAATGCATCTAGTGCTAATAAGGTGTGTCTAAATTTACATTTAAACACACGCCACTGCTCGGTACGCCCCTGTTCCTCGTGTCTTTCTCCGATTCCGTGATTGACGGCGGCACATTGTCGCCCTGTCGATTCTTCTCCACTAGACATACCAACCCCTCATCAACGGTACGAACTAAAGGGAGTTGGGTGTGCGACCGCCGTGCGGTTAACACGTGTATAAATCGTTATCCTTTTCTTCTTTCAATAGTTCAATTGGAAGTATTGATTACTTTATATTTATAGTGAAAAAGTGTGCATGTGTGGAGGACTGCAATTGTAAGTTTAATTAGAATAAGTATTAAGGAGTCAATTCAACAAACTACAAGAAATGAATCAATTGACAATCCTGTTTTTCAGCCTACCAACCCTATGGTTTCACACATTTTCGAAGGAAGACTATAAAGAGTGTAAACGGAAGAATTTAGTGCTGGGACAAGTACTGATTATTTCAAGGTGTTCATACATCAGAAGCGTATAATAGGAATGAACCTGTAAAATTTTACTGAATTTTAACTGAATGGTGACTATCATACTTATGCGACCAGAAATGTAAATAAACTATCTATTGTTATCTCTTTAATAAGTTACCTGAGGAATATAAGAATCCACCCCTCAGAGCAATCAAAAACCAACTAAAGCAATATTTATCTGAAAATGAATTTTATAGTACAACTGAGTACTTGGAGGCCTAACAAATTTCAATATTTTATCCTAACTCATAAATTCATTCTACATTGAGAGTATTTATAAAATTATAGATAAAATTGATAAAAGTGGTCCAGACTTCCCCATTAATATTAATCTGGAAATAATTAGTAACTTTTCCACATTTACTTTAATTGATTTTAGTACGCTTGAAGAAATTATTTTCTCAATGCCCAATAAAAACAGTCCAGATGATATAGGCATGGCATTTATAAAAAATACCTATGACAATCTTGCTAAACTCTTGATAAATGTTGTCAATGCTTCTTTAGAATCTGGAAAGATTCCAGATGATATCAACGTTCCGCCATTGTACCAGTTCCTAAAGTTACAAAATCTAATAAAGCTTCTGATCTCAGAACAATAAATATGCTTAGCTGCTTTGAAAAAATTTTAGAAAAAGTAGTCTACGAACAAATTGTTGATTTCATAGAAAGAAACAATAAAAATATATTTAACACTCAGTATAATAGTTCCAAGGTATAATTATTATTTGATTAGTAAACATCAGCTTGTGTTATTACAACAAACCAACTATACATGACGAGAGAGAATATAAATAGATATTTGTTAGTATTCACGACGTTCCTTTTTTAAAACATAAACTAGAGAGTCAACCTCTGCCCTACTTGAGGCCAGTCATGATGTTTTGGGATAATACTTAAAGTAGATGTACATAGATAATCCCAGTGAACAATAAAGTAAATTTATATCATAATAGGTTTATATTAGAAGCAGCTTATCCTATAAACCAGAACTATTAGAACTTATTACATGGCGACCGTGACGAAATGGAGAGATTCAATGGTGAAAATGGACCCTTCGGATAGTTAAGTAAATGGATGGGCCTTTGAGGGCCATGAAGGAGGAAAAAGTTTTTTTTCATTTTGTTGGAACAATATGGATTTGTTTATGGTTAATGGTTAATAGTTCAAGATATGGTGGTCTAATTGTATATAATATTTTTAATGGTTAATAATATGAATCAACAAAGCAGGTCGTAATGGAAACTGGAGTGGTAAATTCCAACTTCATAGTGCAAGAACAGGCAGTAAGAATTGGTAGTGAAGATCGTAACTATTGTAGAATCACTCTATTGCAAAATTTTGATGGTCTGTTTTGAAAACATACTGTAGGCAGTTAAAGAAAAAGTAATGAGGAGGGCTACGAGCACGTTGGAAGTGTAAAGGGGTAAGCCTACATTCTGATTTATTTTCTTCTGATGAACAGTAATTTTGTTAAATTTTTTTTACTGTCGATTTTTATGTTTTAAAAATAAAATATTGTTGTGATGAGTAGGCTGAATATCGCATAGACTGTGTTTTGTTTTGGAAATTGCTAGGATTGCAATATTAATAAGTTCAAGGCCATGACATGGGATCAAGTTGAAATAAAATAGTAGCTGAAATAAATAAAACTAGTATAGTAAGAGAGCACTAAAAAAACAGGTAACAAAAAGTAAGGAAATTAGGGAAGATATCATTTTAAATTTAATTAATAATTTTAATGCTCACATATCGGTAGTCAATAGATGTTGGAATCAGTTAGAGGAAAATCAACGGAAATTTTGTAAAGTAAATTTTGATTGCTTGTGGAATAAGGTAGTAAGGGTATTTCAAGTTTTATCCTGCAAATGTTTGATACCTACTTCGTGTGTTACATCAATAGCGACTGAAGTGTTTGAGAAAGAGAGTGATAGCGAGGAGAGTGACGGTGAAGAAAATATGGCGCTAAACATACAAGAATTCTTTAATTTGGCTAGCAATGTGATCCCCACAGAATTTGACGGGACACCGAATAAATTACGTAGTTTTATTGATGGATTGGTTCTACTCAAGGCAAATGCAGCAGGACAGGAGTTAAATGCAGTTTCTTTTGTTAAGACTAGGTTGACAGGGAAGGCGAGAACACTGATCACTAATGAGGCTTCGCTGGACGAGATAGTTTTTACTTCACAGCAGGGCATCAAAGGATAGTTGATAGCAAAGGTAGGGCGGCATAGGCAGAATAATGAGGATCTAGTTAGTTACGTGTCGGAGGTGGAGCAATTAGCAGATATATTATATGCGGCTTACGGGGCTGAGGGCATGCCCGTTAATTTGGCACAAAAATTCACCGCCGAGATGACCACAAAATCCTTGATTAAAACTCTTAGCTCAGGGGCAGCAAAGCTAGTCCTGATGGCGGGTAATTTTACAACTACGCAGGAGGTGCTGACAAAATTGGTATCTGTTGATATGACGTCAGATGTAGGAAATGTACTAAGGTATCAGGTACAGAGACAAGGGCATGATTATAAGGGACTAGGTTGGAGAGTTACTAGTGATGTGAACAATTACAGAAATTATGGGGTGCCTGGAGGCCGAGAGCAGAATAGAAGAGACAATGGTCAATATAGCATATAGAATCTCGAAATCGGAATTTCGTAGTCAATTTTCGACAAATGTCGACGTCGTCGTATGTTGTCTATTCTTGAATGTCGAACTCGAGATGAATTCGACATTTCTCGTTCGAGACTGCATCGAGTGTCTAGAATCCTTCGACTTCTAATGTCGAGTTCGAAAGATCATTTTGTTTGTCATATTTTTTCCGTTAAGGTTATTTACTCATAAATAAAAAATTATTTAGTGAGGTTATATCGTTGTCAAATTATTATCAGTTATTAATAGTAACATGAATCCTAATTTCGCATTATTGGTGGCTATTGAAAACATGGGAGATAATGTTCCCAGACAAGACATGGATTATAGAGATGCATTTCAAATTAGTGATGATGCATTTAAAAAAAAACTAGATTTACGAATGTAGTCACACAGGACCCCAATTCTTGACCCTTCGCAACACTCAAGGTTACTCGCTTCCTAACGAATTCGTTAAAATACTATTCTTGAGCGCTCTCTGCTTTGCGCATTCGCTTGATAGTGTTCGTTATGCAGCGAGTACATTTTTGTGCGTGATAACCATAGGTAGATAATATTTATATTTATACTGAAAGTGATAAGTGACAGCGCGCGCGTATAGTTAATACTATTGTTTATAGAAAAATTTCAAATTGTAATCGTGTTTGAGTAATCGAGGATGTGAATTTAATGTTAGTGGAAAATTTAGAGCTGGCGGCAATAGAAGTTAAAAATTTCCGGGTTTCGCGCAAATCTTTGAATCCGTTCACGACAATGAATGATTTTCTCCACCGCGAATACTATCTAAGATATTTGCCAATTTAGTCCAGTCTTCCACGAAATCTTCACAGTTATTTATGAATGTAGGTACTACCAATTTTTAGATCCGTCCCTTTGACATATTCTAACATCTTTTTTTGCTTTTCCGAAGCTTTTCCTCCGCGTCCGCGTAATTGAAAATGTTTTGATCAATTTCATACAACGCTTTTAAACAGACATACATAAAACATAACCATAAAATTGGAATAATTTGACAGCGTCAAGAAGAACGAACGCTTTATTTACGGTATTGCCAAATTTCTCATTTCGTTTAAACACGCCCATTAACGAATCACCCCAAGAATTGCATATTAGTAAAGTCTTCGCTAACTACTGCTCGTTATGCAGCGAATTCGCTCTATAGCGAGTGATGTCAAGAATTGGGCTCCTGGAGTTAATTGCAATGGTTACGCCATATATACAAGAACAGACTCGTGCGTCTGGGTTAACCATTGAAAAAAGTGCAGTCTTTTGCCGTAAATGTATTATTAAACTTGCCACTTAAAAAGTTCCGGTCTCCTGTGACCATTTCTGTTAATTGTTGCTTCTGCTCCTGACTGCAATACATTGTTTTTCCTCAATTTTCCAGTTCAACAAAACGTGGCGAATATAAACTTGATCACAAAAAAAGTAGGAGGATATTTTAATTTCGACAGTGGACATTTGACTTTTACACAAATTTCTCTTTTATTCTGTTTCGTGTCACAATATTACAGCGTTGTCACCTATACATTCGACAAATAATGCCGCATGCGTTTTAAATCTGGATTCGTATTGAAGAATAGGTTTTGACAACAGTGATCGACATTGCCGATGACAAATGTCGAGTTTTAGATTTCGCATTCGAAATTCAAGAATCGAGCCCCAGGAACCGTGAATTTGTGGAAAGTGGGTACCTACCCTAAAAATAGGTACCATAGGAATAATTGGACCTCCAGTGGGGGACGGAATAACAGTAGGTACACGGAGAGGAACGTAAGAATGTGCGAAAGCGAGGTAAAAAGAGACAAAAGCTAGATTATATTAAAAATGAACTCGATTTATTAAAATCAGAAAATATGAAGAGAAAACTAGAAAATGAAAAACTAAAGTCAGAAATACGCCTACAAAACAAAAAAATAGAGATGCTTGAAAGAAATCTATGAAAGAAAAACCTAATAATATTTGGAATAGAGGAAACTGAGAAGGAAGACAAAGAAATTCAGGAACAAAAGGTTAAAGGAGTACTAGATAAGACTGGAATACGATTGGAAACAAAACATGATATAGCGGACATAAGAAGAGTAGGGAGGAAAGGTAAAAATAAAGACAGACCAATGGTAATCGAGATGACAAGCGGAAACAAAAGAATGGAAATTTTAAAAACAACAAGGAATCTTAAAGATACAAACTGGATAACTAGCGAAGACTATCCCAAGGAAATACAGTTACAAAGAAAACACTTGCTTTACCACATGAGGCAAGCAAGAAAACAGGGACATTTAGCGACAATTGAATACAATAAACTTATCATAAACGGAACGGAATACTCTATAGAGGATGTAAAGCGATGGAAAACTGGAACACCCTACATAGCCGGAGGCAATGTTGAACAAACTCCAGGGGAAAGAAGAAAAACTAGAACAGCAAGAGAAAGAACACCAACGGAAAACGATAAGATGAGAGAAGAAAGGTATACAATGAGAAAAACAGAATGAGATTTAAACAAACCATAGGGGGTTGTGACAGAAACCGTAGAGTATTTAATGAGTAGTTGAGAAATTTCACAAATGAATGTAAGATTGACTGGGATAAATGGTGTAGGTTGTATGCTTTTTGTTATAATACAACAGGGATGCTTATGAACAGGAGGTAAGGTATAAGCTGCAGGTGGCACATGAAAGAGCTCGACAATTTTTTAACAAATATAAGGAAAAAAGAAAAGAAAATTTAGACTTAACAACTAGGGAATTGAAATTAAAAAAAGGAGAATTAGTGCTGCTTACAATTGAAAATATAAATAAACTAGATCCTTGGTATAAAGGTCCCTATCAAATTGTCAAAACAGACGGGGTCAATTGCAGTATTCAGTCAGCTGAAGGGAAGGTAGAAACTGTTCATAAGAATAGAATATATTCGTATGATGGGCAGAGCCCCGTGGCACCAAGTGAAGACAGTGAAATTCAGTGAACACTATCCGTGAATATAGAAAAAATTTCAAAGTTATTCAATGTGCCTACTCACTGAACAATATAAACTATTTATTTATTTATTTTTAGGAAGGACAATATATATATAAAAAAGAAGCAGTAGGGTAGTTATGGCTGACTAGTTGAAAAATAAACTATACATTTTTTATGGGGCACAGCCAAAATGATTTGTGGATGGTAAAGAAGACTCTTTTTTACTAATCCAAGTTTTCGATAATGTTTATTATCATTTTCAAGGCTAAAAGTATAAATTATTTGTTACAATTTGGATAAAAAATATATTTTTTATAACACAACTTACTAGCAAGTGAGATTCCTTTGAGAATGTAAATTCGTTTGTCAAACATGGAAACTAATCTTAACAAACGATTATTAAAAATTTTCACATATTTAAAAAAAATTAAAACTACTAAAATTGTTAAAAATGACAAATTCAGTCATCTTGGTTCCATTATAAACTACACAAAACAAGTAACTGACCAAGTTTTTCATAGTGTAGAAATAATAAAAAAGTCATCAGGTCGAAAATATAAAATACCTGTTTTAAGAAAAACACATTATTCCAAAAAAACCAGTACCAACTGAAATCAAGGCACCAATTTTTGAATAATTTTAGATTTAATTTATATTGTTTTAATTCAATATTTTTGAAAATAGAAATTTGTACATCTGTTAATATTAAATTTGAAATCTACATAACATTTCTTACTTTTGTGTTTATTTGATTTTATAAATCCCTTTTTGCAGTTGCCAATTGCAAAAGTCCTACTAGTGGAAAGAAATTGAAAAATTAGGAAATTCACTCAACCAACTCACAGTCACTAACCTATCACATCAGAAACTATGAGTTGTCAAAGTGAAATGGAAGTTTGGTTATAAGAAACATCAGTTTTTTAAATTGGAGTCAACTCTCAAAAATGCTTCAAAGTGATTCAAACACAATAGGTAGTTGCTAATTACCTATCCTCTTTTTTATTATTATTGAAAATTTTTAGATGTTGTAAAAGAAAATTCTGCAAATTTCATCAAAACGCTGTCTGCCACCCAGAATGTCAAGAAAACTCACAAAAAATCGTGTTATTTATGTGACATGGTTACAAATTAAGAGAGCTGTTAAATTTGTATATCTGTTAAAATGAAATTTATAACTAATTAAATAGAATTATAATTTTATAATGTTATAATGTTAGGAAGATGAAATTGTAATATTTCAATCTTCGAGCTTTTATTTTTTTTTTATTCGGTTATTTAACGTCGGTCTATTTCTGCGCAACTTAGGATAATCACCGACGCCGGGAGCACTCTACCCCTAACCGGAAATTTTGCCGAATCCACTAGTGTTCCAACCAGTGGTAGGGATCTTTATCGAGCCCAACATCCATGGACTCGGGACCTCGGTTTTACGTCTCATCCGAAAGACGGCATATCTACATTATACCTCGTGCTCATCGGTATAATGCCTGCGAGCTGTGATATGCTACTGACCCTAGTAATCTAAAGTGATTCGCTGCAGGCTGTACGGGCTCTACGACGGTGTTTCCCCAGTGGTCACCCATCCAAGTACTAACCTCGCTCGACCTTGCTTGGTTGTCATTATCGCTTCAGAAGCGTTCCACTACAAAGCTGGGCCGACGCCCAATCTTCGAGCTAAAAACTGTTATTACCATCATCATCAGGAATGTAAAATAGATAAAAGGAAAAAGAAAGAAAAATATATATTTAGTCTGTTGTTATTAGAATTGATATCTCCCTAACAATCTTAACTTCTGTATTAATTTGATTTTATCCATCCCTTTTTGCAGTTGCCAATTGCAAAAGTCCTACTAGTGGAGAAAAATTGAAAAATTAGGAAATTCACTCAACCAACTCATAGTCACTAACCTATCACATCAAAAACTATGAGTTGTCAAAGTGAATTGGAAGTTTAGTTGTTTGAAGCATCAGTTTGTTAAATTGGAATCAACTCTCGAAAATGCAAACAAGTGATTACAACACAATAGGTAGTTGCTAATTACCTATCCTCTATTTTATTATTATTGAAATTTTAGATGTTATGAAAGAAAATTCTGTAAATTTCCTCAAGACAAATGTCTGCCACCCAGTATCATAAGAAAACTGTATCCTGTTTGAATGAAATTTTAAAATTATAATGTTAGGAAGATAAAAATTGTGATAATTCAACCCCCAAGCTAAAAACTGTCAAAACAAACATCATCCGAATTGGATGAAGTCCGGTTGGTGTCATCAAATTGTTTTTTTATGAAAAGTGAGTAAATAAGTGTAAATAGGACTAACAGTGAAAATTTCAATTTTTTTATTAATAGATGGTTGGTTTAATTTGATATGAATCAGTTCGATGAACTCGCGTTTTATCTTATTCATTTCTACGTCAAGTATTTTAGCACCTGCATAGTTCATCTTGTGACCTGTATCTATGACATGTTCAGTTAAAGCACATGATCTCTTTTGTCTATTGCAATCACTGCGATGCTGAGGTATGCGATGCTTCAGAGTACGTGAAGTTTGTCCCGTATAACTAGACTCGCAGTCAAAGCAAGGTATATTATAAATTACATTAGTTTGCATATCCCTGTTTTATTTTTGTTTCAATCTGGAAAAAATGTCACCAACTTTAACAACATTCCTATTCGCTATTTTTATGTATTCTCTACTAAAGACTTTATGAATTTTATCTGAAAGGTTTTTTATGAATGGAATCGAACCATACTTATAACTTATTATTTCATCTTCAGGGAGTTGTTCCATCCTCCTATTTTGTACCTGATTAATGATAGGCTCAATAATCGAATTGAATAACAGTTTGTTTAAAATGTGTTTTGGATAACTATTGTTTAAAAAAATAACTCAACATCTAGAAAATCGTCTCAACGGCCACAAATATACGAAAAATGCTTCTACAGCTCTACATAAACATGAAACGACAGAAAAATAATAATTTAAAAAATGATACATATAAAAAAAGAAAAAAATTCTGTGAACGATAAACAAGATATTAGAAACTTGAGTCAAATTTATCATAATTTAATAAAATAACAAGTTAATTATCAATAACCGCACTTTTTTTATCTATTTTTCAAATTTATTTCTGAAGTTAATACTTGTAATCATAACCAAATAACAACTGTATATATTTTTACTTCATTATGACATTTTAGAAAATAGACATTTTGAAAAAGCTTTCAAACGAAAGCGAAACGTCGAAAAAACATTTTTAATTTATTAAATATAAAATAACCATACCCAAGAAATAAAAATAAAAGTGTTTCTAAAAAGATCCGTTTTTTGTAATTGATTTCTGTCGATAAAATTTTGGCATGCTCATAATTCATTTTATGGCCTTCAGAGAATACGTGTTCAGCAAGTGCACATTTCTCTGGATGAAGTTTGGTGTCACTTTTATGGGATGTTATTCTATTAGTGAGAGACCTTTTTGACTGACCAATGTATTTCTGATCACAATTTTCGCAAGGAATTTCATAAACTATGTTAGGTAATTTATTATTAGGTGTTTTGTCTTTGATTTTACTAAAAAGGGAATGGATTGTAAGATGTTGTTTATTTGCAATTTTTATATTATGTTTCTAAAAGATTCCGGAAAGTTTAGGTGTGATTGTTTTTATATATGGTAAAGATACAAAAAATGGAATGGTATTATTTATAGAACTGATGTCATTATATTCTGTGTTACTTGTCATGTTATGAATTATGTCATTATTATTGTCAGAAGTGTTATATAAAATTTGTTTCAAAAGATGTGGTGGATAAGAGTTCTCAAAAAATAGTTTGTAAAGGATTTTTATATTTTTTTGGTGAAAAATGGGATCCGAAATATTCAATACCCTATTTTTCATTTGTTTGATTAAGTTTAGTTTAGTATTACGTGGATGATATGAATGATAGTTAATATATCTACCAGAGCTTATCGGTTCTCTATACCAGTCAATTGAAATTTTATTATCTTTGTTTCTTATAAAGTTAGTATCAAGAAAAGGTAAGGATTGTTCTGTATTTTCTTTTTCTATAGTAAATTGTATATGTGGATCGAAACTGTTGAAATAAAATAGTATATTATTTATTTCATTTTCTGGAAGAGACAAAATTATATCATCCACATATTTTTTAACAAAGAACAATTCAAACGGTAAAACAGATATAACTAAGTCTAAGATGTAATCCATTACATAGTCTGCTAATATAGGAGATATTGAAGATCCCATTGGTGTTCCAAAGGTTTGTAGATACATTTTGTTATCATAGGAAAAATATGTACTATTAAAAATAAATGTTATTACTTCTAAAAATTTTTCTTTACTTAGTTTGCAATTTTTATTTATATCATTCCATTTTTTATCAATAAAGTTATTTACAAAAATAGGAGGCAGCTATAAGCTTCACATTTTAAAATTAGTTAAAAGTATACAGTATACATAACACTGTACCGCATGAAACATATGTTTTTTTAAATGAAACCTCCAGTCTTTTATTTTAAATTTAAAAACCACTTCACTTCCTCGTTACAAGAATACAACGTTGTTATGTGTTATACAGGGTATTTAAAAAGTTATAACCAAATTTCAATGAAAATCGTAGCAAGTTCAATGTCTTGTATAATAGGGGTACAAGAGCAACGATGTAGCCATAGTTTTTAAATGATTGTCAAACTTCATAAAAATGATTGATTTTGATAGTACTCTTCAAATTTAATGCAGGGTACGTCAAAACACAAATTCATTATTTGCTGTTTTTTTAAATGCATCACCCTGTATTTTATAACACCCTCGTAAACTACAGTGAACGTATTTTAACTTATCCTAAGTATTTCCTATACCTAAACTTAATGGTTTTGGGGATATTTCATGAATTAAATTTATTATTTTTATTTACTTTACTATTTGCAATTATTGAATAGATGAGGCTTTTACTTGATGAAGATCCATACTAAACGATGAAATAAAACAAATTAATTTGTTTAAATTTTCATTATTTATTTTGAACTAACGTTCAAATTAAAGTTAGTGACGCGCTTCGCTACACAGTAGCTTTTTCAAACTAGTCAAAAACTAGTTTGAAAAAGCTACTGTGTAGCGAAGCGCGTCACTAATTTTAATTTGAACGTTAGTTCAAAATAAATAATGAAGATTTAAACAAATTAATTTGTTTTATTTCATCGTTTATTTGCAATTATCTTAAAGCAACACACACAAAAAATTGAACAAAACATTAGATAAAAAAATCATTATTATTATTGTAGGTGTGCGAAATGAGCTCCCACGACGTCAACACAGGCTTGAAGATGGTTTACGAATGATCTACTTACGTTTGTAAGCATTTGTGGCGTAACGTTATGAAATGCGTTTCTAATTCTGACCTTCATGTCATCAATTGTTGTTGGAGGTTCACGATACACTAGATCTTGGTAAGAGCTCATTTCGAACACCTTCAACAATGAAAATAATAATTTTTTCATCTAACGTTTTGTATAATTGTTTTTTTTGTGTTGCTTCAAGATATTTGTAAATAGTTAAGTAAATAAAAATAATAAATGTAATTCATGAAATATCCCTTTTTCCAATACAATTTAATATCTCCAAAACTATCAAGTTTAGGTATAGGAAATACTTAGGATTATTTAAACTACATTGACTGTAGTTTATGATGGTGATATAAAATACATGCATTTAAAAGATATGAGCAAATAATGAATTCTGTTTTAACGTACCCTGTTTTAAACTTGAAGAGTATTAGCAAAATCAATAATTTTTATGAAGTTTGACAATCATTTGAAAACTATGGCCTCAACACATCATTGCTCTTGTACCCCTTTTCTATTATACAAGACGTTGAACTTGCTACGATTTACATTGAAATTTGGTTATAACTTTTCAAATACCCTGTATAACACATAACAATGTTGTATTCTCGTAACGAGAAAGTGAAGCGGATTTTAAATTTAAGTTTTTAAAACATATGTTTGATGCGGAAGACCCTGTATACTTTTAACAAATTTTAAAATGTGAAGCTTATAGTTGCCTCCTATTTTTGTAAAACTTTTTTTGGTATCTCCTATAATAACAGATATAACGGAATTTGACACAAAAGTTGATCACCCTGTATATTATATTGTGAAACTGTATTGACTCTATATTAGATGTTTGACTAAATAAAGCATTTATATTTAAATATTTTCTTCTTAAATTGCTTTTAACTAAATCAATATGACGTGTACATCCACACAGGTGGCCAATTTATTCAAGTACGAATAAAATTTATTATTATTATTATTTAGAAACACCTTTTCATCTTTTCACTCTTTTATCTCAAAACTGTCGTTTGTCGCTTGGATCCATTTTGATAGACATCATCCACTTATAAAGTGCATATTGTGGTTGGCCTTTATACGTACAATGGCATTATGTATAGTTTTAAAATCATGTCTTTGGAATATAGAAGAACTTACATAGGATTAACTCTCTTATCCAAGGTAATATCTGGCAACATCTCTTGTTCAGAACTTCTTTCACTGTTTTCCTTTAAAATTCCCAACGGAGCCACTCATAGGTATAATCTTTTGGAAGTGCCTTTTAACAGTACCATTTATGGTTTTAATTTTTCAAGTACTTTAAGGGTTATAATGAGCTAGTGGTGTCTATTATGTTTATATTACATTGTTTGTTATTTCAAGTTATTTTTTAGTTTAGGTTAGGCTTAGAATTACTAATGTCTATTGTTTACATTGTGCTTATCCTGGCGACAAGTCGGTCCCAGGTGCCTATGGTGAATGTAAAGTGCCTATAGTCAGTAAAAAGGAAAGGAGAGGTTAAATCGTACCGGTAGTCAACCGCCAAAAAATAATTAAAGCAAAAAATGACTTTAATAGGATCAATCGAACAGTTCAACCCAAATGAAACTGATATTTCCTCATATTTAGAGAGAATTGAACAGTTATTTATCTGCAATGTAGTAGAAGACGAAAAGAAAGTCCCTTTGTTATTAACACTCGTGGGTGGCGAGTGTTACAACGTGCTTAAAGATATTTTAGCCCCAGATCTTCCCAGCACAAAATCATACGCAGTGTTAAAGTCTGAATTAATAAAACACTATAGCCCTCCAAGATTAGTGACAGCCGAGAGGTATTAATTTTATTGTGCAGTGCAAGAAGCGACTGAAGATGTAAGATCCAGATGTGAGTAATTATTTGAAATATTTCCATTTCAAATACCTATATAAAGTAGAAATACCTATTTTGTATCTCTATTTTAAATAGATGCGTAATACCTATTTTATATTTATTATCTTAAATAACTGTTTTGACCTATTTTTTATTTTAAATAGGTTTTGGACAATCGGATTCCGATTCTATATCATTGATTCCGATCCAGGATGTGCAAGAGCGGTCGATTAGGAAAGGGTTCCAATTTATTCTGCAAGGGGGCGCTCGGAATTCTGAATACTTCATTTAAATTTCCTTGGTATTTTTTTCGGTTTTTAAATGTCCTGCCATTTATTAAGTACATTTTGTGTTCGGTTTAGTACAATTGGCTTTTTCATTCTGGCAGCACTAGTTGGTAGAGGCGTTGACGTTGACAGTTGACTAAGTTGACAGCTAGTTTTGTTTTAATTTATCCTAGATACTCAGACTTTGTGGACTCCGACGCCTAGATTAATATTATATTATTCAACAAGCATATATTATTTACGAAGGTGCGCCTGCGGCTCGCGACATAAACACCTAAGTGAATATTATTCATTATATGCGAGTAGAATACTATATTTTGTCCACCACTATTAATAATCTGTTTATAGATGAATTTAATTTTTTCTATTCTCTCCAATTCAGGAAGGGATTACAGGCTTTCATATATAATTTTTTCGACTTTTCTGGCAAAAAATTTAAGGATACTATTTATTCTGCTTCTTTTATTTTTGGCGGTGTAACATTCATTCCAGTGTCTGATTCGCTTTCCATATTAAATGTTCTAGTAATTTCAATTTAAAGTCAGTATAATAATTAAAAGCCTTGCAATCAGCTATAAATTATTTAAAACGTCAGTTTCTTAGTGTTGGCATTGACATGACATCATACGCTCTATATACAGCTTGATAAATTTGTATAGATGTCTCCATAGCATAATGGTTCAGAGGTTCGAATCTTGGTCGCGGTCAAAATTTTTAATTATTATATTGTAACATTTGTATATATTGATAAACGGCTAAACATGAGAAGATAAGTTAGTGGGATATCAAAAAAAGCTTAGCTTCTTTAATACAATAAATTTAAAAAAAATTAAAAATTAACGATTTGTATTTGGTTAGTTGATTATAAACATTATGCCCGGACATCTTAATTAAATGATAAATGAGATTGAGCTGTGAAATGGATAAATATTTTTATAGTAGTATAAAGAAGAGAATTTGTTTATAAAGATATTAATGGAAATTAGTTAATTAAAATGTTTTGTTAGAATGGATTATCATATTGAGTTCTGTGTATATAGATAATTAGTATTAGAATAATTTTATAGAAATATTTAAAAGAATATTTTGAAAATATTATATTTAAAAAAAAACATCCTGTATGTTAAAAATAATTAAATAGAAAAGAAACCTTTGATATGAGTGAATAGACTTTGACATGGAAACAAAAAGGATAACATATCATTAGAAGGATAGTAAAATGTCAGATTGAAAAATTATTTTTTGAAAATTTGGAAAGCGAATTAAAAAGAAAAAAAGACTGAGCAAGATACGAAGTGGTATAATTCCATAATTTAAATATATGCTCAACAGAGAAGTAATATAAAGGCACATTATTGAAAGTGTTGTAAATATTATATGAGAATGAGTGGGTATTACAATTTTCTACTTATTATCTAAATAGTTAGTGTTGTTAGTATATCCATAGTTGAGATTTTTCGAATTTTTTTTTTCAAATTTTATACATTTTATAAATATATTATTATTTTTTATTATTGATTATATACATTTTTTTCCTTAATTTTATATACGGGTGCGCCAATTATTTCCACTCGATCTCTAGCACCGAAACTAAAAGAGGTATCAACAAGATTTCTTGTAGGTTTATACGGTGTCACTCGGACTACAATTGTAAAATATTTTGATGTATACAGGGTGGCTAATTTTTGTGGAATGAAAATTAATTTGGTTTTTTTAAATTGAACACCCTGTTTACGATTATGTCTTCTGATTCTACTTAATATTAGCTTTACGGTAGTTTTTTGAATTTGTAAATCCGACGCGGCGTTGACAAGTTATTCCTATTATAAGCAGATTTAATGAAAAAACAGCACTTCAGAAATATTAGCACAATAAACACATTTTTTCAAAAATTCCTCCAAAAGGCTACTATGATGTAAATGAAACATACACCTACCACAATAATTACCCAACATCTTCACCTGTTGCACAGGGTGTTTGCCGATGGCGTGCAAATAGTCTAGTTTTCAAATTGCAATAACTTAATTTTTTCAAATGGGACACCCTGTATATTTTTCTTCAGTTAGAAGCTCTCCTTAATACACATTAAAAAAATATAGGGTTTTGGACATCTAACTTTACTATTTACTTTAATAATTGACTTTAAATGAGAAATAACATATTTTACACAATTTTTAATAAGAAAACAAGTTATCTATGAAAATGACAGTAGGTATATTTTGTTGTAGCATTAATTGTCAACATAAAATTTTGTATTATATCACGTCTACTATATTTAATCAGTATTAGGTATAAAAAATGGATTATAATAAGAATTATAGTGTTCAAGAAAATATTGATATGATATGGATACTGGGTGAATGTCAAAAAAATGCGTTTCTTGCTAGTAGGGTCTATCGTCAAAGATACCCAGAAAGACGTCATCCACAAAAGGATACTTTTGAGAATTTAAAGAATAGATTTGATAGAACGGGAACCGTCAAGTATGAAAAACATTCACGTGATGCTACAGCTGTTACTGTTGACAACGAATATAAAGTAATGATCAGTATAGTTGAAGATCCCAATGTAAGCACAAGGCAATTAAGCAATCAGTTAGATATTTCCAATACCACAATTAGACGCATAATAAAGAAGAATAAATATCACCCTTACCATATCCAGCTTCACCAAGAATTGTTACCGCGTGATTTCGCGCGTAGAGAAGAATACTGTAGATGGTTAATAAACAAGATAAATACAGAGCGTAACTTTTTAAACAAAGTTTTATTCTCCGACGAAGCCACATTTCATAAGAACGGTTGTGTAAATAGACACAACTTCCATTATTATTCGGACCACAATGAACATTTATTTAGAACCACATCACAGTATCGATGGTCTTTGAATGTGTGGGCGGGAATAATAGGTGATTATGTAATTGGTCCCTATTTCTTTGATGGGACTGTAAATGGAGCTGCTTTTTTAAATTTTTTAGAACTTGATTTTAGAAACCTTTTGCAAAATGTGCCTCAAAATTATCGCAACGGAATGTGGTTTCAATTAGATGGTGCCACACCACACTACCAATTAAATGTTCGCAATTGGTTAAATAGGGAATTTCAGGATCGTTGGATAGGAAGGGCAGGACCTACAAATTGGCCTGCTAGATCGCCGGGCCTTACACCTTGCGATTTTTTCTTGTGGGGTTTTATTAAAAATATTGTTTACAAAGAAGAGGTTACCACAAAACAAAATATGAAAGACAGAATTACTGCAGCATTTAGACAGGTGACCCCTGCAATGCTAAGAGATGTGCGTAAATCAATGAAAGAAAGGGCAAGAAAATGTATAAATGAAAATGGAAGACATTTTGAACACCTATTATAAATTTTAACTTTCAATATTGTAGTTTTCTTACGATTAAACTTTGTAAAATTTTGTACTTATTAAAAATTGTGTAAAATATGTTATTTCTCATTTAAAGTCAATTATTAAAGTAAATAGTAAAGTTAGATGTCCAAAACCCTATATTTTTTTAATGTGTATTAAGGAGAGCTTCTAACTGAAGAAAAATATACAGGGTGTCCCATTTGAAAAAATTAAGTTATTGCAATTTGAAAACTAGACTATTTGCACGCCATCGGCAAACACCCTGTGCAACAGGTGAAGATGTTGGGTAATTATTGTGGTAGGTGTATGTTTCATTTACATCATAGTAGCCTTTTGGAGGAATTTTTGAAAAAATGTGTTTATTGTGCTAATATTTCTGAAGTGCTGTTTTTTCATTAAATCTGCTTATAATAGGAATAACTTGTCAACGCCGCGTCGGATTTACAAATTCAAAAAACTACCGTAAAGCTAATATTAAGTAGAATCAGAAGACATAATCGTAAACAGGGTGTTCAATTTAAAAAAACCAAATTAATTTTCATTCCACAAAAATTAGCCACCCTGTATACATCAAAATATTTTACAATTGTAGTCCGAGTGACACCGTATAAACCTACAAGAAATCTTGTTGATACCTCTTTTAGTTTCGGTGCTAGAGATCGAGTGGAAATAATTGGCGCACCCTGTATATATATATATATATATATATATATATATATCTATTTTTTTTAAATCTCTATTTTCTCTCTTCTCTATAAGATTGTAAAAGTAATTGGTTTCTATACATAGGTACTTAGTGCAAATATCATCTGATTATATGTAACCTAGATTGTTAGACGTGAATGTCCCTATTGAACTAGGTTTTGATGTAGATAACAGTGAACCACATATCCCAATAGTGCGAGCTACAAACAATAAGTCCAGTGTAAGTGAACCCCAAAACTTAATATCTGTCCTCTGTGAAAGTGTTTCTAGCGAACCTAACTTGTCCACCCCATCCAGAGCCCACAACAACACACAACACATTCAGCAATCTCAAATGCACCACGTGTGTCTCGATCAGGACGAGTCACCAAAACACCTCAGAAACTCAATCTTTAAATAAAAAAGGAAGAAAATGAAATGTTTTAATGTTGGCACAAAAATGTCAATATCATGGCATATCATGTCAACAAGTAAGCTGACTCGTGCACATTATGAGTATCGAATAAATAACTTCAAAAAGTTCTATTGTCTATTAATTATATTCTAAAATACACGGCAGTGCTAACTATTTTTAAATTATTACATGCTTTATATTTTAAATGTATTCATACAAGGGGTGATCCCGTTTATTAATAAAATAAAAGTAACAATTTGAGTGAATTTTTGACATGTGTACAATTTATGTAGTTTTCTAGTTGTAACCCATTAAAGAACACATATTTAGAAAACACTTTTACTTACTGTGAACACATATCCTTGATACTTGTATTTTCCTGTTTCCAAATTTGGAGTACTTAGTTTATTTAGTGCTTTACAACAAGTACCAGTAAACATAAGGTCTTTGCAATAATTTGTTAAAGCATCTGGAGTTATTGCTTCAACACTAATGCCAGGAACTGAATAAAACTGACCATATTCATCAAATATAAATGATTCAGATGCCATTCCAACTGCAAGCAATGAACACATTATTAAAATATGATCTTTAGGTATGTACCTATACAAAATGTCGGATAATATGAAAATAATTACGTTACCTAATAAATATTTCAAATCTTTAATAAACTCTTTTCTAGATATTGTTCTAGAATTAAAAACTGCACCATCTTTAAATAACTTAAGCAAATATAAAGATTCCAGATTTTCAACCCACAGAAAAGAAAAAGCTCCAAGCTCAGACAAAAATGGAGGTTCTTTATCAGGTTCTGGATACCCAAAGCTTTCCCATGTCTTTCTAACACTGTATTTCAACTTTGAAGCCAACTCCCAAATATTTTCTTGGTTTTTGGTTGGAGATTCATACCCTTCATCTTTGAATAATTCAGTGGAAGTGTAGCATTTTGTAGGTATATTTTCTTTGGAAGTTTGTATTTGTTGTATGATTTTCGAGGATGGAAACGATTTCAAAGTATTTTGTGTATCAAAAACTTTCTTAAGCAAATCAGGTAGTTCAAACATTTTATTGAAATTTTCAAAATCCTTAATGGGCGGCAATGAAGAAAGATCCTGTAATACAATTCATTAATTATAATAAAATTAAATTGATTTGAAGTTTACTGTGTTTAATATTGTAGATATCAGTTGTAATAGAAATTTTTGAACATTGATAGGTTTAGAAATGATATATTTTTCATATTCTACAATGGATAAGTAATCAGACATTTTACTGGTAGCAAGAAACCCTAGAAAAACTAAATTAGAGATTACCAAGCAAATTTTACATGGAAGTAAGTACTGTCATTGTTATTATAATAATAAATACCATACAATGACTTTACTACAACACCTGAGCAGAACATACTAATAAAGATTCAGTTGCAGAAAGTGTTCATAATACATTCTAATTAACATTTGGCAATATATATTTCCATTGTACCGTTTATAATACCATTCATATACTCAAGTCATTCAACAATATTGATCTTTAAATATATTTTTAAAATCAATTCTCTCCAGTGTGGAGACTATTAGACAATTTTAATACTTTCTTACCAAAATATTTTCATTTTTTGTTGGTACGTTTCTTAGAGCCATTAAAAATTGTAATATTCTGTTAAAAATTTCAGGAATTTCTTGATAGCACTGCCGAATATTTTGTACCGATGTTTTCAACTCTTCTGCATGATCTCTCATATTGTATTCATGAATTAGTTTGAACTCCCAAGATAAAAAAATGCAGTAAGGATCTGTCATTCCCATTAAAATCTGAAAATCTAAAAAATAATATGTAATGAAGATACAGGAATAATATAAGTACCTAGTAATAACCAACCGTTTTTGCATTTTGAAACTCTTTTCTCCAATAATATTTCAAAGCATCTTGTTCGTGCTGATTTTATATCTTTCGGATTATTATAAAATTTTTCACAAAGCTTTGTTATCAAGTTGAAAACACCAACATTAAGTTCTTCCTCAGAATCCATTATTTTTAAGTTCAAATTCTAAACAAAAAAATGTAACGACAACATAACCTATTCTTGACTTGACGACATTGACGTTTCTAAAGGCGGATGATTGTCGCGAAGCATCCGACGTTGCCATTTGTATAAAAGTAATCTGTCAATTTCTTCAAAATAATAACCTTATATTTTCTTGATTAACACAGATCATTGGTTAATTTATCGAGAAGGGCAAGGAAAATCATTGAAGAAGCTATACAGTGTTGAAAAAATGGCTTCTTCAATGATTTTCCTTGCCCTTCTCGATAAATTTACCCAGATTATACTTTTATACAAATGGCAACGTCGAATTTTTCGTGACAATCATCCGCCTTTGACGTTTCTATCATAGGGCGCGTTCAGCCACGCTATAAAAAAAATTTAGAGCAGCGGCGCTCTGTGAAAGCGCTTGAGGTGGCTGAATGTCTATGCCATGTCTATGCTTTGATGCTCTGTGACAAACAGTTGAAAGGAAGGCTTAAATGCAGGAACCCATGCCTCGTTTCGGTCTTCCTTCGTGAATAGTCGATTAATGAGGTTAAGTGTTTGTTTTCGTTTTATATATTTTAGCTCTTACTTTTTCAAGAAGGGCAAGGAAAAATAACCATTCCCATACACCCTTCACCTTAATGAACCTTCAAGGGAAAATGTTAATGAAATGGTTATTTTTCCTTGCCCTCCTTGAAAAAGTAAGTGCTAAAATATATAAAACGAAAACAAACACTTAACCTCATTAATCGACTATTCACGACTATTCACGAACGAAGACCGAAACGAGGCATGAGTTCCCACATTTAAGCCTTCCTCAGTTAAACACATCACATAACCTTTAAATTTATTTTTTATTAATTAAATGCCAATTTTCAGTTTCATAATGACACTCCATTATAAATAACACTGGTTTTCATTATGAAACTGAAAAATTTACCAAGATTTTTAAATAACCAAGTAGGCAGACCCAATATTTTCTGTAGAATGTTTGACAGTTTCTCAGAGATTCGTGTTTTATGACAGTTTCAATCTTTTGCGTTAGTCAAAGAATAACCAATCTTTGTGTTAGTCAAAAAGGTAGATACCTACCTTCCACTTTTTAATAGAAATGTTTAAAATGTAATCTATAATTTATCTTGTTTAATGTTACATATGAATTCGATTATGTTTATTGTTAATCGTTAAATTAAGTTCATAGTTATTATAGTGGTTATTTGTAAGAATTTGTCTACAACTGCTATGGAAAGTGACCTATTTCTCATACCTTACTTAATTTTAAAACCAAATATTGCTCATACTGTGAGAAATATTATTTCTCCACGACTATAATAATGCACAAATTATTTTTACATAATTAGCTGAATAATGATACCTATACATTCTTCACACCAGTGAAGAATGAAAAAGAATTCACTCTCGTTAGCCAATCACATTCTCTGGTTATCAGAATTCACGCTAGAATTAACAAATCAAATCGTCTCTTTCAAAACGTCAAATATCTAACTACACAAAACAAGCAATTATTGTAATAACTTAACCATAAATTTTGCAAAAGAATGAATCTAAATTAAGTACCTATATTTATGTTATCTCTATTATTATTCCTAATAATGTTATAATTTCATTTAAAAATGTAAATACAATATATTTATTATATTAAAAATATGAGTTACCTGTATTCATCTTCTTTACATTTCAACAAGTAAATGTGGTCGATAGCTCAGTGGTAGAGATATTTGACTCTTACGCGGGCGACCAGGGTTCGATTCCCATTGGAATTTTTTTAATGCAAAGTCGTGGAGAAAGTATAGTCCTTTACTTGTGTAGAATGGGTATTATTCACTTGGATGATTCCAAAACTCATTCGCTGCGCTCGCTCGTTTTGGAAACTTCATCCGCGTGAATACCATCATTCTAGACTCGTTGAAGAATATACTATTCTCACGGCACTTCGCCCACTCCACATACATTTATATGGAGAATCAAATAAAATCGACAAAAACTTTTTCTCCACGATCATCACAGAATTTGCCAATTCTGAAATCAAATTTGATCACAAGAATGCTGGAACTCTCTCTCTTGAGATTGAAGAAATATTCTGCAACACCTCTGCCCCCATACAATTTAAATGTATTTACATTCTCTCTCTTGTGGTAGAATAATATTCTCATACTGGTTAGCAATAATAACATTAGCCTTGACGCAGTTGATTGTCATCGTAGTGGCAAAACTTGAGTAAGTGTCAAAATTATTGCTGTCACATTGAGTGTTTACTTAATATAATTGTGATTGAGTTCTGTAATATAAATTATCTTTTGTTCATTTCCATTTAAAATATTTGATCGTGGAGAAAGTATGGTCTGCTACTCGGTTAGAATGAAAATTCGTGATGCTCGTGGTTCCTCACCCCCACCTTCGGCTCGCGCTCGGAACTTTCCACTCGCATCGAATTTTGATTCTAATCTTGTTACTGAATATACTATTTCTTTCATATTTTATTTCTTATGGTTTGTATAAAAAAGTATTAAAAAATTTAAAAAAAGCAATGTTGTTGAATTCAAATAAAATTTCTTGTTCGTAGAAAAAAAAAAGTGTAACTCTCACCCGTGTTCATTGAGCTTTGGAGGACTTGCTACGGCTTGTCCAAGATTTCAACTCTCTGTGCATTGCCCTGCGACATAGGAGGGTGATGGGTTGAGCTACCTATCGGGAGCGTCCCCAGGTTGCGGATAGGGGAGGCCAGGGACGTCATGCAAATGAAAGAACTGGTCTATTGGTGAATAAGGAAGGATGAGGGCTATAAACGCCCAACATTGCCAACCGAATACCCAATCGCTGACAAGCTCGTGATGCATACCGCAAACCACATAGCAGAGCAACTACCCCCTTACTAGGGTAAGGCCTGTGAGGGGCATGCCGAGCTATGTGGATCGGGAGCGTTGGCTTGATTGCCTGGCCTGCGTGGATGAGGACCACTATAATAACCTCCCAAATCTTGAAAGTTAAGTGGTCGCTGAAGGGATGGATGGCCGTGGGTTATTCGGCCACGAGACCACTAACCTCGGGGCACCTGGCGCACCCCGTTGCATTTAGCCTTGTACCTGCATAAGGAGCTCTGCAGGTACTGACCTCCTTTCTCCTATACTCGTGGGAACAAATATGGACCAAGAGAAACCAATACCTATTACGGAGCCTATAGAGACTCCTAGTAAAAGGGATTTGGAAGATCCGGCAGCAATGGAGACAGAAGTGTCTCCAACGCAGCCAGATACTTCTGGAGCCCAAGAGCAAACCATGCCACCAGGAGACGTTATAGCGAATCCTGTGGCAAGAAAAGCTTCGTTCGGGAAACTTTCAGGTGCCCAGCGTAATAAGCTGAAAAAATGAGGGAACGAGGAATTGACACCAAAAATGTGGTGTTGCCGACTCCCTCAACATCAAAACAGGGTGTAAACCAGCAGACAAAGGGCGTTAAGCGAACTGTGTCAGCCAGGAGCACTCCTGTGGTAAATAAAGATAAGAGTGCCAAACGTGCCACTGGTACCGGTATTAAAACTGGTATTAAATACAGCGTGGCCCTCAAAGGGATCAAGGCAGCTGTGGTCCCAAAAAACTTCCCAGAGACAGTTGTCTCTGAAGATCAGGTGGGGTCTATCAAAGAGAACCTAACTGACATGATCGACGAGGTGCAGAAGGCGCCATAGGTTTGAAGCCAGTCGATACATGGACGGCTACTACGGGCTAATCTGTGACAATGAGGAGTCCTTCATTATAACGAGGGACTATTTGTCACAAAAAACCAACTGGAAGCCCATCAAGAGTGATGAACTTCCAAAGCAGCAACGAGTCCTCGCCCTACTTCCCGAGACTAAAAAAGAGGATCTGAAAGTGGGGTTGAGAAGGCTCGAGAAACAGAATCCAGGGCTGAAGGTTGATCGCTGGATGATCCTCGGCTCCAAGTCATCCGACAGGGGACTGCATGTGAGTCTCCGGATTGACGAGGAGTCCATGAAAGGACTGGTGCGGGCTCAATGGAGACCGTACTATCTATTCCAGCGGGCCAGTTTTAAAACCCTGGAAAACTCGACCGAGGAGGAAACAGGGACAGATCGAGAACCTTTACCATCAACCTCTAAGGACCTTCAAGGTGCTACAAGTTAACTTGCAGCACAAAAAGATAGCCACTGCTGTTCTACAACAAAGAGTGGTGGCTGAAAAGATAGACATCGTTCTAATTCAAGAACCTTGGATAAACAAAGGTAAGATACTGGGGCTTAATATTAGGGGAATGGGACTGTTAATGGGAACTGATCGTACTAAAATAAGAACTTGTATTTGCTATAGATCCGAATACAACTTGATGCCGATTATGGAACTATGCACGGGTGACATGGTGGCAGCAAAGATTATACTCGAAAAAGGTGGGGTAGTACTAGAGACAATAATAGTGTCTCTGTATCTTCTCATCGATTCAGAAGAACCACTACCGGGGACTAACATGGAGAACCTGATGGAATACTCAAAGAGACATAATCTGGATGTCATTGTAGGGGCTGATACCAACGCACACCATAGCAGTTGGGGCAGCAAAGACAACAACACCAGAGGTAAGAAACTATTTGACTATCTATGTACTACTGAAATTGATATTGCGAATGTGGGTAATACGCCTACATTTAGAACATCGAGGGGGGAATCATTGATAGATGTAACTCTTTGCACTTTACGTGTCAGGGAGATGATTCGCAAGTGGCATGTATCGGATGAACCATCTTTATCTGATCATGCCCAAATATACTATGAAATTAACGTAGAAAAATCGGTTATTAGAACATACAGGGATCCTAAGACCACTGACTGGGTATCTTATAAAGAGGACCTGCTTTCTAAAATCCGTTCACACTCAGGCAGACCAAAAACTGCTGAGGATTTAGAAGGAGCAGCCTTATGGCTGCAACAGTGTACACTGACCTCTTATCATAACAACTGGAAAGAAACAAGGAAAGAAACAAGACGCTTTTTCAACAAAGCGAAAAAAACGGGTAACTGGGAAGCGTATAAGGCTAAACTAGGTACATACAATACAAAAATAAGAGAATCCAAGGAGAAGTCCTGTGAGGACATGCAAGGTGTCCCTGACAGCGTCAGAATCAACAGGATTCTCAAAAGGGATACTTCTAACAAACTTGGCTCTATTCAGTTGCCGAGCGGAAAGTTTTCAAATACTGAGGCAGAGGCTCTAGAGCATCTCCTCAGTGTGCACTTTCCAGGTTCGGTGAAGATAGAGTCAAGCTCTGACAACAGGCCGGTTGCCAAAACAAATGCAACCAAAGAGGACTGGGAACTCACGAATAAGATATTCAGACCCCATCTCATCAGATGGGCCGTAAACTCATTTGACCCCTACAAAACTCCAGGACCAGATGGCATATTCCCCAAGCTTCTGCAAGAGGGACTAGACATCATAATGGGTCCTTTAGTTCTGATACTTCGAAGCAGCCATGCTCTAGGATATATACCAATTGCGTGGAGAGAGTCAAAGGTGGTGTTTATTCCTAAACCAGGAAAAGAAACGTACACCCAGGCTAAATCCTACCGACCAATCAGTCTGACATCATTCATGGTGAAAACCATGGAAAAAGTCTTACAAATGTATTTACAAGATGGAGCGCTTAAGAGTACCCCTCTACATAGACTACAATGGGCTTATCAAGCAGGGAAATCAGGTGAAGCTGCCCTGCATAATTTGGTCTCAGGTCTCGAAAGGAGCCTGAACCATAGGGAAGTAGCCCTTGCAGCATTTCTAGACAACGAAGGTGCTTTTGACAACACATCGATGTCATCAATTAACAGATCCCTTTAAAACAGAGGGATCAAAAGTACCACATGCAAATGGATAGGATCCATGCTTGAGCATAGGAGAATAACAGCACATATGCATGATAAAACATACACCGTTAGGACAACTAAAGGATGTCCTCAAGGTGGAGTACTTTCACCACTTTTGTGGAACCTAGTTGTGGATGACTTGATCTGTAGGTTGAATGATCAAGGCATATGGACGCAGGGATTTGCGGACGACATAGTGATTATCACCAATGGGAAATTCCCGTAGGTGGTTATGAATGTCCTACAGGAAGCACTGCGAATTGTGGAGGAATGGTACCTTACAGAGGACCTTTCAGTTAATCCAAAAAAAAAACGAGTTGCTTTTACGAATAGAAGAGTTCTCCCGCAGGGAAGAGTACTGTTGTTCGAAGAAGAACTAGAAATATCCAAAGAAGTCAAATATCTGGGAGTGACCCTTGATTCCAAACTGAATTGGAAGGCACACCTGGAAAAAATTACTACCAGGGTGACTAGGCTTTTCTGGCAATGCAGAAGAGTTATGGGAAAAACCTGGGGAATACGACCTGAGGTGGTTCACTGGCTCTACACAACTGTGATAAGGCCAACGATCACCTATGGATCAATAGTCTGGTGGAGGAGGACAGAAGTGTCCTCTGAAGTTAATATGTTAACTGCAATCCAAAGACAAGCGCTGCTTGGTATTACCGGGGCAATGGACAGCACGGGGACGGCATCAATGGAAGCCCTTATTGGACTTCCTCCTCTAGAACTTTTTATAAGGGCGGAGGCAATGATGGCAATTCTTAGGCTGAAATCGGGAGACTTGTGGTCCCCGAACAATGTTCAAGAAGGACACAACTGGGACATTACTAGACGAACCCATATTTCACATGAGTTTTGATAGCTTGACACCAGAGAATATATTCACTGAGCGAGTGAATATCATCATCCCATCTAGGGAACAGGTGATACACCCAGGTAATTCTGGAGAAATCATCTGGTTCACCGATGGCTCCAAAACAAACCATGGCACTGGGGCTGGTATAAAAGGACCTAGAAAGAGAATGTTCTTTAGCCTTGGTCGATATACGACTGTGTTTCAAGCAGAGACGATTGCCGCTATAGCTTGTATTGATGAAAACATCAGAAGAGGATATACCGGACAAAAAATTGAAATATTCACTGACAGCCAGGCTCTGCTTAAGGCTATCAGTAATCTTACAACTAGGACTAGACTGGTGAAAAACTGCAAAGAATCCCTCAACAGGCTGGCAAGAGACAACAAAGTGTCTCTAATATGGGTGCCGGCACATGAGGGTATTGCAGGTAATGAAATGGCGGACCAGTTAGCTAAAGAAGGCTCTAAAGGAGACTTCATAGGTCCGGAACCGTTTTGTGGAATCACAAAAGATTGCATGAGAGGGGAAATCGGAAACTGGCTAGATAGGGAACACCAATTCAAATGGAGGGTGACACAAGGGCACCTTCATACAAAGAGTTTACTGAACAAGGTAGACAAGGAACTCTCAACCAGGCTACTGAAACTGGGTAAGAGACATTTGAAGACAGTTACCGACCTGGTGACTGGACACTGCACCTTGAGGAAACATCTGTACAATATGGGCAAAGTTAGTGAACCTATGTGCAGAAAATGTGAATTTGATGATGAAACACCTACTCACATACTCTGCTTCTGCGAGGACTTACAAGAACTTAGACGGAAGCACTTTGGAGAGGAAGTTATACAACCATCACAACTACTGAAAATCCCTCCAGCCAAACTAGTGACCTTTATAGAAGACACGAAGCTTCTGGAATGGAAGTAGATAACATGGGAAATGGTACAAAGATTCAGATCAAGTGCCTGGGCTGATGAGCACAACCCAAATTTATGAATGAATGAATGAATGAGTGTAACTCTCATGTAATGGTTATTATTACATGATTGTTGCATAATATACTAAATTTTCTACTCCTATACTATAAGTTGTTAATTAAATGCCAATTTTCAGTTTCATAATGATACTCATTATAACACTGGTTTTCATTATGAAACTGAAAAATTGACCAATATAAATCTAGTAATAATAATTACATGAGAGTTGCATACACTATTTTTTCTACGAACAAGAAATTTTATTTGAATTTAACATTGCTTTTTTTTTTAATTTTTAAATACTTTTTTATACAAACAATAAGAAATAAAATATGAAGGAAAAATAAGTTCTTCAACTTAATTTTTATTCCTACAAAGTAACCACTATAATAACTATGAACTTAATTCAACTATTAACAATAAACATAAGCGAATTCATGTAGGTAACATTTAACAAGATAAATTATAAATTACATTTTAAACATTTCTTTTAAAAAGTGGAACTTTTTGACGCAAAAGATTGAAACTGTCATAAAACACGAATCCCTGAGAAACTGTCAAACATTCTACAGACAATATTGGGTCTGCCTACTTGGTTATTTGAAAATCTAGATTTTCCATTGGTCAATTTTTCATAGTGTGATCAAATTGGCAGTTGGGTTGGAACAAATGAAAGACAAGCATTTTTCAACGAAAATGTATTGGTTATGTAGTCCTTAATAACATACCAAAAGTCCCATAAAATATTGCAATGGCAAGTTGGAAAAAATGGCCGCCATTTTGTTTTTTTATGATTTTCTCGATATTTCGGTACATATCTTAAAAAGTATCAATTTTTTGAGAAATTGTCAAGATACTTTTTTCATAGGAAATAAAAAATTACATAAATGTTGACCCCTATAACATAAATTTTTAAGAGTTAGAGTAAAGATAGCAAAAAAAACAAATATTTACTTTAAAAAAAATTAACCAATAAATGCAATCGTTGTTACGAGCAGTTTAGGTAAGAAGTTACAATAATGCCATAAAACAAAACAAACAATTATTTTAACATAAAATTAGATCTTCCTCTCCTTTATCATTTATGGTGCAGGGATTGCCGCACGTAATTCCAAAGCATTGTCCACACTTAGACGAACATTTTAAACCCAACTTTCTGCAAGAACACGCCTTACCGCATGACCCTTCTTTACAGTTGCAGAAAACCATTTTTAAAATATCACTGGGAGCAATCTCTTCCGTTAATGTTATGGGAGTAAGATGATCCTCCCTATCTTTTTGCCACCCGTAATGTAATGGGTTATTATTTTTCCCCAGCCATTCTTGTACCTAAAACAAAAATTCTTTTAATTTTGTTTTTTTTATTTTACTATTGTGATTGTTTACCTGATAGTATGCCCTCATAATATGATGTGTCGCAGCATCTCTTGTTGGAGGTAACAGTGCCAAGTTAAAAGTTCCTGATAGTGTAATTTAAGTTATTTTTTTTTGCAAGTTTAATTTTTATTTTGTTCCGTAATATATTTTATTTTACCACTAGGGTGTATATAACTCGTTACTTTACAACCCTTTCTACTACCGCATTGATTTATTTTTTTTTGTTATTACCGTTGTATATTTTAGTATAAGTCCAAGTTACGCAAATCCAAATTCTACCATACACAATTTGTTCATTTCCGATATTTAAATTTTTCAACTGGATGGACGCCCGGTATATACAACATTTTAATTAAAACCGAAACGGCCCAGTATAGGTACAAGTTTTTGTCGAGAGTAGATAAATTTCATGTTTAATTCCCTCACCTCGGCGACGGCCGAATAATGTAACTAAAAATTTTGGATATAAATTCGCTAGCAATCAATTATTGTCTCTGATTCATTCGCGCTCTGATTTATTCCGGCTCTAAGATAGTATTTCGTGATTCTTCGCTCAACGTTCTTCCGAAAACCGATAAACCGTATTGTGAAAATTTAGTGCCTTAAGATTGTGTGTTCAGCTGTATTTTATAAGGTAAATCATTTTTACAATTAAACTGTGTATTCGAAACTTTCCGTATCGCCGCTTAATATTAAATTGTTAAATGTATGGTTTTGAAAATTTTCCGACCGGCTATTTTTTCTTTTTGTTGTTGAACTGAAATTGGGTTTTTTTTATTTGTTTCTTTTATACGGAAATAAAGATTTGTGAACTGTAATTTGATTTCGAATTTTATTTACAGCGTTTATTATATATTAATTAACTGATATGAATTATTAGTGGATTCTCGAATTATTTTATGATTTTGGTTCTCAGTAGTTTTATATTAAATTAATATCCAAATGGATTATAGTATTTTAATTTTATGCTAGTACAAATATTTTTACTCTGTGTGTCGATAGTTGGGTACCGTTTAACTCGTGGGAGAATATTTTTTTTTGGAATAATTGTTACCGGCTTTAGTTAGATTCAAGGGTTAATCAGACTTGGAAGAGGCCTAGCCACAATTTGTTTGATTTCCCGGCAGATCTAATTCGTTCTTAAATTTTTTTTTTTTCGGAATAATAGTTACCGGTTTCCTTTAGATTCAAGGGTTAATCAGACTTGGAAGAGGCTTAGCCACAATTTGTTTGATTTCCCGGCAGATCTAATTCGTTCTTCAATTTTATTTTTTTCCGGAATAATAGTTACCGGTTTCATTTGGATTCAAGGGTTAATCAGACTTGGAAGAGGCTTAGCCACAATTTGTCTGATTACCCGGCAGATCTGAATCGGGCATTAGGGACCCCGTTAAACCCGGTAGATTTAAACCGTATTTGATAACCTGACCTTTATGTCCGTCAAAGTACCAAGTATATGGTAAAGATAGCTTATTTTCTTTTCCCTGTTAATTTGCTTGTCACTAAAGAATTATTCGTAAAATAGACCACAGAGTATTAATACACTAAAAGTTTCTTTTTGATTATTTTGTTATATACCGACCTATTGTGTGGTGGTAGGTAGACCCTAAACCGTAGATAGTATACAATTCTGCTGAACCCCTGTTTCCTTCATTAACCCGTGATTTATAAATCGGAGAATCCATATTTGATTGTAATTAGGTAAATAAAGTTAATTCAACAAGACCCCTGGAATTTTCCGTAACCTCCATCTGAGGCTATCTGGAACTCTTGACGCTAAGGGTCAAGGGGCCGTGGAGCAAACCACGTTAATAATCTGGCGCCCGAGATTTAAAACCCGAATTTTGCATCAAGGGTGTCCATAGTGACGTGTTCTTGTGGCAGGAGCCACGTGTAAGAAGGTAGGCACGTTACAATAGTCCTTGACGTGACGTGAATCTCTGGTACATGGTATATCTTAACTTTTCAATTTCCTCTTTATTGCATTTGGGTCGATATAATTTGGTAATAAATTTCATGCCTACATCTATGAGTTCGTTTTAATCTATTGTTTCTTGCAAAAAACGTTAAGACTGTTACCTAAAGCTTCATCTTTCATTAACATGTGCAATATATATTTTTTACTTTTCTTGAAAATAAAAGAAGTTGTGTCACAACCTGAAATAGCATGTAAAAACAGAATGCACTCTTTGATGTGTCCTAATTTTGCTTGAAGATCAGCTATGTTTGTAACCCTATCTGCTTTGGCAGCTTTCCCTGGTCGAAGCAAATACATTTTCTCATGTTGTGAGTGGTGAATAAGTAAAACAGCAACGTCGGAGTCCTCAGATACCACTGTCACCGTATTATTTTCGCTGGAAAGTTCAACTGCTGTTCTTACTAATAAATAGTCCGCGTCGCCTTCAGCCTGTACAACTCTAATACCTCTGGCTACTAAAGAGGATTTTAAAAGATCTATAAGTTTTTGCTTATTCTTATTATTTCTTAAGAAATCTTCCTGTGGTGTAACGACTATATTTTCCAATTTCACTGAAATTTCTACGGCGTTTTGTGATCTTATTATTTGCAAGGCTTTTTTGGTTGAAAATGTGTTTGAATTATATCCATCAAAAACAAATACGGAATTTTCACCATAAGCATGTTTAGCGTAATTTGTTTACTGGTTACATATTTGGTGGAAAGTAGCAGGTCTTTGCCAAACAACCTTATGAAGAAAGACGTCAAAAAATAATAGTTCAATACTATTAAACGCTTTACAAAATTAGAAAAATTAATTTCCAAAGAGCAGACCGTCCACTAAGAAGCAACAACTACTTGTCGGGCTATATGCCCCGACAGACATTGAATTACACTTCTAAAGTAAACGGGGTTGGTATATCTGTTAAGATAGAACCAACCATTCTGGTTTGCGATTAGAAGGAATAACATCACGGTTTCGGCGTTTTTGCGCCTCATCAGTACAAGGTAGATGCTATTCGTCCAGAAGCTCTGAGAGCATAATCCTGGACTAGAGGCTACGTTGATACCACACCAATACATTAGCCTTAGTAAAAGAAATGCTAAGAGTGCGATATCAGCGACATCTCTACATCTAATCACAAACCAAAATTCTATATCGACAACCATCTCGGTTTTGTAGGTATTTACTTAATTACAGTTACCTGTAAATAATTGTCATATTAGTAAAGCGTGATCTATAGACGTCAAAAAATAATAGTTCAATACTATTAAACGCTTTACAAAATTAGAAAAATTAATTTCCAAAGAGCAGACCGTCCACTAAGAAGCAATAACTACTTCTCAGGCTATATGCCCCGACAGACATTGAATTACACTTCTAAAGTAAACGGGGTTGGTATATCTGTTAAGATAGAACAAACCATTCTGGTTTGCGATTATTTTTCCAAATCAATCTTGTCTCTTTGTTGCCTGGAACGGCTTAAGTCTATATGTTGCTCCGAATAACTGGATTTTTTAGATAACATATTTCTGTTAAATTAGTGCATTATGGTATTGTCAAAATGTTATCAAAACTAAAATGGTATTAAGTTTTTACCAAGCCACAATTTAGGTGTCTTCTTAGAAAATTAAAGCGACAAAAAGCTTTAGATTTTTGGCGCTATTATTTTTAGTTAAAAATCTATTAATCGTGAGAAATAAAAACTACATAATTTTATTTATAACCAAAAAAAAAGCCGCTTAAAAGTTTTCAAAAAACCCGGATGTTTGGGAAATATATCCAAAAACTTGAAAAATTCAAAATGGCGGCGATTTTTCAATACTTGCCATTGTCAGATTAGATGGGACTTTTAGTATATTATTTAAGACACCCTTAACTTTAAATTTCTACCATTAAACATTTGTCTTTAATTTGTACCACGTTACTGCCTAAAATCTGCTAATTTGACTACACTATCAGTTTCATAATGAAAATCATTGTTATAATGAGTATCATTTTGAAACTGGAAATTGGCATTTAATTAACAACTTATAGTATAGGAGTAGAAAATTTAGTATATTATGCAACAATCATGTAATGATGGTTATTAATACGCAAGCATTAACCGGGTTACGAAACGAGCCGAAGGCGAGTTTCGTATGGTTAATGCGAGTTGATGCGAATCATTATGAAACTGAAAACTGGCATTTAATTAACAACTTATAGTATAGGAGTAGAAAATTAGTATATTTCTAAATATAAAGCGCCTTCAATGGAAAACCCACGGAGGCTATACAAGAAGATCGAGCTCTATGTATTCCAATGTATGGTCATTATAGAGGGCGCCACATAAATTACCGTACCAAAACTGACGGCAGAACAATAACAGCCAATCATAAATGTCGAGTTCGTGATGTTTCATTGGCATGTGTTATCATATGTTTTATTGATGGTCGCTAGCTTTGAATATATATTCAAAGATTGCTAGCTTCTTTGGCAGTTCGAGGTTCACGTGTGAGGTAAGTGAGGTTAGGTCACGGAAATGGAAAATATTTTGAATAAAAAATCCGTGTTTTGTCCTCGTTTTCAAAAATATCGAAAATTGTGATCGTTTGGTGGTAAAATAATTAGTTCCACTCTGTGGGGCTGAATGTATTTATGTTTCTACGTGATGAAAAATATGAATATCTACTATCATAATTAAAGTAAAATAAAGTAGGTATGGTCACTCGCTGTGAATAGACGTATATGTGAGTGCTCCTGAAATTAATTCAAATTGAAGTAATTATTTGAGTATTTTTTTTTATTCGGTTATTTAACGTCGGTCTATTTCTGCAACTCAGGCTAATCACCGACACCGGAAGCACTCTACCCCTAACCGGAAATTTTGCCGAATCCACTAGTGTTCCAACCAGTGGTAGGGATCTTTATCGAGCCCAACATCCATGGATTCGGGACCTCGGTTTTACGTCTCATCCGAAATACGGCATATCTACATTATACCTCGTGCTCATTGGTATAATGCCTGCGAGCTGTGATATGCTACTGACCCTAGTAATCTAAAGTGATTCGCTGCAGGCTGTACGGTCTCTACGACGGTGTTTCCCCAGTAGTCACCCATCCAAGTACTAACCTCGCTCGACCTTGCTTGGTTGTAATTATCGCATCAGAAGCGTTCCACTACAAAGCTGGGCCGACGCCCTATTTGAGTATTAATTTGTGGTTTTATCTCAGTCAAGTTACAAAGTAATAAGTGGTTGTGTTTACGAAAAAAGCCAAAACGACCTCGAGCTACAAGAGAAATTACAATTTTCCAGTTATTGTGTGTAATAGAATTGCGTTCCATACACGTTGTGGTCTTTAGTTTGAATTAAAATCAAATTATGTCCAATACAGGAAACACGAATCAATCTTTAGACGAAGGGACAGTAGATCATCTAGCGTCGAGAGTGTGGCAAAAAATAGAGGAATAGTTTGTTAAGAGTATGGATAAAATAGAGGACAAAATTACTGTAATGATGAACAAAATGGAAGAAAGAATTACAGGTATGCCAAATGAAAACATCGAAGTTAGTAATACTATAGTCGCTCACGATGATAAGATAACAATTATATCTAAGAAATTGGATGAGATATTGACACCTACCAAAAAAGAAAAACTCTAAGATTTTATGGCATTGCTGAAACTTATGGTGAGAGCTTGATGTCGATTATGTTGAATATATTAAATAATACAATGAAGGTGAAATGTTTTGAATCAGATGTTAGTAACTTATTCAGGCTAGTAAAAAAGGTTGATGGTAATGTTAAAAATAGAACAGTGATAATTGAGTTTGTGTGGGTACTGAAGAGAAATGCTGTTATGAAGGCTAGAGGAGAATTGAAATCAACAAAATTTTCGTCAACAAGTATTTAACCAAACTCAAATATTTACTACTTTCCGAAGCTAAGAGAATTTATGGTAAGGAGCAGGCATGGAGCAATGGAGGAAGATTTTTTCTAAAGGATGGGAATGAAATAAAAAAATTGACTGAAAAGACGATCTTTCTTAATTATTTTATTTATGCAAGTTCATGGACAGCTTTGCTATATTCTACATATTTCAAAAAATCCAATATTTTCAATAGTAGCTATTTACAACTTTTGATGTTGTTATTGCTGATAAGAAGAATATTTGTTGATTTACAATTTCAGTATAAAATTAAAAATTTAACTCAAAGTAGAGGCGAGAGACTTGTACTGATGAATGGGTATAAAATAACACAATGATATATTTTTAATTGTAGGCCTAGTGTGCATTTCTACAAAGGAAACTCTCTGTTTCATTTATTATTTTTATTTTCTTTTTGACTTTGATGAAAAGCTTACTTGATTGTGATTTTTTGGGATTGTAAACTTGAATAATTACATTATTTTTTCTGTATAAATATAAACATTTTAGGAGTCTCAGACTATAAACAAAATGTTAGATGTTTTTATAAATTTTCAAAACTGTAGAGGATTGAGGACGAAGACGGCTGAGCTTTACCAAAATTGTTTACAAAATATTTATGATATAATTGTGGCAGTTGAAACATGGCTGCATGAGGGAATAGCAGACGGGGAACTTGTGACTTAAATTTGTATATTGTAATAAGATCAGACCGAAATTTAGAAATAACTGGAAAATCTAGGGTTGGGGGGGTTATGATAACAGTAGGTACAGCAGAAACACAAAATTTTAAAATATGTTCAGCATAGTTCGATTTTTGAGGTAGTAATGGTTGAGATAAAAATAAATAATAAATTTAAAGCTCAAATTATGGGAATATACTGTATTGATATTGTATTTGGAAGGTGCTATTTACACTGTGGCCGATATGGAAAAGTACATTTTTCGGTTCAAAATCACTATGTAGGTATAGATCTATCAAATTTATTGTGTAAAAATATGTCATTTGTGGTTATGATTAATGTCACATTGAAAGAAGTTTTTTTTTGATAGTTATCGGGGATAAAATGAAAATTGAATGTGGGTAGTGATAGTAACGATTATTAGATTTTGAAAGGAGAAGATAGAATATTTTTGACAGGCAGAGAGATAATATAAAATAAAATAACCGATTGAAAATTAAAAATATTGGACTAAAATTTTTAAAGCAGTAAACATTTAAATAATATATAAATGGAAATAGAAATTGTACTACAAATGGCATATTTGGTGATTGTAGGATTATAGGAAATTGAAGAATTGACATTATACCAAACCAGGGAAGTAATATTCCAATACTTATTACGATATAGTATATTAAAGTATAAGTGGATATAAGGTCTTTAAAACACGCACGATTTTTCGAGCACGACGGCGAAGCCGGAGTGCTCGAAATAGAGCAAGTGTTTTAGAGACCAGTTATCCACGAATACTTCACGCAATTTTTTTTTATTGGTGCACTTTGAAATTATAAATACTGGTATCTATTACTACTACAAAAACAAGAAATGGAAATAAGAACTAATAATGTAAAATGGTTGAATTGATGTATACCTTGCGTTGTCATGGAAATGAGAAAAACATAAACTAATTTGCATTTTGTCTTTAAGATTTATTGTTGTCACCGCAGTTAGTGCCATTGATGGAAGTTCAACCTTATTGAGTTCTGAGAATGTTGAGAGTATCGAAATATTAATATCTCAAACAATACCAGCTGTACTTTCCATTTTCATTTATAAAATTGAAATTGTTAAATATTGTTCGAATAAAGGTTTTGACGTTACAAAGTACTCCTGTCAGATCAATAATAAAAAAATTGTCATTTAGATTTCGTTTCTCGAGTTGTTGATGTGGCCATGGTAACTTTAAAAAACGCGCGTTTTTGAAAGTTCGACTTAAACACCTATTTAAAGCACGCCTCAGGTGCTTTAAATAGGTAAAATGGTTCACCAATAAAAAAAATAATAAGTCAATTTTTTTGAATAAATAGGAGTTAAAAAAATTAGTTTGAAAGACCGAAGAAATATATAATAAATTTAAAATTTTGGTATTTTATAGATATAGTAAAATTAAAAGGTTATAAACAAAGTCACTCCTTTAAACCAATATAGTTGATAATTTGAAAGTTTGTATTTATAAATAGAATTGTTCAATAAAATAATTAAATATAGAACCCAACCCTGAGATAAGAGATTTTTTTATGAAGTAAATTAACAATTAAATAAAATAATAATATATAATTAATTACATAAAATTCAATAAAACAAAATTTCAAGTATAATAGTAAAATAGGACAATTTTAAATATCATTATAAAATGTCGACCAAACGTGGGCTTTGTAGAATTTAGATTTTAGTAAAATTTGGACAGTGAGAATTACAATAATAGTATTTTTTTTCAGAACTAATTATGGAAATAGTTTTTGTAAAAGGAGATAATTATTATTATTAATTGATAATTTGAAAATGAATTTAAAAAATATATATAAATAAATAAAAATGAATACCAGGAGTAAATGTTTAATAGATAGTTCCAAAGAGATGAACGAGGAAAGTGAAGAGAATGAATGTGTTAAAGTAGAATATATACAAGAAAAGGGACAAATAGTAGAAACAAATAAAAAATTACAAGAAAATACATTGGAGGAGAAGGTAGATGTAACAAATGTGGTTGAATCGAGAAAGATGAGCAAAGAAGTTAATGTAATGGATATGCTAAATAAGTTGATGGAAAATATGAAACTAGGACAAGACGAATTAAAAAACAAAATAGAATAAGGATAAGATGAATTAAAAAACAAAATAGAACAAGGACAAGATGAATTAAAAAACAAAATAGAACAAGGACAAAGCAAACTGGAACAAGTTGAAAACAAATTAGAACAAGTTGAAAACAAAATAGAACAAGGATTAACAAAAACAGAAAAAAGATACAGGAAATGGAGACGACATTAGAAAATAAATTTGAAGAGGGGCAGAAAAAGTTGGAGAGAAATATAAAATTACAAATTATGAATAACTGCGAACAAATTAGAGAAGAACTAGTTAAGGAACAAGACAAATTCAAGATTGAAGTAATAGGATGGGTAATGAAGTGATTCAGAGACACAAAGAAATCCAAAAGCAGATAAAAGAATTAAAAATGGAAAACTCACAGGAAATAAGAGAATTGAATAAAACATATGAAGGAGGTATCAACAAAATTCATAATCAAAATAAGCAAACAGAAGAAAGTATTATCAAATATCAGCAAACAATAGGAAATAAAGTGGAACATATAAAGCAGCAATTCCAGGAACAGGATGACAAAATAAAAATGATGGAACAGAAAATGGATGATGAGACACAAAGTATATTAGTAAAATATCAAGAAACAAAAAGAAAATTGTACGAACGAAATAAGAAAAGAAATGTTTATAGGAAAGGAAAATGGTTGCAGGAATTGGAAAAAGAAGAAAAAAAATATGGAAAAAACGATAATATCTTGGCATAATGGGGGAAATAATCATCACAAGTTTGTTAGCAATATAAAAAAATTACATCCAAAAAGGTGTCTATAGATATTATTAAAAATGAGGCAAAGTATATAACTTTTGGGAAAAATAGAGATATTAATCATAGGATGAGACAAACATATATTATAATCAGAGTGGAAGTTATTTGAATGAAAGAATACATGAAAATAAGTTTGGGGGAAATTATCTTACTAGAAGTAATTTTAATAGGGAGAACCAAAGAAATATAAATCTAAGAAACTATAAAATAGAAATTGGAATAGTTATAATGATAAAGAAGGAAATTTTAATACAGATAATAAAAATAATTCAAATTTTAGATAGAATCAAACAAGAAGTCAGCAGGTTTCTGTAAGAACTAGTGCAAAACCATATAAACAAACAAATTACAAAAGAATGGAATCCAAACACATATTCAATCCAGTAATGAAAATAATGAGGAATTTTGATTAAGAAGCCTCCGAAAGTAAATTTATATATAAGCTTATATGAACATCCTTCAGAACTGGTTAATTTAAATAAGAATTGCATTAGTTATGAAAAAAATTACCAAAGTTACTTTTACTAGATTACAAAATGAGGATTTGGTAACAAAACATTCAAAAATGTAGATAGAAAATGGAGAAATGATGAATAAAAAAAAATAAAGCAGGATAGGATATTAGTGTGGATAATATGGTGTATAGTAATTATAGTAATTGATTGGATAATAAGGAGAGTTCTGATAATGGTATGGTTAATAGGGAGAATAGGAATTATAATAATGGAATGGATAGTTAATAGGAGAATAATGATATGAGATTGATAATTAATGGTAGATACGAAGAAAGAATGGATAATTTATAAGATGAGTATGAGTTTGAGTGTAGTGTTAGATAGTAAAAAAAGGAGTAATAGATGTGAATAATATAGAAGTTGGAATAATAATATGAAAATATAGATAAAAGAGGGAGTTAATAAGAAGGAACTGATTTATTTCGAGGGATTTTCAATATCAGAAATATAACTATATAAATTTGAGGAGCAAAACTAAAAAAAAATTGCATTTGTACTTGGTAGGAATCTGTTGTATTGATATTGTATATGTAGGTATAGATATATGAAAATTAATGTGTGAAGAAGTTGTGAAGTTTTTTTAATAGTTATCGGGGGATAAAATGAAAATTGAATGTGGGTAGTGATAGTAACCATTATTAGATTTTGAACGGAGAAGATAGAATATTTTTGACAGGCAGAGAGATAATATAAAATAAAATAACCGATTGAAAATTGAAAATATTGGACTAAAATTTTTAAAGCAGGAAACATTTAAATAATATATAAATGAAAATAGAAATTGTACTACAAATGGCATATTTGGTGATTGTAGGATTGTAGGAAATTGAAGAATTGACATTATACCAAACCAGGGAAGTAATATTCCAATACTTATTACGATAATAAATAATAAGTCAATTTTTTTGAATAAATAGAACTTAAAAAAATTAGTTCGAAGACCGAAGAAATATATAATAAATTTAATTTCCGTAAATTAAAAATTTTAGTATTTTATAGTTTAATTAAAAGGTTATAAGACAAAGTCACTTCTTTAAACCGATATACGTAGTTGATAATTTGAAAGTTTGTATTTATAAATAAAATTGTTCAATAAAATAATTAAATATAGAACCCAACCCTTAGAAAAGAGATTTTTTTTTATGAAGAAAATTAACAATTAAATTGAATAAAATGATAATATATAATTAATTACATAAAATTTAATAAAACAAAATTTAAAATATAATAGTAAAATAGAACAATTTTAAATATCTATTCCTCCGGATGCTCATCTAAATGATTATGTGAATTGCTTGGAATTCGTGCAACAACATATTTATAATATTAACAATACATTCATTGTGGGGGATTTCAATTTGCCGTAAATTCAAGGAAAAACTTTAAATTTTACTAATACTAGTGCTAAACTAGACGCTCTGGTCGACTTTTTGAGTTATAATTTCATTATCGCTTTGTAATGATATACAAAAATTTTCAAAACAAAACTTTAGACTTGGTAATTACCTCCGCCGAAACGACAAATAACTGCAAGGTATCTCATGAACAGTTACCTTTAGTAACGGAAGATTGTTTTCACCCATCTCTAGAAATCAAAGTAACTTTTAATAAAGGAACCGATAATGTAGTGGATAAGAAATGTAACAGCAATTATAATTATAATTTAAAAAAATGTAATTTTGAAAAAATTAGCAAAATGTTAAGGGATATGAAGTGGGATGATATTACTGAGCATTCAGATGTAAATATTGCATTGGATAATTTTTATAAAAAAATGTATAGTGTATTTGAAACAACCGTTCCCAAATACAAAATTTATAAAGATTTCAAAAAATTTCCCAAATGGTTTACTCCGGAGATCAAAACGCTGTTAAAGGAAAAAAATAACCAACGAAAATTAAAATTTATTTCACACTATAACGAAAAGTACATAGAATCGAGAAGAAAACTTAGGTCATTAATAAGCACCGAGTACAAGAAGTATCTGGTCAAGTTGAAGACAGTTTAAGTAATAACATAAATTTATTTTGGAAGTATGTTAATAAAAATAATGGTTATTCTAACCAGGTAGGTGCTTTTAGATTTAAGGATGAAGAAATTGTTGAAGGGGAAGTATTTAGCACAAAAATTTGCTGAGTATTTTGCGTCAGTTCATTGTTCCGAAAAGTCTAATTATAATATTTAATTTAATAATTTAATCAATAACAACCCTATTTTAAATATTTCTGAGCTTAAAGTAAACGATTATGAGATAGCAATAAAAAAAACGTGTGCGTCTCGGGACACTCGACAGAAGTGATAACTTCAACTAATCTAAGTTGAACTATTTAATAGGTATTGAAATTGTTTAACTTGAGAAAAGCTCAGCTTATTAATATGATAATGTGAGGAAAGGTGATTTATTAATAAAATCTTTTATTGATTATAAAATATATTTTATCCTTAGTTACAATTCTTGAATATGTACCGGGTGGGCAAATAAGAACAACTGTCGGCCATATCTTAGGCCATAACTTTGGGAAAAAAAATGTATAACAAAAGTGGCCACGAGAAAAACCTGGAAATGATTTATAAAATTGTAGGTCCATTTTTTTATTCAATAACGCCCTCTAGCGGTGGACCTACAATTCTATAAATCATTTCCAGGTTTTTCTCGTGGCCACTTTTGTTATAATTTTTTTTTTCCAAAGTTGTACTACAATCCGAACCTAAGATATGGCCGACAGTCGTTCTTATTTGCCCACCCGGTACATTAGAATTTTGTGTATGTACATTATTAGTATCATTATTTAATCCTATAAAAGTGACAATCGGCTTATGGTAGCTATAATAAGCAACGAAATTTTTACATTGTATGTCATCTAAAAATCTTGCAAATACTGCATCAAGTACAGTTCCATGACTTGTTGTGGCTTCTTCTGGCTCATTTATCATTTTTAATTGTCATTTTGATTGTAGGAACGATACTAAATTTTTAGCACGATCAGAAGCAAAATTAACATTAAAATCTCCGATTAAAATTAAAGGAGTTTTATAATAATTTTCATTAAGTAAAGCAGAACCTTCTTGTGTATAAATTAAAAGCTGTTTATGAATAAATTGAATAATACTTGAAATACTTTTGTTTGGAGATATACAGATACGTGCAAAGACAAACGGATCATAGCAGTTTAATGTATTATCCGATCTAAATAGTCCACCAACAAAACATTTCTATAAATTCACTCCAATGAATATCAAGTATTTAGCTAGACCACTGTAAGAAACCCCGCCCCTTCTCCTTCCAAAATTTGTTAGTTATGTGCGATGTGAGTGCGAACTGCGATTTAGTATTGAATAATTATTTGATGGGTATAGTAAAAGTCGCTACATATTGAAACAATATGCTTACGTTTTATGTTGTTCAAATCGATAATTAATTGTTAATTTATCTCTAACAATTAATGTTTCGAGTTGAGATAATATGTTTTGATTTCTTTTGGCCATAACGGCTTTCAAAATAAAAATAAATTCGTAAATAAATCAAAATAAGATTCTTTAAATTGTACTCTCATCTATCGACTGCTGTTTACTGACTGTCTGACGCTAATTAAGGACCGCCCACAGTTGAGAATACGGAGTGGTGGGAATTGTACGATATGTTATAGGTGTCCAAATAAACGATTGTAATAATCGTATTTTTAATCTGTTGAAGCTGGATGTTGGTCGACTAGTTCAAAAGCAATTCTGATACAATGCTTAAAATCCCCATGTTCCGTTTCTGTTTGAATGTATCTGTATATATGTTGGCAATAATGATTTGTTGCATTGCTTCATATTAAAGCTTGTAGCGGCTAGCACTGTGGGTTAAAGTGAGAGAGGAGGAGCCTGCTTACAGCTGCCGTATGCGTGAGAGAAAGGGAAGCCAGACATACTGGCGCCGCAACGCGTTACTTTACGAAGCTTTTTACCCTCCCATAAGATCATTTCAAAACTAAAACCCAAAAAAGCGGCTGGTTCTGACGGACTTCCTCCATACATACTAGGACACCTTTATTTTCAATAATATAGGTACTTACAAACGCGCAATTTCCATAAAAATGGAAATTATCAATGTATTACCTATACACAAATCTGGAGATAGGAATATTGTGGAAAATTACAGGGGTGTGTCGATTATGTGTGCTCCTTCTAAGGTTTTTGAACAGATAATATATATATATATATATATATATAAAGATTTATAATCATATAAAAAATAATATAATTGTTGAACAGAAGCATTGATTTATGTCGGGGCGCTCAATAAACACAAATTTATTATATTTTACGGAAGCGGTAAATGATACGTTCGAGGATCGATTACAACTAGATGTTATATATACGGATTTTAGGAAAGCTTTCGATCAAGTCAATCACGATATATTGCTTAAAAAATTACACAGTTATGGAATGTCAAATAATTTATTGAAACTTATATCAAACTATCTACATAACAGGCATTTTGTAGTAAAAAAAATAAAAAATAATGGGAATATATCTGGCAAATACCATGCTAACTCGGGAGTTCTGCAAGGATCTAACCTCCGTCCGCTATTGTTTATTTTATTTATTAATGATCTACCAAGTTAGGTTTCGTACTCTGAGAGCTTGGTATTTGCGGATGACTTCAAACTGTTTAAGAAGATTCAAACTGTTCGTGATTGCATATTACTGCAAAAAGATATAAACAACATAATTAGATGGAGCGATGAAAATAAATTAAGTTTTAATGTCGAAAAATGTTGTGTTATGTCTATATCAAGGAAAAAGTAGTGTATAATTTTTGATTATTTAATAGTGTCAGAAAAATATTACTTTGCCCATACAGAGGCACCATCTGTGAGTCGCTTAGAGCCACTACAAGATCTCGCGCGCAGTCCTTTACCTTTTGACACACCCTATAGACCGTTTTAACGAAAGACATCTTGTGGTAGCGGCGAACGTTGTCCACATATAGATTTATATAGTAATTAATAGAAGCTAACTGTAATTTTAAAAGGAAACTGTACCCACAGAACTGGTAGATTAACAAGATTACGATTACTAATTACTAATTAGATTACTATACGAGACCTATATGTGTCCTCGTTCTCTCGACGAGTCCCTAAAAAAAGTGAAGAAATATTGCCGTAATCTTAGATACATCTGTCCAAGATCTAAGTTACAGTCTCCTTTTAGAATTACAGTTAGCTTCTATTAATTACTATATAAATCTATAGGTGGACAACGGTCGCCGCTACCACAAGATATCTTTCGTTAAAACGGTCTATTCTTGACGATAACTGTCTACTGAGAGCACGTGTGTTTTTAGATAGTTCTGTGTATGAGACTTAATACTTAATAAAGCTGCAACTATTTAGTAGATGTTTCATTATAAATAAATTAGCCATCCCTTCTATTTTTCACTGATCACCACAATCCTACAGGTTATAGGACACAACACGCCCAGAACTAGTTTTCTCCACGATCATCACAGAATTTGCTAATTCTGAAATTAAATTTGATTACAGAATGCTGGAATTCTCTCTCTTGAGATTGAAGAAATATTCTGCAACACCTCTGCCCCTATGCAATTTAAATGTATTTACATTCTCTCTCTAGTGGTAGAATAATATTCTCACACTGTTTAGCAATAATATCATTAGCGTTGACGCAGTTGATTGTCATCGTAGTGTCAAAACTTGAGTAAGTATCAAAATTATTGCTGTCACATTGAGTGTTTACCTAATATAATTGTGATTGAGTTCTGTAATATAAATTATCTTTTGTTCATTTCCATTGAAAATCTTTGATCGTGGAGAAAGTATGGTCTGCTACTCGGTTAGAATGAAAATTCGTAATGCTCGTGGTTCCTCACGCTCGCCTTCGGCTCGCGCTCGGAAATTTCCACTCGCATCGAATTTTCATTCTAACCTTGTTACAGAATATACTATTCTTATCTCGAAAGAGACTAGAAAAGGATCGGCTTGTGTGTAGTGCAACCAATCGTGCTAAAAACGTGGTTTCTTGAAAAAATTGTTCTATTAGAAGAAAACCAAGTAAATTAGTAAGTTTTTTTTGATTTATTAAAAAAAAGGTAATTAGAATGCAAGATTTAGAAGAAATAAATTCGTTAGACATAATTACAAAGTGTCTTTATTGCATTTAGAAGAAGGAAATTTTTTAGTGTCTGTTGTTTCATGTTGATTTCTATTTTTTATCTTTTTTTGGTGTTGAAGTACATTACCGTCAACCGGGGTAAATTCGACTAAAATTTAAGGTTTTTCCTGAAAAAATACCTGAAATCTTTGCATTAAAAATCTCAAAAAATTATTGTACAACCACTAGCCTTTTGCCTACATATCCAGTAAAAGAAATTTTTTTTCGAGTTTTGGTTTGAATTTTTTTGTTACCTATAGCGTAATCCAATTTACCCACTAGTACGGGGTAAATTCGACCTACCATATTTTATTGCGGATTATCGAAGTTAAGCTGATAAGGGGTGAGTTCCGACCGTAGTTTATTAAAAAAAAAACGTTTTCTACCCACCAAATGCAAAAAACACAAATAAACACATATTAGGTAGGCACTAGGAACTTTCACCGAACACTTTATTTTTGCTTTTATTCTATATCGTTACGATCATTTATCTGAGGAAAAATGTATCTATCTCTACGAATTATTGAACCAATCAACTTTGATAAAATGTTTTCTTTTGAAACAAAATCTTAATCTTTTTTATCGGGAAATGTTTTACAAATGGGTGTTTTTAAAAAAAATGTATAACGACTTCATCATTGTTAGCAAAATCCACGCATCATTGAGCGTTGCATATGGAATTCCATATACTAATACGGCCCTGGTTTATTTCTTCTAATGCATTTTCCTTGGTTATTTTTATATCATATTTGCAGTATGCCGCCAACCCAACCTTCTTCTTGTAGTTTCTTACCATGATCGAATTTAACCTACACAATTACAATTTTTTATAAATATGGCCACATAACAAATATTTTTTTGTACAACAATTTTATTTTACTTTTAACTCCTTAACAGATATATATGTTTCAACAGACAATAACAAATATTACCTAAAAACTTACCGTTTCTATTCAGCAAAAGTTTGTTAGCACACTATATAAATGTAAACAAAAGTCTAACAGTTTCTGTACCCAAATTAACGACATTTGTCATCTATAAAAATAGTGATTTACTATGCTAAAGGTAACTTTCAAAACTATATTTTAAAATTTAATAAGTTGGAAACTTGCGCTTATGCCCAACAGATGACACAAGCTAATTAATTTCAAATTGTACCTTCAGTCGAAATTACCCCGCCATATCGAATTTACCCCGTTTGACGGTACTACTAGAAAATATGCTTGAGAGAGGAAAAATTGACTGGTGATACGTATATCGTTTAGTCATAAACACTGTGTTCATTTGAAAAGGACCCAGCCTTAATATTTCAAAAATGGGACATATTAAAAAGAAATGCCGAAACACGTCAACTTTCAACTTGAGGGGGACACTTTTTGGCGCTAATGTCATAAACGTCAGATTCACCCCCTCCCTACTGGAGACACCCCTTACATTTTTTCAAATGGCACTAGGTATCAAGTCACACCTCATTTAAAAGGTCTGGTAAATCTCTATTCAATCATTTTGTTTTGCCTTCGATACCAGCCTTCCATTGTTATTTAATCATTGTTTAAAATTGGCTCTTTTTCAACTTTTCATATGCCCCCGTATTGTGTTATGATAGAAAGACTCTTTGAAGAATAAAAAATTCACAAATAGTAAAAATACAACTGTTAACAAGAAAAAACTGCTATTTAATCATGTGCTCAAAGTGACCACCATTAACGTTCAGGCAATAAAAGTTGAAAAAGAGCCAATTTTAAACAATGATTAAATAACAATGGAAGGCTGGTATAAAAGGCAAAACAATATGATTGAATAGAGATTTACCAGACCTTTTAAATGAGGTATGACTTGATACCTAGTGCCATTTGAAAAAATGTAAGGGGTGTCTCCAGTAGGGAGGGGGTGAATCTGACGTTTATGACATTAGCGCCAAAAAGTGTCCCCCTCAAGTTAAAAGTTGACGTGTTTCGGCATTTCTTTCTAATATGTCCCATTTTTGAAATATTAAGGGTGGGTCCTTTTCAAATGAACACAGTGTATATTGTATATTATACAAACTTGTAGTAGCCGCCCGGCCTAGGTAATATGATATAGCTATACACAGTGTGTTAGTTGTATTATAATATAACAGAACAAAAGTATTAAAACGTTTATGACTCTTGGATTCTGGGAATCAGAGGTTGATGTATATAGCTGAAAAATAGTAATGCTCTCAAGCAGGTAAAAAGAGTACCTAATGTAAGGTACATGACGAGTTGACTTGTTTAAGATATAATTCGACTTAGCAAAGCAGATAAAAATTATAGCTTAAAATTAAATTATTTTAAGAAGTGAAGAAAATTCTAGACGTTAAAATTGTAAATAAACATTTAGTCAAAGAAAACTTATAAACAATATCTGCAGATTAAATTTAGTTACTACGTAGAAGTTTAAGAAGCTACAAAAAGTGTATAGTAATAACTAAATTAATTATTGTCTCAAGGTAAAGTCTGTAGTACAGTACTGAGCTTTGGTTCAATTTCAATTAAGACAGTTTTTATTCTGGTGTGTGATCTGTGTGTTACACGTGTATGTACAGCCGTCCTCGATCGTTTCAAGGAGCTGTGCCGTGTATAACGAGGCGGGAATTACAACTAATTTTTTTTTCTTCGTTTGCAACCTGCTGTGCAGTTGTAAATGAGGATGAAATTTTTCAGTCTCTGAATAAGTTTGGTTTGCTTTAGATTGCTCATATACTCAGAAGTTTAGAGGCAAAGAAACAATGAGTGAGCAAAACAATAAAGAAAGGATTGAGAATACAGAGACTGTGGAGGTGGCAAATAAAAATACAAAAACAGGTAAATATTTTTCATTTTAGAAGTGGATCCAAATTCTAGAAGTTAATAGTAGACGATACTTTAGAAGTTTCTATTGATGTTTAGGAGTTATTTATTTGAAGTTACATATATTGATGAATTGACAATAAAATCCAAACTAAAATAATTTTATTTATAAAGGGTCTGGAGTATCTGAAAGCCCAACAATGCCAACAGTTACACCTACAGAAACATCAACTCCGTCAAACATTACCACAAGTCATACAAACACCGGTATAGCGGTACCACAAACAATGAGGAGACAGAACAACAGACTTCACACGTCAATCATAAACTGCAACAGTTCCTGAGTAAACAGAGGGAAAACATAAAGCTTCAAAACAAAGGTTTTGAATCAATGAAAATTTTGATGAACCACATTCAGAAGACATCTGAAAATTTCCTGGCTGTAGAACGACTTAGAATAAAATGTGCTCGAGGTAACGTACTAAATTCGACCTCTTTGTTAGAAGATACTGCACCACAAACGGGTTTTGGATCTAAATCTGCAACCAAACCCGCAAGACTTAAATATAGAAGTTACTAAGGCTCTTAATGATTCAATTACTGCTTTAAAAACTACAATAGAATCAAACAAAAATCTCAAAACTATCAAGTAGCGAGAAATTATATTCTCAATCCAAAAGGCGACATCAACATATGGATGGACAAACTTAGATCTGAATTAACATCAAAAGATCTGCTAGATGTAATTGATCCAACACTAACTGCTCCTAGTAGCTTAGATGAACAAGCGTTAAATAAAAGAAAGCAAGCAGTAAGAGAAATCATTACTAGCCATCTAGATGATAAATATTATAAAACAGTTCTCAACATTAAAGACCCTGTAGAGGTTATACAGAGTCTCAAAGAAGCAAAAAGAGTTGAAAACAATGTCACACATACTTCCGTCAGTACCAAGTTGTACCAATTGAGACTAAAACCTAAAGAGAGCATTGACAATTTTTGGACTAGATTCGACAACATTGTTGTAGAATATAAAAGCTGTGATAACGCAGTACCACTATCAGATGAAGAGAAGAGGTCAGCTTTCTACCAAGCTGTTTGTAATGTAATACCAGAAGCTCGGACTGCTGATTTTATACATAGAAGAATCACAGGGAAATCTATGACTCTGATTGAACTGATGTCCCATTTACTAGAAATGGAAGCTCAGAAAAAGTCAGAAACTTCTCAAAAGCAGGGTGCAAGTGCAAACCAAGCAAAAAGATTTAAAACGCGTCACGACAACTGTTATGGATGCAACAAGACGGACCACTACATCAAAGATTGTCCATTAGAAGCAACTGGTGAGTGGTATTGCTATATTTGTAAGATCACAACTGATCATAATACAAATACATGTCCAGAAAATGATGCAGTCAGTCAAAGTTCAGGAAAGTCTGAATACAAACGTGTTCGTGGCCGCGGTAGAGCTAGAGGTAGAGGTACCTTCAGAGGAGGTTTCGGTAGTAAATCCAGAGGATATCTCAAAACCAACCAGAAGACGTTCAAGCAAGCAGTTCCATCAAAGGATGGTAACAAAAAGAAGCCACAAGCATGACTAGCAGGTATGAATCTTGAATGTTTAAATAATGTAGATAATATCACTTTTATTGCGGATTAAGGTGCAACCGAGCACATAATAAACAATAGTATATTGTGCAACAAGTGGGAAAAGTACTTTCCCCACATGTTGCACACTATACTTTTTCTACAACTGCACAAATTTAAAGAATACAAGTATTGTAACTTAATATTTATTTTTATGGTTAGTAAAACAAAAATAACACTAAAGTTTCCTATCTCTAAACTGTTGAATAATTCTATTTAAAATTATAGTTGATGGTGAAAGTTGTACCATTTTGTATGGTCAAACCCGAAACGTCATTTGTTTTCACTAAATTCTCCGTTATATTAATTAATCTGACGGTTTTGTGACAACTAAGTAGGTATTTAAAGATGACAGTAGCCTACTAAGTTTTTGTCGATTTTATTTGATTCTCCATATAAATGTAGGGGAGACTAGGTAGGGTTGATACGGCTAATTCTTGACCTAGGAAATTGACATAAGTTTTCATTCAATGAAATCGGTTTGTGCGGCCTTTTATAGCCAACTAAGTTACAATTAATTGTGAGCAGTTAAAACATGTCAGTTTAGATTATGGTAGGAGATACCTGGTATTTTTAAAAAAACTGTAAAGTGTGTCAACCCTCCCATGGTAAGGGAGCTTTGATACGGTGTAAAGGAGGTTTGACACAAAATAGATAAATCATAAAATACGCCAAACCATAAAATTTATTAGACCTGAAAGTACTCATTATTAATTGACATTGTAAAATTTATTAAATTTGACGGCAAATGATAATTTTCTTGTGGATCTGGCAGTCCCACCTACAAAATTTGGTGTCGGTAGCTTCATAACATCTTCTTCAGAAAGTAGTCCTTGGTCTTTCACATCAGGGTATACGAAATGGTATCCAGGCTTCTTCCGCCGCATAAAGTTTATTAAATATTCATCTCCCACTTTTTCTATAACTTGTCCAACATAGTGCTTTATTGTCTTTTTTGTTGTAAATCTCACTAGAACATAGTCCTTCAAGTTTATTACTCCTCTAACAAAATAATCTTTTTCTTTCTCATTTTCTATTTGGTCTTCTATATCAGTTATTTCATCCGATGATGATGGATCGAATACAGAATTATCAGATTCAGATTCCTCTTCAATTGCTTTTTGTTTCTTCACTTTAACAACATTGTTAGTGTCCATAAGGTTTCTTTTGAATTTACCCTTGTTTCTCTGCTCTTGCCTTTTTTCATAGTCATTTTTTATTTCTTCCATATTTGGGTTATCAGTGAGAACTTTTGTTTTTGATGGTTTTCTTCCTGATGTTTGTTGTTTTCTTGGTGGTGCCTGCGGCAATGGCTTTATTTCTTCGGGAGTCTTGTATGAGGTACAGGTTCAGGTTCAGGCTTCGGCCTAGGAGTAGATTCTGGGGTATGTTCTCTGCCGACAGGTAATGCCAGCGTATCATTAACTGTAGTACTTTGTGACTGATGAGGCCGGTCAGTAACCTTTGCAGTGAGGAAGTCGTGATCACTAAATTGGTGGGAATTGTGTATGGGTAGATACCAGTTTTAGAAAACCCTTTGCTCATATTCAGTGGAGTAAAAGCTCGCTGATATGCAGTACAAACAAGCGCGGCAATATCTTTCAAACAAATAGTTTGGCCAGGATATCTTACCATTAAATCATCGCAAGCCTCATTGAAGTACGTTTTGAACGGACCGTATACCGCAACATCAAGTGGTTGCAAGCGGTGACTTGTGTGTGGCGGTATGGTTAATAAAACGATGCCATTTTGCTTGCATATATCCAGACCACCAGGGGATATGTGGCTGTTGTGATTATCCAAAATAAGTAAGGATTTTTTAACTTTGCTACATTTTGCGAATTTCTTGAAATGTGACAGATATAATTCGAAATTTTCAGATGTCATCCAACCGGATGAGTAGCAACTTTGGATCCAGGTGGTGCACCAATGGTCATATAATCCTGTTCACGAACACGCGGGAAAACAAAAAAAGGGGGAATAGAATTCCCTATGGCACTTATGGTACACAGGACTGTAACTGTCTGGCCTCGTTCTCCTGAAGTAACTTTTGATACTTGTTTTTGTCCTTTTTTTGAAATGATTTTGCTAGGTTTGTGGACAGTCTGGACGCCAGTCTCGTCACAGTTGTATATTGAATCTGGTTCAAATTGATCTCGGCGTAGTACTTCGCCAAGTAAATTATAAAATTCTCCTATAGTGTGCTGGTTAAAAGCTGTTCCACGAGAAAGGCTCGTTGGTTCTGGTTTTCGAAGCGATAGTTCATTGTTTCTCTCCATAAACCCCCCAAGCCACTCATAGGAAGTCATTTCATTTTTTAGCCAATTTGAAGGGACGTTTTTTTTTATTTTCCAAAGCATACAAATATGCAAATTTTCTCGTCTCTTTCGAAGTGAACCCATAATTCATTTTAGCCGCAGTTTAAGTTAGCAAATATTTAGCTAAACTTTTTTCTTCTTCGGAATTAAATATTTGGGAAGTCGCAAAATTTGGGAGAAACTTTGTTTCTTTTCCCTTTTCCTTGTATTTGGCGACATATCTAGTGTCATTTTGTCTAAGAGATATTTATTAGCCGTACTTCTCAATTTACCTCCGTCTATAACTTCCTGGACGGCTCTCTCCATCCGTTCAGGTGAAGCCGGTGTTCTATTAGTTTTTTTCTTCCATTTGAAAGGCATCCTGTAATTAAAAAGAACATTTTATGTAGGTACAACCTAGAATTCTGGGAGAGTGGGAGGTTTGATACATGTATCAAGTCTCCTCGAAATGGAATGTATTAATCCTCCCGTACGTGACCTATTCTATAAAATTTGAAATATTTGTGAACAGAATCCACATTCAGGCATCTACTTAGTACCAAATTGTGTCTAAAACACCGGATTATAACATAAAAAAACTTATAAATAGGTTAATCTCAAGCAGTTTTTACTAAAATGCTTACACTTACCTTCCGAAGCTTTGTAATTTATACAGTAAAAACAAATTTTCTGCGCTGATTTCTTAAAACCGCCTCCTAATACAGCAATACAGCAAACAGGCATCAAATGTGCTGATCACATGGAGACGTTCCACTGTTGCCAAATCTACCAAGCAACAAGTGCTTTAAGCGGCAAATTTGAAAACATATCATCCCTCCCATAGTATCAACCCTCCCTAGTCTCCCCTATGTGGCGTGGGCAAAGGGTCGTGAGAAATAATATTTCTCACAGTATGAGCAATAATTGGTTTTGAAACTAAGTAAGGTATGAGAAATACGTCACTTTTCATAGCAGTTGTAGAAAAAAGTAATTTTAAACATTGCACAAGTGAAGTAATTAAAAGTGCAAACAAAAATAAGTCAGCTGACATAGAGATAGATGGAGTTGGTGATCTTTACTTGAAATCAAAACTTAATAAAATAAAACTAACTAATGTACTATCTGCAAAAAATATCGCGAACAATTTAATTTCCCTTAGACGATTTGCAGATGCAGGTTTAGGTATATTTTTAGATGATAAGAAACTAGAAATATTTGACAAAGAAACAGGCGAGACTTGTTTGACAGGAAAATATGTCAAACCTAATTGGCTCATCACTTTTAACGTGAAATCTGTTGAAGAAAATACTATCCCAGATTATACAACGTACTCTTGTACTGCTGAAATTATTTCTTCTAATGGACTTTCCAAACAATCTCAGACGTTAGTTGATTTAAATTTACAAAAGATGGAGGGAGTTTTGGATGAATGTTCCCATAAGTCTGGGATTGGGGGGGAGAGTCAGAAGGAGAAACTTTTGGAGAAAGAAAGAAATAATTTGGAAGCAGAAGTCACAGACTTTACACTAGATGAACAAACTCTGAATAGAAGAATTTTAGATTTCAATTCAGCTGATGCTTTAGAAGAATTTAATAATATTAAAAGTGCAGAAAATAATATACCGCAAATTATAACAATTAAAATAGATGAAGGTATGTTATGGCACATAAGATTAGGTCACCCAAGCCTGAATTATTTAAAAGAACTAAAGAAATCTGAGCAGTCGTATAATGTGTCATTTAAAGAAAATATTTTAGATTGTGAAACCTGTATTCTTGCCAAGATGGAAAAATTACCCTTTAAAGAATCTAGACTAATAGCTGATAGACAGTTACACACAATCCATGTAGACACTATGGGACAATTTAAGATAAATTCGTTCCCAGGTGCTTGCAAATACATTATTGTGTTTTTAGACGACTTTTCTAGATATGCGAAAATATATTCTATTAAAAATAAAAATGAAGCAGCTAATTGTTTAGAAAGCTTCATAACTGCAGCTAGAAATTCATTGGGTAAAAACGAAAAAGTGTGCTACATCAGAACTGATTGTAATGGTTGAATTTGTCACTACGTCTATTGTATATATTAAGTATTTGTATATAGTAATTACCTGACCGATATTGTCTCTATGTTTCAAATATCATTTGTTCACTACGAAAGTACTTCAGTAGTTATATAATTTCTGTCAGCCCAGAGTTTTAGGGACTACTCTGCCATCATCCTTCCGGTGAAGTGGTGCAGGCTGTAACCAAACCTGTCTTCACATCAAGACAACAAATTTAATATTTTGTCGCCAGGTAGTGTAAATAATGTAAGTTTTGTGATACAAAACGAGCGTCTATCATGTAACTGTAACTGTAGGTAGATTCATGTAAGTTGTTTCTTTTTGTTTGTTATATTATAATTCATAATTAAGGGTAGTAAGGGGTTTTCTCTCTTGTGGATTTTACTTTAGTTTTTAGTTACCGTGGGACTACTGATTTTGTTTCTGGCTTTGATTATATCACCTTTGGGGTGTAGCCACAGTAGTCCAAATACTTTGTCCGCTTCAACTTGATAAACGCTAAAGTTTATTAGGGTTCAGTTATAAATTACTGACTCCTTGACTTGGAAGTCTAACATTTAAAATAGTAATTAGGTTTGATAAAACTTACTGCAGCTATGGAGACATACTTTACTTTTGAGTTAAAGGTATATTTTCTTCATTTATCTACCATATTTTGGCTTGAGCAAATACATACTAGTTAGAAATCTTCTGTGTAGGATGACATTCGATTATATTCTGAACATCTACTTATAATATATTAGCTGTTTATCACCATATTTTGTCTGTTAAATCCGAGTGTTTGATCTTGCTTTGTTTACTCTGGCAGAAGGATATTGTGGTACTATGATTGTTCAAATTTATTTGAATAATTTTCAATACACTGACTTAATCATTTCTTTTCATTGTTATTGTTTACAAAGTCGAATTATTTGTTGGATGACATCGACAATTGGCCGTGACAGTCGTGTCTTGGATAAAAGCGTTCGTTCGTCATGACTTACATAGAAGTGTAGCACTTTATGACTTGATCTGTGCGGAACACGCTCGGTGTAGTGAGCAGTGTAGTTCGGATGTATGTTTCGGGTAGGTTTCTTTATGGTAGTATTCTGTATTGACGTTGAGGAAGTGTCAGTCACCCTTCTTTCCGGTGTGTGCTCCTACTTGATAGATGGTTAGCAAAGGTGCATCGAACGAGAATCTGAATTTTGTTAATGACTGGGTAGTCATCCCCTGCTGGGATTTATAGGTTCTCGTTCTGAATGAGTTGTGGAATATACGGCTAGTATTTTGGTTCTACGGGAGTTCGTATTGTTGAAGAATTCCGTCTTGCTCTGGAAGCCGTTTTCACAAACCCTTATAGGGGATATATTGCACTAAAACGATTGTAAGTATTTTCTCTACTTACTGATTTCGCATCACTATGTATTTACCACTATTTAAAGGAAATCGCCAACGTTGAAGTTTTGAAATTGGAGGTGTGCCACATGTTGTTGGTTAGTTATTTGTTGGTTGCCGTCCAGTAAGAGGAAAATTTTGAGTATTGGACCCTTTTTGGAAAAGGTATGTCTCATAGATTTGTAGTTTTTGTAGATAAAACAGTTGGTGGTAAAATAATACCTGTTGATTGTATATTTTTGATTAAGACAGTCTATTCTGTTACCCTGTGTACATTTTGTTTTCTTTGTCCGCTTTAGTCTAAAACAGTTTATTTTAGATGCTTATTGCATTCCTATTATTTGATTTAAATTGAGTGTAGTATACTGTTACTGACACTGTTGATTGTAAGTAGGCCTTATGACTACTTTGTGGGTTTGATTCAGTTAATTTGGGGTTGATTTTGATTTGTACGTTTCTTGTAAATTCTTATAAATTAGCTTCTGGCATAAGCCGAGGCAAGCTTAACTTGTCGAGGTGTTGGATTGGTTCCTGTGTAGGCTCAGTTTTTAGCTGACACCTGTTTTAATTTTTAAGGGTTCACCTGTGGGGCCAGATTATACGCACTTCACCTGAGGGGCCAGATTATACACACTTCACCTGTGGGGCCAGATACACACTTCACCTGTGGGGCCAGATACACACTTCACCTGTGAGGCCAGGGTGTACTTACCACCCTCCAGATACACACTTCGGGACATTTGGAGTCTACCTGGTGGATAGATAATGTCTTCTGCAGTTTGCTGCTACTTTTCAACAACTTCTTGAAGAAGACCACATTGAGGGTAACCCGGTATCGGGGTTTTTCTGAGTTATTTACTCATTTTTACTTTAGGCTTTACGCCAACATGTATATACATTAGCTAGGTAGTTCCTTACTGATTTATTTTATTACGCTATTGTAATGGTGGAAATTAATATTTTGCGGTAAATTTTCACAATCTAATTTTCATAATTTTATCCACTTGCGCATGCGTCTCTGCCTTGGTGCCAACGCCTTGACTACGGTGTCGCCTTATATGGAATTGTTTTTTTATAAACTTTACACTACTTTTCAGGTAACATAAAATTGAAAGTTTGTATTTAATCTGTATTGGTACACTCGAACAGCCATATTAATTTCACACTAAGTAGGTCAAATTAACTGGTATAGTTTGGAATTTTAGTGTTAATAGTTTGACTATTGGTGTGAAAAAGATGTTCACACTATTTTTCTTTTTTTTTAAGTGGGGGGGCTTTTACTAGGGTTTTCAGAAGTAGTAGTAGTATTTATTTGTAAAACACCCCTCAAGGGTATTAAATGTTTTTTTTTATCTTAGTTATTATAAGGAACATAAGCTGAGGTTTGCCTTTTCTTTTCATCCCTTGTTTCACTGGGTTATCGGGGGAATTTAGTTGCGCTAGGCCAAAGTGGAAAACTCATTTGGCGCCCACACAAGTTGTCTACTATTTTGTCCGGAAGATCAATAAGAGGGATCCACCCCTACCTCCGTTCTGAGCGACGTCGAAGGCCTAAGGTTGTCACCGGAGCAACTGAAACTTATGTGACCGAGTAGACAAATTAATTTATAATCTTGCACTTGTTTTTTTTTAATCATCATTTTCTTTTTATAACTTAATTCTTAGTTGGGCTTGAGCTCAATTTTTAAGGTTACATGATAATGCTATGGAGTTTACAGGAGGTGAATTTTTAGATGTCATGCAAAAAGAAAAGATAGAACCAGATTATGCACCTCCATATACTCCAGAATTAAATGGTACAGCCGAGAGGTTCAACAAAACAATTCAACAGAAGATGAGAGCGTTGTTGTTTGACTCTGGTTTACCTAAATCAATGTGGATATTGGCGGCTGAAACATCTGTTAATATGTACAATCGCACACCTCACAAAACTAATGGTTTTATATCGCCATTGAACAAACTTAATGCAAATATAAGCATACATATGAATAAAATTAGAAGGTTTGGGTGTTTAGCTTATGTTAAAGTCCCAATAACAGAAAACAAGTTTTCTGAAAAAGGAATAAGGGCAATACTGGTAGGCTACTCACGTACGGGATATGTATTGTGGGAGCCAACCTCTGGTAAATTTTTTTACTCTAGACACGTCAGGTTTAATGAAAAAGTAGTTTACAAGAATGTTTACAAAACTGGAGATTTAGAAGTTGAGGTTTCTCCGATAATTGAAAAACAACTTGACGGAAATGTAGATGACAATTCAATTGACGAGGAAATTAACTCTGAATCTTCTGATGCAAATATTCCATTAACGAAAAACACAGATTGTTCGGTTTCACCCTCCACGCTACGCCCATGTCGGGACCTTTTTCGGTTACACCGGCAACGGCGCGAGTTGGCGCCAGTATGAGACAATGATACCTACAAGTGACCCGTCTTTTTTACTCGTTATGTTCACATTTTAATTACAAATGTATTATTGTTTAATAAAAAAGGTTAAGGCTTAGAACCAGTGCCTTTTTACTTCCAAGTTTTCTTCAACTTTTCTTCATGGTCCTTCGTAGTCGGATAATTTGTGAATTATCAAAATCACAAGTTTGCAACACGTGGTGCCGGAGAGCAGTTCGCTAGGGGTGAATTTCTGCCGTGCATGTGTGATTCCAGTCGCCCATAGCAAGTGCCAAGTCAGTCGGAGTGTATTGCCTGAAGTCTGCGTTCACAATTCAGTTGGATCACCATATTGGATCATCAGCGACCTCCCAGGTACTTGTAAAATTTCCTACAATTATCCTAATTCGTTTTCTTGAATAAATTGCTTTCATTTGCACATTGTTCTAAAGTATCGGTTTAGTGATTTAACTGCTTAAAATTTACAACCTTATAAATAATCAAAGTAATTTGTTTACTACTAACTACTAGTTCTTCGTTGTTTCATTTCGTATTTCACTTAAAATTATTGTTGCAATTTATTTCTTGATTTGAGTGCATAATTATTATGCTACTTTGAATCTGCATGCTTTGAGGTTATTTCGATCATTATTGTTATAAATCTCACTCAGTAAATTTATTATTGTTGCTTTGCCTAATTAAACACCTTAATAAATAAGTGGATAATATACATAATAGATATTTGAGCCATTATTTCTTTTAAAATGTCTGATATCGAAGACATACAAGATGCCTCTCTTGAAAAGAACAAAAGGAAAAGAGCATCTTTAAAATCTAGGTTAACAATTTTCAAAAACTATGTAAACACCATTGAAATCAGCTCCGGTTGCCCAGAATTTGTTTTTCCTTTGTGTGAATTTAAGTTAAGGCTGTCCAAAGCAAAACTTCTTTTAGATAATTTCGATGAAATTCAACTCGACATCGAGTGCCAGACAGGTGATATACAGGTTGAAATTATTCAGAGAGAACAATTTGAAAATGAATTTTACAGCGTTATTTCAAAGGCAGAAAATATTATGCTTATCGAAGTAAGGGAATCGTCGCGAGAAAATAGTGTACACGGTTCGCGACATCGTAGCAATTCGAGTTCTAGCAATGAAAGTCAAAGTAATCAAACTTCATCAAATATAAAACTGCCAACAATTCAATTACCCAAATTTACAGGCAATTACGAAAACTGGCTAGAGTTTCATGACTCTTCTCATTCCATGATTATTCAAAATACTAGCATAAACATGATTCAAAAATTTTATTATTTGAAATCCTCCGTCAGCGGCATAGCAGAGAGGGTTATTAATAGCATACCAGTGTCGGCCGATAATTTTTTAGTTGCGTGGAAAATGTTATGTGAGCGGTTTGCAAATAATGAGCTATTGGTTTACAACCACACTAAATGCATTTTTAATTTACAAAAAATAACAAAACAGTCGTCGTTCAGTATCAGAAAATTAACTGATGGTTTACAAAGTAATTTACGATCTCTGCAATCATTAAATGAGCCCGTTGATAAGTGGGATACATTATTGATATTTTTACTGGTCGAAAGGCTTGATTCTGATACCGCAAGTGAGTGGGAATCTAAAAAACCTTCAGACGCGAGCCTAAATCATCTATTAGCATTTCTAAAAAATTAAGCTGACATTTTGGAAAAAATTGAAGCCAACAAAAGGTCTTCTGTTCCCAACAAGGAGCGCGATCGGTATGAAAGAAATCCGTTAGTCAAATCTTTGGTAAGCACTCGTTTTCACTGTCTGTTGTGCAAATCTTCTGATCATAAGATCAATAATTGTACGGAATTTTTAAATCTAAGCATTTCGGATAGAATTGAGCAAACAAAGAAATTGCGGGTATGTCACAATTGCTTGCATCCAAGACATCACAGTAGCACTTGTAAATACGGTAAATGCACCAAGTGCAGCAAAAAACATCACACGCTTATCCACATTGATAATCCGAGATCTGAGGTGCAGGAGACACCAATTAATTCAAAACCTTCAAACTCGAAAGCCTTGTCCACGCAGGCATTGTCTGGTAGTGTATGCAATAATAATGTGGTACTTTTGTCAACTGTGGTAGTCCAGGTATTTGATCACTACGGAGTTGAGCATGAATGTAGGGCCCTCCTAGACAGCGGATCAGAATCTTATTTCATTTCAACTAATCTTGTTGATAAATTGCGTCTCTCAAAGGAGCGCACCGATATTTCTGTGACAAACAAGTTCGAATGTCAGCTACAAATGTAATGTTTCAATGAAATCTCTTCAATCTTCATTTTCGCTATCACTCACCTGTTTAGTAGCAGACGTTATTTGCGGGAAACTTCCAGGTTCTCATATTGATTTATCCACTTCACCAATTCCCCCAAATATCCAGTTATCAGATAAAAACTTCAATGTTCCCTCAAGAGTCGATCTTCTTATTGGAGCAAGTCTTTTCTATGAGCTTCTTTGCGTGGGCCAGATAAGGTTGGGACCGCGCATGCCCATTCTACAAAAAACTAAATTTGGTTGGGTTATTTCAGGACCGTTGTCCAATAAACCCACTCACATGGTTTCTTGCAATGTTGCCACGTCCTCTCAAGGTGACGAGCTTTCAAGGTTCTGGGAGATGGAGGAGCTGCCGAATTCTCGAATTTTATCCAGAGAGGCACAAGAATGTGAAAACCATTTCAAACAGACAAGTACGAGAAATTTAGATGGCAGATTTGTAGTTTCAATTCCCTTAAAGGACTCCCTTCAAAAATTGGGTGAATCAAAGGCCATAGCCGAAAAAAGATTCTATTCCGTTGAGCGCAAGCTGCAACAAAACCCAACAATGAAGGAGAGATATATAGCATTTCTGAATGAGTATGTTTCGATGAACCACATGTCAAAGGTCGACGATCCTAAAAACACAATTAGTTATTATCTTCCTCATCACAGAATTTTAAAAGAGGACAGTCTCACCACGCAACTTTGCGTGGTGTTCGACCGATCCTCCCCTACCACTTCTGGTATTTCTCTTAACGACATCCAATTGGTTGGACCAGTCGTTAAAAACGATCTTTTGTCAATTCTTTTGCGATTTCGAGAGCATCTTTATGTAGTATCTGCCGACATCGAAAAGATGTATCGCCAAGACTTAATTTGCCCTTCTCGAAGGAATCTGCAGCAAATCCTGTGGAGATCTAATGCTTCGGAACCCCTTCATACCTATGTTCTGAACACCGTTACCTATGGCACAGCCGCGGCTAGTTTTCTTGCTACGCGCTGCTTGGTCGAGCTGTCTCATGAAAATTATATGGCCTACCCACAGGCTTCTAAGGTCATATCAAATAATTTTATGTTGATGACTTGATCACTGGGTCAGATTCTATACCCGAACTTATTTTATTGTGTCAGCAAATCATTGAAATATTGTCCAAAGGTTGTTTTCCTCTTCGCAATTGGGTATCCAATGAGCCGTTAGTTTTGGACGGCATTCAGGAATCTATCAGTTCTTCAAATATTGCTCATGCTTTTGGGCCAAATGAGAACAGTAAAACATTGGGACTCAATTGGTATCCGCAATCCGATTGTCTTACGTACTTTATTCCTTCTGAGCAACTACCAAAAACCATAACCAAAAGAACTATTCTCTCAGGAATAGCTAGAATTTTCGACCCGTTAGGTCTTCTCAGTCCCGCAACAATACAGGCTAAAATTATGCTGCAGCAGCTTTGGCTGGAAAGGTTGGGATGGGATCAATCTGTACCACTCCATATTCATACCGAATGGCTAAACTTCAGGCACCAGCTACCTCAACTAAATAATCTTCAAATCAGTCGCAAGGTGAAGCTGTATAATGCCGTCTGTATCGAGTTACATGGTTTCTGCGATGCCTCTGAGCTAGCCTACGGCGCTTGCCTTTATGTTCGCAGTATTGATGACTCCGGTAGAGTTCAAATTAGTTTATTGTGCGCTAAGTCCAAGGTCGCTCCACTTAAGAAAATAACAATTCCCCGTTTTGAGCTTTGAGCTGCTCTAATTCTCAGCAGACTTGTCACCAAGGTTCTGGCCTCTTCTTCTTTAACATTCACTAAACAATTTTACTGGTCTGACTCCACGGTGGTCCTTGGTTGGCTTAAGCTCTCTCCCCATTTATTAAAAACCTTTGTTGCAAACAGAGTATCGGAAAATCAGGAATCGACTGAAACTTCTTGTTGGAATCATGTAAGATCGGCGGATAATCCCGATGACCTTATATCCCGAGGGATCAACCCATCAAAATTGAAGTCATCTCTCTTTTGTTGGCATGGCCCCAGTTTTTTGGAACAAACCGTGGATGCCTGGCCTCCTCATTTACCCAACATTAATAGTGATGATCTTCACGACATAAAGCAATCTAAATCTACAACTCTCGTGTCTAGCACCGGGCCTAAATTTCATTTTGAAAAATTTTCGCACTTTTCTCGCTTGAAACGCGCTCTAGCGTTTTGTTTTCGTTTCATTAGTAACTCACTAGCTCGTATTAAAAATACAGAGAAAATAGTTGGTCCAATTTCTGTCGTTGAATTAGAACGCTCTGTTCTTTGCCTAGTCAAAGTTGCTCAAGCTGAATCTTTCCTAGCTAAGCAATTTGTCCAAAGGTCAATCTCTTCGCCCCCAAAGCAAGCTTTTGTCTCTCAACCCATTTATTGACCAAGAAGGTATCCTCAGGGTGGGGGGCAGACTTGAAAACTCTTACTACAGCTACTCCAAAAAACATCCTATACTCCTTTCGTCAAAGCATCATTTAACAAAGTTATTATTTCAGCATGAACTCATAAGACTTTTCCATGCTGGACCTCAGCAGCTGTTATACTCTATAAGAGAGTCCTATTGGCCTATCCTCGGAAAAAACCTTGCGAGAAAGACAGTACACAAATGCATATCATGTTTTAAAGCTCGGCCGACATCCCAACACCCTCTTATGGAAAATCTTCCGGCGCCGCGAGTCATGCCTTCCTTTCCGATCATAAATACCGAAGTCGATTACGCTGGTCCCTTTACCTTAAAGGACAGACGAAGCCGTGGTTTTAAAAAATATAAGGCTTACGTAAGCCTGTTCATATGCCTCAGTACGAAAGCTGTGCACCTCGAGCTGGTAACAGATTTGACGAGCGACGCCTTTATTGCCGCGTTAAAGCGATTTGCTTCTAGAAGAGGCAAACCAGCACAATTGTTTTCAGATAACGGAACAAACTTTGTTGGGACAAACAACCACTTAAAGGAGTTAGGTAATTTCTTGAGACATCACAATGATGAAATTTCTACCTCTAGTTCTTTTCAAGAGATTCAATGGCATTTTATACCGGCTCACTCGCCTCATTTTGGGGGTCTTTGGGAGGCGGGAGTCAAATCCATGAAAGGCCATTTAAAACGCATTTTATCCGAGGCACTGCTTACATATGAGGATTTCCAAACAATTTTAGTGCAGGTGGAAGCAATTTTAAATTCCAGGCCTTTGAGTCCCTTAAGTCTTGACCCTTCAGACCTTAATCCCCTCACACCCTCGCACTTCCTCATCGGTCGCACACTTTCTTCAGTTCCTGAGCCCAACCAACTGGAGGTGAAAATTAACCGCCTCAATAATTTTGAGAGACTCCAACAATTACGCCAGCAGCTCTGGAAACGATGGTCCCTCGAGTACATTTCAGAACTTCAAGGTCGTCAGAAGTGGAAACAAAATGCTTCCAGTTTGCAAGTGGATCACTTGGTCTTAATCAAAGAGCCAAATCTTAGCCCTCTACAATGGCGCCTCGGAAGAGTCATCACGCTTCATCAAGGTCAAGATGGAATTCCCAGGGTCGCCACCTTAAGAACTACCAGAGGTGTAGTGCAAAGGGCAATTTCAAATTTGTGCCCACTTTCCCTAACCAGTGACATTGAGGTAGAGGAATTTATACACGCTATGATTGCTTCTATTAACAAAGATCCCAGTATTTACACAGAATGTTTGCTGTGCGAGGACAGTGTTGAATGGAAAAATGCAATTAAAGAAGAACTCAAATCTATAGAGGATAATAAAGTTTATGAACTGGCAGACAGACCTGTAGATGGCAATGTATTGAACTCTAGATGGGTTTTCAAAACTAAAATAGGCAAAACTGGAGATAACATCTATAAAGCTAGAGTGGTTGTAAGAGGATTCTTAGATGCAAATGAGTATGAGTGTCAAGACTTCCTGTAATTAGATTAACACTTGCAATCATAAATAAACTTGATTTAGATGCAAGACAAATGGATGTTAAAACTGCTTTTCTGTACGGCACTTTAGAAAAAGCTATTTTTATGGAGATCCCAGATGGCTATGATTGCAGTAATGAAGTTAGAAAAACGAAAGTCTGTGAACTTAAGAAGTCTCTATATGGATTGAGAATTAGCCCAAAAAGATGGAATAAAACGTTCACAGATGAAGCACTAAAATTAGGCCTAGAGAATGACATAAATGAGCCGTGCTTATTCACTTGGAGAAAAAAAGGAAACATTGCCATTGTAATCTTATACGAAGATGATATGATTGCAGCCAGTAACGACCCAGAAAAACTAGACGAAATCATAAATCATTTCAGCAACGTGTTTGAGATGAAAATTTTGGGCGAACCAGAGAACTTCCTTGGAATGAAGATTTTCCGTGATAGAAGTAAACGTGAAATGTTTATTTCACAGCCTGAATACACAGAAAAAATCCTAGAACGATTCAATATGAAAGAATGCTCAAGACACAACTATGATTACTAGACAAGTCAAAAATAAGAACATGGAATACAAAGATAAATCAATAGAGTTCAATGTTTTGACTGATGCACCTTATAGAGAGGCTATAGGGAGCTTGTTGTATCTTGCCAGTGCAACCAGACCAGATATAGCATATGCTGTAAATTTATTATCTAGGAGACAGAATAAGCCAACCAAAGGCGATTGGACTGAAGTCAAAAGAATATTCAGATATTTGAGAGGAACAACAGATTTGGGTCTACACTATAGAGGTAAATTAGAAGTTATGGAAGCTATGACTGACACTAGCTTCAGAGACCAAGAAAAGTCAATCTCAACAAGTGGCTACATAATTCAATTGTACGGTGAAACAATAGCATGGGGGAGCCACAAACAGTCGTCTCCTGCTACATCAACGTGCCAAGCAGAATATCTTGCCATGAGCGAATCCTGTAAGGAAATCATTTCCTTAGATAAAGCAACCAGAGATATAATAGGTAAGACTATGTATCCAGTCACTATTAGATGCGATAATAAATCGGCCTGTGACTGTACACAAATGGAAGGTAGACACAAATTAAAAGATTTCGATGAAGACGTCGAACTCATTAAGTCTGACTTGGTTGAAAGAGAGAAGACAGGTAAGAAACCTCAAATGGCTGATATTCACGGTGATTTTATTAAATCATGTGTCTTGGCGGGCAAAATAAAAGTTAAATTGATATCCACTAAAGAAAACATTGCGGATATCATGACTAAACCTTTGCCCTCCTCTTTACATTCTAAGCTCAGAAATAATATGATGAATCTATAGATGATAAAATTCAGATGATATAGATGTTAGTCATAGATGTCATGTAAAATAATTTAAATGATAAATCTAATCGTGTGTTCACTTGCTATTTTACAGAAACCGATAACCAGTCTTAGAAGAGTGTGCGCAGCGGAGAGAGCAGAGCTGTTCAAGGACTATACATTAATCAAAATCCAAACCACTATATATATTTTTATTATTAACAATTCTATATTTTATGTGTTTATGATCGTAAGTCGATTTTAGATGTAAGTTTAAAATAATTTTTTATTCACTGCATTTGAAAGGTGTATGTGCAAAGGGAGGGAGTGTCAGAAAAATATGAGGCACCATCTGTGAGTCGCTTAGAGCAACTACAAGATCTCGCGTGCTGTCCCTTACCTTTTGACACACCCTATTCTTGACGATAACTCTCTACTGGGAGCACGTGTGTTTTTAGATAGTTCTGTGTATGAGACTTAATACTTAATAAAGCTGCAACTATTTAGTGGATGTATATTATATAATCACGAGTGTTTCATTATAAATAAACTAGCCATCCTTCCTATCTTCCACTGATCACCACAATCCTACAAATCGGCCAAGAAGTATTAAATAGGAAGGATGAAGTCAAGGTTCTTGGAGTTACTTATAATAGTCAAATGTCTTTCATTCCACACATCCAAAACTCAGTTAAAAGTGCCAATCGTACGATGGGTTTAGTTTTTAGACAAACCACTCTTTTCTCAAATATTGAGACTGTAAAAATGTTGTTTAATACTTTAGTGAGACCTAAACTTGAGTTTGGATCTATTATCTGGGGAGATCAACCTCAAATGTATTTAGAAAATATCGAGAAAGTGCAGAATAAATACTTACGTTTTTTGTATTATAAAAAATATAATCGTAGGCCGGATTATAGAACAATTAGGACAACTAGATTACGGGAAGAATTTGAGGTTATCTCTAGCACTGGTCGGCGTAAATTGAATATGATGATTTTCTTATATAAAATAATTAATTGCATATCGACATCTAGTAATTTATTGTGCTTAATTCCTTTCGAAGTTCCCTTAAGGTTAACACGATCCTCTTTATTGTTTGGGAGACTAAGAACATCAGTTTGTTCCCCTCTTGAGGCCATGTTAAAACTTGCCAACAATATAAATAATGTTACCGAAATAGATTGGACAATGTCAATTAGACAATTTAAGAGCAGTGTTTATGAATATACCTATTATGAAATTTGGTGTATAAAGGTACAGTTCTAGAAATTAGTTGTCTATGCCTGTTTTTAATTCTCTACATTAATCTATATCACTGTTTAATTTATCAAGGGTCATACTACACAATGTTAGGAAAAAATTTATATATTGATAATTCTTATTCCATGTCATTAGGTTATAAAACCTGTTTGGAATAAATAAATCATGTCTTCTCTTCAGTATGGAATTTTAGAACATACTTAAAGGTCCAGCACAGTTAGAATGAGTAAGTCTTTAAAAGAGAAATTTGAAGAATAAAGAAGACAAGTGCAAGTAAGTATATTCTAGAACCAAGTTCACAAGTTGGATTGCCCAATTATAAAAATAAATTGAAGATGAATAAAGAACTATTATGTTTAAATTATGTATAAAGTTTTTCAGAATCTCTCTTCCTAAAATATTAGCTACACAAAAATATGAAAAAACTGAGAGAAAAAAAGGAAAAATCACTTGAAATGCTTGGGAAATGTGCCACTTCAAATGTACTATATTAAATGGCCTATTCACAATTTAGGGAATACCCCCAAATTTGTAACAAGGGTAAGGCAAGAAGTTTTAGATGTCACACTGGCAACACAGGATCTAAAACATATAGTAAAAGATTGGAGAGTTTCGGGCGAACCATCTCTCTCCGATCATAGCATAATAACATTCAAGTTAGAACTAGGCAAACCTGAGGTGAGCTCCAGAAGAAAACCAAGAAAAACAGATTGGGACAACTATAACACCTGTCTGAAAGAAAACCTAGCACATATCCAGAGAAAAGGGAGGGCTAAGCACCATCTCGATCTGGAAAATGAGCTTGAGGACCTGAACAGGGCAATAATCGATGCATTTAAATCGAGCTGCCCTCTTCAAGAACAACGAAGCAGCAGAGATGCACCCTAGTGGAATAAACATCTGTCAGAATTAAGATCTCAAACCCGGGACCTTTTTAATAGAGAAAAACTCACCGGAGACGGGCAGAGATACACCGAGGTGAGAAACACCTACTATAAGGAAATTAGAAAAGCTAAAAGAAATAGCTTCAGAAAATTCTGTGAAGATATAAACACAACACCTGCTGCGGCAAGACTTTACAAAGTCATGGCAAAAAGTAGGTTCAACACAGATATGGCTTTGAGGATGCCAGACGGTAAATATACCGAAATGAGGAAGAAAGAGTGAAACTCTTACTTGAAACTCATTTTCCTGGGAGTAGCCCAAATAGGGGAGATAGTCCTCTCGAAGGTCCTATCAGACCTTCGAGAGAAAGTACTACAATGGCTAAGCACATTTGTAGTAACGAAAGGTTAAAATGGGCTATGAACACCTTTTCACCATTCAAGGCACCGGGAGCTGATGGAATTTTCCCAGCATTGCTCCAGCAAGGACAAGACGAAATTCTACCACATTTGGTTC